>CP136054.1:291332203-292019703 GCA_032464435.1 Aegilops umbellulata | reverse complement strand
AGTCTTCGTCGAAGGCACCGACGGTGGCCTTGAGAAAACGCCACGAACTCTCGTTTAATGCAGCCAATCGCATCGCGGCGTCGGTGCGCGCGGCATCAACAGTGGCCTCGACGGCGAGGTGCTCCTCCAAGATCTGGGGTCGGCACAAATGGTAGCCATCGTGGCCTCATCCGCGCGTTCGGCCGTGATTTGCTTCTCCACCGCCAAATGCTCCTTGAGGTCCTGGCTATACTACGTGCACCATGGTTTAGGCCGACGCTTATTTGGTGGGGGGCTCGGTGATTTGGGTGGAAGGCGCCGCGCTTGCGCCGGCGGTCGGGGCATGTGGGATGTGGAAGGAGGAGGAGGATGGGGGTCGGGTGTGGATTACCTGCCTGGATAGGCGAGGCCGAGCAGCATGAAGGAGGGTCACCAGCGAGGAGGTGGCGGCGCTGCAAGCAAGGAGTGAAGGTTTCAACTTGGAAAGGAAAGCGGAAAGGGGGGAAATGTGGCTTTTGGTAAGGGGGAGGGGGCGGGGAGGTAGATATTTCCGCGGAAGCCAAAAATTTGGAATCGCTTCAGATAAAAAACTGGCGCGCAAAGTGTCATCAGACACGGTCCCCTATTCAGACATGGTCCAAAGATATTTTGTGCTGCATGTCACACGGTTGGTTATAATAAACTGTGTGGGATATACTTGATTTTTCGTCTTGATTTGAATTACATAATGGGGTCACAGCGGCCATGGACGGTGTTTGAATTGCTAGACCTTTTATCTGCAGTGATCATAAAATAATTGGAATTATTCAGGGTTCGTTTGGACATTTTCATGCATTAAGTGAGTTTTCGGTGCATTTATGTGCATAATTCAAATTTGAACTACATGCACATGCTCCAGTGCATATAAATTGGTTGAAAAATCAAATCTTTGTCCTTGGGTGCATGCTTAGGTCCCATGCAAGAAATGGGAATGAATGTCAAACACCCTGCCACCGTCACTCGGCCGCAAGCATTGAGATACCAGGTTTTTAAATTCTATTAATCCAAAACTCGTCTGAAATTCTTGAAACTTGGCATGCCATCATGGAGAGGCATCAACATGGTGTGGTAAAGTTTTTGTCCCATTTGGGGCAAGTTCGGGTATATGCTTCTCACAAACCAAAGCTTCTCACAACAAGCATGATGGTTTCTATAGGGAACGCCCCAACTTTGGGGATGAATTGATATCCATTACCTCTAATTGCTTTCAAATTTTTTCTCGTGTCAACATAGAACAACAAGAGTGTTGTGTTATTTTTTGTGATTTTTCGGGGTTCGTTTGGACATTTTTATGCATTAAGTGAGTTTTCAAAGCATTTATGTGCATAATTCAAATTTGAACTACATGCACAAGCTCCGTTGTATATAAATTGGTTGAAAAATCAAATCTTTTGTCCTTGGGTGCATGCTTAGGTCCCATGCAAAAAATGGGAATGAATGTCAAGCACCCTCCCACCGTCACTCGGCCGCAAACATTGAGATACCTGGTTTCTAAATTCTAGTAAATCCAAAACTCGTGTGAAATTCATGAAACTTGGCATGCTATCATGGTGCGGCATCAACATGGCGTGGTAAAGTTTTTATCCCATTTGGGGCAGGTTTGGGTATATGCTTCTCACAAACCAGAGCTTCTCACAGCAAGCAAGATGGTTTCGGTAGGGAACGCCCCAACTTTGGGGGCGAAATGATACCGATTGCCTCTAATTGCTTCCAAATTTTTTCTCGTGTCAACATAGAACAACAGGACTGTTGTGCTATGTTTTGTGATTTTTCGGGGTTTGTTTGGACATTTTTATGCATTAAGTGAGTTTTCAATGCATTTATATGCATAATTCAAATTTGAACTACATGCACATGCTCCGGTGCATATAAGTTGGTTGAAAAATCAAATTTTTTGTCCTTGGGTGCATGCTTAGGTCCCATGCAAGATATGGGAATGAATGTCAAGCACCGTGCCACCGTCACTCTGCCGCAAACATTGAGATACCTGGTTTTTAAATTCTAGTAAATCCAAAACTCGTCTGAAATTCATGAAACTTGACATGCTATCATGGAGCGGCATCAACATGGAGTGGTAAAGTTTTTGTGGCAGATTTGGGCATATGCTTCTCACAAACCAAGCTTCTCACAACAAGCATGATGGTTTCGGTAGGGAACGCCCCCACTTTGGCGGCGAAAAGATATCCATTGCCTCTTATTGCTTTCAATTTTTTTCTCGTGTCAACATAGAACAATAGGAGTGTTGTGTTATTTTTTGTGATTTTTGGGCGTTCGTTTGGACATTTTTATGCATTAAGTGAGTTTTCAATGCATTTATGTGCATAATTCAAATTTGAGTTACATGCAAATGCTCTGGTGCATATAAATTTGTTGAAAAATAAAATCTTTGGTCCTTGGGTGCATGCTTAGGTCCCATGCAAGAAATGGGAATGAATGTCAAGCACCGTGCCACCGTCACTCGGCCGCGAACATTGAGATACCTAATTTTTAAATTCTAGTAAATCCAAAACTTGTCTGAAATTCATGACACTTGGCATGCTCTCATGGAGCGGCATCAACATGCCGTGATAATGTTTTTGTCCCATTTGGGGCAGGTTTGGGTATATGCTTCTCATAAACCAGAGCATCTCACAACAAGCACGATGGTTTCGGGAGGGAACGCCCCAACTTTGGGGGCGAAATGATGTCCATTGCCTCTTATTGCTTTCAATTTTTTCTCGTGTCAACATAGAGCAACAAGAGTGTTGTGTTATTTTTTGTGATTTTTCGGGGTTCGTATGGACATTTTTATGCATTAAGTGAGTTTTCAATGCATTTATGTGCATAATTCAAATTTGAACTACATGCACCCTGCCACCGTCACTCGGCCACAAACATTGCGATACCTGGTTTTTAAATTCTAGTAAATCCAAAACTCATCTGAAATTCATGAAACTTGGCATGCTATCATGGAGGGGCATCAACATGCCGTGGTAAAGTTTTTGTCCCATTTGGGGCAGGTTGCTTCTCACAACAAGCATGATGGTTTCAGATAGAACACCCGTATGCAAAGTGAGAGAAGGATTTGTGCATCTCTTGAACACAAATGGTTCTTTTGGATGACCCGTGTGAATCACTAGCTGGCGTGGCGCAGTACAATTCGACTTGGCAGCAGGTGGTGCAGTTCCCGATACGGCTTTAATGCAGGCGAGGGAGAGGATAGCGGTTCCCGAAATGTTGAACGACCAATGATGCATCCTCCTTCAATTAACATCATGTGAATGCATGAGGGAAGTAATGGGAGGACCGGGAAAAGAGGCAGCACGATGTGAACGCAACGCAGTTTGCCCTCATATAAAGGCGCCCCTCCATTCGAATGCATCTACCACATCGTACACACCTAAGCATTTGCCTAAGCATCTACACTAATAAGCACAAAAGTGCCCACTCCAGACCCATGGCGGCTGAGGGAATCCTGGAATAGGGGGTGTTCGGATAGCCGAACTATACCTTCAGCCGGACTCCAGGACTATGAAGATACAAGATTGAAGACTTCGTCCCGTGTCCGGAAGGGAGTTTCCTTGGCGTGGAAGGCAAGCTAGGCGATGCGGATATGTAGATCTCCTACCATTATAAACGACTTTGTGTAACCCTAACCCTATCCGGTGTCTATATAAACCGGACGGTTCTAGTCCGTAGGACAACTCCATCAGACAACATTCATACCATAGGCTAGCTTCTAGGGTTTAGCCTCCTTGATCTCGTGGTAGATCTACTCTTGTACTACCCATATCATTAATATTAATCAAGCAGGAGTAGGGTTTTACCTCCATCGAGAGGGCCCGAACCTGGGTAAAAACATCGTGCCCTTGTCTCCTGTTACCATCCGGCCTTGACGCACAGTTTGGGACCCCCTACCCGAGATCCGCCGGTTTTGACACCGACATTGGTGCTTTCATTGAGAGTTCCACTGTGTCGTCGCAATCAGGAAGGATGCCTCCTCCCGTCTTTAAAGACGGCGCCGTCGCTAAGGGAGCCCTGGCTGCCGGCCAGACTCTCCGACTAGGTGGTTTCCTCATGACCGCCTGTTCGGCCGTTGCGCCGACGGTGACCTCTCGGGTCATCAAAAGCAACCTTCACATCAGCTCGGAACTTGTTGAGCAACTGGATCCAATGGAGCTCTCTTCCGTAAACGAGCTCTTGGATCGCATCGCCGCCCTTGGGGTCGCCATGGATTACGACCAGGTTGGGCTTAAACCCGATCTAAGAGAAATCAACTCTCCCCAGGCCACCCACCACGTCGCCGTGGTAGATGCGCAGTGCGACGACCCCTCATCTATTCTAAGGACTAGTTACGTCCGAATTCTCGACCCCTCCAAGCCGGATACCCGCGGAGGGGAGGATGCGACTCAAGACTTGAGTTTAGAATCAGGCAACGGGCCAGACTCATTGGACAACATCCAAGGATCTGAACCTCAGAGTTCGGAAGTCCTTCGGCCTCTGAATCTTAGATCGGGCAAGGCTTCAGATTCAACGCCACCCGCCCACCCAAACATAAGCGATCTTTCCCAAATCAGGCAAAAGCCCTAGGAAACACTACATCATTACTGGGCCAGATTCCTCCTGGTTATGAACAGGATAAAGGACTGCCGCGAGGGAGACGCAATATCAATCTTTTGCAGTAAATGCACGGATGAGGGAATCCTTAACGCCATAAGTCGTCGCGATATTACACGCTTTATTGACTTGGCGTCCATAGTACAAAAGTACTGTGCGATGGAAAGTGCCTGGAAAACCGAAACAAAATTTTGGGATAATCCGGCCTTGAATAGCAATCTCGTCCGAACTAAGGGGGTGCATCATCATAAGTCACCCGGGTTAAACACCAAAAAATCAAAACCCTTTACAGGGCATAGAACCGTACTGGACAGATGGCTTGATGGACCCTTTAAAATTCATAGTACAGAGGACGCCACACCAACTCACAACCTTAGGGCATGTTGGATAATTTGGCAGGTGGCCAAAATTGGCGAGGACCTCTTAACTTTTGAGGCCACGGAAAACCACCCCGGGGACACCAGTATCGTTTTCACAGTCTTCGATACATTCGCATCAAATAATATGCGAAAAAGAACACTCCGCAGCCTTGCCGAAGCCTACCAAGTAGCAACAATAAATCCATGGAGCCACACGGCTATTACCTTCAACGCAAGTGATGAACCTAAATTCCGAACAGCCCGAGCACCAGCCGCATTGGTCCTCAGTCCAATAGTGGACGACTTTCGCCTCACACAGGTACTCATGGACGGAGGCAGCGGATTGAACCTCATCTATGAGGAAACCCTTCAAAAAATGGGATTAGACTGGAACCGCGTTGAGCGAAGCAACACAACCTTTAGAGGAATAATCCCCAGTCGGGAAGCGCGCTGCACAGGAAAAATCACACTAGATGTGGTGTTCGGCACGCCGGATAATTACAGATCCGAAGAGGTCACATGCTAGGTGGCCCCATTCAAAAGTGGATATCACGCCCTGCTAGGGCGGGAAGCATTCACAATCTTCCAAGCAATACCCCATTACGGGGACATGAAGCTCAAGATGCCCGGGCCGAATGGAATTATCACTCTCGCTAGTGATCCGGACATAGCACTCCGCGCCGAAAACAAGACAGCCGCATTAGCCCTGGAGGCGCTATCCAAAGCCTTAGCAGCTGAGGAACTCACTGCATTGCACTCTACAGTTAACAGGGATGATGTGATACTCGACAAGAGATCCAAGTCCACATCCTTTAAGCCAGCAGACGAAATAGTCAAATTCCAGGTCCATCCAACGGACCCCAATAAAACAGCTTCCATCGGGGCACGATTAAACCCTGATATGGACGCCGCACTGTGAGAATTCCTACGTGAGAATTGGGACATCTTTGCCTGGCACCCTTCAAACATGCCAGGAATCCCACGCAGGCTGGCCGAACAACAGCTTAAATATCCTAAAAGGATTCAAACCTGTCAAACAAGCCCTTCGACATTTTTCCGAACCCAAGAGACAGGCTATGGGAGAGGAGCCGGCCAAGCTTTTGGAGGCCGGATTCATTAGAGACATAAAATATCCAGACTGGCTAGCAAACCTGGTGATGGTACCAAAGAAGGACAAATCCTGGCGCCTGTGTGTCGATTTTAAAGACCTTAACAAGGCTTGCCCAAAGGATCCCTTCCCCCTCCCCCGTATCGATCAAATTATCGATGCCACCACATGACACGATTCGTTTTGTTTTCTTTACGCATACTCTGGTTACCATCAAATCAAGATGGCAGAATCAGACCAAGCTGCAACAGCATTCATCACACCATACGACCCACTCTGCTTCAACACAATGCCCTTCGGGCTAAAAAACGCCGGCGCAACATATCAGCGCATGATTCTGACATGTCTGGCAAACCAGATCGGCAAGACAGTGGAGGCGTACGTGGATGATGTGGTCGCGAAAACAAGACATGTCGAATCTCTAGTAGAAGACTTGAGGCTAACATTCGACAACCTCCAAAAATACGACATCAAGCTCAACCCGGAAAAGTGCGTTTTCGGCATTCCGGCCGGAAAGCTTTTGGGATTTATTGTATCCGGTAGAGGAATTGAAGCAAATCCGGCCAAGATCCGAGCTTTGTCGCAACTGGATATCCCAAAGGACCTCAAACAAATACAGAAATTAACCGGATGCGTGGCGGCTTTAAGCCGCTTTCTCTCGTTTGGGAGAAAAGGCACTGCCCCTTTATCTCCTCCTTCGGCGCACCGAACACTTCGAGTGGACGGATGCCGCCGCGGCCGGACTCGATGAAATAAAGGCCATATTGGCAACAAACCCAGTCCTGGCCGCACCGAACACAGATGAACCAATGTTATTATACATTGCAGCAACACATCAAGTTGTCAGCGCAGTGCTCGTTGTCGAGCGGGAAACGGACGGACACAAAGTCCCCCTTCAAAGGCCGGTCTATTACGTGTCCACTGTCCTCACCCCATGCAAATCACGGTACCCACACGATCGAAAGATTGCATATGCGGTATTCATGGCATCCCGGAAGCTACAACACTACTTTCAAGAGTGTTCCGTAACAGTAGCCTCGGAAGTACCACTTAAGGATATTATCAGCAACCGCGCTGCAACGGGCCGGATCGCAAAATGGGCCATCGAGCTCATCCCGTTTGATATAACCTACAAGCCACGGCGAGCTATTAAATCGCAAGTTTTGGCCGACTTCGTCGTAGAATGGACGGAGGCCGAGCTCCCTAAAGAGTACGACACGTATTCAAACTGGATCATGCATTTCGACGGCTCCAAAATGTTGGTTGGACTAGGGGCTGGCGTCGTCTTGACGTCCCCAACAGGAGACACAGTTCAATATGTTCTCCAGATCATGTATACAGACTCCAACAATGCAGCCGAATATGAGGCCCTCCTACATGGTCTTCGGATGGCAGTATCCATGGGCATTCAACGCCTAGAGGTACGCAGGGACTCGAACCTCGCGATATCCCAAATAAACGGAGACTTCGACACCAAGGATCCAAAAATGGCAGCATACCGCAACGCCATCCTAAAAATGTCAGCTTGGTTAGAAGGGCTGGAGTTTCATCATATAGCCCGAGAAAATAATCAGGTAGCGGATGTCCTGGCGCACCTTGGTGCAAAACGCGATGCAGTACCCCCAACATCTTTTTAGAAAGACTGTTCAAGCCATCCGTAGCATGGGAGGGGGAACCCGCAGATAACAACCCGGACCTAACCGCACCACTCGACGCCGAACAAACTGACATAATTGGAGGCTCTGCCACCGAAATTACACCCTCAGCCCACGTAATAATGGCGGTCATCGCCCCGTGGATAGAACCATTCCTAGCCTACCTTACTAGGCAGGAACTCCCAGAGGACCAAAACGAGGCACGCTGCATAGTACGACGCTCTAAAGCCTATAAAGTCTATGAGGGAGAACTTTATAAGAAAAGCACTACCGGAGTCCTTCAAAGGTGCATCTCCGAAGAGGAAGGGCGGAACCTGCTGGCTGAAATTCACACCGGACTCGGTGGCCACCACGCTGCAGCTCGGGCCCTGGTAAGCAAGGCTTTCCGTACATGCTTTTATTGGCCGACGGCCCGAGCAGATGCTCAGGACTTGGTCCAACGATGCGTAGGTTGTCAACTTTTTGCAAACCAAAGCCATATGCCACCCACCGCCCTCCAAACTATCCCCATAACTTGGCCTTTCGCGGCCTGGGGGCTTGATATGGTCGGACCCCTTAAAGAGGGAACCCACAAGAAAAAATACTTACTGGTCATGGTGGACAAGTTCACCAAATGGATAGAAGCCAAGCCTGTTAACACGGCCGAATCCGGACCTATGGTAGACTTCATATCCGGGGTCGTACACCGTTACGGCGTCCCCCATAGCATCATCACGGATAATGGTACAAACTTCACCGCCGACGAGGTAAAACTCTGGTGCAAAAACATGGGCATCAAGCTCGACTATGCTTCGGTCTATCACCCACAAACTAACGGTCAGGTCGAACGTGCAAATGGTCTTATTATGAGCAGCATTAAACCCAGACTAGTGCGGCTCCCTCAAGGAATCTAATACACACTGGGTAGAGGAGTCGACTCCGTACTCTGGGGGCTGCGGACCATGCCGAACCGCACCACCGGATACACACCATTCTTTATGGTGTACGGCGCAGAGGCAGTTTTGCCCTGCGACATAATCCATGACTCACCTAGAGTGCGCATGTACGAAGAAAGAGAAGCCGAGCTAGATCGGCAGGACAACTTGGACGCCTTGGAGGAGGAGCGTGACGTGGCAAAAGCCCGTTCCGTATTTTACCAACAGCAGGCTCGAAGATATCAAAGCAGAGAAGTACGGGCCAAAATTTACAATGTTGGCGAACTAGTTCTACACCTGCCGGATAAGAAAAAGGACAAACTCAAGCCCAAGTGGGAAGTTCCATTCATAATCGACCAAGTCCTGACTGGTGGAGCGTACCGCCTGCGAGACGCGTCGGATAACCGACTCGAGCCAAACCGATGGAACGCCACCCGTCTCCGAAGATTCTATGCCTAGCGCCGGACTCTGTGTTTGTCCCCTTCCTCTGTCCAGTTTTTACATTTTTGTCTTAAATTTCTCTCCTTCCCCTCTTTTCTCTTATAGCCCTTAAAGGCTCATCACGTGACGCGCTACCTGCGCTCATTTAACCTGGGGGCTTCTCTAACAGAAGCTTATTTATATGGGCTTCATGCCCAACACATGCGTCAAACTTCCGCATGTACCTTTTCTTCACCATTATATGCATCGATATGACTTAAGTTTTGGCCAAGCTGGGTTGCCTGGCTCCTGTGCTTACCCCTACGTTCCTGATTGTTCGGCTAGGCGGTAAAGGGAGCACCTCTGTGATTGTTACTGCCGGGTCAGCCGGATGTGTACCTCAGACTGGGTGAAGCCGAAAGCTAGCGTTCTTAAGGGAATATTCGGTTGGTGAACTAAAAGATGACCTTTTTTACTTATTCATATACATGCCCCCAGATGATTTTTCTGCATTTGCAGTCCGGACATGCACTTTAGGGCATGCCTCCCAGAGAAAGGAACCCCTAACGGAACTATTCTCTCTGGAAGATGTTCCTTACTAACCATGTAATATAACATAACTAGTTGGGCACTTGTCTGATAAAGCACTGATGACCCCTACGCATGGTCTCCACGCATACCCCGGTTCTTACATAACCGGTAGGGTATTCGGACACACTCCGGACCGTCAGGTCCCGAGGTAGAAGCGAAAAGGTCGGCAATGACAAACGATCTACAATCCGGCTAGAAGGCATTACACATGTCAATTACACAGTCACTCTGACTGATTGTATTCCTCTTCTATACCATCTAACAGGCTGTCTAATTTACAGTCCTGCTGGGAATACTTTGCGGCCAACTCTACTTGGCCGTAAACTAGGCTTACAGGGATCTCCTTCCCGCCAGGCCCCACAGGTCCGACCTCGGCCATGTGGTTTGGATCAGACTTCGTAAACCGGGTCTTCACCATGGCCCAGGCCTCCCTAGCGCCTTGCCGGCAGGCCGATATCTTCCAGAACCGGAAGCGCCGCCGGGCTCCCTTCAGCTTCTCCGCAAGCTCTCCAAGGCCCTCGGGCACGGAGGAGGAAGGCCATAAGGCTTGGACAACGCCTCCCATCGCCCGCCGAACTCGCTCGTTCAGTTGCAAGAGCTCGGGAAGAAGGTCATCCGTTGAACCGGGCATCTCCTCGGCAGGACAACCTGTGAGCATACCTACAGACATTATTCTGTCAATCGACTTCCTCGCCGAACTCTTTTTTCAAAGTTCGCTTAAGCACTTACTAAATATGCCGCGTCGAAGCCGCTGATTCTCCTTAGTGGAGTCCGACAGCTGGCCACGAACATCTTTCAGTTCAACGTCCAGTTTGGTGTTGGCATCTTGAAGATCATTCTTCTCCTGCCTCACCTTTGTCAGCACACTCTCACCGGCCTCTAGCCGGCGTAAGAGTTGTTGCCTCTCCGGATCTAGTCCGGCACCGTCTGCAATGCGATTTGTCAGATCCGCACCCATGCCGCACAATACTAATCTTTCGCAGTGTATCTTACCAGAAGGGGTATCTTTCGGCTCCTCTGCTGCGGCCAGTGCGGCCTCCAGTTGGGCTTTGCACTCTTTCAGCTCCTGGGACAGTACGGTATTCTTCTCTGTAAGAACCTGCATAAACAAATGATCCTTTAATCAGTTACTCTAACTGTTTCAAGTCTCGGGGGCTACTGGTATATATATATATATATATATATATATATATATATATATATATATATATATATATATTACCAAAATTTTCTTACCCGTATGTCTTTTACATACTGCTTCGTGGCTCTGGCTAAACCATTTTGAGCGGCACGGAGGTACGCATCTGCCGAATTAAAGGCATCTAAAGCCTCATGGGAGAAACAAGCGTCACGTAGAACTGTCCGGCGACGCTTGTGGTTCATGGCACTCTCCACCTCAGAATTTGTGGCAGACAGCCTATCCGCATCCTCTGTCGGAGGAGCGTTCGGTGCGCGCCTTGTGCTCGCTTCCCCCTCCTGGCCAGCCGTTGGAGCCTGGCTGGTAGAGGCGCTGTCGGTGTCAAAACCGGCGGATCTCGGGTAGGGGGTCCCGATCTGTGCATCAAGGTCGGATGGTAACAGGAGACAAGGGACACTTTATTTTACCCAGGTTCGGGCCCTCTCGATGGAGGTAAAACCCTACTCCTGCTAGATTAATATTGATGATATGGGTAGTACAAGAGTAGATCTACCATGAGATCAAGGAGGCTAAACCCTAGAAGCTAGCCTATAGGTATGATGATGGTTATGATGTGTTCGTCCTACGGACTACAACCCTCCGGTTTATATAGGCATCGGATAGGGTTAGGGTTACACAGAGTCGGTTACATTGGTGGGAGATCTTTGAATATCCACACGCCTAGCTTGCCTTCCACGCCAAGGAAAGAACCTTCCGGACACGGGAGGAAGTCTTCCATCTTGTATCTTCATAGTCCTGGAGTCCGGCTGAAGATATAGTTCGGCTATCCGAACACCCCGTAATCCAGGACTCCCTCAGTAGCCCCCGAACCAGGCTTCAATGACGTCGAGTCCAGCGCGCAAATTTGTCTTCGGCATTGCAAGGCGGGTTTCCCCTCCGAATCTTGTGTACCTGTATGAA
Organism: Aegilops umbellulata; assembly: GCA_032464435.1. NCBI lineage: Eukaryota > Viridiplantae > Streptophyta > Magnoliopsida > Poales > Poaceae > Aegilops > Aegilops umbellulata. The sequence goes on along the minus strand of CP136054.1, from coordinate 292,007,944 downwards.
TGATGTCCGTAGCGCTCCTCGGTCTCGGTGCCCAATAATTGTCGTCTTCCACGTGTTGAACGAATGCGAAAAGCCCGGGGGTGTTTTTATATTCACACCCTTGGTCATATAAACGAGCCGCCTATTTAACGGGATGGGGATCTAGATCCAAACCGCATCTTCTTCTCCCCGCGAGTTATCATTAGAGCGTCTCCAGCAAAGATCCATTCCAACATGGCCAGCCGTCGTAGCTCCTCCCCTCGCCCCTCCAGCCCCAAATCCGGAGACTGGGAGAGTTGCACCATCCCATACAACAAGCTAGTGTCACTGCAAGCCAAGGGATTCCTTCCCCAAGCATATATGGTCCCGGTCCGAGCCGGACTCGCCACCTACAACGGCGGCAAGCAAGCGGAGAGCACCCCCAATCCTTCTAAAGGAGAGCGGGTGTGCCTCGTCCCTTATTTATTAAGGGGTCTGGATTTCCAATTCATCCATTCCTCCGCGGGCTTCTGGAGTTCTACGGCCTCCAGCTCCACAACCTCACGCCTGGCTCCGTGCTACATATTGCAGGCTTCGTTGCCCTTTGCGAGCTATTTTTAGGCGTCGAGGCTCATTTTACGCTGTGGAAGAGGTTGTTCTGCTTGGTGCCCCGTTCTCAGAAGGGGTCTATATACCAAGTGGGCGGAGCCGAAATATGGCGCATCGCCGGGACCGGATATCTATCCGGAACCCCAAAGAAGGCGTCCGAGGACTGGCCTTCAGAATGGTTCTACATAGACGACGTCCCGCTGCCGGACCCAGTCCGGGTCGGCCTCCCTGAGTTCAGCATGGCTCCCTTAAGAAAATGCTTAAGTTGGCATCCGCGGAGCTCTCAGAGAGAAAGCAACAGAGACGTTCTTTACCTGATGGGCCGGATAAGACTATTGGCTCATTCCAGACTAACCATGATTGGAGTCATGGCCGCATGTATTATGCAGGGGGTGCAGCCGCTTCAATATAGGAGCCACCCCATGTGGGATTTCAACAGGGAGGATGACGCCACCCGTTACGGCCGCAAAGGGCCAGACACAGCTGCTGCTCTAGTAAAGATTCTAACATCTTTGTACAAGGGAGAAAAGGAGGACTTCCTCCGCGTCAACCCGCGGGCCGGATTCACTATGTACGAACCTCCAAGTTGGGTAAGTGAACAATTGCACTTGCCCGCTTATTTAATGCTCCCATGACTAGATACGTAATCTGGTGATTTCAATGCAGGAGCTTCGACAGGAGGTAAAGGATATCAACAGCTGCCCTCCACAGCCTGAGGACCCAGAACGGTCCCTCGATCCGGACTTCGAAGAGGATCCGGACATATCGGTGGAGCTCATCGACGGGGTGTTCCACCAGTTAAGCAAAGATAATACCTTGGTGGCCATTATGGCTGATTATCCCGGGTTAATCCCGGCCTCCTAGGTGACAGAAACCGGAGTGTTTATTCCCGCAAGAGAGATTCCGTCCTTACATATTCCGGTGTTTCTGACGACAACCGTATTTTACAGGGGAGATTTCCGAGGAGGGAGTCCGAACCTGCGGCGGCTAGCCAACGAGGAGCCGCCGGGCCCCGTGGGGTAAAAAGGGATGAAGTCCGAACTGAGAGTTCGGCACAAAGGTATAACGCGCCCTCTGTCTTCCTGGCGTTATTCTTTCAGGGCATGTTAACATCTGTACTGTTTCCAGGACGAAGAGGCCTCGCCGGACTATATCCGGAGGGGCCGCCAACCGCGCCTCTACCAGCCAGGCTCCAACGTCTGGTCCGAAGGCGGGGACGAACACCAGGCTTGCGCCGGACGCTCCTCCAACAAAGGATGCGGACCGGCTATCTGCCACAACTTCAGAAGTGGAGAGCGCCATGAACCATAGGCGTCGCCGGACAGTTCTACGCGACGCTTGTTTCTCCCGAGAGGCCTTAAATGCCTTCAATTCGGGAGATGCGTACCTTCATGCTGCTCAAGATGGTTTAGCCAGAGCCACAGAGCAGTATGTGAAAGACATACGGGTAAGAAAATTTAAATATATATATATACCAGTAGCCCCCGAGACTTGAAACACTGAAACTAACTGATTTAAGGATCATATAATATGTAGGTTCTTACTGAGAAGAACACCGTGCTGTCCCAGGAGCTGGAAAAGTGCAAGGCCCAACTAGAGGCCGCACTAGCCGCAACAGGGGAGCCCAAAGGGACCCCCTCAGGTACGATATACGTTGAGAGATTGATATTGTGCGGCTTATGTGCGCATCTGGCAATTAATGTTGCAGATGGTGCCGGACTAGATCCGGAGAGGCAACAACTCTTACGCCAGTTAAAGGCTGGCGAGAGTACGTTGACAAGGGTGAGGCGAGAGAAGAATGATCTTCAGGATGCCAACACCAAGCTGGATGTTGAACTGAAAGACGTTCGTGGCCAGCTACCTGACTCCACGAAGGAGAATCAGCGTCTTCGACGTGGCATATTTAGTAAGTGCTTGAGCGAACCCTTTGAAAAAAAGGAGTTCGGCGAGGAAGACGAATAACAGAATTATGTCTGTAGGTACACTCACAGGTCGTCCTGCAGAGGAGATGCCCGGTTCTACGGGTGACCTTCTCCCCGAACTCCTGCAACTGCACGAACGAATTCGGCAGGCAATGCAAGGGGTTGCCCGGGCCTTATGGCCTGCCCACTCCACGCCCGAGGGCCTTGGAGAGCTTGCGGAGAAGCTGACGGGAGCCCGGTGGCGCATCCGGTTGTGGAAGATATCAGCCTGCCGACAAGGCGCGAGGGAGGCCTGGGCCATGGTGAAGACCCACTTTACAAAGTCTGACCCCAATCACATGGCCGAGGTCGGACCAGTGGGGCCTGACGGGAAGGAGATCCCTGTGAGCTTGGTGTATGGCCAGGTAGAGCTGGCCGCAAAGTATTCCCAGCAGGACTGTAAATTAGACAGCCTGTTAGATGGTATAGAGGAGGAATACGATCAGTCAAGATGACTATGTAATTTATAATTGACATGTGTAATGCCTTCTAGCCGGATTGTAGATCGTTTGTCGTTGCCGACCTTTTCGCTTCGACCTCGGGACCTGACGGTCCGGAGTGTGTCCGAATACCATAACGGCTATATAAAAGCCGGGGTATGCATGGAGACCAGGCGTAGGGGTCATTAGTGCTTTATCAGACAAGTGCCCAACTAGTTATGTTATATTACATGGTTAGTAAGAAACATCTTCCAGAGAGAATAGTTCCGTTAAGGGTTCCTTTCGCTGGGGTGGCGTGCCCTAAAGTGCACGTCCGGACTGCAAATGTAGAAGATCATCTAGGGGCATGTATAAAATAAAAAGGTTCATCTTTTAGTTCACCGACCGAATATTCCCTTAAGAACGCTAGCTTTCGGCTTCACCCAGTCTGAGGTACACATCCGGCTTATCCGGCAGTAATAATCGCAGAGGTGCTCCCTTTACCTCCTAGCCGAACAATCGGGAATGTTGGGGTAAGCACAAGAGCCAAGCAACCCAGCTTGGCCAAAACTTAAGTCATATCGATGCATATAATGGCGAAGAAAAGGTGCATGCGGAAGTCTGACGCATGCGTTGGGTGTGAAACCCATATAGATAAGCTTCTGCTAAAGAAGCCCCCAGGTTTAAGGAGCGCAGATAGCGCGTCATATAATGAGCCTTTTACGGGCTAGAAAAGAAAAGAGTAGTAGACAAAGTAAAAAAAGGTATAAATGTAAATAATGGACAGAGGAAGGAGACAAACACAGAGTCCGGCGCTAGGCATAGAATCATCGGAGACGTGTGGCGTTCCATGGGTTCGGCTCGAGTCGGTTGTCCGACGCATCTCGCAGGTGGTACGCTCCACCAGTTAGGACTTGGTCGATTATGAATGGACCTTCCCATTTGGGCTTGAGTTTGTTCTTTTGCTTATCCGGCAGGCGCATAACTAGTTCGCCAACGTTGTAATTTTTGGCCCGTACTTCTTTGTTTTGATATCTTCGAGCTTGCTGTTGATAGAATGCGGAACGGGCCTTAGCCACGTCACGCTCTTCCTCTAAGGCGTCCAGGTTGTCCTGCAGATCAAGCTCCGCTTCTCTTTCTTCGTACATGCGCACTCGAGGTGAGTCATGAATTATATCGCAGGGCAGAATCGCCTCAGCGCCGTACACCATAAAGAATGGCGTGAATCCGGTGGTACGATTTGGCGTGGTTCGCAGCCCCCAGAGTACGGAGTCGAGCTCCTCTACCCAGTGCATATCAGATTCCTTGAGGGACCGCACTAGTCTGGGTTTGATGCCGGTCATGATGAGACCATTTCCACGTTCGACCTGACCGTTAGTTTGTGGGTGATAGACAGAAGCGTAGTCGAGCTTAATGCCCATGTTTTTGCACCACAGCTTTACTTCATCAGAAGTGAAGTTTGTGCCGCTATCGGTGATAATGCTGTGGGGGACACCATAACGGTGTACGACCCCCGATACGAAGTCTATCACAGGTCCGGATTCAGCTGTCTTGACAGGCTTGGCTTCTATCCATTTGGTGAATTTATCCACCATGACCAATAAGTATTTTTTCTTGTGGGTTCCGCCTTTAAGGGGTCCCACCATATCGAGCCCCCAGACCGCGAAAGGCCAAGTGATGGGGATAGTTCGGAGGGCGATGGGTGGCATATGGCTTTGGTTGGCAAAGAGCTGGCAACCGACACACCGTTTGACTAGGTCCTGAGCGTCTGCTCTAGCCGTCGGCCAATACAAGCCAGTACGGAAAGCCTTGCTTACAAGGGACCGAGCCGCGGCGTGATGGCCACTGAGTCCGGCATGAATTTCAGCCAGCAGACTCCGCCCTTCCTCTTCGGAGATACACCTTTGAAGGACTCCTGTAGTGCTTTTCTTATATAGCTCTCCCTCGTGGACTTTATAGGCTTTAGATCGCCGCACTATGCAGCATGCCTCGTTTTGGTCCTCGGGGAGTTCCTGCCTAGTAAGGTAGGCTAGGAATGGTTCCGTCCACGGGGCGATGACCGCCATTATTGCGTGGGCTGAGGGTGTAATTTTGGTGGCGGGGCCGCCGATTATGTCTGATTGTTCGACATTGGGTTGTGCGGTTATGCCCGGGCTATTATCCGAGGGTTCCCCCTCCCATGTTAAGTTTGGTTTGAATAATATTTCTAAGAAGATGTTGGGGGGGACTACATCTCGTTTTGCTCCAATGCGTTCCAGGACGTCCGCTGCCTGATTATTTTCTCGGGCTATGTGATGGAACTCCAGTCCCTCGAACCGAGCTGACATTTTTAGTACAGCATTGTGAGAAGCTGCCATTTTTGGGTCTTTGGCGTCGAAGTTGCCATTTATTTGGGATATCGCGAGGTTTGAGTCCCCGCGTACTTCCAGGCGTCGAATGCCCATGGATACCGCCATCCGGAGGCCATGTAGAAGGGCCTCGTATTCGACTGCATTGTTGGAGTCCGTGTACATAATTTGGAGTACATATTGGACTGTATCTCCTGTAGGGGGCGTCAAAACGACGCCAGCCCCTAGCCCGGCCAGCATTTTGGAGCCGTCGAAATGCATGATCCAGTTTGAGTACGTTCCGTACTCTTTAGGGAGTTCGGCCTCTGTCCATTCGGCGACGAAGTCGGCTAGGACTTGCGATTTAATTGCTCGCCGTGGCTTGGAGGTTATATCGAACAGGAGGAGCTCTATGGCCCATTTTGCTATCCGGCCTGTTGCATCGCGGTTGTTGATAATATCGTTGAGTGGTACTTCCGAGGCTACTGTAATAGAACACTCTTGAAAGTAGTGTCGCAACTTACGGGACGCCATGAATACTGCGTATGCGATTTTTTGATAATGCGGGTACCGTGATTTGCATGGTGTGAGGACAGTGGACACGTAGTAAACCGGCCTTTGAAGGGGTAATTTATGTCCGTCCGTTACCCGTTCGACGACGAGTACTGCGCTCACAACTTGATGGGTTGCGGCAATGTACAATAGCATGGGTTCGCCGGTGTTCGGCGCGGCCAGGACGGGGTTTGTTGCCAAGATGGCCTTTATTTCCTCGAGTTCGGCCGTGGCAGCGTCCGTCCACTCGAAGTGTTCGGTGCGCCTAAGGAGGCGGTAAAGGGGTAATGCCTTTTCTCCCAAGCGGGAGATGAAGCGGCTTAAGGCCACCACACATCTGGTGAGTTTCTGAATTTGCTTGAGATCTTTTGGGACATCCAATTGTGACAGAGCTCGGATTTTAGCTGGATTTGCTTCAATTCCTCTGCCGGATACAATGAAGCCTAGGAGCTTTCCGGCTGGGACGCCGAAAACACATTTTTCCGGATTGAGCTTGATGTCGTATTTTCGCTGGTTGTCGAATGTAAGTCTCAAGTCGTCTACTAGAGATTCGACGTGTCTTGATTTAATGACCACATCATCTACGTACGCCTCCACTGTTTTGCCGATCTGGTTTGCCAAACATGTTTGAATCATGCGCTGATATGTCGCGCCGGCGTTTTTGAGCCCAAAGGGCATTGTGTTGAAGCAGAATGGGCCGTATGGCGTGATGAATGCTGTTGCAGCTTGGTCGGATTCTGCCATCTTTATTTGATGGTAACCGGAGTATGCGTCGAGGAAACACAGGGAATTGTGTCCTGCGGTGGCATCGATGATTTGATCAATTCGAGGGAGGGGAAAGGGATCCTTTGGGCAGGCCTTATTAATGTCTTTGAAGTCGACACACAGGCGCCAGGATTTGTCCTTCTTTGGTACCATTACCAGGTTTGACAGGTTTGAATCCTTTCTGGATATTTAGGCTGTGCCCGGCCAACCTGCGTGGGATTCCTGGCATATCTGAGGGGTGCCAAGCGAAAATATCCCAGTTCTCTCGTAGGAACTCGCGCTGTGCGGCGTTTACATCAGGGCTTAATTGTGCCCCGATGGAGGTTGTTTTATTTGGGTCCGTTGGGTGGACCTGGAATTTGACTATTTCGTCCGCTGGTTTGAAGGATGTGGATTTGGATCTCTTATCGAGTATCACATCATCCCTGCTAACGGTGGATCGCAGCGCCGTCAGCTCTTCGGCCGCTAAGGCTTCAGATAGTGCCTCGAGGGCCAATGCGGCTGTCTTGTTTTCGGCGCGGAGTGCTATGTCCGGATCACTAGCGAGAGTGATAATTCCGTTTGGCCCAGGCATCTTAAGCTTCATGTACCCGTAATGGGCTATGGCTTGGAAAACTGTAAATGCCTCTCGTCCTAATATAGCGTGATATCCGTTTCTGAACGGGGCCACCTGGAACGTGATTTGTTCAGACCTGTAATTATCCGGCGTGCCGAATACCACATCTAGTGTGATCTTTCCGGTGCAGCGCGCTTCCTGACTGGGGATTATTCCTCTAAAGGTTGTGCTGCTTCGCTCAATGCGGTTCCAGTCTATTTCCATCTTTTGGAGGGTTTCCTCGTAGATGAGATTCAATCCGCTGCCTCCGTCCATAAGTACCTTTGCGAGGCGACAGCCGTCCACTATGGGACTGAGAACCAATGCGGCTGGCGCTCTGGCTATTCGGAATTTAGGTTCGTCGCTCGCATTGAAGGTGATGGCAGTATTGCTCCATGGATTTATGGTCGCTACTTGGTAGACTTCGGCGAGGCTGCGAAGTGTTCTTTTTTCATGTTATTTGATGCGAAAGTCTCGGAGATTGTGAGAACGGTACCGAAATTCTCGGGCTGGTTTCCTTCGACCTATGGATTTAGGAGGTCCTCGCCAATTTTGGCCACCTGCCGGAGTATCCAACATGCCCTGAGGCTGTGAGTTGGGGTGGCATCCTCTGTACTATGAATCTTGCAGGGTCCATCGAGCCACCTTTCTAGCACGGTTCCGTGCCCCCTAGAAGGTTTTGATTTTTTATTTAATCCGGGCGCTTTGCTGTAGTGCGCCCTTTTGATTCGGACGGGATTGCTATTCAAGGCCGGATTATCCCAAAAGTTAATTTTGGTTTTCCGAGCACTTTCCATCGCACAGTATTTTTGTACTATGGACGCCAAGTCAGCAAAGCGCGTAATATTACGACGACTTATGGCGTTGAGTATCCCCTTGTCCGTGCAGTTACTGTAGAAGATTGAAATCGCGTCTCCCTCGTGGCAGTCCTTTGTCCTGTTCATAAGCGGGAGGAATCTGGCCCAGTAATGATGTACTATTTCTTCGGGCATCTGCTTGATTTGGGAGAGATCGCTTAAGGTCGGACGGGCGAAATTCATTAGATCTGATACTTCGCCCGGTTTGCTGTTCGGAGGCCGAACGACCTCCGGATTCCGAGATCCGGAGTCCTGTATGCTTTCCGGTTTGCCTGGATCCAAGCCCAGGTCTTGGGTTGTATCCTCCCCTCCGTGGATATCCGGCATGGAGGGTTCCGGAATTCGGACGCATCTGGTCCTTAAGATTGATGAAGGGTCACCGCATTGTGTTTCCACCACAGCAACATGATGGGTCGCTTGGGGAGAGTTGATTTCCCTTAGATCGGGTTTAGGCCCAACCTGGTCGTAGTTTGTAGCGACCCCCAAGGCGGCGATGCGATCCAGGAGCTCGTTTATGGAGGAGAGCTCCACCGGATCTAGCTGCTCGGCCAATTCCGAGCTGACGCGGAGATTGTTTTCGATGACCCGAGAGGTCACCGTCGGCGTAATGGCCGAACGGGCGGTCATGAGAAAACCACCCAGCCGGAGGGATTGGCCGATAGCCAAAGCTCCCTCAGTGACGGCACCGTCTTTAAAGACGGGAAAAGGCATCCTTCCTGATCGCGACGGCACAGAGGAACTCTCGATGAAAGCACCAATGTCGGTGTCAAAACCGGCGGATCTCGGGTAGGGGGTCCCGATCTGTGCGTCAAGGTCGGATGGTAACATGAGACAAGGGACACTTTATTTTACCCAGGTTCAGGCCCTCTCAATGGAGGTAAAACCCTACTCCTGCTAGATTAATATTGATGATATGGGTAGTACAAGAGTAGATCTACCACGAGATCAAGGAGGCTAAACCCTAGAAGCTAGCCTATAGGTATGATGATGGTTATGATGTGTTCGTCCTACGGACTACAACCCTCCGGTTTATATAGGCACCGGATAGGGTTAGGGTTACATAGAGTCGATTACATTGGTGGGAGATCTTTGAATATCTGCACGCCTAGCTTGCCTTCCACGCCAAGGAAAGAACCTTCCGGACACGGGACGAAGTCTTCCATCTTGTATCTTCATAGTCCTGGAGTCCGGCTGAAGATATAGTTCGGCTATCCGAACACCCCCTAATCCAGGACTCCCTCAGGCGCGATTGGCAACCTCACCGGATATAGTCCGGCGAGATCTCTTCGTCCTGAAGATAGCACAAACGTTAATATGCCCTGAAAGAATAACACGAGGGAAGCAGAGGGTGCGCTATACCTTTGCGTCGTCATCTCAGTCCGGACCACATCCCTCTTTGCCCCATGGGGCCCTGCGGCCCCTCGTTGGCTAGCCTCTGCAGGTTTGGCCTTCCGCCTCGGAAATCTCCCCTGCAAAACACGGTTGTTGTCAGAACAATCGAAATACGTGGGAATGGAACCCCTCTCAAGGGAATGAGACTCCGGTTTCTATCACCTGGGAGGCCGGGATTAACCCTGGGTAATCAGCCATAATGGCTACCAAGGTATCGTCCTTGCTTAGTTGATGGAACACCCCGTCGATAAGCTCCACCGAGATATCCGGATCCTCTTCGGAGTCCGGATCGAGGGACCGTTCTGGGTCCTCGGGTTGTGGAGGACGGCTGTTTATATCCTTTACCTCCTGTCGCAGTTCCTGCATTAAAGTCGTTAGACTACATATCTAATCATGGGAGTATAAAATGAACGGGCGAGCACAATTGTTCACTTACCCAACTAGGAGGGTCGTACATAGTAAATCTGCCCCGCAGGTTGACGTGGAGGAATTCCTCCTTTTCCCCCTTGTACAAAGAGGACAGGATCTTTACTAGAGCGACAGCTGAGGCTGGCCCCTTACGACTGTAACGGGTGGCGTCATCCTCCCCGTTAAAATCCCACATGGGGTGGCCTCTATATTGAAGCGGCTGCACCCCTCGCGTAATGCATACGGCCATGACTCCAATCATGGTTAGTCCGGAATGAGCCAATAGTCTAATCCGTCCCATCAAGTAAAGGACGTCTCTGTCACCTTCTCTCTGAGAGCTCCGTGGACGCGAGCTCAAGCGTTTCTTTAATGGAGCACTACTGAACTCGGAAAGACCGACCCGGATAGGGTCCGGCTGCGGGACGTCATCTATATAAAACCATTCTGAAGGTCAGTCCTTGGACGCCTTCTTTGGGGTTCCAGATAAGTATCCGGTCCCGGCGATGCGCCATACTTCGGCTCCGCCCACTTGATATATGAACCCCTCTTGAGAACGGGGCACTAGGCAGAATATCCTCTTCCACAGCGCAAAATGGGCCTCGACACCCAAAAATAGCTCGCAAAGGGCGACAAAGCCCGCGATATGCAATATGGAGGCAGGCGTGAGATTGTGCAGCTGGAGGCCGTAGAACTCCAGAAGCCCGCGGAGAAATGGATGAATTGGAAATCCCAGTCCCCTTATTAGATAAGGGACAAGGCACACCCGCTCTCCTTTGGAGGGATGGGGGGTGCTCTCCGCTTGCTTTCCGCCATTGTAGGTGGCAAGTCCGGCTCGGACCGGGACCATGTAAGCCTGAGGAAGAAATCCCTTAGTCTGAAGCGACACTAACTCGCTGTGCGGGATGGAACAACTCTCCCAGTCTCCGGGTTTAGGACCGGAAGGGCGAGGGGAGGAGCTGCGACGGCTGGCCATGTTGGAATGGACCTTTGCTGGAGGCGCTCTGATGATAGCTCGCGGAGGGAAGAAGATGTGGTTTGGATCTAAATCCCCATCCCGTTAAATAGGCGGCTCATTTATACGGCAAAGGGTGTGGATGTAAAAACACCCCGACTTTTCGCATTCGTTTGACACGTGGAAAACATCCATTATTGGGCGTGGAAGCCGAGGAACTCAACATTATAAAAATCAGACATTATTCCTATAGGTACACAAAATTTGGAGAAGAACCCGCCTTGCAATGCCGAAGACAATCTGCGCGCCAGACTCGTCGTCATTGAAGCCTGGTTCGGGGGCTACTGAGGGAGTCCTGGATTAGGGGGTGTTCGGATAGCCGAACTATACCTTCAGCCGGACTCCAGGACTATGAAGATACAAGATTGAAGACTTCGTCCCGTGTCCGGAAGGGACTTTCCTTGGCGTGGAAGGCAAGCTAGGCGATGCAGATATGTAGATCTCCTACCATTGTAACCGACTTTGTGTAACCCTAACCCTATCCGGTGTCTATATAAACCAGAGGGTTCTAGTCCGTAGGACAACTCCATCAGACAACATTCATACCATAGGCTAGCTTCTAGGGTTTAGCCAACTTGATCTCGTGGTAGATCTACTCTTGTACTACCCATATCAGCAATATTAATCAAGCAGGAGTAGGGTTTTAGCTCCATCGAGAGGGCCCGAACCTGGGTAAAAACATCATGTCCCTTGTCTCCTGTTACCATCCGGCCTTGACGCACAGTTCGGGACCCGCTACCCGAGATCCGCCGATTTTGAGACCGACAGCGGCGATGCGCGCGAGCAGCCATTGCCTATGCCAGATGGTCCACGACGCCGACCTGCGGCATGGCACCATGGATCGTCTCCATACGGTGTTGGCGACCGGCTAGTGAATGGCCGCCGTCGACGCCAGCTATTACTCTCAGTTGGACCAGAAGATCGTTCGCAACACCAACAGGTTCACCATCGTCAAGAAGCTCGCGGACGACATCGCCATACTCCCCCAGCCCGCGCGCCCGGGCTCCTCATTGCCTGCCACCCTAATCGGCATCCATGGTCAGAACCTCTTTGAAGCACTGGTGGCCCTGCGACTGCCCGCCGATGCCATGAAGAATGTCCACCTGGAGGTCGCGCTCGCTGCGAGGCGCCTTGCCCTGCAAAAAACCGTCGACCTACACATCCATGTGTACGAACGAATCGTGTACATAGGTATCTACAAGGCCAGCGAGGATGCTACGATGTTGGCCTTCTTTAGCCGGCTAGAAGCCTTGGATGCCTTAGTTGAGAAGCACCTCGACCTCGCCACACAAGCCGCCGCTCCTTAGCCGCCGGTCGGTGGCCCTGCCGGCGCACTGAGTTGAGGAGGAGGAGGTCATACATTGATGGATGCATCTTTCTTCTTGCCTCCTGTAACCACCACTGCGATCACATCATAGTTGCCTTAATTCTTATTTTGCTATTGAATTCTCGTTCCAGTCAATACAGACATGTGCGATCCCTTTGCTCAATACAGACATGTCCGTTCCAGTCTTATTTTGATTGGCTTTAATGAAGGTCTATCCCGCCGTTAGGCGCCGTGGCACGCTCTGCTCGCGTCCGTCGGCGCGCTCGGCTTGTGGATAGCTTTTCCTTGCGTGTTCAACTGCTATATGCATATATATATATATGGTTGCTCGCCGTTGAGGCGACCGCGGAGCGCTCTGCTCGCGTCCCTCCGCGTGCGCTCTGCCAACGGTTAGGCGTGCGCACGATCACGTCGGGGGCCCCATATGCACACGGTTGCGCCGCGCACGTTGCCACGCGATGCAGTTATGTGCGGCACGCTGGAGTTACGCGCTGCAAATTAGAACTGCCATCAGGGCCTGCCAATATTCCTGGCCGTCTGGCTTCCCCTTTAATTCCCGTGGCCATTATAACCTTAGTCTCTTCAACCTTTTGATCGCGCCTCACAACACAACAAGCACACCCACGACGACACATAGAGAGGGATGTCCGGCGGCGCTCCAATGGATTTCGGCGAGCATAGAGTGGAGAGCCACGCGAGGGAGACGGATCTCTCTGTGGTGTACACCATCGACCCGGTCGTGGTGGACGACTACATCAACAACATTGAGCAGTTGCTTGCTGGAGACAAGTACAAGGTGGTCGACATCGACCTCCAGTACACCACCGGTCGTCCCGGCATAGATCAGAAGGTTGCCGTCTCCCAGTTGTGTGTGCGCCATCATGTCCTCATCTACCACTACTGCATGGCCACAGAGCCTTGTGACCGTTTCAACAGGTTTGTCAACAACACTGACTACAAGTTCGCCCTGGTGGATACCACCAACGATGTAAAAGCACTCAGTGTTACAGGCTTGGCCTGCAAGAACCTTGTCAAAATCCATGACCACTACACGGTCTGGGGTAGCACGAAGAAGGACTCCCTGGTCGAACTCGCCTCGGCCATCATCGGCCCCTACTACGAAAAGATGAAGCAGGATGCCCAGAGAACAAGTCCCATATCATGGCACGGGGCCTGGATGCAGCAACTGGATGAACCTCACCTTAGGTTTGCGTCCAAGAGCATGCACACATGCTACGAGATGCACATGCGGATCATTGACATGAGGAAGTGCCTCGTTACCCAAATCGACGAGCCCGGATCGAGCCACAAGAAGAGCAAGCAGCATCACAATAAGTAGATGATGATCAGATGATCGTCTATGCTAGTTAATCATGCATTTAATATATAATTTACTTTATTGGTGTGTGGAAATGTCATGTGTGTAGTAGCCACCTATGTAATTATGCATGTAATAGTTTACTTTGGTGTCTGAAAATGCCATGGTTGTAGTAGCCACCTATGTAAGTGGATGTTTAATTTGGTTATGCAAGCATGTCCTTATATGTTGTTGTTCTGTATGCAATCCCATCGCACAACACACACGTCTTGTTAAGTTGAACCGTTTCTGTTCTCTTGTGTCAACGCAAACAATTCGTCCGAGTGAACCGTATGCCATATATCGCACACACCTTCATCTGGCTGACCGTTTCTTTTGTGTTTCCTAATCACAAACAGTTCATCCGAGTGAACCGTATGCTGTACATCGCACACACCTTCATCTGGCTGACCGTTGTTTTGTGTTGCCTAACCACAAACAGTTCATCCGAGTGAACCGTATGCTGTACATCGCACACACCTTCATCTGGCTGCCGTTTCTTTTGTTCCTCCTCATCGAAAATGGTTAATTTAACTGAACCGTATGCCCTGAATCACACACGCAACTAAAATCTGAACCGTGTTTGATGCATCCTCCATCGCAAATGTTTTGCATCTTTTTTGACGGTTTTTTACACCACCGTTTGTGATTATGGCATGGCACACAGTTTCGTCGAAGGGTCTCTGATCGTAGTGTCGCATTAGCAGCATCCTGTAGTAGTGGGGTAAGTCCTGTCCATTGTGTCCCTAAGAAGGGAGGTACTACTGTTGTTCCTAATGATAAAGGCGAATTGATCCCACAAAGAATTGTTACAGGTTATAGAATGGTAATTGATTTCTGCAAATTAAATAAAGCTACTAGAAAGAATCATTACCCTTTACCTTTTATTGATCAAATGCTAGAAAGAATATCCAAACATACACATTTTTGCTTTCTAGACGGTTATTCTGGTTTCTCTCAAATACCTGTGTCGAAAGAGGATCAGGAAAAGACCACTTTTACTTGCCCTTTCGGTACCTTTGCTTATAGACGTATGCCTTTTGGTTTGTGTAATGCACCTGCTACCTTTCAAAGATGTATGACTGCTATATTCTCTTGACTTTTGTGAAAAGATTGTTGAGGTTTTCATGGATGATTTCTCCATGTATGGAACTTCTTTTGATGATTGCTTAAGCAACCTTGATCGAGTTTTGCAGAGATGTGAAGAAACTAATCTTGTCTGGAATTGGGAGAAGTGCCACTTTATGGTTAATGAAGGTATTGTCTTGGGGCATAAAATTTCTGAAAGAGGTATTGAAGTTGATAAAGCTAAAGTTGATGCTATTGAAAAGATGTAGTGTCCTAAGTGTTGGAGATATGCCGTAGAGGCAATCATGTATGATGACATTTCCTATGTGTTTATGAATAAAGATAGTCCTTGGACATTATCAATGATATGTATCAGCAAGTATGTGACTTGTTTGTGGGACTATGCATTGTATGATGACTGTCCTAAAAGGTCCCTAGTCGATAGGGCTGTGTGGATGCGTAGTCAACTAGACTAGCATATGACACGGTCGATGGCTTGGTCTCACTAGCCATGAAGCACTGGATGCTAACCGGATAATATGGACTTGGAAGGATCTAGTCGGATTCGACGTAGTCGGATCCGAGTCGAGATAAGGTCTGAGTCGGACAGACCCAACTATGAGACACAGCGACATGTCATCTATGAGTCTCTAGTACAACATACGTTCTATGTCCTAAGACCTGAGCTGGCACATGTACTCGGGATGGTGACAGACTTGCTTTGGGCCGACCAAACGCTACTCCATGACTGGGTAGTTACAAAGGTAGGTTTCAGGCTTGTCCAGACCCATGCTACGAGACATGGTCGAGCAAGATGGGATTTGCCCCTCCGATCAGGAGAGATATACTCTGGGCCCCTCGTGTGATCTAACCAGGATAAGCATGACCATGCGATAAGGATTATGAGATAATATGGTTTGTGGTCGGCATCACTGGAACGAGAAAGAGGTCGGGCTAGCACAAGGATGAAAGACTCTCCTTGAGCCTGACAACATATATCGTGTGGCAAAAGGAATGGAAGTATGATGTACAGGTTCGCCTAACCAGCTTCATAGTCTGCTTGGTGTTCGGCATGCCTTGCTAGGGGCCGCTACCAACCATGCAGTTCGGAGGTGATCCAAACTATGACCAAGCCGACTTGAACCTAAAGGGTCGCGCGCTTAAGGGAAGGAACCTGTGAGGACGGATCGGACTCCACGAGTCAGACTACTCGGACTCGGATCCTGGCTGAACAGATTTTGGGCTTTAGGGTCCGTGCAAGGCCCAAGTGTTGAGCCCGCGACGGACGCCCATATAAAGTGGAGGTGCGTCACACTCATGTGGTTGATCGCTTTGATGCTGTCACTAGGGTTTGCATGTGTTGCGAATAGAGACCTCCACTCGCCGCCGGTTGTGTGATCAGACCTAGCAGTCCGCCGCACGATGTTCCTCCTGCACGCGCGGATACCGTTAGAGGCGGTGCACTTGCTCCACTTTGGCGAACCTATAACATGGGAACCAACGATCGGCTGTTCGAGGGAGGTCGGACGAGGAGGAGACGATCCACGCAGACGTGCTGCCCCAACTCTTCTTCCGCTGCACGACACTGCGCGTCTAGTGGTAACAAACTGTGATCCATCTCCCGTAGCATGTTCTTGGTTGTTCTGCGCATAGGAATTTTAATTTGCAGTCGACGCACCCTACCGTAGTTCCCAACACTAAGGACATTAAAGGTATAAGAAGTTTCCTTGGCCATACCGGTTTTTATAGGAGATTCATTAAAGACTTCTAAAAAATTTCTAGGCCTCTGACTAATCTCTTACAAAAAGATGTTCCTTCTGTCTTTGATGATGATTGCGTAGAAGCATTTTAAATACTTAAGAAAGCCTTGATTTCTGCACCTATTGTTGAGCCACCTGATTGGAATTTACACTTTGAAATTATGTGTGATGCTAGAGATTATGCCATAGGTGTTGTTCTAGGACAAAGAGTAGATAAGAAATTAAATATTATCCAATATGCTAGTAAAACTCTAGACAGTGCCCAGAGAAATTATGCTACTACTGAAAAAGAATTTTTAGCAGTTGTATTTGCTTGTGATAAGTTCAGGCCTTATATTGTTGATTCTAAAGTAACTGTTCACACTGATCATGCTGCTATTAAATATCTTATGGAAAAGAAAGATGCTAAACCTAGACTTATTAGATGGGTTCTCTTGCTACAAGAATTTGATTTGCATATTATTGATATAAAGGGAGCTGAGAACACCGTTGCAGACAACTTATCTAGGTTAGAGAATGTTCTTGATGACCCACTCCCTATTGATGATAGTTTTCCTGATGAAAATTAGGTGTCATAAATGCTTCTCATACTGCTCCATGGTATGCTGATTATGCTAATTACATTGTTGCTAAATTTATACCACCTAGTTTCACATACCAGCAAAAGAAAAAGTTTTTCTATGATTTGAGACAGTACTTCTAGGATGACCCACACCTTTATAAAGAAGGAGTAGATGGTGTTATTAGACGTTGTGTACCTGAGCATGAACATGAATAGATCCTACGCAAGTGTCACTCTGAGGCTTATGGAGGACACCACACTGGAGATAGAACTGCACATAAGGTATTACAATCCAGTTTTTATTGGCCTACTCTTTTCAAAGATGCCCGTAAGTTTGTCTTGTCTTGTGATGAATGTCAAAGAATTGGTAATATTAGTAGACGTCAAGAAATGCCTATGAACTATTCACTTGTTATTGAACCATTTGATGTTTGGGGCTTTGATTATATGGGACCATTTCCTTCCTCTAATGGGGATGCACATATTTTAGTTGCTGTTGATTACATTACTAGTAGTGCTGATCATAACACCTCTATTAAGATGCTTAAATAAGTTATTTTTCTGAGGTTTGGAGTCCCTAGATACTTAATGACTGATGGTGGTTCACATTTTATTCATGGTGCTTTTCATAAAATGCTTGCTAAGTATGATGTTAATCATAGAATTGCATCTCCATACCACCCACAGTCTAGTGGTCAAGTAGAACTGAGTAATAGAGAGATTAAATTAATTTTGCAAAAGACTGTTAATAGATCTAGAAAGAATTGGTCCAAGAAAATTGATGATGCATTATGGGCCTATAAAACTGCATATAAAAATCCTATGGGTATGTCTCCATATAAATGGTTTATGGAAAAGCATGTCACTTACCTCTCAAACTATGATTTCAGACTTGCCGGTGAGAAGAGACTATTTGACATTAGCTCACTTGATGAGTGGAGAACCCAGGCCTATGAGAATGCCAAATTGTTTAAAGAAAAAGTTAAAAGATGGCATGACAAAAGGATACAAAAGTGTGAGTTTAATGTAGGTGATTATGTTTTGTTATACAACTCTCGTTTAAGATTTTTTTTGCAGGAAAGCTCCTCTCTAAATGGGAAGGTCCTTACGTTATCGAAGAGGTCTATCGTTCCGGTGCCATAAAAATCAACAACTTCGAAGGCACAAATCCGAAGGTGGTGAACGGTCAAAGAATCAAACATTATATCTCAGTTAATCCCATAAATGTTGAAACCAATGTTATTGACACCGTAACCCCGGAGGAGTACATAAGGGACACTTTCCAGAACGTTCCAGACTCCAAAAAGGAATAGGTATGTGGTACGGTAAGTAAACCGACTCCAAAACAGTAACAACAATTTTTCTCCATTTTGGAATACTTAAGAAAATAGGAAAATAAGAAGTAGTCCGGAAAGGACACGAGGCATCCACAAGGGTGGAGGGCGCGCCCTACCCCCTGGGCACGCCCCCAGCCTCGTGGGCACGTTGACATTACCAATTGGATGTGGGTTTTCATAAAACATTATGGTTGACATTACCCTTGAGGTAAAATGTTGGCAGGCAAAACTATAAGCCCCTATCTTTCTCTATGTCCGATTAAAACTTCATCCCATAAGTATTGCGTGAGTGTTAGCAATTGTGAAAGACTAAATGATTGTTGAGTATGTGGACTTGCTGAAAAGGTCTTATATTGACTCTTTTCGATGTTATGATAAATTGCAATTGCTTCAATGACTGAGATTATAGTTTGCTAGTTTTTTAATGAAGTTTCTGATACATACTTTACATTTTAATAGATTGTTACTTCAGCATAAGAAATCATATGACAATATATATATGTTGCTATTCTAAGAATGATCATGATGCTCTCATGTCCGTATTTTATTTTATCGACACCTCTATCTCTAAACATGTGGACATATTTTTCGATATCGGCTTCGCTTGAGGACAAGCGAGGTCTAAGCTTGGGGGACTTGATACGTCCATTTTTCATCATGCTTTTATATCGATACTTATTGCATTATGGGCTGTTATTACACATTATGTCACAATAATTATGCCTTTTCTCTCTTATTTTACAAGGTTTACATGAAGAGGGAGAATGCTGGCAGCTGGAATTCTAGGCTGGAAAAGGTGCAAATATTAGAGACCTATTCTGCACAACTCCAAAAGTCCTGAAACTCCACGAAAGTTAGTTTTGGAATATATTAAAAATACTGGGCGAAGAAAGCACCCAAGGGGGGCCACCCACTGTCCACGAGGGTGGAGGGCGCGCCCTGCCTCGTGGGCCACCTGGAAGCCCCCCGATGACCATCTTCTGGTATAAGATGTCTTTTTCCCTGAAAAAATCAGAAGGAAGCTTTCGGGAGGAAGCGTCGCCGTCTAGAGGTGGACTCTTGGCAGAACCAATCTAGGGCTCCGGCAAAGCTGTTCTGCCGGGGAAACATCCCTCTGGGAGGGGTAAATCATCACCATCGTCATCACCATCGATCCTCTTATCAGGAGGGGGTCAATCTCCATCAACATATTCACCGGCACCATCTCCTCTCAAACCCTAGTTCATCTCTTGTATCCGATCTTTGTTTCAAAACCTCAGATTGGTACATGTGGGTTGCTAGTAGTGTTGATTACTCCTTGTAGTTGATGCTAGTTTGTTTATTCGGTGGAAGATTATATGTTCAGATCCTTTATGCACATTAATACCCCTCTGATTATGAACATGAATATGATTTGTGAGTAATTACGTTTGTTCCTGAGGACATGGGAGAAGTCTTGGTATAAGTAGTCATGTGAATTTGGTATTCGTTCGATATTTTGATGAGATGTATGTTGTCTTTCCTCTAGTGGTGTTATGTGAACGTCGACTAGATGACACTTCACCATTATTTGGGCCTAGGGGAAGGCATTGGGAAGTAATAAGTAGATGATGGGTTGCTAGAGTGACAGAAGCTTAAACCCTAGTTTATGCGTTGCTTCGTAAGGGGCTGATTTGGATCCATATGTTTCATGCTATGGTTAGGTTTACCTTAATTCTTCTTTCATAGTTGTGGGTGCTTGCGAGGGGGGTTAATCATAAGTGGGATGCTTGTCCAAGGAAGGGCAATACCCAAGCACCGGTCCACCCACATATCAAATTATCAAAGTAACGAACCCGAATAATATGAGTATGATGAAAACTAGCTTGACGATAATTCCCGTGTGTCCTCGGGAGCGCTTTCCTTTATATAAGAGTTTGTCCAGGCTTGTCCTTTGCTACAAAAAGGATTGGGCCACCTTGCCGCACCTTATTTACTTTTGTTACTTGTTACCCGTTACGAATTACCTGATCACTAAACTATCTGTTACCGATAATTTCAGTGCTAGAGAATACCTTACTGAAAACTGCTTGTCATTTCCTTCTGCTCCTCATTGGGTTCGACACTCTTACTTATCGAAAGGACTGCGATAGATCCCCTATACTTGTGGGTCATCAACCATGCAAGCGCTGTTCGGGAAGAGGAGCAAGGTGTAAGGGTACAAGGTTTCTTTTTCGCCACTCTCACTTATCAACAATCGAGCTACACTGGGTTTAGCATTGTCAATGTCGATGAGCCCGCGCGATACTCGGTCCATCATTTACATTGCTTAGGGAAATCCTGAGTAGAGCGCCAGTGCGAATCCGTTGATTGACACCCCGGCAAGTACGCTCTAGGAAGGCCGTCCGTGTTGGCGTGACTTCTGTGCCAGCTGCCGTCAGATTGTTTGAAAAGTATAAAGAGTAAGGGAGAGAAACTAGTCATGCCTTACATCGCGTCCTGCCGCCCACAAGATACATATGATTCTTGCCGACACCTGACGGGACCCGGAAAGCAACACAAGCGGCGCCATCCTTCCCTAAGCATGCGAACGCGACAAGCGGCCGCAGCTGAAGGGAGTGGAAGGAAGCAAGGATGAAACCTAAGTCCACGCAATCGTTGCTCCATTATAGACCTAGAATTTGCATTTGCTTATCCCTTGGATACCAAGGTGTTCGTATGAGGAAATCTTTCGTATGACGGTACCTTACTAGTTTTTGTCTGCGCCCTCGCTCTATTCCGAGCCTGCTCACAGAATGGGTGGCTACGTCAAAAACTACCAAGGAAAAACCTGCCGGGACGTATCCTCGCGAAGATAAATGCTAAGGGCCCGACCCTTAAGAAAATCACAGCAGTAAGATACCGGCAGGCAACCGAAATATGCACAGAGACTAATCGTACGAACACCAATGTTTGAACTCAAAAGGGATAAACATGTAGTTAAGATTAATTAAAGACATCAGTTCCACACAAGCATAAGCAGTACGATGTCTAAACACAGGACATGCATCATGTTTTGTTATAGGACAACACAATGGCAAGGATAATTGAAGGTCGTGCCTGGCGACCTCGCGGAGCAGTAGGGACGGCAAGGAACTTGTCTGCGTAGGGGAGGCCTTCTCCACGATAGCAGAAACATCTGCGTCCTCTGGCAGCTTCCTAAAGCCGCCGACAAGGTTGACATCCAGAGGGCGGTAGGCGATGTTGCTCAGGACCATGAAGAGGGCGTTGTAGGCAAGCTTCCGGGATTCACTCGCGAAGCGACCGGCCCTTCCCTCTTCGTGTGCTTTCAACTTTTCGATCAGCTTGTTGAAGAAGAGCCCTAGCTTGACGCTGGGGACCTCATGCCTACTGGCCAAGAAGACTGGCCCTTCCATGCCCATCGCTGCAGTTTGGGCAGTGAGACGCTCGGCGATGTCGATCAAACTCTTGATCCACAGGTTGTCCCGCTCGGAGTGGTTCACCAGTGTGTTCTCTCTGTCTTTTTGAATGAGCTTTGCGGTGTCCAGGTCCTTCATCAGCTGCTTCCCACGGACCTCGCCAGATTCAATCAAGCTTTCCAGAGTGCAAACCCTGGCCTTCATGTCTTCAATGGTGCCGTTGGCGGTCTCAAGGTCTTGGCTCTTGGAGGAGAGCTGCGATTGCACCTCCTTCAGAAGGATCTATGCTTTTCGCGCCTCCTCCTTGAGGCTCATGACTTC
Source organism: Aegilops umbellulata (assembly GCA_032464435.1). Lineage (NCBI taxonomy): Eukaryota > Viridiplantae > Streptophyta > Magnoliopsida > Poales > Poaceae > Aegilops > Aegilops umbellulata. The sequence continues at coordinate 291,985,980 of CP136054.1, read as the reverse complement.
CTTGGTGCTCCCGACAAGCTCTTCGGTCAGTTTGGCCACCTCCTGGTCAAGATCAGTCTTGACAGTGGATGCAGCGACAAGGTCATTAGCAAGCCTCTTTAGTTGGGTGGCAGAGTCAGAAGAGAGGGAGTCCAGGGCTGCCTTATGCCTGTCCTCCTGCTCCTTGGCACGCTGCTATACGAGGGCTTCCAGTTCATCGTCCTTGGCGCGGCGGGTGGCCTCGAGGTTCTCTTCCCGGGAGGAGATATCCTTCTCCTTGGCATCCAAGAGTGTTGTGCGCTCCGCCAGGTGAGCCTCTCGGGCAATGACATCCTCCCTAGCCATGGAGATTGCCTCCTGCTGCCTCATAAGGACCTGGAACTACTTGCGATGCCACTCGTGCAGCTCGTTGCCTTTGTCCCTCAGCTTCTGGTCCACCTTGTTGGCGGACTTGCGCTGCTCCTTGAGCACCTGCCATTTCTGGCTGTGCCGATTCTACATCTCCTTATTGCCTGACGCCATGGACTCCATGAAAGACAAGTCCATGGAGACGGTGATGGAGTCATCTGCCTCTTCAACCCCCTGGTACAGCGACGCCATGATGTGCTGGATCTCTCCTCGAGTTCTGCGCTCGTCGCCGCTGACAAGCCAGGGGCTCCGAGCCCAGGCTGCGCAAGCACCAACGCCAATTGACTCGAAGCTAGTGGTGGGCCCCCGCCAAGATGCCAAATGAGGGAAGGGGGCCATGGTTTGGAGGGGGATCTTCTCTTCGACCAATACCCCCGACCCTGGCGCGCTGCCGAGGGTTTTCTCTGATTCCTTTGAGAGCTCCTGGATACCCATGGCAGCATGTTCCTGCCCCTTCGCGATAGCAATCTTGGCGGCTTCCTCCACTTCATGTTTTCCTATGCTGGCCATCTCTTCCAGCAGTCCAGGCTCTTCTCAGAGGGGCTACAAGAAAAGCCAACAAACAACGATAAGGGTGCAGAATCATTGGGGAGCCGGGGACCTGGAGCGAGATGATAAGAGCAGAAAACACTAAAGAGCATATGAGTTACTCGGAGATACCATCCGTGGGGGAGCTTCGGTTTCCCTGACAATGTCAATTGCCGGGCCATGGCCACCATCCCCTCCCTCGGTAACCATGGCATCATCTTGGGCGGACCCTTCCGTGGAAACCCTTGTCGGGGATCCCTCGACTCGATCAGCGGGCGGGGTAGGCCCCTCCTAGAAGGGCTTGCCCTGAGTGGTCTCCCCTCCTCCTCTGGCTGAGGAGGTGGGAAGCTCTATTGCATCACTTTTGGTAGGAGGAGCCAATCCTATGCTTTTAGGCCAAGAGCTGAGCTGGGGGCTTGGTGTCAGGTCATTCGTGCTGCTTCCCGTCAGGCCCGCACCTTCCACGGTCTTCGGCGGCTCCGCGTGCCTGAGCCGCTTGGTCCGGTGGATGACGGTCTCACCTTCCTCCTCCTCTTCCTCCCTGGCAAAGACAACAAGCTAAATCAGTCAGCAAACAAGCGAACACACAGAAACTGCAGCAAGGAAAGGAGAGTGTTCTTCCTTACTCTTCATCAATAAGCATGTAGCTTAGCTTGAACTCCATGGGCGGTGAGGGTGCCCTACTCCTCTTCAGGGTCGGAGGAACAGAGCTTCTCGACAACTTCTAGCCCTGCTGAGGTGCAGGGGGCTCCGATGAGGGCGAGCTATGTGAGGATCTCAAGCTGGACTAGGAGCTGGAGGCGACTCCCGTAGCTGCCAATTGCTTGGCCGGAGGGGTCTTAGCCCCGGAAAGGCGAGAGGACTGCTAGTGTACCGTGTCCGGCTTGCTACCCTTGGAGGTAGTCTTCCTTACCTTCTTGGCGGCAGGCGCAGGAGCAGGAGCCACGGCTCCCCGGCTAGCCACCCGCTTACGAAGGTGCTGATCCAAGGTTGGCTCGGGGGCTTGAGGGCCTGCTACAAGCCACTCCTCCCCGGCTGCTCCGCCTCCTCAGCTCCGTCTTCTTCCTGGACCTCTGCTGCCACGACGTATAAAGCCTCAATCTCGACGGGCTAGTCTCCGGCAGGACCGCTCCCGGCAGGATCGTCCCCAGCAGCCTCCTCTATGGCGGGCGCCTCACTCTTGTCGTGAGAGGAGCCTTCGTCCTCATCCTCCTCCTCCTCCACTTTCCAGGACTTTGCCTTTGCGGCGGCCCGAAGTGCCTTGTCCTCCTCGATCCGCCTCTTGATGAATGCCTCCTCCACCTTGGAGGTGCACCTGAACATATTGGCCTCCACCCTGGTAGCCCTTTCCACCAAGCTGGAGGTCCACGCAAGCTCTTCGTTAAGCTCGGGTAACTGCCAGTCACCCGCAACCCTATGAGAACTGCAATCTGGCATCCATTTCAGAATCTGGTCCTAGGCAGAGTTGATGTTATGCGGGATGACATTTGCCGGCAACTTGAATGGCCCAGGCTGCCGAACAGTTGTTCGCACAACCAAGCATGGCCGTAAACTGACAGATTGTTGGTCAGGCTGGGGTACAAGCTCATCCTATCGGCAGCTTCACCGTACTACGAGGAAACCTATCCCTCTTCTGCAACGGCACGATACGACGCTGGAGGAAGTCAGCCCCCACATGTTCGGTGGTCAGCCCAGCAGCCTTTAGACGGGTAATCCTGTTTATTGCTAGGCGGAGCCTGTCATCAGCGAGGCCAAACTCCCTCCAGTTGTTGCCACGCACAATGCACTCTGACCGTGCCTGGCAGAAATCTGGGGCCTCCTCATCCTGGGTCCAGCACTAGTCTGCCCTCCACTCCTCCCATCTGCAGCGCTGCTGCTCGGAGAGGTAATCCCAGTTTTCCCTCCCCACCCAAGGCATCCAGCTTATGTTCCCGGAACAGTGGGCTTTGTTCTCCAACCACGGGATGAAATAGTGCCTGAACAGGTCCACATTGGGGGTGACCCCGACGAAGTTCTCGCACAAATGGGCGAAAATTGCCATGCACGCCATGGCATTCGGCGCGAAGTCCAGGAGGTGGAATCCGTAGATTACCATCATCACTTCGAAGAAATCCGAGAAGGGAGGACAGAGGCCACAAATGAAGTATGCACAAAAGAATCAGTATGAATCCAATGAATCCTCTTTCCCCTCCGCCAGAACCCTGGGTGCGCCATGCCCCTTTGGAACCTCCCTCCCCCACAGACATCCATACCTTGCAAACAAGGTATCGCCGTCCAGATTCAACAGGAAGAAGACCACGTCTCCCCTTTGCTTTTTATCCAGCTCCGCCACTCTTTTCTTGCTCTCCTCTATGACCACCACCTTCACGGCGGTCGCCCGCTTGCCCTTGGGGGTGGCGGTTTTCTTCCCCATCTTGTCAAGCTACGGCGGGGAATGGGAGAAGAGGACTGGATGGGGATCAGAAGCGAATGTGGGTGGGGAGGGAGAGAAGTTGCTTGGCTTGCGGAATAAGATGGTGGAGGGGCAAGGTGGACGATGAATGAGCAGTACCCCTTCGCGCTTTTCTCTTTTAAGGGTAAACGACGTGGGGGAGGGCGCGAATCTTCAAAAAGTTACCGTTTTACATTAACTTCCATAGTCCCATGACCCCACGGCCCGCAGTAATTACGCGGAGTGGATGTTGGTCGACCAGTCATCATGATAAACCGCCACACGTGCAGTATTCTCTCACCACGTGTCCATGCACTGTTTGGGGCCTAACCCAACATGCCCGACGACATGTATGGCTCAGGTCCGGGGCCTTATGTCGGGGTACACAAACAGGGGTGTATGTTTCCCCTGACTTGTGCATGGACAGCAGACCACTGATCCGGAAACCTTCGACATGCAAGGCAAGGCCAGGCAGAAGACATGAGCTCTTTGAGAAATCAAAGGGCGGATCAAGAAGACCAAGACCAACCAAAGGAGCAATGTTTCACCAAGAAAAACCTCCCTTGCCGGGCAGGCGAGCCTGGTGGGGTCGAGGTTACCCCAAAGACAAGTCTCAAGGCTCCCCCAGCACGCTTGCCAGGGACACCAAGGGTGGCTTCTTACTCGAAGGCTCCACCGCTCAACCTCACAGCAATGCAAGTCACCCATCGAAGCGGTGTTGAGCCCCCAAGTGACTAAGTGGCTGTTATTTGGCACGGGGCAACCATTTCCGAAGGATATCACCTCCAAATGACACCCGTCCAGGGACGTGTCATGCAGGCAGGCGAGAAGGTGGCCAAACAGCACGACAAGGCTTGCCGAGCTAGGCCATGATATGACACTGTCAGCACGATAGTTTACCCAGGTTTGGGCCACCTTGCGATGTATGACCCTACTCTTGCTTTGGGTTTGATTAGCCTCGTGAGGGGCTGAGGATGAACTACTATAGAGGAAGAACAACCTCAGGAGGTCTGTTCTTGTGTGGGTATGAGCTAGTGAGGGTTCAGATTCCGGATCCCCATCTATGGTGGTGGCTAAACCCTATTTATGGTGGCCCTGGTCCTCTTCCTCTAAAATGAAGGCGGGAAGGGATCCCACAGTGGCTAAGTTTTACGGGGGACAAGTAGTACATCTTATCCTGACAAAAGGTGGTCTTTGCCTACAAAGCTTCTAGTCGTGACGCTGTGGTGGGCTCGGCGATGACATCCGTCCTGCCGTCCTGGCGGTCTTGGTCTCGTTGCACGGGAATGGAGACCTTTGGCTGATTCCTTGGGACCTCGCGCATGCACTTGCCTCCTTAGCACCAAAAAGGAAACCTGCTGCTCTGTGCCTGCTGGCACCCGCTAGGCCTTGGTCGCCATGGCTTGCGTCACCTCGAACTCATGAGGTGAGCGCTTGCATAGGAATCTCCGCTCCTCAGGAGCCAGCTTGGGGAGGCCGCTCCCTCCGGAGGTCTTGGTGTCGTCCGCCTCGCGAGGCTTGGTCCCTTGCGAGGGTCTTCTCTTGTCGATGCTAAAGATGGGACGTACCAGGCCGTCGATGGAGCCACGCCATGGGCTGCAGGCAGGCAAATCTAGGTACCCTGGTTACCAGAACACCGATAGTAGCCCCCGGGCCCAAGGCGCGCTCGGACATGGCTTTGAGGAGAAGCCAAAGGGCAAGGGCGAAGCACCGCGGGCCCCAATCACCTGCGGACCGAGTCGAAGCGTGACGCTTGATGGGACATGGGCGTCTCCACTTCCCCATGCTGCCTCGACAACCGTTCGACTTGACGACTGCCTGCTGCATGCAGAAAAAACCATCATTACTTGGAATCATGGGAAGCCGGCAGTAGTCCTCCCTCCGGTTATAAATGGGAGAGGGGCGGAGACCCCTGCTCATCTCCGTCTTCTCGCTGCTTGCTCCTCCTTCTTCCTCTTCGCCCACCATCTTGTCGAAGCGCCCATGGCGCTAGCGAGGAATTTTTCTATCGTGGAAAAAGGGGAAGGCCCCCAAGGAGGGCCCAGGCTCGCCGCCGCCCAAGAGGGGCCACAGACACCCCCGCAAGTATGCCATCACCCCGGCAGTGGCCCCTCGAGGGCGCAGGCGCACTCCTTCGAAGGCTGGCGTCGCGTCAAGCAGCCGCGGTGGTGCTACCTCTCTCGGTTGGAGCTGTCGTGGACGGGGCAGCCACAACGATGGGGGGGGGAGGCGCGTGGCGATCGCCCGACCGCCGCGGCCGCGCTCCCACTTGGCCAACGCGTCCCCGAAGTTCGTCGTGTGGTCAGAGAGGCCCGCGGCATCTGGTTCTAGATCCCGCGCTTCTTCATGGGCACGCTACCGGCCGGGGTGCCCGGCGGCCTCTAGCTGCAGGCCGACGACTGTTGCAGCAAGGCCTCATGGGTGGAGGTCGAGTTCACCGCCGCTGGGAACATGTTCCTAAACCGCGGGTGGCAGCTGTTCGCCCGCGCATGGGGCTTGGACGGGAGGTGCACTCTCCACTTTAGGTACAACGGCGTTGCAACCCTCTATGTGAGGGTGTTCGGGGGAGACTACCAGCGCTCGGGGTACTGCCCACAAAGCGACAATGACAACAATGACGGCTGGAGGGGTGACGCCATTGCTAATGGTGAGCTTGCCCTTGGCGACGGTCGTGCCACCTCCAGCAGCGGCGGCTCCTCCTCTAGGGAGAGCACCAGCGACGGCGACTACAATGAGCTGCCGCGTCGCCGGAGTTGGACTGGGGAGGGTGACGAGTCGCGTCACCGCCGTGCCCCGGTGAAGCAGGAGGAGAACTCCGAGTGAGCTTGAGGGCTGTTGGAGCCAGGCCTTGAGCCGTTGTAGTCGCGTATCTTGCTTTTGTTTCCTTCCTCCCCCTGTATTGAAGAAAAGGTAGAAGGCCCTGTCGGGCATGTAATGAACTATGGCGCTTGCGCCATTATGTTATCGTTTTCATGTTGCATTGTGATCCCCGCGTTGCCGCTGATTGCAGTTTGGGTGACTTAGCTTGATATTCTTGTGGTGCACTCCCCTGCCGCGACAGCATGCCTTGCCATGGGGAGACTCAGAAGTTGCCGAGCCTCGGGAGGCACCCCGTAGCTGTAGGATTGAGGAACCTCCGGAGGCGTTGGGCCCGTGAGCTTGTCCGAGAGCGTCATGTGAGGACGAAAAAAGCCAAAAGGTCAGGGTACTGAGGCTTTAGCGCTTTGGTGGGGTGTGTTCACGGGTGGGTCCGAGCACACACACCTGCCCAGCCCCCGCGCGCGGGACGCGCGAGGAGGAGCGATGGGAAACTGCACTCCCCCTGAGGCAAGGCCTAAAAGAGCGAATGATGCAAGGAGAAGAAATTTCCCAACCCTCAAAAGGATACGCAAAAAACATCAAATTCCATTCAAGAAGTTGCAAACCAGCTACAGAAAGCAAGCAAAAGAACAGCCGTGTCATGAACCTACACTAGTCTTCTTGTCTTCCCACCAGCGCGGAGCATCGGGCCTCCACTATGACGTGGGTGGGAGCCCCCGTGAGGCCTAGGGGCGGAGCTCAGGAGACTCCGGGGCGTTTACAGCCCCAACTCATTATTACGTGAGAGTGTCACGAAAGGAGACCTTTATAATGGATAGAATTTCCGAAGATGCCGGATGTTCCAGGCGTTCTGGATGGGGACCCCATCCTGCATCTCCAGGCGCTCCGCACGAGGCCTGGAGACACGGGCGATCCTGAACGGGCCCTCCCACATGGGCGAGAGCTTGTGAAGCCCCTCCTTGGAGAGCACCCGCCTCAGGACGAGGTCACCCACCTTGAGGGTCCTGGAGGAGATGCTACAGTCGTGGTACTACCGCAACGCTTGCTGGTAGCTCACTGCACGGAGCTAGGCTTGGCGGTAGCTCTCCTCCCCCAGCACGAGGTCCATCCCCCACAAGGCGTCCAGGCGCACCTCGTCGAACGCCAAGACCCGTGGGGAGCGATGCTTGACCTCATGAGGGAGGACCGCCTCGGCTCCGTAGACGAGGAAGAATAGAGTCTCGCCCATGGCCTTGGTCGCGGTGGTGCGGATGGACCATAGCGCAGACTGGAGCTTGTCGAGCTAGCCCATGCTGCAGGCCACGAGTTTCTTCTTGAAGCTCCTCGCCTTGAGATCTCACCAATTCGGTGGCATCATTGAGTGCCGTGCGCTAGTAGAATCCGTTGCGGAATGCCTTGCCCATGAGGGTGCGCGATGAAGAGTGATGCCCGCAGTCTCCACCATATAGGTTGACCAGCAGCTCGCACCCCTTCTCCTTGGAGATGCACCATAGGGAAACGTCGTTTGGGCGCCTTCGGTAGAGCTCACCGTCCTAGATGCAGTACGCGGTGCCCTCGTGGGCCACATGCTCTGCATCTTCCTCCTTCTCCGGCAAGGTGCCCTAGTGCAGGTACGCCTTGAATTCCTCAGTCCAGCACCCCTCTCGAGGATCGAGCATGAGAAGCAGGCAGGCTACCGAGGTCGGGCCGCAGGCCAGGGCGCCCGAGGGGGGCGCTGGGGGCAGTTCCTCCCGAGGCAGCGCTAGTACCGCAGTGGGGGGAGCCGCTGACAGCTTGAAGAGTAGTTCCTCGAAGACGCTGGGCTCCTGAGGGTGGCACTGGGACACCCTCTTGGCAATGTCATCCTCCACCTTGTTTGTGCCACATGCTACGTGCTGCAATTCCAAGCCCAAGAACTATTTCTCAATTTTGCGTACCTCCTCAAGGTATGCGGCCATGTGCTCGACCTTCAGCTTGTACGCCTTGTTGGAGAAGTTGACGAGGAGCTGGGAGTCGCCCCTGATGGTGAGGCGCCTGACCCCCAGAGCCGCTGCAGCCTTGAGACCGGTGATCAGGCCCTCGTACTCGGCGATGTTGTTGGATACCTTCTCGCCATGCTAGAAGCAGAGTTGCACGGCGTAGTAGAGCTTCTCCTGGGTAGGTGAAATGAGCACGGCTCCAGCCCCCTCGCCTTGGCGTGCAAACGCACCGTCAAAGTAAATGACCCAGCCGTCCGGGGCCTTGTCTCCGGGTGCGAGAGAACGGTCCTCGCCCACTTCTCGGCTAGGGGCGTCAGTCCATTCCGCCTCAAAGTCGGTGAGGGCCACGCCCTTGATGACTCTGGTGGTGCTGAATTCCAGCTGGAACGCCTGGAGCTCAATGTTCCATTCAGCGACCCTTCCCGCGGTGTTTGGGCTCCGGAGCACCCTCTCCAAGGGGTAGGCTGAGACAACCTTGATGGGGTGGCCATGGAAGTAGTGACACAGTTTCCTGGAGGCAACGAGAAGGGCGAACAAGAGCTTCTGCGGCATGGGGTACTGATATGTCTCCAACGTATCTATAATTTTTGATTGCTCCATGCTATATTATCTACTGTTTTGGACTATATTGGGCTTTATTTTCCACTTTTATATTATTTTGGGGACTAACCTATTAACCGGAGGCCCGGCCCAGAATTGCTGTTTTTTGCCTATTTCAGAGTTTCGGAGAAACAGAATATCAAACGGAGTCCAAATGGAATAAAAACTTCGGGAACGTGATTTTCTCACCGAACGTGATCCAGGAGACTTGGACCCTACTCCAAGAAGCAACAGAGGCGGTCACGAGGGTGGGGGGGGGGGGGGCGCCCCCTCCTAGGGTGCGCCCCCTGCCTCGTGGGCCCCTCGGTGCTCCACCGACGTACTCCTTCCTCCTATATATACCTACGTACCCCCAAACGATCGGAACAGGAGCCAAAAACCTAATTCCACCGCCGCAACTTTCTGTATCCACGAGATCCCATCTTGGGGCCTGTTCCGGAGCTCCGCCGGAGAGGGCCGTCATCACGGAGGGCTTCTACATCATCCTAGCCCCTCCTATGAAGTGTGAGTAGTTTACCTCAGACCTTCGGGTCCATAGTTAGTAGCTAGATGGCTTCTTCTCTCTTTTTGGATCTCAATACAATGTTCTCCCCCTCTCTCGTGGAGATCTATTTGATGTAATCTTCTTTTTGCGGTGTGTTTGTTGAGATCGATGAATTGTGGGTTTATGATCAAGTCTATCTATGAATAATATTCGAATCTTCTCTGAATTCTTTTATGTATGATTGGTTATCTTTGCAAGTCTCTTCGAATTATCAGTTTGGTTTGGCCTACTAGATTGGTTTTTCTTGCCATGGGAGAAGTGCTTAGCTTTGGGTTCGATCTTGCGGTGTCCTTTCCCAGTGACAGAAGGGGCAGCAAGGCACGTATTGCATCGTTGCCATCGAAGATAACAAGATGGGGTTTTTATCACATTGCATGAAACTATCCCTCTACATCATGTCATCTTGCTTAAAGCGTTACTCTGTTTTTAACTTAATACTGTAGATGCATGCTGGATAGCGATCGATGAGTGGAGTAATAGTAGTAGATGCAGGCAGGAGTCGGTCTACTTGTCTCAGACGTGATGCCTATATAGATGATCATACCTAGATATTCTCATAACTGTGCTCAGTTCTGTCAATTGCTAACAGTAATTTGTTCACCCACCATAGAATACTTATGCTCTTGAGAGAAGCCACTAGTGAAACCTATGGCCCCCGGGTCTATTCTCATCATATCAATCTCCATCACTTTAATCTTGCTTTGCTTTTTACTTTGCCTTTTACTTTTTACTTTGCATCTCTATATCAAAAATACCAAAAATATTATGTATCATCTCTATCAGATCTCACTCTCATAAGTGACCGTGAAGGCATTAACAACCCCTAATCGCGTTGGTTGCCAGTAGCTATCGTTTTGTGCAGGTACGAGGGACTTGCGCGTGGCCTCCTACTGGATTGATACCTTGGTTCTCAAAAACTGAGGGAAATACTTACGCTACTTTGCTGCATCATCCTCTCCTCTTCGGGGAAAACCAACGTAGTGCTCAAGAGGTAGGAAGAAGAATTTCTGGCGCCATTGCCGGGGAGTCTACGCAAAAAGTCAACATACCAAGTACCCATCACAATTCCTATCTCTCGCATTACATTAGTTGCCATTTGCCTCTCGTTTTCCTCTCCCCCACTTCACCCTTGCTGTTTTATTTTCCGTCTCTTTTCCGTTCGCCTTGATGTCTTTCTTGGCTCATTTTCTCGCTTGGTTTAAATAGTTGAGTATTTATTCCTAAACAGAGAAGCTAAATATCTATGGATCCTCATCCTCTTTCCAATCTTTTTAAGAGATCCAATTATGATGAACCAATTCCTAGTGATTTGGATGCACTAGATTATCTTTATAAGCTCTTGCCTGAAATCCGTAAATCTGAAAATTGTGATGAAGTGCTTCACGATAGATCTTTGAATAAAAAGCACGATTGCAATGATTTTATTATAAATTCTCTTGATGTCAATTTTTCTAATAATATGCAAAACCCTAAGCTTGGGGATGCTAGTTTTGCTATGTCCACTACCTATTGCAATAATCATGATTGGGGAGATTCTTCTTATGATCTTGAATTATTTAAGCCCCATGATGAATATAAGATTGATAATAGTGTTTGCAATAATATTGAAAGTGGGTTTGGAAGAGTGTCAACTTTAGATCCCACAAATTTGGATAATATTCTATCTTATGAAATTTTTGATAAAAGTGGGCTTGGAGAAATCATGACTTTAGTTAATGATAATCCCACTATTTTGGAAGAGTGTCAACTTTGCATGCATGTGGATCGTGTTGAGAGTATGTTATGTGATAGCTATATTGTTGAATTTTCTTATGGTCCTACATGTAATTATTATGAGAGAGGAAAATACGGTTATAGAAATTTTCATGTTACTAAATTACCTCTCGTTATGTTGAGATTGCTATCGTTCCTTTCCGCTTCCTTGCATATGCTAGTTTTTTCTTTCTATAATAATTTGTTTTCCTATAATATGCCTATGCATAGGAAGTATATTAGACTTAAGTGCATTTGTCACATGTTTTATGATGCTCTCTTTGTGCCTCAATTCTTGTCCTTCTTGTGAGCATCATTGAAATCTAAATGTCTAGCTAAAAAGGCTTTAAAGAAAAGCGCTTGTTAGGAGACAACCCAATATTTTTCCTTGATGCTTAGTAATAAATAATCCATCTACCTTCTGTTTAGATGTGGTTTTGTGTTTTAATTAGTGTTTGTGCCAAGTTAGACCTATAGGATCTTCTTGGATGATAGTTATTTGATCTTGCTGTAATTTCCAGAAACTTTCTGTTCACGAAAACAATTGTTAAAAATCACCAGAACGTGATAAAATACTGATTAGAATTGCTGCTGATCAATAAACAAATTGTATAGGTCATCCTATTTTGGTAGATATTTTGGATTTCCAGAAGTTTGCGTTAGTTATAGATTGCTACAGACTGTTCTGTTTTTGGCAGATTCTGCTTTTCGTGTGTTGTTTGCTTATTTTGATGAATCTATGTCTAGTAAAATAGTTTATAATCCATAGAGAAGTTGGAATACATTAGGTTTAACACCAATATAAATAAAGAATGAGTTCATTACATTACCTGGAAGTGGTCTTTTGTTTTCTTTCTCTAACGGAGCTCACGATATTTCTACTGAGTTTTGTGTTGTGAAGTTTTCAAGTTTTGGGTGAAATCTTTTGATGGATTATGGAACAAGGAGTGGCAAGAGCCCAAGCTTGGGGATGCCCATGTCACCCCCAAGATAATCCAAGGACACCAAAAAGTCAAAGCTTGGGGATGCCCCGGAAGGCATCCCCTCTTTCGTCTACTTCCATCGGTAATTTTACTAGGAGCTATATTTTTATTCACCACATGATATGTGTTTTGCTTGGAGTGTCTTGTATTATTTGTGTCTTTGTTTGTTAGTGTGCCACAATCATCCTTGCTTACACACCTTTTGAGAGAGCCATATATGAATTAAAATTTGATAGAATACTCTTTGTGCTTCACTTATATCTTTTGAGCGTTGTAGTTTTGCTCTATGTGCTTCACTTATATCTTTTGAGCTTTATAATTTTGCTCTATGTGCTTCACTTAGATCTTTTAGTGCACGGTGGTGGATTTGTTTTAAAGAAACTATTGATCTCTCATGCTTCACTTAGATCATTTTGAGAGTCTTAATAGCATGGTAAATTGCTTAATAATAATATGCTTGGTATTCAAGATTTGTGAAACTTTCTTTTGAGTGCATTGAATACTAAGAAAAGATTGAAGCCTGATAATTGTTTTGAGATATGCAGGTAATAATATCAAAGTCATGCTAGTAGAGTAATTGTGAATTTGAGAAGTGCTTGAGTTGAAGTTTGCAAGTCCCGTAGCATGCACGTATGGTAAACGTTATGTAACAAATTTGAAACATGAGGTATTATTTGATTGTCCTCCTTATGAGTGGCGGTCGGGGACGAGCGATGGTCTTTTCCTACCAATCTATCCCCCTAGGAGCATGCGTGTAGTACTTTGGTTTTTGATGGCTTGTAGATTTTTGCAATAAGTATATGAGTTCTTTATGACTAATGTTGAGTCCATGGATTCTACGCACTCTCACCCTTCCATCATTGCTAGCCTCTTCGGTACCGTGCATTGCCCTTTCTCACATTGAGAGTTTGTGCAAACGTCGCCGGTACATCCAAACCCCGTGATATGATATGCTCTTTCACACATAAGCCTCCTTATATCTTCCTCAAAACAGCCACCATACCTACCTATTATGGCATTTCCATAGCCATTCCGAGATATATTGCCATGCAACTTTCCACCGTACCGTTCCTCATGACACATTCATCATTGTCATATTGCTTAGCATGATCATGTAGTTGACATAGTATTTGTAGCAAAGCCACCGTTTATAATTCTTTCATACATGTCACTCTTGGCTCATTGCATATCCCGGTACATCACCGGAGGCATTCATATAGAGTCATACTTTGTTCTAGTATCGAGTTGTAATCATTGAGTTGTAAATAAATAGAGGTGTGATGATCATCATTCAATAGAGCATTGTCCCCCCCGCCAAAAAAGAGAGAAAGGCCAAAAAAAGAAGGCCCAAAAATAAGGGGCAATGCTACTATTCTTTTTTTCCACACTTGTGCTTCAAAGTAGCACTATAATCTTCATGATAGAGAGTCTCTTCTTTTGTCATTTTCATATACTAGTGGGAATCTTTCATTATAGAGCTTGGCTTGTATATTCCAACAATGGGCCTCCTCAAGTGCCCTAGGTCTTCGTGAGCAAGCAAGTTGGATGCACACCCACTTAGTTTCTTTTGTTGAGATTTCATACATTCATAGCTCTAGTGCATCCGTTGCATATCAATCCCTACTCCTTGCATTAACATCAATCGATGGGCGTCTCCATAGCCCATTGATTAGCCTCGATGATGTGAGACTTTCTCCTTTTTGTCTTCTCCACATAACCCCCCATCATTATTCTATTCCACCCATAGTGCTATATCCATGGCTCACGCTCATGTATTGCGTGAAGGTTTATAAGTTTGAGATTATTAAAGTATGAAACAATTGCTTGGCTTGCCATCGGGGTTGTGCATGATGAGAGCATTCTTGTGTGACGAAAATGGAGCATGACTAAACTATATTATTTTGTAGGGATAAACTTTCTTTGGCCATGTTACTCTGAAAAGACATAATTGCTTTGTTTGTTTGCTTGAAGTATTTTTTATGTCCATATGAACTTTTGTCTTGAATCTTTCGAATCTGAATATTCATACCACAGTTAAGAAGTTTTGCATTGAAATTATGCCAAGTAGCACTCCGCATCAAAAATTCTCTTTTTACCATTTACCTACTCAAGGACGAGCAGGAATTAAGCTTGGGAATGCCTGATACGTCTCCAACGTATCTATAATTTTTTATTGCTCCATGCTATAATATCTACTGTTTTGGACTATATTGGCCTTTATTTTCCACTTCTATATTATTTTTGGGACTAACCTATTAACCGGAGGCCCAGCCCAGAATTGCAGTTTTTTGCCTATTTCAGAGTTTCAGAGAAACAGAATATCAAACGGAGTCCAAACGGAATAAAATCTTCGGGAACGTGATTTTCTCACCGAACGTGTTCCACGAGACTTGGACCCTACTCCAAGAAGCAACAGAGGCGGTCACGAGGGTGGGGGCGCGCCCCCTGCCTCGTGGGACCCTTGGTGCTCCACCGACATACTCCTTCCTCCTATATATACCTACGTACCCCCAAACGATCAGAAAAGGAGCCAAAAACCTAATTCCACCGCCACAACTTTCTGTATCCACGAGATCCCATCTTGGGGCCTGTTCCGGAGCTCCGCCGGAGAGGGCCGTCATCACGGAGGGCTTCTACATCATCCTAGCCCCTCCGATGAAGTGTGAGTAGTTTACCTCAGACCTTCGGGTCCATAGTTAGTAGTTAGATGGCTTCTTCTCTCTTTTTGGCTCTCACTACAATGTTCTCCCCCTCTCTCGTGGAGATCTATTTGATGTAATCTTCTTTTTGCGGTGTGCTTGTTGAGACTGATGAATTGTGGGTTTATGATCAAGTCTATCTATGAATAATATTTGAATCTTCTCTGAATTCTTTTATGTATGATTGGTTATGTTTGCAAGTCTCTTCGAATTATCAGTTTGGTTTGGCCTACTAGATTGGTTTTTCTTGCCATGGGAGAAGTGCTTAGCTTTGGGTTCGATCTTGCGGTGTCCTTTCCCAGTGACAGAAGGGGCAGCAAGGCACGTATTGCATCGTTGCCATCAAGGATAACAAGATGGGGTTTGTATCATATTGCATGAAACTATCCCTCTACATCATGTCATCTTGTTTAAAGCGTTACTCTGTTTTTAACTTAATACTCTAGATGCATGCTGGATAGCGGTCGATGAGTGGAGTAATAGTAGTAGATGCAGGCAGGAGTCGGTCTACTTGTCTCGGACGTGATGCCTATATACATGATCATACCTAGATATTCTCATAACTATGCTCAATTCTGTCAATTGCTCAATAGTAATTTGTTCACCCACCGTAGAATACTTATGCTCTTGAGAGAAGCCACTAGTGAAACCTATGGCCCCCGGGTCTATTCTCATCATATCAATCTCCATCACTTTAATCTTGCTTTGCTTTTTTACTTTGCCTTTTACTTTTTACTTTGCATCTCTATATCAAAAATACCAAAAATATTATCTATCATCTCTATTAGATCTCACTCTTGTAAGTGACCATGAAGGGATTGACAACCCCTAATCGCGTTGGTTGCGAGTAGCTATCGTTTTGTGCAGGTACGAGGGACTTGCTCGTGGCCTCATACTGGATTGATACCTTGGTTCTCAAAAACTGAGGGAAATACTTACGCTACTTTGCTGCATCATCCTCTCCTCTTCGGGGAAAACCAAAGCAATGCTCAAGAGGTAGCAGGTACCGTGCCCGCGCGTCGTGCAACACTGTGCTGATGAAGTACACGGGATGCTCGACGAGGGAGGAGGCATCGGCGGGGTCTTGTCTCTCCTGAGGCGGGGGAGTCTCAGGGCTTTGTCATCTAGCGGGGCAGCCGTGGCCTCAGGAGGGCCGCCCTCGGGAGCCCCGCTGCCTGATGGGCTGGCCGAGGTCTCAAGAGTGCCGTCCTGAGGCGGCGGCGCCTCGGTTGGGTACAAGGCGCCATGCCGTATATCCTTAACCGCACGCTCTTCCAGGACCGCCACGAGCCCCGCGCTGGCTGAGTGAGGCATAGCGGCCAGGTAAAGCACCAGGGGTTCAAGAGGATGAGGCGCTACCATCGCCAGCGGGCTCGTGAGGTACTTCTTGAGGTCTTGGAAGGCCACTTCGGCCTCGAGAGTCCACTCGTACGGGCCCTTCTTCTTCATCTGCTTGAAGAACGGGAGGGTGCATTCACCCAACTTGGAGATGAAACGCCCCAGCGAGGTCACGTAGCCCGCCAACTTCTGCATCTCGAGGGTCTGCAGCGGGCTCATCCTTTCTATCGTCGAGATCTTCTCCGGGTTGGCCTCGATCCCTCTATGCGGCACCAGGAAACCCAATAGCTTGCCGGACGGGACGCTGAACACACACTTCTCGGGGTTGAGCCGCAAGTTTACCTTGCGCGGGCTGGGAAATGTCTCTTCTAGATCTTCGACAAGAGTTCTCGCCTCCCAAGATTTGACCACTATGTCGTTGACGTATGCCTCGGCATTCCTCCCGAGCTGCTGGCCCAAAGCGATATTCATCAGTCGCTGGAAGGTCGCTCCGGCATTGCGCAGCCCGAACGGCATGCAGGTGTAGCAGTACACCCCGCACGGGGTCAGGAAAGTCGTCTTCTCGACATCCTGCACCGCCATCTTGATTTGGTGATAGCCTGAGAAGGCATCCAGGAAGCACAGCAAATCGCACTCAGTGGTGGAGTCAACGATCTGGTCGATGCATGGAAGAGGGAAAGGGTCTTGAGGACAAGCTTTGTTGAGGCTCGTAAAATCGACGCACATGCGCTCCTTCCCGCCCTTTTTGGGGACGATGACCAGGTTCGCCAGCCAATTCGAATGCCGCACCTCCCGAATAACACCGGCTTCTTGCAGCTTATGAGTCTCCTGGATGATAAATGTCTGCTTCTCCGGGGCTTGACGCCGCGCCTTCTGCTTTACGGGGCGTGCGCTGGAGCACACCATCAGGTGGTGCTCAATTACCCCATGTGGAACCTCGACCAAGTCCTTCGCTTCCCATGGAAAACACATCCTTGTTCGCGTGAAGGAAGCTGACCAACAATTCTTTCTGGTCCGAGGGGAGGTTGGTGCCTATGGTGAAGGTAGGGCCTTACCCCCCCCCCCCCCCCCGTCCTCGTTGACCGGCACCTGCTTCGTCTCGGCCCGATCTTGAGAGAACAACTGCTTCTTCTTTGCTGGCGCTGCCCCCCGAGCCCTTCGGAGCACCCCCGCGTCTGGCCGCGCGGCTGACGAGGCCTTGAGAGCGAGCTTGATGGCCGTGAGCGCGTCCTTGGTGCCCCTGCCATGATGAGGACACCGCTGCTTCCTGGCATCTTCATGATGTTGTAGCCGGGGTGAGTCGCCGCCATGAACTTGGCAAGGGCTAGGTACCCGAGAATGGCGTTGTACGGGAGACTAATGCGGGCGACGTTGAAGTCGATGAGCTCGGTGCAGTAGTTGTCACGCGTACCAAAGTTGACAGGGAGGCGGATCTGCCCCAGAGGGCAGGTGGAGCCGTTGACGACTCTAGAGAAGGGCTTGGTGGGGAGGAGCCGGTCATAAGGCACATGAAGCAGGCCGAATGCCTCCACGGAGAGGACGTTGAGGCTGCCACCGCCGTTGATGAAGGTCCTGGTGACCGCTACGTTGCAGATGGTGGGGTGCAAAGCCTAGGAAGCGTGTCGGCACCGGCCGTGGTCTTGGGATGGTCCCTGGAGTCGAAGATGAGGTGGGCCCTGGGCGCCGCCCAGCCCGAAGGGGCCCCCCACCGCGGCTGGGCGGCCCCCACCTGACAAAAGATCTGCTTGACGTGGCGGTCGGAGGTTGGTGCCTGTGATCCACTGAGGATGGCTACGACAACGTGGGTCACAGGCGCCGCGAACCGCGCGATGAACTGGTCGCCCACCTCTTCCTAGGAGGCCACTGAGGACTCCGGCAGGTTGAGGAGCCAGGCGCACGGCACACCCGTTAGAGCCATAGGGAGCCAATTTGCCATGGCCTTGTCGTCACCTCCTGCCGCCTAGATAGCTTCCGCATATGCCTCGAGGAACTCCGCAGGGTCCGCCACGCCATCATATCGCGGCGGCAACTCCGGCATGAACTTCGGCGACCATTGCACTCGTCGCAGGGTGGGGAAGAAAGCCTGGAAGCCCGCGATGCCTCCAAACGTGCCCGGCGGCCCGACGAGCGGAGCGGTGCCTACAATGGGAACCAAGCGACGAGGACGGAGCGGAGCTGATGAAGAAGCAACCCTTTGACACGCCCCTACCTGGCGTGCCAAATGTCAGATTCAGGGTTCCACAGACCAAGCAAGGTTCGAACTCAGGGGCGTGTGTGAAGAACTCAACCTCTCCAGCCAACCAATTCGTCACTCTCACGGCATAGCTCGATGAACAGGAAAGGAGAGATACACGACAGTTTACCCAGGTTCGGGCCACCTTGCGGTGTAAGACCCTACTCTTGCTTTGGGGTGCACTAGCCTCGCGAGGGGCTGAGGATGAACTAGTACAAAGGAAGAACAACCTCAGGAGGTCTGTTCTTGTCTGGGTATGAGCTAGTTAGGGTTCGGATTCCGGATCCCCATCTATGGTGGTGGCTAAGCCCTATTTATAGTGTCCCTGGTCCTCTTCCTCCGAAACAAAGGCGGGAAGGGATCCCAAGGTGGCCAAGTTTGAAGGGGGACAAGTAGTACATCTTATCCTGGCGAAAGGTGGTCTTCGCCTACAAAGCTTCTGGTCGTGACGCCGTGGTGGGCTCGACGATGACATCCGTCCTGCCGTCCTGGCGGTCTTGGTCTCGTTGCACAGGAATGGAAAACTTTGGCTGATTCCTCGGGACCTCGCGCCTACGCTTGCCTCCTTAGCACCAAAGAGGAAACCTGCTGCTCTACGCCCGCTGGCGCTCACCTGGCCTTGGTCGTCATGGCTTGCGTCACCTCGACCTCACGAGTTGAGCGCTTGCATAGGAATCTCCGCTCCTTAGGAGCCAGCTTGGGGAGGCCGCTCCCACCAGAGATCTTGGTGTTGTCCGCCTCGCAAGGCTTGGCCCCTCGCGAGGGTCTTGTGTTGTCGATGCTAAAGATGGGCCATACCAGGCCATCGATGGAGGCATGTCGTGGGCCGCAGGCAGGCAAGTCTGGGTACCCTGGTTCCCAGAACGCCGACAGACACTAAGCGGTGCATTTAATATGCCCTGTCCTATCTGCAGAGTTAGGTATATGATAGCACTGTTTGTTATCTAATCAGTATGGAATGACTAATTTTCCATTGCGGTTACCCCTTGACCTATAAAAGGAGGGTCTTGGCAACCTTAGAAAGGATTCAGACCCCTGTATACTCATAATCGCGTAGTTGCTCTCATCCCAAGTGTGTTGCGTCTCCACGACAGTCCTCTCATCAATCCACCAAAGCAGGAGTAGGGTTTTACACCCCGCGGTGGCCCGAAACTGGGTAAAGCTGCCTATGTGATCGCTGCCTTATGCTCTATGCCCTCCGCTCTTTGTGTAATATGCCCTTCCCCCCTGTCGAACCACAAGGGGCCGATGGCCCCATAGGTGGCCGTGTTTTCCCACAACACTCATTCTTTTGTAGAAAACATTTTCTTCAAAACTTCCACACTCTATGGCAACACTTTGCCTCAGCGTACTGATAGAGGAATACCCAACTATTTGGGATAACCTACAAAGTAGCACTTATTTTAATAAATTTGATGGCGCTCCTTTTTCAGTGTGAAAGCCAGTCTCTAAAGCGTCACTTTTAAAGTATATTGGCGAAATAATTAATGTCATCTTTGATCTCACCATGTCATACATAGTTTGATTGCTTCTACTTAAAACATTGTACTCTCAGTAGTGTATCTAGAAGGTGCAAGATATAAAATTCTTTTATAGCTCATCAAACATTCGCTAAATTTGTAGCTAAAATATTCTTTTCTGAATCCAATTGTAGAAAGATAATTTTCTTGTTACAATAATTTCTACTTCATTTTGTAAACCTTTTGAAACACTTCAAAAGATCCAGATTTATGTCTCAATTAGTAAATATAAATATCTACTTGAGTAATCCTTGAAGATAGATAAATCCAGTGCTTGCAACAACACTTGTTGGACTACACACATCGATATGCATATTGCCAATTATTTGTTGCTCGTTCTCTATGGCTCGTGAACGGTATTTTAGTTTATTTCACTAATTGGACGAAACTTGCAAGCGTTAGATGATTCTCAATCAGATGACTTCGAAATTCATCACTATGAAATTTCTCCATGCTAGTTTCTCCAATGTGACTAAATGACGTGCCACACACATGTGGTATTCTTTTAGACTTGCGACATTTAGCGTTAGTGTTATGGATGTTCAGTTTTATTATCAATATTCATAACAAACATCTTATTCACAATACAAGTATGCCCTTTTGTTCATGACATCGAACAACTATTGTTCTATCATGGACAACCTCCTTCATAGCATCAAATAACTATTGTTTTGTCATGAAGAATCTCCTTACAACTTCTATGCAATGGGCTAGAGTGTAAAAAAAACTCTAAAATGAATTATGATAATAAATACAGAGGAAAATACGCTGATAAAAATACTATGACCTTTTACAATCCATCAAAATATTTAAACCTCATTATTTATTTGTCATTTAGGCCGTTCGAAGTTTCTTGCAATGATTTGCAATAATATGAAATTGAGTCGATATCCTTGTGATTAACCTTTTAACCACAATACCAAAGAATCAGTGATAAACAAATTGATCATTTTTTCCAAGAACTACACTATACTTGACCAACCACCTCTGCATCTCATAACTTGTATGACATTCATACCTGAGCTGGACATTTCCAGTCTTCTTTTCTTTCTGCCTTTTACTTATTATAGGTTTACTTCAATATTTCTCTTATTCTCAGAAGAAACAACAACTTTAAGAGTGGCGTGAGCCCCAAACTTCCCTAGGTGTGTAAGGCTCATTACGTCCTTTGGTTTTGTTCTTTCTCTACAAGTTTTCGTCGTCAACACATGACTGGCTTTCTTCTGGATCTTACGCATTTCAGTCTTAAACATAGTTGAACACTTCACTAGAATTTGCAAACAAAACACTTCTTTAGATATTGCATATCTTTTATCCTTTGTTTGTTTCTGAAAACAATTTTCAGTTCCAAGAATATCACATAACTATCCCAAACATTTTGAAGTTCAGGTTTCTTGGAAGCAAGCAGACCGTAATGCAAGTCTAGCTTTTAGATCGAAGGATGCGAGTCTCGTCATCCATAGCATCAACAAGAGTGTATTGTAAACAAGCAGTAGGACAAAATCCTTCTTGGCACTTTTAGAGGATGATCCTCTCAAACATAAAGTTACAACCAAATAAATAATAGTCAATCAATTTCAACAATAAAGGTGGAACTGTGAGCCATAATTCTACAACTATAATGCAAATTACACACAGACATTGTTCATAGTTAATTTGCACTAGTTATTAAACTTAACTAATACATAATTGTGCTCCCACTCAAATCAGTATCTCTCATAATTGATAGTGGGTGATTCAAGATCCAAGCCTACTTCTCACCCATTGATGTGGACATCACTGATGATGAGAATTTTGACTGGTGGGCAAACTTTTTCTGATCATATCTCCATATGACTCTTGTTCATCTTTCGATTCTTTGTGCTCCGAGCTCAAAATGATTCTGCTAGAACTTCAAGACAACCGAGTGTTGTCTGCAAGCATGGTCTGACCATCCCCGTCTTAAACCTCATGTCCCATTTGTGCTCATGCGGACCCACTCCAGAACGCTACGTGTAATAGACGGTTGCCACACTGGGAAGAGCACCTTTTAACTTGATATTTATTGTGAGAGATCACCCTAATAATTGATAACTACGCAATAAAAGGGTCCAAACAACAAAGGTATAAACACCTCAGGCAATTCAGAATAGCATGATATGGTATAGCCCTTGGTGCCGGGAGTTCTCCATGATCATCTTCAATATCAAGTTGAAGTGTCGTGACGAACAATATTTCGTTGTCATGGACACTGTTTCAGAAACATTGCCATGGCGGAAATCTCAAAAAATGTTGTCGTGGCGACCATTTCAGAAAACATTGTCGTGGCATCAAAATCTAAAATTCTGCCATGGAACGAAATTATAGCTCCTCGTCCCGCGCCTTGGTACAACTTCTCCTCGTAGAGGTCCTCCATGTACATCTTTGCCACCATCACTAGTAACCTATCTCTATGATATTTACATTAAGGTGGCACTCTCGTGGCTCCAGCCATCATGCCGTGATGCGCAGGCCACTTAACATTACACCATATAACCATCTCATACATAAACTCATTATCATGACGAAGGCTATACCACATCATATGCAAACCCTACAAAACCAAGTTATACGTCCTCTAATCGGTGTGGAAAATTTTAATTATGTGGCTTCTAGGGTTTCTGGATAAACCTAGCTACATATGTGCACACAATAAAGTGATAATCCTTGTTGCAACTTTCGGGGTGTGTTAAAGAAGAGACTTAGTTAAAAATCTCGTCCCCCCACACTAAACTTCGTCTAATACGTGTGACCCTCTAGAAGATCATCCATCTTCATCGCCCTCTCATGTACGCGATGGTTCACTATTCTTGACTATGGTGAAGCCCAAGGAACTGTTAGTAGATCGTCGACATCCAGAGCTGAGCGATTGTCAGAACCTTGTGAAAAGCGACACCATGCCGTCAATGAACTGAACCAAAGCAACACTCGAGGGAAGCATAGCAAGAACATCACCCTCACATCCACATGTGATCTAGATCGCAACATGCATCTATTCATAGAACCACTCATGATGCCATAGTTAGGAAACGTAGAAGAAAACAAAAAAAATCGGCCTACGATCACCCAGGAACAATATGAAGATGCATAATGGGTTGTGATCAACGATCATTATTGACTCTAGGAGTGCAACGAAAGTAGATGAGTTAGTGTAGATCGTACTTGGAGTCCCTCGAACATCAATGACGATGCCGCAAACCGCCCACGAACGATCCTTCGAACGGAAGACGGAAAGCACGACCTCTCTACTTGGTTGGAAGCATACAATCTTCATGATCCGGCAGCGCTTCACCATTCAGAGC
This sequence comes from Aegilops umbellulata, assembly GCA_032464435.1. NCBI lineage: Eukaryota > Viridiplantae > Streptophyta > Magnoliopsida > Poales > Poaceae > Aegilops > Aegilops umbellulata. The sequence continues at coordinate 291,962,867 of CP136054.1, read as the reverse complement.
TAATTGTCACAAGAGAATTAGAGGGAGGAGATTAGAAGCACATGGGGCTTCTAATTACGAATATTAGAGGTGGCTAGGGCTCGCTCTAATTAGTCAACTAGGACCAACTACAACTAGAACTAGATCAACTAGAGGAGGCTCCAAAACTTGTGTTCATAGGGTGGAAATCCTCTAGTATATATATGATTGGCGGGGGGGAAGAGGGGCTGCCACCAAGGGGGAAAGATCCTCCTTGGGGCGCCGGACATGGGAGGGGGACTCCCCCTCCAAGTAGGATTTGCGCCCCCTACATTAGGAAAGGGGGCGCGTCCCTTGTGGCCCAACTCCTTCTTCACCTCTTGGCCTTATTTGGTCCGGCGATGTTAAAATATATATAGGTGGAGCCTCCTCTAGTATATATTTTTGGTCTAAACATTTTAGGGCATAATATATATAATTTAACATCTCCGAAAACATTTCCCACCTATATATATTAATCGGTAATACCCGGTATTACCCGATATTCACCTAAACCCTTCCGGTGACCCCGAAACGCTTCCGGAACCTCTCGGAACTTCTCCGGATATTAATGAAAAAATTCCACAAATATATTATCATCACTCCCGTCCTATTAACACTCAACAAATCATGATTAACTTGTGACCACGTAGGTTCGGTAACCATAGACATGAACGAAACCCCTTCGTTCAATGACCGATAGCGGAACCGTGGACATCCATATCGGTCCCTATGGTTACACGAATGATATTCGAGTGAACCTTTGGTTATCATGTGATGTTCCCTTTGCTTCATCATACTTTACAAATCCCGGTGCGTATCAGTATCCTCCAGAGCCATCACCATGCTCACTATATATACTGTTGTTCCTGTATCGGTTTTGTTCATGCTTCTCATTGACGTGTTCCGGCATCCCCGTGACGTAGTGTCCTATGTCTGGCCAGATGATCATGGATGGCTTCACATCGAGAGGTGCCTAAGAATATCTCTCCATCGTTGGAGGAGCAAATTCCACTGTCGAGCGGTCCGGTCACTTGTCAAACTTTCCAGTGAACCTGAAAGTTTTCGTTATGATCACCTTGTTACAGATGACGTTTGAGCAACCCTAAAGCCCACCGTCCAGTAGGAGGTGACCGATACACTCTCATGGTCTAAGGAACTAAAACACACACTAACACTCCGTGTTATAACAGACGATTTTAGATGATGTAATCACATAGTATAACTGACAAGTATTGGGTCGATCCAATATGATCGTTCTTGTAACGTCACACCCTGAATGTTGTTGTAGGACTATCGTTACAGTTAACGATATCCTAAGATCCGTAAAATGTGATCACCAACAACACTTGAGCTGGTCTTAGAGGCGAGACCGGGAACCTATTGTTTACCGTTTATCATTCCACACGTGCATATGAGTTTACCACTGAATTGCATATTCCAGGATCATAGCAGTTATAGCATGGAATATAAACTCTTAACTATGAATAATGGAAATATAATAATACAATATTATTGCCTCTAGGCAATATTTCCAACAATTACTCTTCACCAGAATGCACCCTACGTTAAGACTCATTTATCCAACCGTAGGCCCTATCTGTCGCACGGGTTACCTTGGTAATTAAGATAAACCGGACAAAAGGATTAGGAATTTAATGCCTAGACCTCATGTATCCCCAAGGATTGGATTCACGCTACCATACTAAACCTTTCTATCAATGGCATTCAGAATGGCGCTTCTCTTCCTCCTTGCTACTAACCTCCTCGTGGCTCAAACTCCATGATCCTAGGTACTAGCAGGTGATACATCTCCAACATATATATAATTTTTGACTGTTTCATGCTATTATATTACCAATCTTGTATATTTTATCTGCAATTTTATATCATTTTTAGGAGCTACCCTATTAACCTAGTGCCTAGTGTCAGTTCCTATTTTCTGCTTGTTTTTTGTTTTGCAGAAATCCTATAGCAAACAGAGTCCAAACACGACAAGACTTTTTGATGATTTTTTTGGACATATGAGACCCTAGAACCTTCGGGGGAGGACCAGAAGACATACGAGGAGATGACATGACAACAAGGTGTGCCAAAGGGGGGTAGGCACACCCTAATGTCTTTGTCGGGAAACCTAGTAGATTTTTTCATCCCTACGATCACACAAGATCGATATGAAGATGCATAATGGGTTGGGATCACGATCGTTATCGTCACCGAGTTGCAGCAGAAGAAGAATGTGTCGGTGTAGATCATACTTGGGGTCTCTCGTACCATCATTGAATGATCCCTAGTACCGCCCAGGAATAATCGCTCGAACTGAAGACCGGTAACATGACCTCTCTACTTGGTTGCAAGCGTGCAGTCTTCACGATCCGGCAGCGCTTCGCCGTCCAGAGCTAATCGTCGCCGGAGAGTTAGAGGGAGGATATTAGAACCACACTGGGCTTCTAATTATGAGGAAAAGAGTATTAGTCAAGCTATAATTAGTCAACTAGGACCAACTAGAACTAGAACTAGAAGAACTAGAGGAGGCTCCAAAACTTGTATGATCAATAGAGCAAAAAACCTAGTATGTATAGGTTGGAGGAGGAGGATGGGGCAGCCACCAAGGAGGGAACGTCTCTCCTTGTGGAGCCGGCCAAGGGGGAGGAGTCAGGACTCCTCCCCTAGTCTGATTCGGTCCCGATATGGCAAGGGGGGGGGCGTTCCTTATGGGCCTTCGTGGCCCATAATTCCTTCCACCTCTTGGCCTTTTTAGCCATGTTGATATTTAAGTTAAATGTAAAATTTTATAAATACTTTCAGAACAATATATATATATATATATATATATATATATATATATATATATATATTAACATCTCCAGAAACATTTTACACCTATATATAATTTATTGGTGTTGGTGTACAAAAAGAGGGGTACACTTTTTATACCCCTATAAACTGTGCACGGGCAGTCTGAGCCACGGGCACCACCACACTGAGCAAGGCAAGGGAGGTGAGTCAAGGTAAGACCGAAGCTCGAGAGGAGCAGAACGACGCCAAGACCAAGACCACAAAGAGCAAAGGGGACGAAGCGGGCTCCCCCGGCAAGATCCTTGCCGGGAGGCGGTTTTAGCAAACCCGACAAGACCCTTGCCGTGGTAGCTCACCCCACACCTACGGAGCAAGTCACCCTTGAGTCCACTGCCCCCATGGGGCAAGGATTCGGGAGACATCCCCGTGGTGGCATGCAGATCTTTGTGAAGACATTCAAGATCAGATACACACTTTAGAAGATGATGATCCTTGGCGGGATCCCAGCCAAGGAGGACCACAAGGCCCCCGGCAAGAGCCTTGTCGGGGATGAAAGCAGGCGCCACGGCAAGACCCTTGCCGGGGCCCCGGCAAGGCCCTTGCCAAGACCACCCGTAGGGAAACCATCAGGCCCACACCAATCAGACCTCCACCGCCGTTCGCATGCAGCTGCCGACCCAACCAGCTGGGCATGCACCTGCGTGGCGGCATGCGGATCTTCGTGGAGACCCACCACTGCACAACCTCAGCTGCCTGCCTGCCTACATGGCACCGCGGGCACCGTTGGCCAGGGCGCGTGTCGATGCAAGAGGGAGCGGCAACGGACGAGACATGGCTCTCCCCCGTCCCCGATAAAGCAAGGACACCTAAGCAAGACGCATTAAATGTGCCTTGTCATGTAATGCGAGGGATAACCTCGCATCACTGTACTCTTTCCACCTCATGTGTGCCACTGTGGCAACCCCTTTCCCTATAAAAGGAGGCCCAAGGCGACCAGGAAGAGGATTCGGCTTTTTGGAGCTCCTCACACCCCATTGCTAGTTCAAGAACATAGATAAACAATCCACCAAAGAAGGAGTAGGGTTTTACGCATCCTCGAGGCCCGAACCTGGGTAAAGGAACCGTGTGCTATCTGTTTGATCCGCTCTTCTCACGACCCCGCGCCCCGCAACCGTAGTAGGGATTCTTGTGACCCCACACCGACATCTTTGGCGCGCTAGGTAGGGGGCGCAGTTGCGAGAATTGGCTCTATCAGTTAGTTCGACGCTTCTTCATTGTCATGGCGCCCAAGAAGAAGACGACGGTGGCGGTTGGCCCGTCGGAAGCCGGACATCCCGTCCCGAGCGGGCGAGCAGTGGACCGGTCACAAAAAGGACCCGGGGCGCCATTCGGGAACACCAACACCGTCCCAGCAGCCGAAGTTTGGGAGGCGGCGATGTTCGTGCGCCTGGTAATGGGACGCATGTCGGCAAATCCCAAGACGGAGCCAGGCCCTCCGCGGGTGGCGCGGGGCCTTCCAAGATCGCTGCCACCCCGCCCGAAGGCGGCGCGAGGGCTTACAAGACTCCCACGCCGGCGCTGACGGCGCGCTCCTCTCAAGCGGCGCGCGACGAACGGCGTGATCACGCCGAAGACCCCGGGCGTCGCCACAGAAAGAGCCCCGAGCGCCACTCCCGGGATGTAGAAGACCTGCCTGCTCGCCGAGGCGCTGGTGAAGATGGCATGCGACCGCGGGGTCGTGATAGAGCTCCTTCTGACATGGTCAGAAGTCGAAGCGCGTCGCGATCCGTGCAGGTTTCGCTGCCACCAACGCCAGTAGAAGCGCTGGCGCGCGCGCAGTTGCTCCTTGATTTTCCTCCCACTACGGGGAAACTCGACGAATGGAGAGCCACTATCCGAAGCCTTGTTGCAGTGGCCAACAAAGATGGACTGAGTCCGGTGGAGCCCCCGGGTCGATGCTCCGACGGAGTCCCACGCACCAGGGGCAGGAAAGCCAGCGGCGCCGCGACCACGGTGCACTCGCCTCCTCCTCGCCCGGTACCGTGGACGCCAGCCCGTCGCGACGTTACGGGCGACGAAATCTTCATAGCGTCGTTCGACCCGCGGACCCATTGTGACCAGCGCCAAGTTCTTCGGGAACGAGAACATGAAGACGCTCGAACCACTATCGAGCGCCGGCGCGGAGCGCGCCACCAATCGGACAGGCGAGCGGGGCCTGCTGTGGACCACCCGGCACCGGAGAGCCCTGGAGGCCTACCTTACAAGGTAGGCTGTCCGACTTTTACCCGTGAGCTGCGGCAGTTCCAGTGGCCCACTCACCGCACCTTCAAACCTGACGTGGGCGAGAAGTACAGCGGCAAGACCCACCCGTCCGAGTTCCTCAACATCTACACCATCACGATGCAAGCTGCCGGAGCCCGCGACGATAAGGTGCTTGCAAATTACTTTCCGTTGGCTCTTAAACCCAATGCCATGTCATGGTTGATGCACTTGCCGGTAGACTCTATTTCCTCCTGGTCGGATTTGTGCCATGAGTTCGTGGGCGCCTTCACTGGCGGTCACCAAGCCCATGGCCAAGCAAGCGATCTGCACGTCATTCCCCAGAAGGGAGGCGAGAGACTCCGCAAGTATATACAGAGGTTCAGCCGGATACAGTACAACATCCCTGATGTTCATCATGCCGCCATCATCTGCGCGTTCCATCAGAACGTGCGTAACCAAAAGATGCGCGAAGAGCTGGCAATGAACAAGGTGAAAGATGTAGCAGAACTCTATGTTCTTGCTGACAGATGTGCCCGAGCTGAAGAGGGAAGGAAGTACCCCGGCGAAGATGCCGGCGTGGAAACCGACTCCTCAGATGAGGATACTGCCGCCCCGGCGAAGAAGGGTCGGCGCCGCAACAGGAAGCGCAAGGGTAAAGCCATGCTTGCCGTTGAGGGATCTGATGACACCGGCTGCACCAAGAAAACCAAGGCAAATGACCCCGACAAGGAAATTGCCGGATGTGTCGCCTGTCGGGCCTTGGCGGCTGCCGAGAAGCCAGGGAACTCCGACAAGCGATACTGCAAGATCCCTCGCACCAAAGGGATTACTCTCCAAGACTGCCGACGGGTTGAGCTCCTCGCTGAGAAGCAGAGGGCTGAGTATGAAAGGCGGGACAAGGAGAAGGGCCAAGACGGTGCTGAGGGGTTCGGCAAGAAGCATGACGGCCAGGCGGGCCGTCGCGGCAAGGATAAACAACAGGAGAGGCCCTCCCGGGGCCGTGACAGAAAGCCAGAAGATGACGATCACGAAGAGGACGACGAATCCGCCGACCAAGAGTTTCAGAAAGCTACAGAGGCCATCTGCGTCGATGGCGGCGCATCGCTGCATACTTCTCACCGCCGTCTTAAACAGTGGGCGCGAGAGATTACAGCGGCAGAGCCGTCGTTTGATGCCCAAAGGCCGCTGAAGTGGTCCAGCACACCTATCATTTTTGACACTGAGGATCACCCTGATCGCACTACTGCGGTCGGGTGCTTGCCATTGTTGGTTTCACCAACAATACGCAACCTCAAGGTGACAAAGATGCTAGTCGATGGCGGGGCCGGTGTGAACTTGATCTCGCCTGCCGTGATCGAGAAACTGCAGATTCCTGATGGAGACCTCGAAGAGACGGGCACGTTTCAGGGGGTCAACCCGGGAAGAAGCCAACCCAAGGGAAAGGTCATGCTGCCCGTGACTTTTGGAAGCGACCTGAACTACAAGATGGAGATGATCGTGTTTGATGTTGCCAAGATCCCCTTGCCCTACAACGGGATCCTTGGCCGCCCAGCGCTGGCCAAGTTCATGGCGGCGTCACACTACGCCTACAACACTCTGAAGATGCCAGGACCTGTGATGATCATCACCATACCCTCCGATAAGAAAGATGCGCTGATTTGGGCTGACCAACTATACCAGCAAGCAGTTGCAGCAGCTGCCGCCACTAGGGCACTTGCTCCTGCCGCTGGGACCCCGGGAGGGAAAAAGAAGAAGAAGACCGGTGAGACCTCGGACACCCACTTCGGCAAGCGCACCTCTTCGGAATGTAGAACTGCCGTCGAGGACGTGCCAGAGAGCTCCACCGGCGTAAACAAGAAGCCCAGGGCCATACCGCCGGGAACCAAGAGGGTTTTTGTCAATGAGGATGGCACGGGAGGAGCTTTCACCATAAGCTCCACCCTTAACGACAAATAGGAAGACGCGCTCGTCACCTTCCTGCGGGCGAATGTCGATGTGTTTGCATGACAAGCTTCTGACATCCCCGGCGTTCCCAGGGAGGTGATTTAGCACCACCTTGCTATCTGTCCTCATGCGCGGCCCGTCAAGTAGAAGGTCAGAAAGCAAGCTTTGGAACGACAAGAGTTCATCACAGAAGAGATTCGGAAACTGGAAGCTGCGGGTTTGGTAAGAGGAGTGCTCCATCCAACGTGGCTGGCCAATCCGGTCGTAGTGCGCAAGGCAAATGGGAAGTGGAGACTGTGTATTGATTACACAGATATCAATAAGGCTTGTCCTAAAGACCCCTTCCCGTTGGCGCGCATCGACCAGATTGTTGACTCCACGGCTGGGTGTGATATGTTGTCATTCCTCGACGCCTACTCCGGCTACCACCAGATCTTCATGACAAGAGAAGACGAAGAGAAAACAACATTCATCACCCCATGTGGTACATATTGTTTCATGCGGATGCCTTTCGGGTTGAAGAGTGCTTGTTCGACGTTTGCAAGGGCGGTCCAGATTGGTTTTGAACCCCAGCTCCATAGAAATATGGAATCTTATATGGATGACACAGTGGTCAAAACCAAGGACAGGGCAACCCTCATACTAGATTTGTAAGAAACATTTGCAAACCTGCGCAAGATCAATCTCAAGCTGAACCCTGAGAAGTGCGTCTTTGGCGTCCCGTCCGGCAAGCTTCTCGGGTTCTTTGTGTCATAGCGTGGGATAGAGGCCAATCCGGACAAGATCAAAGCTATAGAGCAGATTGAAGCACCCAAGCGAATCAAGGATGTGCGTCGGCTTGCTGGTTGCGTCGCCGCCATGGGCAGGTTCATTTCCATGTCTGCCGAGCGCGCCCTTCCCTTTTTCAAGATCGTGAAAAAGGCGGGCCCGATGGAGTGGACACCAGAAGCCGAAGCAGCATTGCAAGATTTGAAGAAATACCTCTCCTCCACGCCAATACTAGTTGCGCCTAGGCCACAGGAGCCGTTGTTGCTATACCTGGCGGCAACGAACCAGGTGGTCAGCGCCGCACTAGTGGCGCAGAGAGAGGTTGACGACGAGGTAATGGCAGCGACAGAGCCCAACACCACCAATGCAGAGACGATGCAGCCAGTTGAAGTGCCGTCGAAGAAGAAAATGATGCAGCACCTGGTCTACTTTGTTAGTTCCCTCCTGTAGGGGGCTAGATCAAGGTACTCCAGCATGCAGAAACTGCTCTTCGGCCTTCTTATGGCCTCGAGGAAGCTGCATCACTACTTCCAGGCACACGAGATCACTGTCGTCACTCGCCTCCCTCTGCAACGGATATTGCACAATCCAGATGCAACAGGAAGAATTGTGGAATGGGCACTGGAGCTGTCCAGCTTTGGCCTCAAGTCTGAAAGTAATTCGACGATTCAGAGCCGAGTCCTGGCGGAGTTCATTGCAGAATGGACCGCAACACCTGAAGAAGAAGCCCAAGAGACTGCTCTCCCCGACAAGGAGGCAAGTTGCGATTGGATCATGTACTTTGATGGAGCTTTCTCCTTTCAAGGCGCCGAGGCTGGCGTACTTCTTGTCGCGCCCACCGTTGAGCACCTCAAGTACGTGATCCAGATGCACTTCCCCAGGGAGGCGTCAACCAACAATACGGCTGAGTATGAAGGGCTGCTTGCCGGTCTTAGGATCGCGGCGGACCTCGGAATCAAGAAACTCATCGTCAGGGGTGACTCGCAGCTTGTCGTCAAGAAAGTCAACAAGGATTACCAGAGCCCGTTGATGAAGGCCTACGTCCATGAAGTGAGAAAGCTGGAAGAGCGTTTCGACGGTATACAGGCTGAATACATTCCCCGAGCGGAGAACGATATCGCCGACTACCTGTCAAAACGCGCTGCCCTCAAGCTACCAGTGGAACCAGGTACCTTTGTGATTTAGCTAACTCAGCCATCCGTTAATCCATCAACAGAGCAGGACAACAGGAGGAAATCGGGGCCCGGCAAGTACCTTCCCGTCGAGCTCCCCGGAGCCGCCGGCAAGGATGTTGCTGGGGACACTGAGCCCGCCACGGGACGGCTAGCTCCAGCGGAGCGTCAAGCTCTTGCCGTCGAGACAGCCGCTCCTATGGCGGAGGAAATGCCTTTAGTCCTCGCCGTCGAGCCCCAGGCTCCATCATGGGCACAGCATACCGTCTGATTCCTCCAAACAGGGGAACTTCCTGAGGAGCAGGAAGAAGCGGAAAAAGTAGCCCGTCGCTGTACCATGTACCAGTTCGTCGATGACGTCCTGTACAGAAAGAGGACGAATGGTGTGAAATTGAAGTGTATCCCTCGAGAGGAAGGACTGGAGCTGTTGGCGGAGATACACGGAGGCATATGTGGATCCCACATCGGGTCAAGGGCCCTTGCCGGTAAGGCATTTCGGCAAGGCTTCTTCTGGCCCACCGCCCTCCTGGATGCGACGACACTAGTCACCAGATGTGAAGCGTGTCAGTTCCATTCAAAGAAGCTTCATCAGCCAGCTCAAGCCCTTCAAACCATTCCTCTCTCCTGGCCCTTCTCGGTACCTTTCCCCCGCGCTGTCGGGGGCTTTGAGTACTTGTACGTTGCAATCGACAAGTTCACAAAGTGGCCGGAGGTGGAGGTAGTGAGGAAGGTCATAGCTCAGTCAGCCGTCAAGTTCTTCAAGGGACTAGTGTGCCGTTTGGGCATACCCAACAGGGTTATCACCGACAACGACACACAGTTCACAAGCCGCACCTTCATGCAATATACCCAAGACCTCGGCAGCAAAGTCTGTTTCGCTTCCGTTGCTCACCTGTGAAGCAATGGTCAAGCTGAGAGGGAAAATGCTGAAGTACTGCGAGGCTTAAGGAACAAGACCTTTGACAGGCTGCACGAGAGTGGAAGGCGCTGGATTGATGAGTTGCCAGCGGTTCTTTGGTCGATCAGGACGACGCTAAATCGAGCCACCGGCCAGACAACCTTTTCCCTAGTATACGGGGCAGAAGCAGTTCTCCCCACTGAACTCATATACGGGTCACCTCGAGTGCTCGCTTATGATGAGCTTGAGCAAGAGCAACTGCGGCAAGATGACGCAGTGCTCCTTGAGGAAGATCGTCTTCGGGCGGCTGTGAGAGCAGCATGCTACCAGCAAGCCTTGCGCCGCTACCATAGCCGCAAGGTTCATGCCCGAAGCCTTGAGGAAGGCGACCTTGTCCTTCGGCACGTTCAATCGGCCAAGAATTCCAACAAGTTGACACGAAAGTGGGAAGGCCCTTATTGGCTAATACGAGTCACCAGGCCCAGCGCAGTCCGCCTAGTGACCGAAGATGTCGTTCCGGTGAGTAACTCCTGGAACATTGAGCATCTTCGCAAGTTTTACCCATGAGGCGCGGCTTGCCGGGCCCCCCGTCAAGCCACCTTTTGTACAAGCATTGCCGATGATGCATGTAACCCTTTGTACAAAGCCAGGCGCAGACCCTGAGCATAAATAAATGAAGCGCTGGCGCCCTAAGTTACAACATGCATGCTAGGTCGAGTCTCGTCCTTGGTTAGGGTTGATAGTGCTTAGCGGCGACTAACCCGTAGCTTAGAGGTCGAGTGTGCGTCTCTTTACCGTTCTTTTATCTTCTTTGGTTCACAAGACTCACAGATATCCTTGTCGGATCACTTGAGAACGAAAAAGAGAAGAGGGACAGACCAGCATCTAGACCCCGGCAAGCCAGTATTGCCTCGGGCTGCAAGTGCAAAGATTCACCCACGGCAAACCAGAGTTGCCAGGGGCTACAGCTTCAGATAAGTTCTTCATCCCTTATCATGCATTCCCTTATGGACTGAGGTATGTGAAACCTCGTTCCTTCCTAAAGCTACCGTGCTCCCCTAAACTCTAGGCCCTAGAGCTCGTTCCTGTGGCCAGGTTTGGTCGTAGTCGCGGCAGCGAAAGGATGAAACAAGGGGCCTGAACCCACCTCATCCCTGCCTCCGCCAAAAGCGTGAGAAAGGTCGAGCGACGTGGGAAGACACCAAGGCCTGCTGCCGGGCAACTCAATGTTTATCTTAGAGATATCAAGGATTTACTCCTTGACGTGGGTTCTACCCGCAAACAAATGACCCAACAAGCATCCCTTTTTCATTAAAAACATTCCACTCAGGTACAGTCCATAGGGAATGAAAAACATGAATGATGGGATTACATGTTTTAAATTCAGCCAAGGCCCGAAGGCTTACAAACTAAAAAGAGATAAGGTGCCCATAATCCCTTTCTTGTCTCTCTCCTCAGGAGGTTGGTCAAGGAGGCGAAAAGGGCAAAAGGGGCGCCTAGGCGAGCTACGGGTGGCAGAAGACACCAAGAGAACATCTCGGTGGCCGTCCGAAGGCTGGATGGTGATGGCGGCGCGGGAAGCAGAGCTCAAAGACGAGGCGGCAGGACGTCAGCACGCGTCGAAGGCGTCGGTGCCCGCGTACTCCGAGTTGGCGGCCTTGCCACCCGCCCTCTTCCTCTTCCGCAGCCTCCCAACGCCAGCCGCCCCAAGGAGACGACCCCGAGAAGTTCAGGGAGCCAGCGACACGGATGATGGGGTCGCCGATGCCGCACGGAGCGGCGCCCGACACCTAGTCAGACCCGTCATCCTGCCGCCTGCTACCCTCGTCGTCGCTGCCACTGTGCTCCTCGTCAGTCCCGCCCGAGTAGGAGTCTTTGCTATCATAAGAGCTCTCCACGCAGCACCTTGCACGGGTCCCAAAGAGCCCGAAGACCTTGACGGAGAGGAGGCCGCCCTCCATCAGCTTGAAATGGAGAGTGAGCCCCTTCGTCAAGCGGTGGATATGAGCGAACGTCTTCCACCCCCGACGAAGATACATCACATGAGGGGCTAGGAAGTCGACGCGAACCCGCGTACCGCTGATCCCACAGCCTCTCATGTGCAGCCGCAATGACTCCGGCGGGTCCAGCTCCATCTCCCGCGCAAATGGAGTCGGGAGACGAAGGCGACGGCGAGGCGGCCAGCGCATCCTGACAAAGAACTCGCAAGGATCATCCCCAACATGGCCCTCCATGGGAGGAGGAACTGCTGGCGGAGGCGAGGCCAACGCGCCGCCCCGTCCTCCTCTTCCCCGAGCGCCTCGGCCTCGCCCACAGCCTCGCCCCCTCCCCCTTCCCCTTGTGGCTGGCTCCGCCACCACAGGTGCAGAAGAAGGAGGGACGCGTTGTCGAGCGGCGACCCTCGCCGCCATCGTTGAAGGACCAGGGTTCCCTCTCTCCATGGCAAATGGAAGGGGGGAGCAGAAGCTGAAGGAAGGAGGAGATGAAAGAATGCGGGACGCCATCCCCCGTCCCGCTCTTTATAAAGGGATAGGGTAGGGGCTCGGCTGCCCCGCTCAGCCAATCAAGACGCGGAAGGCGCAGGGAACTGGGACCGACCCGCTGCCCCAGCCCGCGGTGGCCCGGTTTCCCGCCTCCACCGGTCGCCACCCCAAGCGCATGAGAGCCACGTGGCAGGTGTGCAGGACCGAGGCGACGGGTGAGGCGACCTCTCCCCACCCCGTGAACGTGGGGAGTGGACGCCTTGAAGACCACGCCTCGACCCCCATTCGGCAAATGGGCGCGCCTCCACACGTCCCTCCGTTTATGGGGAAGGCGCGAACCGCCCCCTTTACTACGACGTGACAAATGCGTGCAGAGCTCAGCCCCACGCATGCCGCCCACGTCACACACGCCTCCCCACGTCGCGCCACACACGGGAAGCATGGGAAGCGCAGCGCGTGAAGAGACTTACCGCGGTTAAAACCACCCCGCCTGCCCGCGCACCGTTTTTGGGCCTAGCCCAACGACGCGATTGCGCTTACGTGTGGCCCAGGCCCGGGGGCTCCTGTCGGTGTACAAAAAGAGGGGTACACTTTTTATACCCCTATAAACTGTGCACGGGCAGTCTGAGCCACGGGCACCACCATACTGAGCAAGGCAAGGGAGGTGAGCCAAGGTAAGAGCGAAGCTCGAGAGGAGCAGAACGACGCCAAGACTAAGACCACAAAGAGAAAAGGAGACGAAGCGGACTCCCCCGGCAAGATTCTTGCCGGGAGGCGGTTTTAGCAAACCCGGTAAGACCCTTGCCGTGGCATCTAGCCCCACACCTACAGAGCGAGTCACCCTTGAGTCCACTGCCCCCATGGGGCAAGGATTCGGGAGACATCCCCGTGGTGGCATGCAGATCTTTGTGAAGACATTCAAGATCAGATACACACTTTAGAAGATGATGATCCTTGGCGGGATCCCAGCCAAGGAGGACCACAAGGCCCCCGGCAAGAGCCTTGCCGGGGAAGACAGCAAGCGCCACGGCAAGACCCTTGCCGGGGCCCCGGCAAGGCCCTTGCCAAGACCACCCGTAGAGCCACCATCAGGCCCACGCCAATCAGACCTCCACCGCCGTTCACATGCAGCTGCCGACCCAACCAGCTGGGCAGGCACCTGCGTGGCGGCATGCGGATCTTTGTGGAGACCCACCACTGCGCCACCTCAGCTGCCTGCCTGCCTACATGGCACCTCGGGCACCGCTGGCCAGGGTGCGTGTCGACGCAAGAGGGTGCGGCAACGGACGAGACAGGGCTCTCCCCCGTCCCCGATAAAGCAAAGACACCTAAGCAAGACGCATTAAATGCGCCTTGTCATGTAATGCGAGGGATAACCTCGCATCACTGTACTCTTTCCACCTCCTGTGTGCCACTGTGGCAACAACTTTCCCTATAAAAGGAGGCCCAAGGCGACCAGGAAGAGGATTCGGCTTTTTGGAGCCCCTCACGCCCCATTGCTAGTTCAAGAATACAGATAAACAATCCACCGAAGCAGGAGTAGGGTTTTATGCGTCCTCGCGGCCCGAACCTGGGTAAAGGAACCGTGTGCTATCTGTTTGATCCGCTCTTCTCACGACCCCGCGCCCCGCAACCGTAGTAGGGATTCTTGTGATCCCATAGGTGTCGTTCCACACCGACTGTCGGGGTAAATGGCCACGGGTAGCCTAGCCGGCTCCCCTTGGCACTTCAGAAAAAATCACAAGCCGATCCGGCCTCCAAGAAACCAAGACGTGGGGCCGCCTTCCCCCTGCCGGCTGCCTCTCAGGCCGACTGTCGGAAGGCGGCCCGACCCTAACCTTCATGAAGAAAGCCGCGGGAGGGCCGGCTCCAAGAAGCCGGCCACGAGAAGGCCGACTCCAAGAAGCCGGCTCCCACGACGCCGTCAAGATCGTACCCTCGAGGCCCGCGTCCACATAACGGCGATGGGACGGGGCATGGCTACAGTAAAGCCTGCCACCCCCGAAACCCGGAGCATGCTTGGCACAGTGCGCCGTACGGGGTAGCCCTGACCCGTCCAGCGCGGCACTATTGCTATGTTGACTATGGCGTCATCCACGGTGGGCTGTCAGCGCGGCCCACGAGCGGTGGGCCCCTTTGGGCAGAGAGACATCCGAAGGCGGCCAGGCCTCCCCCAGTCGGCCCAAGACATGGCCGGCTTTCCCAAGCTGGCTTGCTCCTTCCCTCGAAGAGGGCGTCTCATTAAGGAGACAAGACGACGTGAGGCTACAACGATCGCCCGCCAGGCGGCGGCGCTGTAGCCACGCTTACCTCGATAAAGCCCTCATCATGAGGATTGAGGCAACAGTAACCAGCCACCGATAGGGCCCTAGGCAGTAGGGCCTGCTTGTCAACCAAGAGGCCAGCAGCCGGCGGGGCCCACTAGCCGGCGGGCCCCAGCAGCCGGCGCGGAAGCCGGCAAGCGTAGACACTGACGGCTGGGACCTGCGCCCAGCCGGATTACCATTGTACCCCCAGGGGGTAGGCCTGTATAAACCACCCGGGGCACCCATGCAAAGGGTTGATCTCATCTAGGTTCCAACACACATAGAAAGAAGAGTAGAGCTAGCCTTGCCCTTCTTCTTCCTCTCGCCAAATAGCTCGAGGAGCACCTTGTAGTTACTTGTTCATCGAGTGATCATGCGGAGACCCCGCAGAGCAGCAGTAGGGGTGTTATCTCCACGGAGAGCCCCGAAGCTGGGTAAGATCCGCCAGCGTGCATGTCTTCGCCTCATCCCGCTTCCAGGCACCGGCGACGTCTTACTGGCTCCCACTCAGATAAGCCACCCGTTAGCATATGTCGCACCAACCACCCGACACCAACAATTGGTTATACCTGATATTACCTGATACTCACTGAAACCCTTCCGGTGACCCCGAAACGCTTCTGGATCCTCTCGAAACTATTCCAAATATTCATGAAATTATTTCATGAATATATTCTCATGAATCCCATCCTACTAACTCTTAGAAAATCGTGATTGCCTTAAGCTTGTGACCCTATAGGTTCAATAACTCATAGACACGAACGAAACCCCTTCGCTTAATGACCAACAACGAAATAGTGGACGTCCACATCGATCCCTCTGAGCACATGAATGATATTCAAGTGAAACATTGGTTATTATGCGATGTTCTCTTTGCTTCGCGATACTTCACAAAACTTGACTCATCAATATCCTCCAGAGTCATCGCCATGCTCATTATATCGAAATCCTCGTTACTGGTTTTGTTCTTCTTTCTTGTTATTGTGTTCCGGCATCCCCGTGATGAAGTCACATGTCTGGCCAGATGATGATTGGTGCAGTTACACCGAGAGGACCCTAAGTATATCTCTCCATCACTGGAGGAGCAAATCCCACTCTCGAGTTATCTAGTCCCTTGTCAAACTTTTTGATGAACTTGAAGTCATTGTTATGATCATCGTGTTACAGGTGACATTTGAGCAACCCCAAAGCCTATCATCTGGTAAGAAATGGCTACAATACTCTCATGGTCTAAGGAGAAAATTCACATGTTAACACTCCATGTTATTACATTTGAGCATAGACGATATTAAATCAATCATAAAAACAAGATTGGGTCGATTCAATATGATTGTTCTCCTAACATCATAATCTGAATGTTGTTTTAGGATCATTTACACATAAATATATCCTAAGATCTGGAAAACATGATCACCAAAAATACTTGATGTAGTCTTAGAGGCGAGACTAGGAACCTTATATTTAACCATTTATCATTCCACACGTGCATGTGAGCTTTCCATTGAATCACATATTCCAGGATCATAGCAGTTATAGCATAGAATATAAACTCCATAATTATGAATATGGAAATGTAACAATACAAATATAATTGTCTCTAGGGCATATTTCCAACAGTCGGCCATTCGCGCTAGAGTCACTAATCTAGTTGCATGTTTGTCTAACACCCATGTCTATCCTGTGACATGCTTTCCTAGCGGTAGAGCCTTCATTATCGGATCTGACATTCTTCATATCCCAATTTATGTCGGTAATACCTCGTTCTGTTGTGTAGTTCTATTGTTACATTAATGGTAAGACTATATCTCCATATACTCCATTCTATAGTAACATTATATCTCCATATAGTCCAACTGCTATATCTTCATATAGTCAATACTCATTTGGAACTACATTATTATCTATCAATAAACCTTTTATTGATCCAGATTACATCCTATTGAATAACTTCTTAAGTCTCAAACTATATCATTTACAGATGTGCAATTTATGCTCGTTTCTGAAAATTATTTTCAAAATTATATCCCGATATTTAAGTCATGAAGTTGTCTTTGTGTAACCTTTACAACAAATATTTTGTGTAACTTTTACAACAATCAATTCATCTCCTCCAAGGACAAGAAACAAAACCTTGGTCCAGTTGAGGTACTTAATCTTTAAGCAAATTACCTTAGTGAATCTCTCCAGGATCACCATGGTACTTACTACTAACAACTAGTTCATACGAGAACATATGGATTTGTACAGTTGATAGCACACATAATGAATTGAATCAAAATTGAACTCTATTCATCCACTCATGCTTATAAACTACTGATTTCTGCATAGTGTTATGCTATGTGACATTTTGAGAAACATATTCTCCTTTTAAACTCTTTTAAAATTTTGTCACAGTACATGTCTTAGTATAAGTATATGCTACAATCTATCTATATAGACATTCATCCAATTATCCTAAGTCCCTTTTAGAAACATGGTTTTAATCTTTTGTGCCAATATATTTATATAATTTTCGATCAGGTGATATGGCATACATATCTAAGATCAGAAATGTCACAGAGCTCCCACCTAAACTGCTTGTATCCACATGCTTCTTGATAAATTACAAATTCTCTAATTACTTTATCAAATTCCAGCTATTTGATATATATATTATTTCAAATCATACTCATGACCCGAAATATTTATATCATTTCGGTAGTCCTAAGAAAACCTTTTGATTATATCATATATACATCCTTTTGAAAACCTTTTTCAGCGAATAGTCTTCTTTATATATCAATAATACTCACCATGGCAATCCATTTATATTTTTAGTATTGCTACTAAAATGGAGATTTGACAAGATCAACTCTTCCTTCTCTATGAAACTCTTTTGTAAAACCTTTTTCAGGATCACTATCCATCAACATTTGAAGATCCATTTATACACCTTCTCAAGTTCAAAACTTGTTCTTTGTATATGGACTTCACTTTGAATTTCAATGATTTAAGTAATACCTCTCTAGCTGGGCGCCATCACTGCTTCCATGTAGTGCACATGTTTCCTCTTCTGCTAACTTGAAATAGTAGATTTGATAATCTTATGTAACCTTTGCATTTTATTATAGTCTTAACTGAAAGCTTCTACATCTAATGTAGAAATTTCTTTGCTTTGTTTTACAGACAAAATATTCCATAACATTTTTGGTTTAGTCTTGTTATTTCTTAAACTAGAGATTAATAATCTCAATAAGTTGTATCATCCTCCCACTTTCTCCTGTAATAAGAAAACCTTTTCTCAAAAAATATTCATTCTATGAAAAACATTTTGTCCTTTGAATTAAGTGAGGGGAACACACAAAACCTACAACAAAGCCTTGGTCTAAAATATTCTATAACTCTTTATAGTTTTTATCAGACCCTTTTAGATGGTGCATATGTTTAGTAAATATTATGTTGTTTTATTAATTAATCCCCAAAATTTAATAAGAGCAGATCAGTAATAATAATTCTACAATTATTCAATTGCTTGCTAAACTTATGACTTAGATATAGTTCTACATGAAAGAAGAGTCCTTTTATCTTCTGTCATAATGATATTATATCTTCATCATGAATTTCTTTGAAGTACTTGAAATATTTTAGTCCTTATGTTTTACCAAGTAAATCATATTTACTCATAACATTGATGTAGTATAAATATTCATGATGCCTTGTTATATCCATCGAACTTTATACATCTCAATGTCTTCAAGCAATTCAAATCTTTTATACGTCATCTCTATGTAGATCAATTATCTGATATAACCAAGCAGTGCCACATACAAGTGGTTTATCAGTCTTATCATGAAGTTTAGCTTTTAATGCTATAGATCAGAACCTTCAAGATTCATGATGAGTAAACCTTCAGAAAAAAATGTTTAACCAAAATGTATTCTCATAATAATCCAAACAACTATTGTATAAAACTTATAAGAATATCCATCGCATGAACCATAGGATAATGCATTACATAACTCTGAAGCAAAATGAATATTATTTCAGTTCTAAGATAAATCTTGAAGATAAACTAAAGACATGACTTTGACGATATTCGAGCAGCTACTACTTGTGAGCTGCGTTGGGATTTTCCCTGAAGAGGAAGGGTGAAGTAGTACAGTAGAGATAAGTATTTTCCTCAGTGGGAACCAAGGTTTATCGAACCAATAGGAGAATCACGCAAAGCCTCGTGAGCAACACTTTCACACACAAATGCAAATACTTGCACCGAACACGGGCAAGAGGGTTGTCAATCCCGTTGAACTCATTACTTGCAAGGATCAAATTAATCTTGTATAGGTATATCACTAAAAAAATACACTTCCGTGATGATACGTGTTTGTCACAGTAGGTCACGTTTTTTGTCATGCATGTACATCCATTACAAATTTATGACAGAATCAAGATAGTCATACCTGTGCTGTCGTAGAAGTGTTCCATGACATTACCAAAATTATCATCACGAAAGTGTCCACTTCCATGACGATAAATCGCGCGTCACAGAAGTGCTTTCGTCAAGGGTGACCGACACATGGCATCCACCATAACGGTACACCGTTAAGCTATCGGGTCGGGTTTTGGATACGATAACCCGTTAACAGCCCCGACCAATGGGAAATTTCCACGTGTAAAATTCTTATTGGCCGGACGAGACACGTGGCACGGCCCAACAGAGGCCCATTCCTGTGAAAAGGCCGGCCCGTTTGACTTGGTCAAAAGGTGGCGGGCCGGCCCATGGAAAGCCTGTTAACGGCATGTTCGCATATAGCCCATTTATAGCCCGCTAACCCAAGGCTCGTTACACCCTATTCGAATTAGGCCCAGTAGCATCATCTGGGCCATCCAATATGATTCCAGCCCGTTTTCACTTCTGGCCCATGTATGGCCCATGACGTCTTTCAGCCCATATGAGGCCCTATGTAACTCTTGGCCTATTAATGGCCCATGGTGAAACTGGCCTGTAATGAACAGTGTATCACTTTACACCCATTAACGGCCCGTGGTGAAACTGGCCCATAAAGAATAGTGTATCACTTTACACCCATTAACGGCCCGTGGTGAAACTGGCCCATAAAGAATAGTGTATCACTTTATACCCATTAACGACCCGTTGTTCCGTTGGGCCGTTTCCAACCCATGTTATATTTCGGCCTTCTCACAGCCCATTTATTCTTGGGCTATTTTCCAGCATTCGTTTACTTACGGTCCGTTACTGTGATTTTCTGCTTGTGGGCCAAATACAGCTCGTGGTTATAGTCTGCCCGTCTGTGGTCCGTTAATACGTTGGGCCGTCTTCATAGCGTCATCAAATACGGTTTATTAACGATGGCCCGTTATGGTCGGCCCATGAACGGACGATTCCAACTCTAGCCCGTTTACGGCCAGAATGCGGTCTGTTTGGCCCATGTTTGGCCAATCGATCATACGACCCGTATTAGGCCAATTGATGATACGACCCGTAGAAGGCCCATTGTTTCTACGGCTCACAGAAGGCCCACTATTTCTACGGCCCGTAGAAGGCCCACTGTTTCTACGTCTCGTAGAAGGCCCACTGTTTATACGGCCCGTAGAAGGCCCACTATTTCTATGGCCCGTAGGAGGCCCAGTGTCACTACAGTAAATATTAGCCCATGATTATTGTGGCCTAGTCTTAAAAAATAGGTTATTGCAGCCACTAGCAAACCGCAGAAAAAGAACTGCACTGACTACAAGCAAACAAATAAACAAGACAACAAGGAAATAAATAAGCAAGCAACTTACACTAGGCTATCATGGCTATTACACATATTACATCCACTGGGCATCAAAGTTCGCCACCAGTGCAAATATAGGGAACACAGCAGCATATAAACGCCACAGCAAAACAAGTCCAGAACTGAAACCACATCAGAAGAGCTCAAGAAACAATATCCTGATTACCCATAATGCTGGCAAGATGCTTAGCAAGCTTATTAACTTTCTCTTGTTTGGCGCTTAAGTCCTCCAGCGCTTGCTGTTGCACCAGAAAGTATGCATCTGAATTATGCAGGGACTTCCTCAGTCCTTCGGCTTCCTGTCGCATAACATCTGATCGATGTATTTCAACTTGAAGTTGAGACTCAAGAAGCCGAACTGTTTCAGGCAACGAGTTCGAAGAGCTGGTGCCAGAAGTGGTAGCCAGTAACTCGAACACTACATCAAGACAGGACTTTGGGGTTGTCTCAGTGTCTTCAATATAGTTTTTATCAGCTTTCTTGGAGACCAACAGGGATGTCTCACTATCTTGAACCTTGTATGCATTACTCCATTTACCATTGCATAACAGGGTACGCTTCTCAAATATTTTATCCGCGTTCTAAAAGAGAAACAAACAAACACATCTCAGGTTTACAATGTAGTATATGAAACTAATTTTGGTAAACCAGTTCAGTAGTAAGGTGCACAGGATAACAACATGAAACAAACATATATCTATGTAGTATTGTCGCTGTATGGTCTATATCATTCTAGTTTATCTTGCCAAATCAAGATAGATACAGTTCAAATGATCTATTTAAGACAAAGCAGCATAGACAGAATATAAGTGTGGGAAACTACACAGCAAAAACAACACTTGTAATGTGCATCGCATGAGAACATAACTGTTTATTCAATTGAAACTGAAATCAACATAGAGCAAGTTACAACAGCAAATAGCCAAACACGTTAAAGAAACAGGTTTAAAACATACCTGTTGCGCCATTGGAGTTACAATTGCATCCTTCAAATTTGAAATTAGTTGGTATCAGTAAATACAGTGATGCAAGAGCAAAGTAGTATGAACCATAGCTACGGAACCTGACCTAAGAACAAATCTTCTTCTGCTTTAAGCGTTGACTTCGGGTTCGGAGTGGTGGTCCTCGTGATTTGGGCACTGCAGTTGCCTTACTAACTGCTCGTGTTTGGGTGCTCTATGGTGGAGACGGTGCTGTGTCAACGGGAACTGGGTGTCTATTTACTGGGGTTGGGGCTAGAAGGGGTGTAGCTGGTTCTCTGTCCAACTGGGTAGGGGTACAATCTGCATGAGTGTGGGTTATGTGTGGTGGGGCTGGTTCTTGGGCAATTACAACCGTGGTTCTATCTGCATCGACAGGTAGCACGATCTTTTCTGAAGACCGTGTTTTTACTCCCACAGATACTGCCATCACTCCCTCCAATTGAAATGACTGATAAACAAGAAAAGTAATTGAATGTGCAGACATTGTAAGATAGACAGGTTCAATGGATAGTAGGGAAGAAAACAGGGCATGAAATAATTCACATTTATGTTGTCTAAGCAAACAGAATAGCAGGACATAATTTCACATATATGATGGCTAATTAAACAAGATAGCATGACACAATTTCACATGTATGATGGCTAACTAAACATGATAGAATGACATATTTCAAAATATGATGACTATCTAAACAGGATGACATTATATAACTATACGATGTGTCTATTAAAGTGGTTGGCATGCCATAAATCACAAACATGTTGTCGATGGAAACATGATGGCATGATATAATTCACGGATAGAATGACATAATTTAAAATATGATGACTATGTAAACAAGATGAGATGATATAACTATATTATGTCTTTAGAAAATGGGTTGGCATGCCATAATTCAGATACATGCTGTCTATGTAAACATCATGGCATGAAATAATTCAAATATATGATTTATATACTAAGGAAGTGAGAAGAGGGCAATCGCATATATGATGTGTCAACTAAGGAGATGGCATTCAATATTGTGTATATGATGTAAAAACTAAGCATTGCAATACAACATATGCATTATATGAGTAATATAACCCTGCCAAGTCTGAGCATACACCTCAGGGGGATAATAGGACTGGTCATCTGCCTCTGAATCCTCCTCTGAAGAGCTATCTGTAACCAGCAAGATATCTGCTTCAGTAGGTAGCATTGTCTGCTCTGAAGACCTTGTTTTCACTCCAGATTTCTCCATCACCAATTCAAATGGCTGATGCGCAGGAAGAGCAGTTAAATATACAAACATTGTCGACAAAAGCAATGAGAAATACAAAAAAAGGACGGCATGATATAATTCACATATATGACGCTTGCCTAAACAACATGACATTGCATAATTCACATACATAATGCCTTGCAACAAGATAACATTGCATAATTCACATATATAATGTCTTGCAACAAGATGGCATTGCATAATTCACATATATGGTAATTAGACACTAAACAGGTGGCATTCACACAAAGCATGTCCAAACTAAGAAAATGACATAGCAATGCAAGATACCATACACACGATATGAGCAACATAACCCTGCCAAGTTAGGGCATGCACCTCGGGGGGGGGGGGGATATGACTGGTCATCTGTCTCTGAATCCTCCTCTGAGGAGTTATCGGTAACTAGCAAGACATGCGCTTCGTCAGATAGCATTGTCTACTCTGAAGACCTTGTTTCCACTCCAGATTTTTCCATGACCGTGCTGAATGGCTGATGCACAGGAAGAGTAATTGAATGTACTAAAATTGTTGACAAATTTAACACGTAATAAAAAAATGATGGCATGATATAATTCACATATAAGATGACTGGCTAACCAGGGTGGCATTCCAAAATTCACATATATGATGCCTGGCTAGACAAGATGGCATTGCATGATTCACATATACGATAAAGAAACTAAACAGATGGCATTGACACAAAGCGTGTCTAAACTAAGCAGATGACATCTTTAATGTATACAGTAAGCAATGCAAGGCACCATATGCATGATATTACCAACATCAGCATGCCAAGTTAGAGCGAAGACCTCATGGGGTAAATAGGAGTGGTCTTCTCCTTCTGAATCCGCCTCATAATAGTTATCTTCCTCTTCATTATGATCCGAAATGGGTGGAGGGGGGGGGGGGCTGCCTTTGCGCCCACCATGAAACGACGTCTGCATGAAATTTTATTGCCACGCAAGGCTCGTCTCTTTTGCTCTACATGACCAGTTCCATTGTGTACAATAACTGGCATGCATAGGAATAAAACATAGTGAGATTATGTAAGGAGTGCATGCACAAATCCAGAGTGATGGTAGCAAACTGTGGATAGACCCAAAACCAATGATAGCAGGAAGATAATAGCTTTAGTTAAAAATACAGATAATGGCTCCTTTAATGTTTGTTTGCACCCAACATGAAACTCATAGTAGACACCGGAGATTAACCAGATAGTACTGATTGCTGCCCCAATATGTACCCCACAACCATTTAAAAACTCAAGTTTCAGCATTAGTTTGGACCTGACTCGGAGTCTAATAGGTGAACACGACGATAATGTAGCATGTCATCATATTAAGCGACGCATAACGTAAGCAGACATGGAAGAGTGCGACCTCTCTTGCGGACCCGTGTAGTCCTCAAGGTCATTTGCTCAGTCGATGATGGTAATGCAGTTGCCGTGGCTGCCGACGGCGGGGAAGAAGATCTGAGGCGGCGAAAGACAGTCTGGAGAGCGGATCCCTACTGTGGTGAACCCTTCCGTCGTTGGAGCAGCTGAGCTGGGGTGGAACACAGCGCCGCAGGAGCAGGACAAACCACACAAGATTTTCTTTGACACATATCTGTAACAGAAGTAATTGAGTAAGGGCTTGTTTGAATTTGAGGATTCTAACAATGCAGGGATAGGAAATAGACAGGAATAGGATAGGAATGCACGTGCAAAACAGAGAATTTAAAAACACAGGATTTCTGCCAATCTGGTTGTTTGATTCATAACAATTGGAAGATCACAGGATGCAAAAAAGCATGGTGAGATTAAGTCAAACC
This sequence comes from Aegilops umbellulata, assembly GCA_032464435.1. Classification (NCBI taxonomy): domain Eukaryota; kingdom Viridiplantae; phylum Streptophyta; class Magnoliopsida; order Poales; family Poaceae; genus Aegilops; species Aegilops umbellulata. The sequence continues at coordinate 291,938,401 of CP136054.1, read as the reverse complement.
ACAAGAAATGTACGGTTATAATGCTATTGAAAGTGCGTTATATCGGCTACAGGGGGGTGAATAGGCGATTTTTATGAATTCTTCACTGAGGAATTTGCTAGTGAGGAAATTCCTTAGCGAAGAACTACTTGCAGCGGAATAAGTACTCAGAAGTAAATATAACAGAAAACAAGCATAGTCATCATGATGAAATGAAGACAAACACAGAGTACAGAAAGCGTAATCACAGGATAGCACAAGATGAAGAAAAACAGACTGAAGAAATTGAACTGAGGAAATTGAGAAAGTCTTCAGTCAAAGTCTTCAAACACAGATATGAACAAGCACACAACACAGTAATGAGGAAATGAAAGAGTTGAGGAAATAGAACTAGTAAGCTTGGTGAAGACAATGATTTGGTAGACCAGTTCCAACTGTTGTCTCAGTTGTACATCTGGTTGGAGCGGCTGAGTATTTAAACTCGAGGACACACAGTCCCGGACACCCAGTCCTGAGCACGCAGCTCGGGACACCAAGTCCTCACCGTATTCTCCTTGAACTAAGGACACACAGTCCTCGTCCACTCACTCGTGGTAAGTCTTCAGGTGACTTCCGAACCTTGACAAACTCGGTCACTCGGCGATCTACAATTCCTCTTGGATGCTCTAGACCTTGACGCCTAACCGTCTGGAAGAAGCACCGTCTTCAAAGGTAACAAGCGTCGGATCCACGCAAGATCAATCTCTCCAGTGATGCTCAATCACTTTGGGTTTATAGGTGTTTGGGTTTGGGTTTTGGATTTTCCTCACTTGATGATTTTCGCTCAAAATCCTCCGAGGATCGGTTGCTCTCAAATGATAAGTGTCAGTTTCTCTCGGAGCAGCCAACCAACTAGTGGTTGTAGGGGGGGCGGCTATTTATAGCCTAGGGAGCAGCCCGACATGATAAGACATAAATGCCCTTCAATGATATGACCGTTGGATGGATAAGATATTTTGGGATAGCTGGCGCGTAGCACAACAACGGTCGGAAATTTGAGGTACAAATTCCTCAGGGCTATCATGTTCCTCACTGTGTAGGCAATCCGCACTGGCGAATTCCTAACTCCTCAGTCAGAACAAAGTCATCAATGACCAGAAGAACTGCGTCTCTGTCACTGAAGAAATTGACTAAACTGTATGAGATTTCCAATGGCTTCACTCGAAGGGATTGGTAGGTGTAGGATTTTGAGTTGAGCATCACATGGAAATTTTTCCTTAGTATTTCCTCGACCCCCTTTAACACTACGGTGTTTCCTATGACTCAAGAAAGATAAAATGAAACAACGAAAACAAAAGTCTTCACGCTCCATGTTCCTCGAATGAATACGAAGTCTTCAAGGTCACACCAATTTCTTCACTTTCAAAGTCTTCAGAAAGTCTTCAGAATACCAAAGTCTTCAGTCGAAGAACTTCATTTTGAGGGGTCGACTTTCTCTGCAAATATCAAACTCCTCATAGACTTATAGACCTGTGTACACTCATAAACGCATTAGATCCTTAACCTATAAGTCTTCAATACACCAAAATCACTAAGGGGCACTAGATGCACTTACAGCTATTATGCTACTATCTCTTAGTCTTGTGCTTGATGAATAGGAATATGAAAAGGAGGAGAAGTGGAAATTAGAATTCCAACGGTTTTTCTTTCAGGAGACACTAAAGGAACAAATCCTACAGTTTTCCTTTGCTCCATTCCTTTGCACCAAATTCATGAAAAGTAGTACCATAGGAAACTTTCCAATTCCTATGTTTTTCATTCACTTTTCCTTTCAAGCACTGGCGATTCTAGTAGGCAGGCTTGAGCAAGGAAAATCCTACACTAAAAAAATGTTTTTGTGCTACTTCTATTACTTTGGACCCAGGCCACTGCCATACTAGCTCAACTCCCAGGCCCATTGACAAATGCACAGCTCAAACGCGCAGAGATAAATAATGATGGTGTTCAAGAGAGTCCATCACGGATAGCTAAGTTGCCTGGTACCTCACTGCTTGTCATATAGTAGGATAAAATAATCGTATTTCCCGTTACTACGAGTGCTCAGTGGACAATATATATAAGATGTAGAGTAAAAAAGAGATGCAACAAGTGTACAACCTCTTTGGTGAAGCCATGTCGATCTCAGCGTGATTGGGTTGGCCGGTGAGGATGCTCCGGCTGACTTGGCTGTCGGAGAAGGGGAAGAAGATCTTAGGCGTCTGGAGATGGAGCCCGAGGTACTGCTCCGCTGTGATGGAGGGTTTCGTTGTTGGAGCAGCTCCGGTGAGTTGTACAACGCCGAGGCTGAAGCAGGACAAGAGAGACAACGAACAACATTAACCTGAGTGGAATTCTAATAGCATCTCCAATACATGACGTAAAATACATAACCACAAAGTGCTAGATGTAAAATACATCAGCCGCTCATCTCTGAACTTAACTGTCGAAACTGAATTTAACAGTCGAAACTGAACTTAACTGTCAAAACTGAACTTAACTGTCGAAACTGAATTTTGCTGTCGAAACTGAACGCACTAGCAAGGTGAGGCTACACGTCGGTCGACTGACTTTTTCATCTCTGGTCAGTCGGTTTTGCAACCGTTGGATACGAAATCAAGGGCATGCGGTTCATCTTCAACCTCTACCCCCCTGAGCCGACAGCCACCACCGGCCAAACAGCAGCCCCCTGCCGCCCGCGGCCGGCGGTGCGCCACCCCGCCCACCTCGAAAACAATCCCCACTGCCGGTCCGACACCGCCCCGGACATCCCTCTAGCCCCCCCCCCGTGCCGAGCTTTTTCTCCGACGATCCCCACACCACCGCCCCGCCAACGCCCCACCACCGCCGGCGACCACCACCCCCATCCTGAACCCTAAGATAGATAGAGGGGTACCTCTTCGGCGAGCCCCCCCCTCCCCGATGCGGCTGGTTCTCCCTTCACCCTGGCGAGCCCCCCACCCCCTGAAAATTGACTGACCCAAAAGTCGATTCAGTCGACTGAAGTGTAGCTAAATTGGAGCAGCATCGCAAGCAAGAGCAAGAGCGAGAGCACCAGCACGAGCAAGAGCTGACCAGGAAGGGGACCGAGAGCAAGAGCAGAGCAGCAACGTGAGCAAGAGCTAAAGGAGCATCAGCTCCTACTAATGTGGTTGTCGCTGCCGAGGGAGCGACGCTGTGGAGGAAGTGGCCGGCGACGCCGCCATGGATGGAGCCGCGCCGTGTCGGCTCGGGACCAAGCGCCGGCAGCACCGTGAGATCGAATCAAGAAGAAAATGCGGCGATTAGTGTACAACCTCTTTGGTGGCGCCGATTAGGCCGTAGCTTCATCCGAGGAAACGGTGATGGTGATGCTCTTCCGGTGGTGCAGGTGAAGACAGCGGTGTGGGAATGGAGGTGGCACGAAAGACGAGGGGAAAGTCGGGGCAGCTCCTTGGAGGTGGAGGACGGGGTGGCTGAACCGGCGGGACAATAAGATCGACAATGGACCCTCATCCAGTACGGTGGATGAGGGACGTCGAGGTGTTGCTGTGGACGACGTCGTCGGGGAAGAGGCTCCGGCTGGGTGGCGGACGGAGCAGGGTGTGTGAAAGCACAAGTGCTCCCTGGGTGGTTTTGGTAATTAATGTCAACATATCTCTTGTTGGACTAACACTTCTACCTAGTATGTTTCAGATAAGTTCAACAATGGAGTGGCATGGACTAGAGGATGTGGAACCCCTTCAAGATGCTAAGGACAAAGGATTGGCTCAAGCTTTAAGATCAAGACTCTACATTTTCTATTTTAGTGATCCAAGATCACATTGAGTCTAAAGGAAAAGCCAATACTATCAAGAAGGGATAAGGTGTTGCTTAATGAGCCTCTTGCTTCATGTGCTTAGTGATATGCACCAAAACCTTCAACTATCTTCCCACATCCACATATGACCTAAACCAAAAGTCAAACTCGGCCCCACCGATTCTTTCTATCCGGCGCCACTGAGTTTCACATGTCATAGCCATTGCCACAAACCCTAGCAATTCGGTTTCACCGATAGGGATCTCGGTCTCACCGAGATGGGATTGTAATCTCACTGTGTATGTCATTTGCCAAAATCGGTCTCACCGAGTTTGAGCAATCGGTACTACCGAGATTACAATGCAAAACCTCTCGTCAACTCATTACCAAAATCGGTCCCACCGAGTTTGTGTAATCGGTCTCACCGAGTTTGCCTGACCAACCCTTGGTTAGCTTATTACCAAAATCGGTCCCACCGAGTTTGTGTAATAGGTCACACCGAGATTACGTTATGCCCAAATCCTAACCATATCGGTCCTACCGAGTTGCATCTCAGTCCCACCGAAAATCCTAACGGTCACTAGGTTTGCTGAATCGGTCCGACCGAGTTTAACGATTCGGTCCCACCGAGTTTGGCAGATTGTGTGTAACGGTTAGATTTTGTGTGGAGGCTATATATACCCATCCACCCACTCTTCATTCGTGGAGAGAGCCATCAGAACATACCTTCACTTCCAATACACATTTTCTGAGAGAGAACTACCTACTCATGTGTTGAGCTCAAGATATTCCATTCCTACCATATGAATCTTGATCTCTAGCCTTCCCCAAGTTGCTTTCCACTCAAATCTTCTTTCCACCAAATCCAAATCCTATGAGAGAGAGTTGAGTGTTGGGGAGACTATCATTTGAAGCACAAGAGCAAGGAGTTCATTATCAACACACCATTTGTTACTTCTTGGAGAGTGGTGTCTCCTAGATTGGCTAGATGTCACTTGGGAGCCTCCGACAAGATTGTGGAGTTGAACCAAGGAGTTTGTAAGGGCAAGGAGATCGCCTACTTCGTGAAGATCTACCGCTAGTGAGGCAAGTCCTTCGTGGGCGACGGCCATGATGGAATAAAAAAAGGTTGCTTCTTCGTGGACCCTTCGTGGGTGGAGCCCTCCGTGGACTCGCGCAACCATTACCCTCCGTGGGTTGAAGTCTCCATCAACGTGGATGTACGATAGCACCACCTATCGGAACCACGCCAAAAACATCCGTGTCTCCAATTGCGTTTGAATCCTCCAAACCCTTCTCTTTACATTTTTGCATGTTGCATGCTTTACTTTCCGCTGCTCATATACTCATTGCATGCTTGCTTGATATGTATTATGTTTGTTAAACTTGTGCCTAAACTCCACCTAAACTTAAGAATATTAAAAACTGCAACTTTTGGCACTTAGTGTCTAATCACCCCCCCTCTAGACACCTCTTCTCGATCCTTTCATTTGGTATCAGAGCTTTGGTATCCATTGCCTTGGTTTAAACACCTTTGGAGGAAGATGGATGTGTCTACTTTAGGGAGTCTTAGACATAGAGTACCCATTCTTGATGGAGAGTATTTTCATGAGTGGAAAAATGAAATGCTTGAGATTTTCAATGAATATCATTTGAACAAGTACATTGCTAGTCCTTGTGCACCTCATATTGATCCTTTGCAGCCTACCCTAGATGAAGATATTGACATGATTCACAATCTTAGAACTGTTGAGCTCATCATTAGAGGATTGCCCAAAAATCTAATCGCTAGTTTGCCTACTCTTAATTGTGCCTATACTATATGGAAATTTCTTGAGGAACGATTTCCCGATTATTCCTTAAAAAAGTTAGACGAAACTCTCCATAAGTCTATTGCTTTGAGTAAGATGAACTCCACTGATCCTAGTTTTGGTGATTGTCTATTTGAGCTAACCAATCTCATGAGTGCTAAAGCAAATGTTGGAATCATTAGTTATATCATATCCGGAGCTATTAGAATTCATATAGGTAACCACTTTGATGATCATTTACCTAATGAATTACCCTCTCTAGGAATTGATCAATCACAAGATAATGTTGAACATGGATATTATGATGAAGGTGATGATAGTGACTATGATCTTGACGATGCAATGAGACATTTTGGTCTTATGGCAAATCTTCGCGGCTACATGGCTGGAGGAAAGGAGTGGGTCCTTGATAGTGGATGTACTGTTCATATGACCGAAGATGAAGAGATGTTCCATGAGCTTGCTGAAAATGACGGCCCTCGAAAATATGTCACCTTTGGTAATAATTCAAAGGGTAAGGTGGTTGGCCTTGGTAAGGTGGCCATTTGTAGCGACCCGACCTCAGATGGTCAAGTCTCTGTGCTCCGGTGTCATCCCTGGATCAGTAATGCTGACACCACACAGTACTTTGAAGGATTTATAACAGAGTAGCAATCACACACTTATTACATCGGTATCTCAAAGAGATCTTATTACAATAAATATGGCTTAAGGCCATCTAATAACGATAACAGCGGAAGACTTGGAAGATAAGTGAGTCCATCAACTCCAACGGCATCACTGAGTATAGAACCACGACCTAAAAGCACCTTACTCATCGTCTGAAAAGTCTGCAACATGAAAGTTGCAGCCCGAAACGGGTCAGCACATGGAATATGCTGGCAATGTAACACATAGAGAATAATGAATGATAAGCCTATACTACATGCATATATGGCTGGTGGAAAAAGCTCTATGGTTACATTTTTGCGAAAAGCCAATTTTTCCCTACTGCAAAGGAATAGATTTTATTTAACTATCATGGTGGTTGAAACATCGAGAATGGTTGATAGCATTCGATCCCAATTGAGTGAACAATTAAAACCCAACAATATTAATTAGAAGTAACATGATGAGATTCACATGAGATTCAAGTACTAGATAATCAAGATGTCCATAACCGGGGACACGGCTAATCATGATTAGTTTGTACACTCTGCAGAGGTTTGCTCACTTTTCCCACAAGACTCGATCGCCTCCGTTAGGTTTCTCGCACTACATGGTGTTTGAGAAACGGATGACCGAGACATAGTCTTTCAGAAGCGCCAGCACCTTACGTTTGGATAGACCGGTACACCTACTTTCCCCTACATCTGCTAGTCTACCCTGTAAGAGTTCGCACGACTTAGTCAACTATGCCAGAGCCCATAATGGCTTGTGGCTGCACACGGAAGTTACTAGCATGAATGATCTTATGATCCCTTTGAGCCTGGGTGGCGGTCCAAAAGAAACAGGCAAGTCCTGATAGAAACCAGGTGCCTCAATCCACCCAGATGTGTATTTAAGTTGCCACCTTAGATAAACCATTAATTAACAATACTCACATTTGTCATGGATATCACTCACCCAATCCACGTCTACTAGCATCGCATGGCATGATAAGCAAACGTAGAAGTAACTCCCAAAGGTTTTTATAAGTAAAACAGGTAATAGGTACTACCTCATCTACTTCCCATCCCTCAATTTAATCAGATCCTAATCATGCAATGTTTGAGGATTGATCTAATGCAATAAAACTGGGTAGTAGAACAGGTATGATCAAAATGTTACTTGCCTTGCTGAGGATCCGCGAAACCTAGAGCTTCGAAATAACAGGCGGCGCACTCCGGGTGATCTATCGCAGACAAACAACAAGCATACAATAAGTACTCATCTAATGCATAGGTAAAACTCGAACAAAAGATCGAACCAGAAAGTTCAACTTAAGAACTCCGGTTGCAAAATAAAACGAACCGAACAAAACAACGGAAAACAAACGGCGGAACAAAACAACTCGGTTCTAGCAATTTGAAACTAGGTCAAATTTTTACAGTAGCAAAATCTTGTTTAAGTTGATTAGTCGGAACGGCGGTTTCGAAACGAAACTCCAGGCGCTTGAATCACCTGATTCTGATAAACGAGCGAGAAGATAAACTAAAACGAAGATCGGATCTGAAATCGCGATCAGAAAAATCGCAGAATAAATCCGACGAAAAGAAAAATGACGAACGGTTAAACGAACGGACGTTCATTAACCGAGACTAACCGGTGATCGCGTTCGTTAAGACGAATGGTCCGGCGAACGCTCGCTAAATAATTAAACCGAAAAAAACCGAAAAACCGATCTAGGTTAAAAAAACCGAAACAAAAAAATAAACCGGATCGATTTTTTTTAAAAAACCGAACCGGGGGGGGGGGAATGGGTGGCGCGGCGCGGCTACCTCGTCGGCGAGGGGCTCCGGCGGGCGTCGGGGCTTGGCGGCGGCGGCAGGTGGCGGCGGCGGGCGGTGCAGGCGGCGGCGGTGCTGCGGCGGGCGACGCGGGCGGCGCGTGCGACGGGCGACGGCGAGCGGCGGCGGCGGCGGCGGGCGGCGCGGGCGGCGTGTGCTGGCTGCTGCTGCTGCAGCTTGGGGCGGCGCGGCTTGGGGTGGGGAGGAGAGGGGGGGTGGGGGATTATATAAAGGGGGGGAGGGTGGCTTGGGGGAGGGGCAAGGGAGGAGGAGGAGTCCTCCTTGGTCTCGGCATCCGGCGGTGGCGGGACGGTGCGCGGCGCGCGCGCGCGGGGAGGCGGGCGGCTGGGCCGGCTGGCTGGGCCCTTGGCCCAGTCGGCGCTGCGGGATTTTTTTTTGAAATAATTTCGCGAGCAGAAAAACGAAGAAAAATAAAACCTAACAAGCTCCAAAATTAACGAAGTAAATTTTCCCCGACTCCTAAAAATGAGTCGAACAAAGTGAACTTTTTCTCGAGGCCTAAATGCAATTTGTGAAAACACGCATTTTCCTAATTCAAACAAAATGCAAATAAACTTCGGAAAATCCAAATTTTGATTTATTTATTAAATCTTTTATTTTTCCTAAAGTTTGGGAAAGTCATATTATTCCCTCTCATATATTTGATATTGGAAAAATAATTGAAGATAAAATAAATAAAATCAAATGATCCTCTTTTCAAAATTTGAGAAAACTCAAATATGAAAATAACGAAATCTCCAACTCTCTCCGAGGGTCCTTGAGTTGCGTGAAATTTCTAGGATCGACCAAAATGCAAGAAAATATGTTATGCATGATGATCTAATGTATAACATTCCAAATTGAAAATTTAGGATGTTACACTATCTCACACGATAGCTCCATACAAAATGTCATGCTCGTTGAATCCCTTGGATACAATTTACTTTCAGTTTCTAGACTTGCGGACTTTGGTCAATGTCCTATTCATTTAAGTAGATTGCCAAGTGTTTCGTAGAGACAATCATAAAATGGTCTTTACCGGTATACGTAGAGGAGATCTTTACATTGTTGATTTCACTAAAAGGGCTCAACCTAAAACTTGCTTAATTTCTAAATCTTCTAAAGGCTGGTTGTGGCATAGAAGACTAGGTCATGTTGGAATGTGAAATATTGATAAGCTTATTAAAGGTGATCATATCCTTGGAATAAAAGATGTCGTATTTGACAAGGATAGACTTTGTAGTGCTTGTCAAGCAGGGAAACAAGTTGGAGGAAGTCACCGCGCGAAGAACATCATGACTACAAGAAGACCACTCGAGCTACTTCACATGGATCTCTTTGGTCCAAATGCATACAAGAGTCTCGGTGGTAACTCATTTGGTCTAGTCATAGTTGATGATTTTTCAAGATTTACGTGGGTGTTCTTTCTTGATGACAAGTCGCAGGTCCAAAAGATCTTCAAAAACTTCGCTAGGAAGGCCCAAAATCAGTTTGACGTGAAGATCAAGAAGGTTCGGAGTGACAACGGAACGGAGTTCAAGAACGCAAATATGGACACCTTTCTTGACGAAGAAGGGATTTCACACGAGTTCTCGGCTACGTACACACCTCAACAAAATGGAGTTTTTGAGAGGAAGAACCGGACTCTTATCGAGATGGCAAGAACGATGCTTGATGAGTACAAGACGCCAAAGCACTTTTGGGCGGAAGCGGTTGAGACAGCTTGTCATGCAACAAATCCCTTGTATCTTCACAAGCTACTCGGCAAGATGGCATACGAGCTCCTCACCGGTAACAAACCCCAAGTTGGATACTTTCGAGTATTTGGCTCAAAGTGCTACATTCCTGATAAGCATCGTCGTTCTAAATTTGCTCCTAAGTCTCATGAAGGTTTTCTACTTGGTTATGGCTCAAACTCTCACACTTACCGTGTCTACAACAATTTCACCCGAAAGGTTGAGGAGACGGTAGATGTGAAGTTTGATGAATCTAACGGCTCGCAAAGTAGAGCAATTGCCAATTGATGTAGGAGACAAAGACCCTTCGGGAGCAATTCAAGACTTGTACATCGGCAAGATTCGTCCAACGGAAATGAAGGAGAGTACCTCGTCCGTCCAAGTGGAAGCTTCTACCTCACGACAAGGTGAACCAAGAGTTGATACGGAAGCATCCACAAGTGGGACACGCCAAGATGAAGAAAACAAGGAAGTACACCAAGATGAACATCAACAACCTCCTTCTCCACCACGACGAGAGAACAACAATGTCAACAATGAAGAAGGCCAAGAAGAAGAAGAAGAACAAGATGAAGAGGATGTTCCACCCCGACCCAAGCAAAAGCTTTCACGAGTTCTAGCAAGAATTGCCAAAGATCATCCCGTCGAGCAAATCTACAATGATATCCAAACCGGGAGAATCACTCGCTCTAAAACTCGCTTAGCTAACTTTTGTGAACATTAATTCATTTCTAAAATTGAACCTATGAAGGTTGAAGAAGCATTGAAGGATCCGGATTGGATAAACGCTATGCATGAAGAGCTACACAACTTTGACAGAAATCAAGTATGGACATTGGTCGAGAAGCCCGACAACAACCACAACATCATTGGTACCAAATGGGTGTTTCGCAACAAGCAAGATGAAGATGGACAAGTGGTTCGCAACAAAGCACATCTCGTCGCCCAAGGCTATACACAAGTTGAAGGTATGGACTATGGTGAGACATATGCTCCCGTTGCTAGACTTGAGTCCATTCGCATTTTACTTGCCTATGCTAATCACCATGATATCACCTTTTACCAAATGGACATTAAAAGTGCTTTTCTAAATGGGAAAATTGAGGAGGAAGTTTATGTTAAGCAACCCCCCGGCTTTGTTAATCCTAAGAAACCTAATCATGTTTACAAACTTCACAAAGCCCTTTATGGTCTTAAACAAGCTCCTAGAGCATGGTATAAATGCTTGACCAAGTTCCTTACTGAAAAAGGCTTTGAAATTGGTAAAATTGATTCTACTCTTTTTACTAAAATGGTTAATGGAGATCTATTTGTGTGCCAAATTTATGTTGATGATATCATATTCGGTTCAACTAACCCTCATTTTAGTGAGAAGTTTGGAAAGCTAATGTCGGAAAAGTTTGAGATGTCTATGATGAGTGAACTCAAATTCTTTCTCGGTTTGCAAATCAAGCAAACTAAGGAAGGTACCTTTGTCTCTCAAACGAAGTACACCAAAGACTTATTCAAGAAGTTCAGTATGCAAGAATGCAAAGGTATGCCTACACCCATGCCTACTAGTGGACATCTTGATTTGACCAAAGATGGTGAACCGGTTGATCAGAAAGTTTATCGCTCTATGATTGGATCATTGTTATATCTATGTGCCTCTCGTCCTGATATTATGCTAAGTGTGTGCATGTGTGCACAATATCAAGCTGCTCCTAAGGAATGTCATCTTAAGGCTGTGAAAAGGATAGTGAGATACCTAATTCATACACCAAATTTTGGCGTTTGGTATCCTAAGAGGTCCTCTTTTGATCTTGTTGGCTACTCCGATTCGGACTATGCCGGAGACAAGGTTGATAGAAAGTCCACTTCGGGTACCTGTCAATTCCTTGGTAGATCTCTTGTGTCTTGGTCTTCCAAGAAACAACACTCGGTACCCTTATCCACCGTCGAAGCGGAATACATTGCCGCTGGTTCATGTTGTGCTCAATTACTTTGGATGACCCAAACTCTTAAAGATTATGGGATATATGTGAAACATGTTCCATTGCTATGTGACAATGAAAGTGCTATTAAAATTGCTCACAATCCCGTGCAACACTCTCGAACTAAGCATATCGAAGTTCGTCATCATTTCATTCGAGATCATGTTGCCAAAGGGGACGGTAATCTTAAGCATGTTCGCACCGATAAGCAATTGGTAGATATATTCACTAAACCACTTGATGAGAAAGTGTTTTGCAGGTTAAGAGGTGAATTGAACATCATTGATGCTTCAAACTTGGAGTAGGAACTCCATTTGATACATGCGAGGCTTGAGCCTATGACTAATCCTTGATATTTCTCTTATGATGCTATTCATATGTCTTGGATATATTTGCACCTTGCATGTTATCTAACCCGTGTAGGTACTTGGGTGAATCAAAATCTATGATATTGCTACTCACACACATCTTGAGCAATCTCTACATCACCAAGATTCTACACAAAGGTGGTTGAAGTCAAGGAAGCACGAAACCTTTCAAACATATCCTTTGACAAATTCTATGTTGAGTTTCATGATAGTCATTTTGGATACACAAGTGCCCTTCCTTGCAAGACTAACCCATGTAGGTAGATGAACTCAAAACTCCAAGTGGTGCTCCCAACTCTTGATGAACTACATCAACCTTGAGCTACCCACACAAGTTCAACTACATGAGAAAGATCAACACCACCAACCAAGGTATGTCATTCCATCTTAGAGAAGCTTTACTCCAAGTCATGAGTCAAAGCAACTCAACAAGATGTGGATACATCAAGATGCTTAAACGAAAAATGGTAACCCCATTTTGAGCTTAAACGATGAGTATGACCTATGATCAAGTGCTATCACTTGACTCCTACGTCAATATACTCTAACATAGGTGACTTTGTCACCGCCCAACTCTAGATGAAGTTCTCTTGTGTTCTTTTCTGTGTTATTGCATTTGTCCCTTGCATATTTGTTTTCCCTTTTAAAAAAACTTCATCTAGATCTTTTAGTTTCTTTTCTTTTTTCTTTTTGTTCTGCATTTTCTGCATCCAATTCATTGCAAATCTTTCAGATAATTCCTTGCAAATCCTTGTGAGATCTTACTTGTCTAGTGAGCTGAGGTGACAAGTGGTTTCACTCTGATGAACTCGGTCACACCGGTTTGTTTTCTTCGGTCTAACCGAAATCTTTCGGTGCAACCAAAGCACACAACTCAGAGTCACCGATTTCATCCCAGTAAAACCAACTTGCCACTGATTCTTGATTTCTATTTCCTCCAGCTCCACTCAATGATTCTTGTCCTCTACCAGCATCATATTAGACATGCTGCTTTGCTCTGTGACTCGGGGACCAACCCATTTGTATCACATGTCCAGAAGACCCTTCTTGGAAATTGATGTCAAAGGGGGAGAGAAAGATCACATCAAAGCTTAATCTTTCCTATTTGGGGAGAATATACTCATGGGGAGAGAAAGTAATATCATCAATGACCCCAGATGCTTGGTGTTCAAGAGGAGAGATGTCACATGTCTTTAAGAGGGGAAAGACATGTTTGTTTGCTTGCTTTAGCTCAAGCTCTGCTGTTTATTTTCTATTGCTCTGATTTTCTGTTCCCTATCTTCTCCCATTATCTCATGTTAGATTCAGGGGGAGCAAGACATCAAAGGGAAGGAAATCTCTAATCTTATTGCATATCTTTATCTTTGGGGACATGTCTATATCCAATGAAGTACTTAGTACTCACTTTACATGTCATACCAGTCTTGGTTCTCTTGTGGTTTCTCTTGTTTGCTCTGGTTAGTAGGTGTATCTGTGTTATCTAACCTTGTTTGCGCAGGTTCATCCCATTCTAAGCCAACTCAAGACCACAAGGTAAGTATATGCATCACAGTCATGTGAATGAGAAGTTCTTGCTAATGTACATACTGTTTGCAAGAAGGACTCATGAGCATGGAGGTACTTTTCTCATATTCACATCATTTGCTCTGATGCATATAGCCAAGATACATGTAACACATTGCTTACTCTGTCATGCTTATGCATTCACATGCTCCTATATTCAATATTCATATGATTGCATACATGTAGGGGGCGCCTATGCATGTTACATGTCTTTCCAAAGCTTTACTTGCTATTCTCTATATCTTTATCTAAAGCTTTGATGTATGTTGTCATCAATTACCAAAAAGGGGGAGATTGAAAGCACTAGTGCTCCCTGGGTGGTTTCGGTAATTAATGTCAACATATCTCTTGTTGGACTAACACTTCTACCTAGTATGTTTCAGATAAGTTCAACAATGGAGTGGCATGGACTAGAGGATGTGGAACCCCTTCAAGATGCTAAGGACAAAGGATTGGCTCAAGCTTCAAGATCAAGACTCTACATTTTCTATTTTAGTGATCCAAGATCACATTGAGTCTAAAGGAAAAGCCAATACTATCAAGAAGGGATGAGGTGTTGCTTAATGAGCCTCTTGCTTCATGTGCTTAGTGATATGCTCCAAAACCCTCAAATATCTTCCCACATCCACATATGACCTAAACCAAAAGTCAAACTCGGCCCCACCGATTCTTTCTATCCGGCGCCACCGAGTTTCACATGTCATAGCCATTGCCACAAACCCTAGCAATTCAGTTTCACCGATAGGGATCTCGGTCTCACCGAGATGGGATTGTAATCTCACTGTGTATGTCCATTGCCAAAATCGGTCTCACCGAGTTTGAGCAACCGGTACTACCGAGATTACAGTGCAAAACCTCTGGTCAGCTCATTACCAAAATCGGTCCCACCGAGTTTGTGTAATCGGTCTCACCGAGTTTGCCTGACCAACCCTTGGTTAGCTTATTACCAAAAACGGTCCCACCGAGTTTGTGTAATCGGTCACACCAAGATTACGTTGTGCCCAAACCCTAACCATATCGGTCCTACCGAGTTGCATCTCAGTCCCACCGAAAATCCTAACGGTCACTAGGTTTGCTGAATCGGTCCGACCGAGTTTAACGATTCGGTCCCACCGAGTTTGGCAGATTGTGTGTAATGGTTAGATTTTGTGTGGAGGCTATATATACCCATCCACCCACTCTTCATTCGTGGAGAGAGCCATCAGAACATACCTTCACTTCCAATACACATTTTCTGAGAGAGAACTACCTACTCATGTGTTGAGCTCAAGATATTCCATTCCTACCATATGAATCTTGATCTCTAGCCTTCCCCAAGTTGCTTTCCACTCAAATCTTCTTTCCACCAAATCCAAATCCTATGAGAGAGAGTTGAGTGTTGGGGAGACTATCATTTGAAGCACAAGAGCAAGGAGTTCATTATCAACACACCATTTGTTACTTCTTGGAGAGTGGTGTCTCCTAGATTGGCTAGGTGTCACTTGGGAGCCTCCGACAAGATTTTGGAGTTGAACCAAGGAGTTTGTAAGGGCAAGGAGATCGCCTATTTCGTGAAGATCTACCGCTAGTGAGGCAAGTCCTTCGTGGGTGACGGTCGTGATGGAATAGAGAAGGTTGCTTCTTCATGGACCCTTCGTGGGTGGATCCCTCCGTGGACTCGCGCAACCGTTACCCTCCGTGGGTTGAAGTCTCCATCAACGTGGATGTACGATAGCACCACCTATCGGAACCACGCCAAAAACATCCGTGTCTCCAATTGCGTTTGAATCCTCCAAACCCTTCTCTTTACATTCTTGCAAGTTGCATGCTTTACTTTCTGCTGTTCATATATTCATTGCATGCTTGCTTGATATGTATTGTGTTTGTTAAACTTGTGCCTAAACTCCACCCAAACTTAAGAATATTAAAAACTGCAACTTTTGGCACTTAGTGTCTAATCACCCCCCCTCTAGACACCTCTTCTCGATCCTTTCAGTGTGGGGTTTCGTCGCGGGTTTTTGCGGCCTTGGTGTATGAATGGGTGGGCGGATGGGATGGCAGTGAGGAACCATGGCTTAGAGACGCGCTTGTCTGAAATTTGGGGTAAGTAACGAATGTACCCCCACCGATTTGAGGCGGTTCTTTCGGTTCAGGGGTACCACGGGCATTTCGCGTGTCGGGATTTCACATGAGGTGGGAGTTTTCGCGCACGTTGTAATTTCAGAATAGCAAGGTGCGGGTTGAGATGGAGGGAGTTGTCGGAGCACAACGAGACAAAGATATATCTTAAATATTTCGGGCTAACAAGGCGCCGGTTGAAGAGGCGGGAGTTTCGCAGCACGATAGACAGAGACGCTAGCTTGAATTTTCGGCATAACAAGGCGCGGCTTGAATTTCGGAAGAACAATCTTAACGTGTACCAAAAAAAGACAATTTTCACCTCAACACGCACAACACACAAACAAACACCATTTAGACTAGAGTAAGGTACACGTGCATTGCACGCATGAGATTTGGCAACCAAATTATGAATAAATACCACATTATAGCATGCAAGCTTTGAGTCATATATGCATGATGTAGATGTTCATTTAATTCTTATAGTTCATTTCATTCAAAATCATCTGGTTTTATAAGAAAGCTAATCTATTTTAAGATTCATGGAATTGTGCGTCATAAGACATAAAGTAAAAACAAATAACGGCAAATCATGTCAAAAAACATTTGGGCAATTCTGATACGGAAGATTCTAGAACAAATAATAAGTGCTTGTGTTTTGATGTTTGTGCATTATGCTTAAGTTCAACCATGGAGTCTTCTAGATTATACATGTGGCGAAATCTGGTGGAATCTAGATGATATCCAACGGCCAGTAGTGCTCAAATTTGCCATCTTTGGACCATCGGATTCGCCTCATCCAACGACCATCTTTCAAAGTTAAAGTTACCCACACACAATATAAAAAAATATAAAATAATATATATATATATGGGGGTATAGATATAGATATGTGATGCGAAAGCTGCCCATCATATCCAATTAGAATAGTGTGTCCATGCACGGATGCGACGTGGCCAAATGATGTCTGCCATCGGTATCTCAAATTCAAATCAGTCTGACCTTGTTCAATGTGTATACATTACAACATGCTCGTTTCCAAACCACACCGCGCAGATCTCCGTTATATTCATGCATGCATGGGTTTCAAACATCAGGATCTCTTATTCAAATATTTGAATTCCACTTTACATTGATTATGACCTCACCTATTCAGTTATTCTTTTACACCCACACAGTAGTCTTCTCTTTATAATTGTACCACTAACTTTCTTTCGTGCATGCATGCACACACACTACCAGTCGGCATTATCCATCGCACACATGGAATCTTTTTCTTCAGGTCGGTCTCCCATGAAGGCACACACCCACACACATCCCCCTCTCCATCATATCGGGCATTCTTTATCTCTCACGCGTGCATGCGCAGCGATTGATGTTCCTCTATGTATGTGTGTATATAGCTAGGTCTTTCATAGTTTTCCACACAAACCGATCAATCGATATATCCAGTGAGGTCTCACCCTCTTTCCCATGTCCACATTGATCAATCTATACCTCTCTATATAGGATTAACATATATAGCTAATACACCCACATTAATTATATATCCAGCGTCCCCCTCTCATCATCCATGCCTTCCGCTTCATCTCTCAGACGCGTGCACAATGGCGAAGACAGGGGCAGTAAGGGCCCTGCCCCCCTCCCCCCTAACATCACTATATATCGAGGCTAATATGAATGTGATCATTAGACAATTGCTGCTAAAAATGGTTTAAGTTCATGAATTGACCCTCCTCGTAAAGGATTAGCAATGCTTGGCCCCCTACCTCGTTTATTTTTGATGGCTCCGCCACTGCGCGCAACAGCGCACGTGTTCGCCCCCTCTCTCTAAATATCGATCTCGCACTTGTGCATTCCTTCATAGTTCCCTCCACTCGACCCCTCGCACCATCTTCTAGCCCCCACCGGATTTTGCCACATGTAGGATCCAGCAGACTCCATGGTTGAACTTAAGCATAATGCACAAACCTCAAAACAATAGTGGTTCTCTTTTGTTCTAGAATCTTCCATATCATAACTTCCCAAACTTTTTTTCTAGTTGAATTGCCATTATTTGTTTTTACTTTATGCTTTACAACGCACAATTCCATGAATCATAAAATAGATTAAGGGCTTCTTTGATTCAAAGGATTCTCAAAGGAATTTTGGAGGATTCTAATCATTAGGAATTTTTCCTAGGTTGTTTGATTCGTAGGATTGTAAACCATAGGAATTTTTCCATATGATTCATTTGCACTATATTTCATAGGAAACATCCCATCCACTCAAACCTCTTTGAAAGAATTCTGCGTTTTCTCTATGCACAATCAAACACTCGTACAATCTTGTAGGATTCAAGACGACATTCCACTATAATACCATGTTTTTCCTATTCTCGCGTTCTTAGATATTTTATAAAAACTAATTGATTTTGAATGAGACGAACTATAAGAATTAAACGAAGGGCTACATCAGGCATATATGACTCAGAGCTTACATGCTATAGTGTGGTATTTACTCATAATTTGGTTGCAAAATCTGATGCGTGCAATGCACGTGTACCTTACTAGTACTTCGAGTATGTGCAAAACACGTAAATTAGAATACCAATGGCACGCTACACAGTGTCTCTCTTACAGTTCATGAAGCCACGTGGCACATGTGGAGGCGTTGTCGCGACCTCCTTGCGTGGATTGATCACAGTGACGTGCTGCTGGTTCCAGAAGAATGTACTCGTCCTCCCTGAGCCATACTGGCGGTACATGCACGAAGCGAAGATGTGCACACACGCCACGCACGCACTCATTCCCTCGCACACACACACACGGGTACACGGGCGGACGCAATTTTGTACCAAGATCCACCCCATGTGATAACTTGACGCGTGTAAAGTCGTTCACTTCATTGATGGCCAATTAATACAGCGCATGCAAATTGAGTGGACGTGAGGGCGGAAGAAAGACATTATTACTCGACTGCGCGCATGCGAGTAGTTAAATCGTGGGTTGCTAGTAGTACTTCCATTGGTCTCCTTCGTATTTTGTGCCAATTTTTGACAATAACATAATATTTACGCATTTGAGCAGTGTAGTACTTGAAATTTATGTTCCGCTAAACTCATCGGGAGCCGTTTCGGGCCTCGAAACCAAAACAATCAATTAATCTTTACCTTGTTCCCATCACATTCGAAAGCCTGCTCACACCTACTAGTACGTACCAAACCTGAACGTGTTCCCACTATGCAGGTATTAGTACTAGTGCTAGTACTTAGGTTATAAAAAGGGGAACTACCTAACCGAAAATTACTCTACCTTTCCTCCTCATAAGTGCTTCTTCTTCGTCCGTCGTTGCCATGGCCGGTGAGCATAGCTCTAGGTCGAGAACTACTCGTAACAAGGGAGCGGCAACCAAGGCTGCGAAAAAAAAGGGAGGGCTCGCCGCCACGCAGAGACCTCGAAAGATCTCTCATGGGCAGGCGATGGCTCCCAGGAGCGGCCTAGCCGCGGAGGCGAACATGCCGAGCCGGTGGAGCTGGAGTCGTTATCCCTCGACGGCATGCCGGATCAGCTCAATAAGCAAAAGGAGTTCATCCAAGGCTTGATGGAGTTGCTGAAGGAGAGCCTCGACGACATGCCCGCTGAGCTCAATCAGCAGGGGGAGTTGACCGCCGACTTGGTGATGCTACTGAAGAAGAGCATTGCCTCGAAGAAGAAGGCGACCGGCGAAGTCCTGCGACTTCAGGAGGACAATGCGAAGCTCTGCCACGAGATCGACCTGTTGAAGGAGAAGAACGCTGACTGGAAGAAGCTGCAGGCCCTCGTCATGGAACAGATGGAGGAGTTGGCAAAGCTCCGCATCAAGCACCCAGCTGCTGTCAAGGTACTCAATGCGGCCGTGGAACAGATGATGAAAGCTCGCGTCGAGAAATCCCGCGTCATGGACACAATGATGAAGATGGCGGAGGAGACGCACAAGGAAATGGAGGTCGTGGAGGCGATGAAGAAGCAGTTACGACTCCGCGGCGAATTAGAACATTTGAGGTGTAAATCTTCCTTCTTCTTTTGCTCCTGTGTTTCATCTTTTGCTTCGGGTGTTTCGCCGCACGTGTCACGTTCTCTGCGAGGCATGAATAGAACAATGGTTTTTTTGAGGGAATGAATAGAACAATGCTAACACTGATATGACTAGCAAATTAGATCTTTTTTATCGCCATATGGCACTGGGCTACCGTGTTTCGTGCTCCTCGGTCGCAGTACTACTCGAGTGGAAAACTTGAGTATACCGCACGGTTCTTTGCTCCTCCTCGATCAGGTCGTCGGCGCATTTATACAAGCAGTCAAATCATAAGGCCACGCCTTCCAGCAGTAATGAGCCGTCAAATCACAAAGGCCCTCGCCTCTCGTGAAACTGACCAAGCTAGACTGCCCCGCCCTCTAGCCTTTAAAAAAATGTATACTTTTGTACATCAGTAGTATTGATGGATTGCGGCATGGAGCAAAACTTGAAATTAAAAAAAGGTGGTACATATAGAGAGCGCTCGTCGCCAAATTATGCATATAGTACTATTAAAAATGATGTGTCCCGTCAATTCGCAGAACGAGGAGAAGCTTGCTTAGTACGCCGTTTCCCCCGCCCACGGGCGCGGTGGCTCGCAGGATGAGGTGAAGCTTGCTTAGGCTGGTGCCAATGCATGGGTGCTTATATGAGGTGCTAAGCATATTAAATAGCTTAGTAACTATACTCCCCAATGCATAGGTAGATGGTGAGTAGTGGAATACTTTTTGTAGTTTGCAAAAGCACCCAAATAATGCTCTTGTTTTCCTCAAAGAAGTATGTTTACCAATGCATTAATTGCAATGCATGCATGCATAAATTACATGCATTGGTTAATTTTCTCTTAATACTTGCATGCAATGATTTAATGCACCTTGGAATCTGAACATGTGATGGGAAACAACCAAATTGAGCCTTATAAAATGGAAAAAACTACAATTTTGAGATAAGCCGTATAAACCGGAAAGGAGGGAGTAGTACTATTAAAAAGGCTAGTCACAATAATGGTGTCCAGCACAACCCACCCCTCAAATAAAACTAAGAGGGTGCTTGGATACGTTTTAGTCCCATGACTAAAAGTAGTGGGACTAAAACATGCTAGCCTCACCCATGCTTGGATCCAAATACTAAAAAGGCTAAAATCAAGTTAATGAGCAT
Organism: Aegilops umbellulata; assembly: GCA_032464435.1. NCBI lineage: Eukaryota > Viridiplantae > Streptophyta > Magnoliopsida > Poales > Poaceae > Aegilops > Aegilops umbellulata. Next base: position 291,917,420 of record CP136054.1, on the reverse strand, counting down.
TTATTATCCTCCAAACCCTCCAATCCAGAACTCGCCTGTGTTAAAGGAGAGGAGTTAAATGAGTAGAGAGAGGACTAATCCACATTTTAGTAGGGGTACCCCTGACTAAAAAAATTTAGTCTCAAGACTAGTTTTAGCCCCTCTTTAGTCAGGGGTGCTTGGAACTTTAGCCTCTTAAAGAGACTATTTTTAGTCAGACTAAAATAAGTCCCTTGGATCCAAGCACCCTCTAAGCATCCTGGAATTCTTTGACAAAACTAAGCACCCCGAAATTCTTTGACAACTAAACTGCTGGCTATATGATGTTGGCCATATATATTGTACTTATATAATGTGAAGAAACGAGTGGTAGTACTATACCAACTAAAAGATGAAATGTAGGAAATACTAGTATGTACGTACTGAATAGTTAAAGTAACGAGAAGAAACATAACATAGTTCTACCGGGGCTTAGCACAACACACCCCTCAAATTAAATTAAGCACACATGAATTTTAAACTTTGCAACTATTCCGGTAGACACTGCATTAGAACCACCATGAGCAACGACACTGCCACCTTACTTGGAGTCCTCGTCCATGTCCTCGACTTCGTCCTTGTCCCTCTTCCTCTTGGCCGATACTTCTTTGCTTGAACCGCACACTTGGCTGTTGCTCTTCATCCAACCCTTGTAGATATTGAAGCAAAGGTAGCCATCCATTGCAGCGTAGTGGATGTGGTCTATATCTACTACATTCCGCTGCCATGCATGACGATGAAACGTGTAATGAGGTTTCTCCAGTTTACCGTACGAAGGATGAACCATGGCTCCTGCTAGGGTCAGCATTGAAGGCTGACGAGAGGACACCAGCCGATTCTTCTGGAGGTCGAAGGTGTTGCCTACAACGAGGCCTATCCGACGCAGGACTTCTTTGTCGTTACCAAAGTCTACAGTAACGAATTTGACTAGGTTGCTCTCGAGGAAGTCCTTAAAATCCTCGCACTCAACGTCGGCATGGCATATGTGGTAAACCAAGCATAAGTCATGCACGCAAACATGGATCACGGCGGGCTTCTTCCTCTCTTTGTCCTTTAGATCCTTCTCTCGTCCCAGGACTGTGGTGTACTCAACATCTAGCCCAGCGACCCACTCATCATCCGAGTCTTCGAACATGCGTCTGAAGCGAGAAAGGCATCCTTTCACCGTCGTAGAAGAACGGGTGTAGATGACGTCAAACTCATCGCCGGTGATGGTTCTAACCTTGTACTCACCGCCGATCATGGAGATTTGGGACGCCATGGTGTCGGGGCGGACGGCGTCCCCCGCGAGCACCTATGGGGCCGGAGCCCCTTTCGTTGTCCGGTGAGGGGAGCGGAGGGAGCACAGAGAGCAGATCGAGGCGAGCACACGGGCGGTTTACCCAGGTTCGGGCCGCGATGGTCGCGTAAAACCCTACTCCTGCTTGGTTGTATTGAACTGGGGAGCTCGGGAGCTTGGAGAGCTAGCTGCACCGAGCGTATGGCTGTCTGGATCCCAAATCTCCGAACCGCCGGAACCCCTGGAACCTCTGGAACCTCTTCTACGTTGTACACGGGCCTCCTTTTATAGCGCAAAGGGGTCACCGACAGGTGTCAACGTAAGAGAAAGGGGGTAAAAGTGTAAAAGGGGTGGTAGTGGTAATAGTGCGGGAACGGTGGCGCTACAGTGCGGCACAGTGTTATCATACCTACTTCTGACGGTAGGGGACAAGGGCATTAAATGCCCGTCGCGGTCGCCCGGACAGCACCGAGGCGGACCGTTAGGTGCGCCACTGCTTGCCACGCTGGTGGCTGCATGCCACCGCATGCCCCAGGCTACGCGGTGCCCCGCCACGTGCCCTTGGGGGAAGCCCCGGAGCGACGCGTGGGCGGGCGAGCTGGAGCGCAGTCTTGAGGTGGCGATCTTGCCGCGGCAAGTGGCTTGCCGCGGGGGTCGTCTTCCTGTGCCTGATAGCGTGCCAGCTATCAGGCCTTGCTGGGGCGCTTGGCGCGCCATGGCGGGCTTCTCTTGTGGAGCCTGGGTTCGGCCTTCCCGACAAGCTCCTCTTGTCGGGGTCTCGGTCTTCTGTCTCGTATACTTTGTTCTTGGATGGCCTTACATGGGCTCAGCCGTCCCGGCAAGCTCCTCTTGCCAGGGTCTTGTCTTCTTGGCCCGGCAAGCTCCTCTTGCCGGGGGCCTTGTCTTCTTGGCCCGGCAAGCTCCTCTTGCCGGGGGGCCTCGTCTTGAATGCTTGGTCTTCTCTGGGCGCTTCCTGGTCGGGCCTCGCCGCAGGGTGCTACAACTGCCCGTGCACAAGTCTGGGGTACTAAGGTACCCCTACTTTAGTACACCGACAGGAGCCCCCGGGCCTGGGCCACACACGGTGCCGAGCGTCGTTGGGCCAGGCCCTAACAGTGCACGGGCACGCATGGCCTTGGTCGCGCTGCTCCTTAACTCTGCACCCGCCGCGCCTTCCCCAGGCGGCGCGCGCTTATCGCGGCGTCGTGGGGGCGGGGCGTGCGGGGTGAGCGTGACGTGGGTGGCGTGCGCGGGGCTGAACCGCGCAGGCGCGCGTCACGTCGCGCACGATCTCTTGATGGCAAGAACGGAGTGTCCGCCCCTTCCCCATATAAGGCAGAGGAAACGGGAGCGGCTCCCCTCCTTCGCCCTTACTACGTCCTCTCCCTTCTCCAGAGATCCCATCTGCGCTCCGCCTCCATATTTCCTCCGCCGCTCGCTCGCACTTGCGGAGCTACCGGATTCTTCGTCTCCCTTCCCTCGCCGCCTCCGCCATGGCCCCGAAGACCGAGAAGGCGAAGGCGGAGAAGACCAAGAAGGAGAAATCGGAGCACGCGGCGATGCTCACCTTGCTGCGGAAGCAGAACCTCGTCTTCGCGCCGAAGCTCAGCGCGCGGGAGCTCTGGAACAAGTACTACTTGTTCTGGGCCGAGGAGACCAAGGCGCATCCCCGCACCCGAGCCTATCCGGCCGCCGCCAAGGGCAACTACCCCGGCGGGTATTATTTCTTCGCAGCCTTCTTCCACTGCGGTCTTTGCCCTCCTTTTTCTGATTTCTTCTGCGACATAATGAACACCTTCGGCCTCCACCTTCTTGACTTCACTCCCAACGCCGTCCTCACAATGGCGGTTTTCGCGCATATGTGCGAAAACTATATTGGGGTGTATCCAAACGTCGCGCTTTTTAGGCACTTCTTCATCCCTAGAGTAGAGGCCGGCGCCCCCCTCGCCGGAGGGATATCTTGGGTCTTCCGCCTGAACAAGAAGGATTCCTACTTGCCGGGGGAGCTCCGCGGCAAATGGTAGGAGTGGCGCGCCGACTGGTGCTGGGTTGTCGAGGACCAGCCGCAACCTTTCACCGCGCCGCGCGCAACACCTATTATGCGCGGCAAGGATTGGAGCGAGCTGGATTCGGACGACGGCAAGCTCAACGCCGCCCTCATCAGGATTCTCCGTCTTCGGATAGCGAGGCTGTCCGTCGGAGAGGTGGGCGCAGACTTCCTCCGCCGCCGCATCGCCCCTCTTCAAGATAGGAAGAGGCCAGCCTGGGAGTATAGCAACGCGGCGGACATAATGAGGCTGCGCCCCGGGCTCAACTTCAACTTCACGTCGGTGGAGCTGAAGGGGATGGTCCGGGAGCTATTCAAGCATGACCCGGCCCACCCAGAGTGGTTCAGGGAGCCCCGGGGAGTTGTGCCTCTTTGCAACAGCTCGGCCCGGGATTCCCTTCGCGCCATGATGCCCGCGTGCGACTCGCACGGTGTCGACCGCACGTGGATTCCGCCCAAGCCAGCCGTCATCTTGAAATTCTTCGACAACCTGGCGGAGGTGGCGAAGAAGAAGGACGAGGCCCAGGGGCTGACGCGGGACACCACCGCGCGAGAGGCAGCATGCATAGCTTCTTGGGCTGAAGAGGCCACCGCAGCCGCAGCGGCCGGGGAGTTCGGCTTCTCGCCCGAAGAGGCGGAGGCCGCGGAGGCGTCCCGCCAAGCGGAGGTGGCGGAGATCTGCGGACTGCTGAAGCTGCCCCCCGACGAGCTCGCCGGGGTTCCCTCTCTGAGGCACTCCGGGATCCAGGGGATCTTGATCGAGGCCGCGGCGAGGGCCACCACCGCCGGAGGACAAGGGGCCACAGCGCAGGACGCTGGGTCCAGCGGGCTCGCCGGGGTGGAGGAGGAGGACGGTGGTGACGACGACTCTGACGGATCCTTGGAGCTCTACGCCGATGACCTTCCCTCAGCGTCGGAGACCTCCTCGTCCCGTGTAAGCCCCCGGCGTTCTCCAGCGAAGCGTCTCCGCAGGACGGCGATGGGGGTGAAGGCGCCGGCCTCCCGGCAACAACCACCCCGCCAAGCGGCACGAGCCTCCCGGGGGAGCCAGGTCACGACGAGGGCGCCCGGCGCGTCAGCTACGTCAGGGGCGCCCCGTGAGGCAGCGCCGCACGGAAAGGAGCCCTTGGAGGGTGGAGCGGCGGCTCCGCCCGCTCCCCGGGCCCCGGCAACCGTCGGGACCGCCAAGCGCCCGAGGGAGACCTCGCTTCCCGCTCCCCGCGTGGCCGCGCGTCAGGTGGAGTTTGATTTCTCCGCCTTGAGCGACGACGACGACGAGGACGAACGGGAGTAAGAGCTTTGAGGTTTCGCATCTTCATGGACTTGGCCTTGACTGTCGCAGGCTCTGATCTTGTTTCTCATCTTAACTTCAGGACCTTGGCAGAGCGAGCGGTGAAGAAAGCCAAGGCGCCCGTGGTCGAGGTTGTGGGCGACTCGCCCACCGCGGCAACTGGGGGCGTGCCGGAGCCCAGCCTGCCAGATCCGAGCGCTGCTCCGAGGGGCAGCCCCCAGCGTAGCCCCCAGCGCAGCCCCCAGCGTAAGTCTGGGTTCCGTACTTTCGCTCGTCGGGCGCGCTTGAGGGATCGTCCCTGCGCTGGTATCTTGATAATACTGTCTCGTGCAGAGGTGGAGCCGCAGCCGCAGGAGCGGCCAGAAACCGCCCCCGAGGAGCCGCGGGCCCCGCCGTCCCCGCCAAGGCCGAGCTCTCCGGTAAAGGTGAGCACCCCGCCAAGGGCGAGCACTCCGCCGAGGGCGAGTACCCCGCCAGGGGCGGGTAGCCCGGCGAGGGCGGTGACCCCGCCAAGGCAGAGCTCCCCGGCGAGGGAACCCGCCGCTGATGACGTCCGCCAAGGTAAGCTCTGTGACTTAGTCATCTTGGGTTCGTCTTTTTCTTTTGGATGTTTGCTTGAATTTCTTTTGCTCTCTGTTCTCCTTCTTCTAGATTCCCCTCCCCCCGAGCAGATGGAGACGGAGGTCATCATCATCGAGGAGGAGGAGGGCGCGCGCGGCGGCAGCGGCGACGCCCCTGTCGCTGAGGACGCGGCGGAAGCTGCCGAGCCATCCGCGCAGGAGACCGCCCCAGCGTCGGCCGCAACGGCCGGGGAGGGGGACGGCGGTCGCACTGCCGACCCGGAGGCAGCAGGAGCATCAGGTGCTGCGCCGGCCGCCGACCCCTCCGCCGAAAAGGAGCGGGCGGGCCATTACCTTGAAGCCCCCAATGGCATCTTCATCCAGGTGCCATGGGGCTCTTCTGCGCGGGCCCCCGCGGAGGGCGAGGCCCTTGATGGGGAGGTCCTCGCCTCCGCGGGCCTGAAGATTGTCGAGGCGCCCGGCGGGGCCGAAGAGCCCGAGGAGGAGAAGCTGCTTCGCCGGCTCCTGGCCCTTTACCGGGCCCGGCAGGCGAAGCTTGCTTCCCGGGAGGCCCTCGCTGCGGAGGCCGCCGTCGAGATGGAGAAGCGTGCGACGGAGCTCCGCGCCGCCAACCAAGCTGCCCTCCGCGGCGTGGCGGAGGAGCGCGAGAGGCTCGCCGGGGAGTACCAGGAGTGGGTGCTGCAGAAGGCCGACGCCGAAGAGCAGCAGCGGCTCGCCGGGGAGGAGCTGTCCCGGCGAGAGGGAGCGCTTGCCCAGCTGCAGGCCAATCTCAACTCCCACGAGGAGGAACTTGCCGCTCGGGAGCGGGCCCTTGGCGAGGAGCTGGAAGAGGCGAAAGCCGCCGCGGCTGCCGCGGAGGCCGCCAGGGAGGAGCTTGCCGCCAAGGTCGCGCAGCTAGAGGAGTCGTTGAAGGCGAGCGCGGAGAGGGTCGGCGCGCTCAATGCGGAGCGGGAGAAGGACGCCCACGCCAACTCCAAACTCCAGGCGCGTCTCTCCAAGCAGGGCGACGAGCTGAAGGCCGCCAAGGACTCCATCGAGGCCCTGGAGCTGAAAGTCTCCGCGCTGGAGGAGGGGCTCCGCAAGGAGCGAAGCTTGGCGGAGAGCGCCAACACTGCGGCCGAAGACTTCCGTCGGACCGTCGCGGTGTGGACCGAGGACCTGGTGTCTTCTGCATCCAACATCGACCAGGAGTTGCTGGCGTTGAAGTTGGAACACCTCATCTACTCTCCGGACCCGGACCTCCCTCACAGCGCCAAGCTCAGCCTCTTCTTCAGAGGGGTCGCGCCGGCTCTTGCGGATCTTCGGAAGAAGATCCCCGCGCAACTGGCCGAGGAGACGCGCCGGGCCTGCGCGGGAACCTTGGAGCGTGTGCTGACGAAGATTGTATACCGCAACCCCGGTATAAATCTCATCAACGTTCTTCGCAGCCTGCCGGCCGACGCTGACATGGAGGCGCTGAAGGAGCAGGTCGCCGACATCATCGCCAGAGTGGGCAAGATTTCCAGGATTGAGGGCGACCGCGTAGACTAGGCCTCCTTTATCTTATCTCTTTTTGTCGCTGCACACGGCGTTATGAGCTCATTAGTCACTGTGATAAGTTACGTAAGGTTTCTACCTTAGCTGAACCAATCAGTGCATTGTTATCTTCCTTGTCCTGGCCCTTTACTTTGTACGCTTTTCGCCCTACGCTCCCGGGGAACTTCCCGGCAAGGAGCCCTTGGGCTTATAGCAGCCTGCTGGCCAAGGCCTCACCGGGAAGCAACCTCGCCGCAGCCAGTCGCAATCGCGCTCCGCTTGTTGAGTGAGCTCGGAAACGAAACAAGGGCGCGACGCTCATCGCAGCTCGCTTGAATCGTTGAGCGTACTCGAAACAAGGTGAGGGTGCGGCTAGCCGCGGGTAGGTTCCTCCGCGCACAGGTTTTCCATACAAAGTGTGACTGTTCAAGGAAGACAACCGAAAATTAAGAATCTGAACTGCTCAAATTCTAATAACTTAGCTTATGCATAACGCTCGTTCCTCGACGAGGCTTCTTTTTCTCGGACAGCACTTGGTTCCAGCACTTGGTTCCTCTCCCATCTCCTTCCCCCGGCAAACTTTGTGCGCGAGGAACGCTCCCTCTGTCTAAGAGGCAAGGAAAATAAAGAGGGAAGCAAGCACATGGCCTTTCGGCGTGCTGATGCTCACTGGACATGCATGTTACGCAGGATGCCAAATAATACATGCAAATAACGAAGAGGAGCATGTAAAAGGCAAAAAGCGCAAAGCATAGGAGCTTTCACTGATGCGCGGGGTCTGCGCCCGCCCCTGCGCCAAGGATCACATGCAACTGCGGCAAGACTTGGGCAGTGAGGTTGGTTGACGGAACGGGTTCCGGCAACCGCGCTGGCGAAACTCCTCCCACGGTTGGCGTCGACTCGTTTGGATCTTGGCGGACGAAGCGCGCCGAAGAACGAGGTCGCCTTTTTCGCGGCTTCCGGCGCTAACCGCTGCGGCTACAGGAGCGGCGCAGGGTTCACTGGAAGCGATCGGTTCGCCCAGCGGCTGGAAGGCGGTCCTCCTCAAGGAGCAGCTGCTTCTTGCCCGAACTCTGCGTGAGTGGGTACTCGAGGAGGGCCGTGCACGATTCCGTAGGGAGGAATGCCTCCGCCCCGCGGAGCGGGGTGGAAAGGTACCTGTCCATACCTGAGCTTACCAGTGTTCGCCTGAATCAGATCCGCACAACCTCGACGCGCCCCCTACCTGGCGCGCCAAAGATGTCGGGGCGGACGGCGTCCCCCGCGAGCACCTATGGGGCCGGAGCCCCTTTCGTTGTCCGGTGAGGGGGCGGAGGGAGCACAGAGAGCAGATCGAGGCGAGCACACGGGCGGTTTACCCAGGTTCGGGCCGCGATGGTCGCGTAAAACCCTACTCCTGCTTGGTTGTATTGAACTGGGGAGCTCGGGAGCTTGGAGAGCTAGCTGCACCGAGCGTATGGCTGTCTGGATCCCAAATCTCCGAACCGCCGGAACCCCTGGAACCTCTGGAACCTCTTCTACGTTGTACACGGGCCTCCTTTTATAGCGCAAAGGGGTCACCGACAGGTGTCAACGTAAGAGAAAGGGGGTAAAAGTGTAAAAGGGGTGGTAGTGGTAATAGTGCGGGAACGGTGGCGCTACAGTGCGGCACAGTGTTATCATACCTACTTCTGACGGTAGGGGACAAGGGCATTAAATGCCCGTCGCGGTCGCCCGGACAGCACCGAGGCGGACCGTTAGGTGCGCCACTGCTTGCCACGCTGGTGGCTGCATGCCACCGCATGCCCCAGGCTGCGCGGTGCCCCGCCACGTGCCCTTGGGGGAAGCCCCGGAGCGACGCGTGGGCGGGCGAGCTGGAGCGCAGTCTTGAGGTGGCGATCTTGCCGCGGCAAGTGGCTTGCCGCGGGGGTCGTCTTCCTGTGCCTGATAGCGTGCCAGCTATCAGGCCTTGCCGGGGCGCTTGGCGCGCCATGGCGGGCTTCTCTTGTGGAGCCTGGGTTCGGCCTTCCCGACAAGCTCCTCTTGTCGGGGTCTCGATCTTCTGTCTCGTATACTTTGTTCTTGGATGGCCTTACATGGGCTCAGCCGTCCCGGCAAGCTCCTCTTGCCGGGGTCTTGTCTTCTTGGCCCGGCAAGCTCCTCTTGCCGGGGGCCTTGTCTTCTTGGCCCGGCAAGCTCCTCTTGCCGGGGGGCCTCGTCTTGAATGCTTGGTCTTCTCTGGGCGCTTCCTGGGCGGGCCTCGCCGCAGGGTGCTACAACTGCCCGTGCACAAGTCTGGGGTACTAAGGTACCCCTACTTTAGTACACCGACACATGGATTTGGGAGGAGGGTCAGGATTAGTGGAACTGCCGTAATGTGAATGGACGGGACAACTAGGAGCGAACCGCCGTAGTATTGAAGGACGTCCAGGGACGAGTAGGAGCGAACTGCCAGCGTGCGAACGACAGGGTAGTGCTTTCTATTCTCCCATGATACGAGCTTCCGAGAGCCCTTGGATATGAGATCGAACGGTTGCATGGCGCGATTCTAGACCTATGGGTGAATATCCTATCCTGGAGGGTTATTCTGCAAATTTTCAGCAACTTAGCATGCGATCGTTTGGTCTCAGATCCAAGGGCTGCCAGTAGCCCGTATCATGGTCGCGCCTACCACGACCGTCGCGTCGCTCGCGCGGTCGTGCCCTTGGAGATTTAACACGGTGCATTAGGCTATCTGATGTTGGCATGTCATACATAGTCATCACTTAGTCACTCATACTACAACAAGGTTGGCTATAAGGTTGGCTATAAGTGTATTTTTTTGATTAACTTGCCACATCAGACTTTATGCCTATGTGCAAGCTTAAGCACCTGTATGAGCAAGTAAAAGTAAGTACAATAGTGCGCTTTACATGGCATTTTTGCATATGTGGAGGAAAGAGAGGCAAGGAAAAAGTGGAGAAGTGGGCTCTTATGCAAGAGCCAGCCTCTACTACATGGTGGAGCATTGGGAGAGGCACATGTATGGAGGTGGTCAGGAATCAAGAGACTCACGTCGGTCATAGCGCCGCATTTAAAATGATAATGGCAAGTCAAATCACGGGGCCCCACCTGTCCAGCAGTAACTTGCTGTCAAATCACACAGCCCTACGTTTGCAGCAGCCTACTCCCTCGTCTTCTCGCGTCTTTGTCGAACCGATTAGGCGGAACTGCCCCACCGCCTACCGCGCAGGAAAAGCCCCTCCCTCGACTTTTAAATAGTATGCAGTATACTAATTTTGTACCCATGGATTGCGCCCGCACCATGGAGCAAAACGTCTAGAAAACAGAGGAGAGACGGTGGTCTTGCAATAGAGAAGAGGGAGAGGCGAGACGGTGGTTTTGGAAAGGAGATGATGGAGAGGAGAGGAGGTGGTTTTGCAATGGAGAAGATCAGAAGAGGGAGAGGCGAGACGGTGGTTTTGGAATGGAGATGATGGAGAGGAGAGGAGGTGGTTTTGCAATGGAGAAGAGGGAGAGGAGCGTGCAACAGCGATTTAGGATTGGACGAGAGGGCCGGCGCGCTGTGATTGGATCAAAATCAAAATCAATTTACCCTTCAATTAATAAAGCGACCCCACAATAACTAGTCTCCCTTTTATTCTGGGTCATAATTGACCATGATTTTCGCACATAAAATATATGTTATACGTTGCAAAAATAATATAATTTGAAAGTACATTCAGATACGAACCAAATGATACAATTTTTGGTGACATGCATTCACATTTTGCTTGTCAAATACAGTACGTGGTCAAACTTTGACCCAAAATATGCAAAACAACAAAAAAATACTTCCAAGACCAGCGCCGCTCTTCCGCTCTTCTCCTCTTAAACCACCGCCGCTCCTCTCCTGTTCCAATCTAAATGCAGCGCCGCTCCTCTCCTCTTCCATTTCAAAACCACTGCCCCTCCTCTCTTGTTCCAGTCCAAAACCAGCGTCGCTCCTCTCCCGTTCTAATCCAAAACCAGCGCTGCTCCTCTCCTTTGCATTCAAAAACCACCGTCGGCGAGTGAAGGTGCTGTGGAGAAGTAGATCGATGGAGGAGTACAACCGATACATGAGGATCGCAGACGGCGACCCTGTGAAGCTAGCTAGGATGTTGGAGATACAGTCTTGGTTTGAAAATAAGGACCAACTAGCGGTGACGGCGACATCGATGGCCAAATATCTGCAACAGAGCGAAAAGGCGGCGATACTCCTGGAGGGAGTCACGCCGGAGTACATAGAGCTGCTCCTCTGGGCCATGGAGCAAACAGATTCACCGAATCCGATCGTGAGGGAGCAGTGGTGGGAGTATCGATCCCAGATGGAGCATCCACCAGAGATTGAAGGATCGAGCATCTACAGGGTGCCGTTTGTGAGGGTGTCCTTCCAGAGCGAGCCGATGGAGTCTTCGTTGACCGAACCCAACTACAAGAGGAGAAAAGCAGTTGGCCCGATGACGCTTCCCCGCCATCTTCTCCCTCGCCGTTCACATCGTCTCACGAGGCGGTTGTCTGCCGCCAAGGAATAGGAGTGGGCTGCCCCCCCCCCAGCCCAATAGTCGGCAGGTTGTGAATTGTCAGGAGGAGATTAGGGTTGTCAGTATTTGCAGGTTGTGAATTGTGTTTTGTGTTGTGTATTTTGAGAGTACTTTCAGATATGAATGTCTTTTGAATTTCAGATTTGCAGTATTGAGCATATGAAGTATTTTATAAATTCTAGGGATCTATTTTTAGCACTTAAAAAATGTAGTTTCATACGAGTATAAAAGTGCAGACAATGTGATTCTCAGAGAAGAAACTGCAAGTTTCAGTTTCAGATAAGAAACAGCAAGTTCAGTTTCAGATAAGAAACTGTAACTTTCAGAGGCGGAGCATTTATATTAACACGGCCTTTTCAAACAGGGTTAACATCATGTTGGAAGTTTCATTCATGGTCGAAAATGGAACTACCAGCCAGTTAACATCATGCTGATCAACATTCATGCATAGCACATCTTCAGATGATGCACAGTCAAAATGCCCACACAATGTCGAGTGTGCAAAACATAGAGAAAACGAGGGACGAAGTTTTAGCAAGTGTTGGACGTGGTTTTGGGCTGCCCCGTCTAGGCTTTCATTTTTAACATGCGCAGCCCACGACCTCGGATGGGAGGTCCATAGGCCTGTTTGTATTTTCTTAGGGCCGTCATGTATCGACCGGCCTATGGACCTCCCATCCGAGGTTTTATTTTTGGCAGCCCAATTTATGTATTTTTTTTGAAGAAAACGCAGAGGTCTGTTCTATTTTTCTATATAAGAATAGGAACACCAGGTCTAACTTATGTTTCCCTTCTAACTATATTATATATATTTAAATTATTTTATATGTTGACTGTTTAGTTCACATAATTGGCAAATAGATGACCGCTCTCGCGATCCCGCCGCACCCGCCACCACCTCCACCCTCGCCGCCGCCCCTGCCACTACCTCCACCCTCGCCGCCGCCATATATCTCGCCGCCACCCCCCGCCTCCTAACTCCTGGCGCGCCTGCCCCCCTCAGCAAGTCCGCTCGCGCGCCCCATCGAGTCGCCAGCCATATCCATGGGGGAATGGTTGGAAGACAGGCAGATGTACAAGATGCATCTCCCACATGTCTATAAAGCCTTCCTGCGGATGCTCCAGCCGCTCAACTCCGTCGCGCTAGCAGTGCTATGGGAGACTCGAGGGAGGAGATGGAGGGAGCGGGCGATGCGGATCCACGACGACGCTCTCTCCTGGACCCAGTGTACGCACGAATGGAGGGAAGCAGAGGAGGAAGCTGCGAGGGAGGAAGCCGAGGAGGGACCGAATTCGTTCTCTCACTCGCGCAGGTATGCTCGGATGTGCAAGGATCATGTGGATTGGGAGCTGCTGAATCTAGCCCTGCGGAACTACTTTGAAGGAGATTTCTCGGAGAAGCACAGGATGCCCCACCCCAGTGAGCCGCCGATTGCGTTCGTTCGATTGGCGAAAGGAGAAGTGAATTCAGGAGATCCACGCCGTGCTGCGAGATGGGAATGCTTGACTGGACTCATGCCCACCAGCACGCCACCGGAGCCGGAGCAGGTGAATCCCCTACCTTACCTCTCCCTCAAACCTGTAGAAGATTTAAATTAGGCTTGCAATCTGCTTCAATTGAGTTGTCTGGTGGTTTTTTCTGCTTCCTGAGACACAACATCTGGCTGGAGGATGAGAAGGAACCAGGAACTCCGATGAATTTCCCCTATCACAATGGGGGGGGGGGGAGCGCCGGTTTGGCAGTGGTACGACCCACCTCCGCCCCAAATGGGGGCACAATATCGGCAGGCTCCTGTAATGGCCCAAGTTCAATCTGCTGGTGGTTCTAACTCTCAGATCAGTGGGAAATCTCAAGGCAAGAATCAGCAAAAGAAGAGATAGGACATCCAGAAAACTGCTCCTGCCCCTGCTTCGGGCCTTATGGCATACTCTGAGGTGATCTGCTACAACTATGGGGAACCTGGGCATAATTTGGATAAATGTGTCAAGCGCAAGAGTTGTTTTATCTGCAAAATGGTTACCCATAAAGTTGAGAATTGCCCTGTCAGAAGGAAAACCCACAGTTCTACTAGATATGTTGGAAGTGCTGCTCCAGGATTATGTCCACCATTCACAGAATTTTTTGTGACACATAATTAGATAGTTTCTTTCCCCTTTCTAGTTGTAGAGCTCTGCCCAGATGTGGTAGTGACCAAACTCCTTTGCTCTGGGACTCTGGTCTTAACCAAATTCCAAAGAGCAATAGTTTTAAATTTGAAAAGTGGTGGTTGCTTAGAGAAGATTTTACTGATCTAGTCAGGAAAATCTGGAATGAGCCTACTGGGAGCAACTGCCCCCTAGGAAATTGGCAGATCAAAATTAGGAGATTTAGAAGAACTACCAAAGCGTGGAACTCCAATGAGGAAGCTAATCTTAGAAGATACAAAAGGCTTCTCCTCCTTGAGTTTGATTCTCTAGATATTAAGGCAGAAACCACTGACCTCTCTGAGGCTGAGACTAATAGATTAAACTTTGTCCATGGAAAGCTCAAGAAAATTTGGCTTCAAGAAGAAATCAAAGCCAAACAAAGGTCTAGAGATAGGAACATTAAGGAGGGTGATAGAAATACTGCTTACTTCCATGCAGTAGCTAACCAGAGGAGGATGAAAACCCTCATTCACTTCCTTGATGGGCCTAATGGCCCAGTTATTGAGGTAGATGAGATGCTGAAAGTGGCTAGTGACTTCTACAAAGACCTGTTTAAGAAAGAAAACCTTTCTGGGTTCTCTCTACAAAACAATTTTTTCTCTGCTTTTGAAAAAGTCTCTCCTGCTGAAAATGAGCTGCTAGAAGCTCCTTTTTCAGAGACAGAGGTGAAGGAAGCCATTTTTAGCTCTTATCCTGATGGGGCTCCTGGTCCTGATGGGATTCCCTCCTTGTTTTACCAGCATTTCTGGGACTTGGTGAAAAATGATCTCTTAGATCTTTTCCAAGCCTTTCATATAGGAGAGTTGGATCCAACAACTTACTCATGGGGGGTCTGTTGGGGTCAAGTTAAATAATTGTGACAGTGATTTTTTCCTTGGTGGTAAAGGCCTTAGGGTGACCCCATCTCCCCGCTTTTGTTTAATTTAGTAGTGGACGTTCTTACTAAAATGCTGAGCGAAGCTACTGATCATAGTCTGATTGCAGGGCTCTGTCCTGAGGTCTGCCCTGGTGGCATCATCTGACTTCAATATGCAGATGATACCATCCTTTTCTTAGACAATGACTCCACACATGCTAGCAATCTGAAAACTGTTCTAACCTGTTTTGAACAAGTCTCAGGCATGAGAATCAACTACTCTAAAAGTGAACTCATCCCTATCAACATGGATGATCAGGAGTTAGCTGACTTCCTCTCTGTTCTAGTCTGTAATAAAGGTAACTTCCCCATTAAGTACCTAGGTATCCCTCTCCACGATGATAAACTGAGGAGAGAGAATATCCAACCCCTTCTGGATAAAATCATTAAAAGGATTGTTGGGTGGAGGGGCAAACTTCTCTCTTACAGAGGTAGATTGATCCTCATACAAGCTTGTTTGGCTAGCATTCCAGTGTATTTCCTTTCCTTCTTCAAGTTCCCTAAATGGGCAGTGAACCTCATCAATTCTCAGATGTCTCATTGCTTGTGGAATGATTTTGAGGGAAATAGGAAGCTACACCTTGCTAATTGTGCCCTAGTCTCTATGAAAAAAGATTTTGGAGGCCTAGGCATACCTAACCTCCAAGAAATTAACATCTGTCTTCTAGGGTCTTGGATTAAAAGATTCTATGAGGAAGACCTGAAACTCTGGAAGCTTCTTATTGCCCATAAATACCTAGGAAACAAACCTAATATTTTTGTCCCTTCCTCCAACCCTAAGACCTCTAGATTCTAGAAAGGATTAAAATCTATTATGCATGCTGTGAAATTTGGCTATAGATGGAACATAGGGGATGGGAGCAGAACCAGGTTCTGGGAAGATACTTGGTTTGGCACATCCCCCCTAGCAGTCCAATTTTGGCCTATTTACTTTGTCTGCAATGAGCTTAACAAAAGTGTCAGTGAAGTTTGGGACGGTCAATGCTTAAAACTCTCTTTTAGAAGGAACTTTAGTGATAGTCTAATGGAACAATGGTTCCAGTTGGAGGAAATTGCCAAAAGCATTACCTTTACTACCGAGCCGGATGCCCTGATTTGGCAGCTGGATAATAAGGGGAAGTATTCCTCCAGCTCCCTCTATCATGTTATCAATTTTAGAGGGGTTCAACCCGTGTTTATCCCTGCTGTCGGGAAATTGAGAGTTTCTCCTAAAATTCATGTATTTCTCTGGCTTCTCTCCAAAAACAAATTGATGACTAGGCATAACCTTAGGAAGAGACACATCATCAAACCCCTTGATTGTGTTTACTGCTTGAAACAAGAGTCTTGTTCTCACCTATTTTTTGAATGTATAGTTGCTAAACATCTCTGGGCCCACATCGAGGAATATTTCTCTAGTCCTTCGAATCTGTCGCTAGATTCTGGATTGCTACCAAAAAGTGCTCAGTTTTAAACACTGTTAGCTCAGCTGTCCTTTGGTGCCTCTGGAAATATAGAAATGCTATGATTTTCAGTAACACCTCCTGGATTTCCATTCCGCATGTCTTGAGGTTGATCAGGAACATGGTGAGGAACTAGGCGATTCTCTCCTCCGGATCGGACAAGGAAAAGTTGATGAGCTTCGCGAAAACCCTAACAAGATCCCTCCAGAAACCGTTGGCGATCACTTGTGGCCGAACAAGGCTCGACCTGCTCTGGGGCTGGACCCATGGGCTCGTCTCAAGATCCCTGATGAAGATGATGGGCACCTGGCGCCGAAAAAGAGGGACATCCACCATGCTACGCCTTCCAGCCCGGTGTCTCCGCTTGCTTACTGGTCGCCGCAGGCTGACACCGCCCCTCGGCTGAAGACCATGAAGGCTTCGTTGGACCCTCCCTGTGTCATTTGAGTGCTCTATCCGCTCTGCCTTTGGCACCACTAGGGTGATTTGTGTTATTCAGAGAACTTGTTCATCCACCCCCCTAGTTTGTAGCTTTTCTACCTTTGCTTTCGAACTGCTCTTTGAGCTGCTGTATCAGAATATGTTGTGGTTTCGTTCTCAGCAATGGAACCGGGGACATGCTCCCTGTTTTTCTAAAAAATATATTTTATATGTTATTATATATTATTTTTATTGTCATCATATATTTAACAGATACTTACATATGTAAGAAAACAATATCCCACATCTTATTAACTTATAAAAATAATTTTTTAACAAATAAAATCCTGGATTGTTTTGGCACGAAAATCCTATTGATTGTGTACAAAAGCTTGGTAAGATTAAAGGCCGAATGTAATAATATCACTTATTATTTAAATATATTTATAACAAAATGCTCAGCCCCTTTTGATTTTTTGATAACATTACTGGCCCAACCCAACATTATAATTAGAATCAGCCCAGCAAAATCGTTCACCCAGCATGGACGCTACATTATTTGTTCACCCAGCCCAGCTAATGGCTGTAATTCAAAAAAAGATCAAATTGACTGTAAATTCTATCGTGCAAAAAAAAGACTGTAAATTCTGAAAAAATGGGTTGAATACGTGCCACATTTTTGGAGGCTGAAATGTGGGCCAATAGGTCAAAGCCAACGCAAGTCGTTGTCAATTTAGTCAACAAATGATTTGGACATGTTAGCCGTTGGATTTACATCCAACGACCGGCATCCATCTTCAATCTCTCGTCTTCTTCCTCCAGCGTTGCCCGGACCACCTTCCGCCTCCTGCTGCTAGCAGCTCTGCTTAGCACGCTTCGCTATGAAGCGCTACTCCACCGTTGGCCAGGCCATCCCTCCACCCCTCCACACCACCTGTTCTTCTCCACCGACTGCCGAACCACACTGCACTAGAACCAATTAACCCTCATACACCTCTCCGTCTGCGACTCTACTCCCGCGTCTTCCCATCTCCAGCTCGTTGCTGTCCGGGGCCTCGCCGTCGTCCACCACCTTGGATGCGCTCGGCGCGGCGTGGTCAACGTGGTCAACGAACGACACTGTCGGAAGTAGACTGTGCGTGGAGAGGCTGATAGCTGGGTCCATGGCCGCACATAAGGAAATGCCTCCTTATTACGCGCAAAATAATGATTCCTCCACCTGACATCTAGGACCCACCGGAAGGGCCTCTGTATTTCATGAAAATATCGTGCCCCCCGCTGACATGTCGGACCCACCAGCTATCTTCGCACGCAAGGAAGTGCCTCCTTATTACGCACAAAAAAATGAATATTCCCCTGCCAGCTGGAACCCAGCATAGTGGGAGGCTGACTTGTGGGCCTACCAAGTTGATGGGGAAGGAGAGCTTTGTCAACTTAGTCAATATGAACGATTCTAGCTCCTGTTACCGTACGATGTTCATCCAACGGCCGTAGTGCTTCTTCAACCTCTGGTCTTCTTGCTCCAGCCGCCCAAACCAGCGCCGGCCGTGCCGCGTGCTCCTGCCTCCCGTGGCCGGCTGTGATGCCGCGGAGGCCTCACCGCCCCCTACTACTCCCACCGCTGGCCAGGCCATCCCTCTACTCACCCACACCCCCTGTTATTCTGCGGTGACAACAGCCTCACACCGCAGCCGAACCAGTGAACCCTCGTACTCCTCTTCGCGTGGGCATCCACTGCTGCGTCTTCCCCGGCTCCGAGTCATCCCCTTCCTAGTCCTCGTCGTTGTCCACCGCCGTGGTGCTCTCGGCGCGGCGTGGTCAACGTGGTCAAGGAACGACTTCCATCGGACGTGGACTGTACGTGGAGAGGCTGACAACTGGGTCCACGGGCGCAACAAGGAAGTGCCTCCTTATTACGCGGAAAATAATGATTCCTCCACCTGATAGCTGGGACCCACCGGACGGGCCACTGTATTTTGAGAAAAAAACGTTTCCCCCTAACTGCTGGGACCCACCAGCTACATCTTCGCACATAAGGAAGTGCGTCTGGGCAAAAAAAATGATTCGCCCCCCTGACTGCTGGGACCCACCAGCTACATCTTCGCATGCAAGGAAGTGTGTTCGGGCAAAAAAAACGATTCGCCCCCTGACTGCTGGGACCCACCAGCTACATCTTTGCACGCAAGGAAGTGCCTGACAGTCGGGACCCACCTGGTCGAAGCGTACGTAGCGTTGTCATTCTGGTCGCGAACGTGTACGTACATATATATTGGTGGATGTAGAGGCGCGGACGTGTCGTAGTAGAGGCGCGTACGTGTCGTAGTAGAGGCGCACACGTAGAATGTACACGTACGTACAACGGCTAGGGTGCAAGAAAGAAAATACAACCACGTACGTACATACGGGCAGGGTCTCGAACGCCTACTCGCACATACGTACGGCCAGGGCTCGTGTACATGGCTGGGTCGGAACGGAGAAACATCGTCGTCGTCGTGTTCATGGGGAGGTAACGGAATGTGTCGTGTTCATGGGGAGGCAACGGAATGCGTCGTGTTCAATGGGAGGCAACGGAATGCATCGTGTTCATCAGGAGGCAACGGAATGCGTGGGAGCCAATCGGCTGGGTCGGAACGGAATGCGTGGTCGTGTTCATTGGGAGGGCTTGGACGGAACATGTGATGGAAACGAGGGCTGGTGTACCGCACAACGGAGGAAACGGACCTCCTACGTTTGGAACGGGGTCCTATTGATCGGGAGGGGTCTGGCGTACCGCAAAACGGAGGAAACAGACCTCCTACGGTCGAAACGGGGGTCCTGTTGATCGGGAGGGGTGTGGCGTACCGCAAAATGGACGAAACAGACCTCCTACGGTCAAAACGGGGTTCCTGTTGATCGAGAGGGGTGTGGCGTACCGCAAAATGGAGGAAACGGACTTGTGTTGGAGCGCTATGGTCGAAACGGGGGTCCTGTTCATCGGGAGGGGTGTGGCGTAATGCAAAACGGGACTCCATGGGATATTGTTCATCTCCACCGTCGACCTCCTCCAGCCTCCATGGGCTCCTGTTCATCCAGCCTCCACCGCGCACTACTCCACCGGCTACTGTTCAACCACCCCTCCACTGTCTACTATCCATCCAGCCCTCCACACCACGGGGTCCTATTCAACCACCCCTCCACGGGCACCCCTCCACCGTCTACTGTTCATCCAGTCCTCCACCACACCACGGGTGTCGGCGTCAAAACCGGCGGATCTCGGGTAGGGGGTCCCGAACTATGCGTCTAGGCGGATGGTAACAGGAGACAAGGGACACAATGTTTTTACCTAGGTTCGGGCCCTCTCGATGGAGGTAAAACCCTACTCCTGCTTGATTAATATTGATGATATGGGTAGTACAAGAGTAGATCTACCACGAGATAAGAGAGGCTAAACCCTAGAAGCTAGCCTATGGTATGATTGTTGTTGTTGCCTACGGACTAAACCCTCCGGTTTATATAGACACCAGCGGGGGCTAGGGTTACACAAAGTCGGTTACAATGGGAGGAGATCTGAATATCCGTATTGCCAAGCTTGCCTTCCACGCCAAGGAAAGTCCCATCCGGATACGGGACGAAGTCTTCAATCTTGTATCTTCATAGTCCAATAGTCCGGCCAAAGGTTATAGTCCGGCTGTCCGGACACCCCCTAATCCAGGACTCCCCCAGTAGCCCCTGAACCAGGCTTCAATGACGACGAGTCCGGCGCGCAGATTGTCTTCGACATTGCAAGGCGGTTTCCTCCTTCGAATACTTCATAGAATATTTTGAACACAAGGATCGTGTCCGGCTCTGCAAAACAAGTTCCACATACCACCGTAGAGAGAGACTAACTTTTTCACAAATCTAATCCGCTGACGTATCCTGTAGCGTGACATCACACCACAGCCAAGCCTTTATTCGAATCGTTTTTACTGTCCCACCTCAGCGCGTTTTGAGAGGCGGTTTCCTTGGCACATCTTGTCGAAGCAGAGATCGTGTCCCCTTATTCCGGGATACTCATCTATACGGGGATGGGCAACCCAACCGTGCCATTGATTACGACACTTGGGGATAAGCGAGTTTTACCAGGCTGGTGGGGACGCATAATTTCGTCCGCCCATATAACAAGATAAGAATCCACCTTGTCATCCACGCCTTCTTCCTCCTTTGCTCATCCATTTTCGCACACTCGAGCTCCAGCGCCCAAGTCCGCATTCCCCACCTTAACCTTCTCCAACCATGTCCGGAGAGGGAGGCAGGTGGATGGTCTCCTCCGTCGCGGAGGGACACATCAAGAAGCTGAGGAGAGCCGGATACCTGCCCGATGACATCGCGCACCGGCTCCCAGATGAGGGGCAACACATCCCTACCCCTAGGCCCCATGAGAGGGTGGTGTTCCTCACCCATTTCCTCCGTGGACTGGGCTTCCCACTCCACCCATTCGTCCGGGGGCTCATGTTCTACCACGGCCTGGACTTCCAGATCTGGCCCCGAACTTCATCCTCAACATCTTGGCATTTATCGTCATGTGCGAGGCCTTCCTCCGCATCAAACCCCACTTCGGCTTATGGCTGAAAACCTTCAATGTCAAGCCGAAGGTAGTGGGCGGCCGCCAGGCGGAGTGCGGAGGCGCCATGGTGGGCAAGATGCCCAACGTTATATGGCTCGAGGGCTCCTTTGTGGAGACCATAAAGGGGTGGAAATCGGGGTGGTTCTACATCACCGAGCTGCGTGACCCTGAATGGGCAGCGGCCCCCGAGTTCCGATCTGGCATCCCCACGCGGCTCACCTCCTGGCAAGAGAAGGGCCTGTCCTGGGGTAATTCCGGAGAGCTGACCGGACTCCAAACCTGCGTCCAAAACCTGGTGGACAAGAAGGTCAAACTCGTCAACATAGTCCAGGTCATGCTCATCCACCGGATCATCCCGTGCCAACAACAAGCTTTCAGCTTGTGGGAATTCGACCCAGCCCAGCACCAAACTCTGAACAGGCTCTTCGACACAACGTACAAAGATGCCTGGAAGGTGCTATTCAAGGGCGCCGAGGCTCCCGCTTCCGCTACGGAGGATCGCGAATTCTGCGCGCGGCGTCAAGCCAGCGCGGTAAGCTGTTTTACCTCTTACGGGATATTTGTCTTTCATAGTTTGACTCCATGCGGGGTCTAAGCTCCCGTGCCCTTGACTAGACTGGCAGGAGAAGGCCGGAAAGATTGACCGTCCGGCTCCTTTGCCCGAAGGCCCAGCAGATGCCCACTTGACGAAGCTGCTGGTTCCGGCACCTTACGTGGTGCCGGAGAAGAAGGCCAAGAAGAAGGCTATGGGAACTCGGAAGAGTTCCCGGTGCCCGGTGGAGTTGGACTCACCGTCTAATGACTCCGAGGCGCACTCCTCCCATGAAGACGAGGAGGAGGAAAGAGAGGATTCTTCCCTAGCGGGGGGAGAAAAGAAAAGGAAGGCCGCCCCAACTGGGGAGGCCGGAGGGTCCAAGAAGGGGAAGACCCTTCCTCCGGACTACTCCACCAATGCCCCCGACAGCGAGGAGGAGTGGCCGCGCAGGGCCAAGCCCCTGGCGAAGTCGTAAGTATTCGGAAACCAGAGTGACTCATAGTGTTCCTTTATTGCACAGATTTCCCTGACGCCGAATATAATCATGCAGTCCATCCTGAGCCCGTATCGACGTGTCATCGAGCGGCTCCTTGAATTTGTCGGATGTGAATAGCCTTTCACTTCCGGCCGCCTCCTCCCCTCGCCCTGTGGACAATGCTGAGGTATTGTCCCAAGAGGTTCCGAATCGAGGGGAGGCAGTCCTGGGGGCGCCTCAAGGAAACATTCCGGACTCCAGGTGCAAGGGGGGCAAGACCCCAGGGGCTCCAAGTCCGGCCCTGGGCCGAACACCGCATCGGAACCTTCACCGGTCCCGGAGTCCGGCAGGCGGCCCCCCTCTAAGAAGGGCAAGCCTACCGCGTCGGTGACCTCCGTCCAACCGGAGGCACCGAATAACTTTCTGGAGGTGCTTAACGGCGCCTCCATCGACGAGGAGCACCGCACTATTATGAGTGCGATGATCCAGAAGGTTCAGTCCACCAAGAGCGGGCTGACTGAAGCCTGTGCCAGCCTGTTGACAGGCTTTGAGGTACGTAGAAAATATATGAAAATATTACCGCATAGACAGTAGCCCCTGATGCTCTGTTTGGCGTTCACAAAGAAAAGCCGGATAGAGGATCTAATAATATTCGCAGGAGTCTATCATAATTATGTCGATATGCGTATGCAGGCTTCCCTGTTGGTCTCTGCCGCACTGATTGCGGAGGTTGACACGCTGAAGTAGAACCTCGAGCGGTCCGGGTAAGAGCTCGGCGTTGCCAAGAAGAAGCTCGAGGAAAAAGAAGGTAAGTAAAGCCTTGTGGAGTATACGTCAAAAAGACGTAGTTGCAAAAAATGACAGGATCGTTATTGGTGTCCTAGGGGCCACGACGGAGGTGGCGACCCTGAAGCAAGCACTTTCCGAGGCCGAAGAGAAGGCGGCCACGGAGCGCGCCGAGCGGGAGAGACATGAGGCACGAGTTGGCGAGGTACAGCAAGAGCTCCAGGCTCTCTTAAAAAACACGAGAGTTTGGAGCTTGACTCAAAGACGCGAGAGTCCGAGCTCGCAGCGGCCCTCGAAAGCGCCAAGTCTGCCAAGGCCGAAGCCCAAAAAGCCCTCCAGGAAGTTGAGGCGATGAAGAAGATAGCGGCGGGTAAGGCATTCTTTATGCAAAACAAGCACATGAAAGTGAATTACTTGTTACTTACCCGAGTCCGGAGCTCTCCAGGAGCATTCGCAGATTTGCCCCGCAGCGTGTCCGATGCCGCCACCTACTACCGGGCCGAGGAAGGGAGCTCGACGAAGAAGGTGTTTTGGTCTCAGTATGCTGAGACCGGATACCCGGTGCCCTTGAGCGACCAGCTGAACCAACTGGTCGAGCTCCATAAGGTGGCCGAACAGGCCATGAAGGGTCTCATAGTCCAGCAGTGGCCTGGAGAGGCCATGCATGGGAGCTACTTCGGATTGGTGAGGCGGCTGGTGGATGCCTGTCCGCAGCTTGAAGTCATCAAGCACTCCGTCTGCATAGAGGGTGCCCGTAGGGCGCTTGCCCGTGCTAAAGTGCACTGGGGCAAGATGGATGCTGAGAAGCTTGTGAAGGACGGGCCACCGCAGGGCAAGGATCATCGCCACCCTGAGATTTATTATGAGGGCGTCCTGAAGGGTGCCCGCCTTGTGGCGGATGAATGTTCCAATGATGTAATGTTTGAGTAAACTTGTTCGTTTTATCCCGTGCACTGAAAACTTGTTCATATGCGCTATGCAACGCTTGTTTTAATTTAAAATATTACCTTCTATGCGGCCATTTATTAAATCTGAGAGATGGCGAGTCGTCGGCTTCTGCCCCCATGCCACCAGTGCTGGGATGTTCGGGGATAAACTTGAGCACTCTTTTTCCCATTCTTGGGTCCTTTGAGGGAGGTGCTCAGCACAACGAACAAGGCAATCAGACTATAGTGCGTTATCACTCTCACTTAGCCAAACAATTCTATAATTTTAAATTTCGGCAAAGCCCCTAGTGTTCAGAAGACCGAGTTCAGGGCGCTATACACGCCTAGGCCGGACATAGCCGACTCCTCGCGCTAAGCGGCATAAGTATTTAGGGACTCGAAACCTCTCGAATCAGCGACCAGCTCTCGCCGTATCATGACAGTCAGTTTTAGCTTTCTCTACTGAGGTGCTTAGCCCAGCTCAACCGGGGCACAATCGCAGTAGTTCTCCCAGCGCTACCTTAGCCGATACAGCGGAACATAAGGTACCAAAACATGGGAGCCGGGCAAACCCAACTATTGACCAAAGACATGATTCGGAGCTGATGCATATAATGCTATAAGTTTGGAGGGCCGCACTTGTGAGAGTGTTCGGACTTCTCACGCCGTATTATGGGGTGCTTGAGCCCCTGGCGTATTGACCGTACCAAAGTGTACGGGTGCTAAATGTAATAACTGAACATGTATATGAAAAAAGGAATGAATAGAGAATGCAATAATAAGCTGAAGCTAAGCATTGTTTATTCAAAAATGTTGCGGTAAAAGCAGAACGATACAAATAGTGCGATAGGCAGGAGATGGGACTATCTGACATGTCCCCTACAGGGGCGAGCTGTGGAAATGTATTTAAAGCAGGTATTTTGCTCGTTATAGAGACCACCTGGGAATTCCATAATGCGACATAGCTTTCTGCCTCCCTGGGTGCTGTATCGTGTGTTCGGCAATTGTACTGCCGAGCAAGTCTTCCAGAGAGTAAGGTCCTGAAAGTAAGAAAAATGATAGAATCGGCAGCCCCTAGTGCGGTTGAGCCGTGTGTTGGGGCGTGTCGTGGTCATGCCCCTCCCCCTGTGCCCATGGTATTTTCAGAGCGTAATTATGTACGCGTAGTACTGATTTCGCAGTTTTGCGAGGGCTGGGGTTGGGGCCGCATTGCTACGCTTGCTTGGAACGTGCCAGGCGGTCTTGTTGTAGGTTACTCCGAGCGCGCTTGACGGTGCCCGGACGTTTTATTCCCGGACTGGAGAATTGCCTTGAGAGGCTGCTTTGTACATCTGCTGCGAGGGCCGCCGTATGCTCCTGTGTTCGAAGAGAGCGTTCGGTGTTTCCATTGACCGTAATGACTCCTCGAGGTCCTAGCATCTTGAGCTTGAGGTATGCGTAGTGCGGCACCGCTTTGAACTTTGCAAATGCGGCTCGCCCGAGTAGTGCATGATAGCCACTACGGAACGGGACTATATCGAAGATTAACTCCTCGCTTCAGAAATTATCCGGGGATCCGAAGACCACTTCAAGTGTGACTGAGCTCGTGCAATGGGCCTCTACACCTGGTATGACACCTTTAAAGGTCATCTTTGTTGGTTTGATCCTGGAGGGATCTATGCCCATTTTGCGCACTATGTCCTGATAAAGCAGGTTCAGGCTGCTGCCGCCGTCCATATGGACTCGAGTGAGGTGAAATCCGTCAATGATTGGGTCTAGAACCAATGCGGCGAATCCTCCATGGCGGATGCTAGTGGGGTGATCCCTTTGATCGAAAGTGATCGGGCAGGAGGACCACGGGTTGAACTTTGGGGCGACTGTCTCCAACACGTATACGTCCCTTAGCGCACGCTTCCGTTCCCTCTTGGGGATGTGGGTTGCGTATATCATGTTCACCGTCCGCACTTGTGGGGGGAAGCCCTTCTGTCCACTATTTTTCGGCGGCCGGGGCTCCTCCTCGTCGTCGCTATGTAGCCCCTTGTCTCTGTTTTCGGCATTTAACTTGCCGGCCTGCTTGAATACCCAACAATCCCTGTTGGTGTGATTGGCTGGTTTTTCAGGGGTGCCATGCATCTGGCCCGAGCGATCGAGTATACGGTCCAAACTGGACGGGCCCGGAGTGTTTCTTTTGAATGGCTTTTTCCGCTGACCGGGTTTGGAGCCTCTGAATCCGGCATTAGCTGCCATATCTTCAGCATTGTCGTTGTTAATGCGGCGCTTGTGCTTGTTGCGACGCGACCTGCCATTGCTGTCCTTGGTATCCGAATTACCAGGGCTCTTGGTCATGTTATTACTACGAGCCAGCCAACTGTCTTCTCCCACGCAAAAGCGAGTCATGAGTGTCGTGAGGGCTGCCATAGATTTTGGCTCTTCCTGTCCCAGGTGCCGGGCAAGCCACTCGTCACGGATGTTATGCTTGAAGTCTGCTAGGGACTCTATGTCCGAACAGTCGATGATTTGATTTTTCTTGGTTAGGAACCGTGTCCAGAATTGTCTGGCAGATTCTTCTGGCTGCTAAATTATGTGGCTCAGGTCATCAGCATCTGGTGGTCGCACATAGGTGCCCTGGAAATTGTCGAGGAATGCGGCTTCCATGTCCTCCCAACAACCAATTGATTCTGCTAGCAAGCTGTTAAGCCAATGCCGAGCTGGTCCTTTAAGATTGAGTGGGAGCTATTTGATGGCGTCTAGATTATCGCCACGGGCCATGTGGATATGAAGGAGATAGTCCTCAATCCATACCGCAGGATCTGTTGTGCCATCGTATGATTCAATGTTTACGGGTTTAAAACCCTCTGCGATCTGATGATCCATTACTTCATCTCTGAAGCATAGTTGGTGTGCGGCACCTCTGTACTGGGCTATATCACGACGTAGCTCAAATGAGCTTTGTATGCTGTGTTCGGCCCGGCCGGATTTACTGTATCTGGCGTGATGGTTATCGTCTCGTGTCGTGGGGCACCCGCGCGATCTGTAGATCGATCCTGTTTGCCTTGCCTTGTCCTCCAACATATCTCGCAGGTCTAGCGCATTTCCGTGTGCCTTGGTATTTTTTGAGCGACGCCGGGGTGCGGCTTGAGTGGAGGGCCGAGAGGCCTCTCTGTCGCAGCCGTGAGGTGGCCAGTCAGCCGCATCATGCGCTGGTGATGTAGGTTTAGGTGCTTCTTCCTCTAATCGGGGTAGCAACCTGCACTTTGGGTAGCTCTTGGAGGGGCGTTCGAGTTCGTACTCCTCGGCCGCAAGGACTTCAGTCCATCTGTCGGCTAGCAAGTCTTGATCAGCTCTAAGTTGTTTCTATTTTTTCTTAAGGCTACTCGTCGTGGCCATAAGCCTGCGCTTAAAGCACTCTTGCTCGACGGGATCCTCAGGCACGACAAATTCGTCATCACCGAGGCTTGCCTCATCCTCTTCCTCTTTGTCTGCCGCTCTCTCAGGGGGGCTGGCTTCTCCATCCTCCTGCGCTGAATCTTGCTGGAGGGAGTTTTCTTCGGCACTGTCCGGGGTGTTATTATCTCCCGTGCCGGTATCACCGCTTTTGCTCTGGCGGGGCTTAGAGCGGCGTCGCTGAGGCCGACGCTTGGGTTGCTTCTTAGAGGGGTTATCCTCCGCTGATCCGTCGTTGTTGCCTTCTTTGGGTGTATCCACCATATATATGTCATATGACGAGGTGGCTTTCCAGCGCCCTATAGGCGCTGGTTCCTGTTCGTCTCCTGCATCGTCGTCCATATCGTCGATGTCTTCGGAGTCGAAGTCTAGCATGTCGGTTAAATCATCGACAGTGGCTACGAAGTGGGTGGTGGGTGGGCGTCGAATTTCTTTGTCGTCCGCATCCCAATCCTGCCGGTCATAATCCGGCAAGGGCTCTCCTGACAAAGAGAGAGACCTTAGTGAATTCAGAATGTCGCCAAAGGGCGAGTGCTGAAAGATATCCGCGGTGGTGAATTCCATGATCGGCGCCCAATCGGATTCAATTGGCAGGGGCGCAGAGGGTTCGGAGTCCGTAGAAGAGTCCGGCACTTTGGAGTCACGGGCTTCGCAGCGGATAAGGCTGGCGTTCGGCTCGATCGCCGTTGACACTGTAGCCCCCGCGACGGGGTCTAGCCACCCGTCCTCGATCGGCGCAGTTGGCTCCGAGCTAAGGTTCGGAGCGGATGTGGGTGCGGCCTCCAGGGCACTGTTCGGCGGTAGAGCTAAATCATGCCCATCGTGACAGTGCGGCATGCTCGGCTGTGGCTCGAATCCACCGAAGATCAAGTCTCCGCGGATGTCAGCCGTGTAGTTCAAACTTCCAAATCTTACCTGATGGCCAGGGGCGTAGCTTTCAATCTGCTCCAGATGGACAAACGAATTGGCCCGCAGTGCAAAGCCGCCGAATACAAAGATCTGTCCGGGGAGAAAAGTCTCACCCCGGACTGCATCGCCAACGATGATTGAAGGAGCCATCAAGCATGATGACGACGACACAGAGGAACTCTCAATGAAAGCACCAATGTCGGTGTCAAAACCGGCGGATCTCGGGTAGGGGGTCCCGAACTGTGCGTCTAGGCGGATGGTAACAGGAGACAAGGGACACAATGTTTTTACCAAGGTTCGGTCCCTCTCGATGGAGGTAAAAAGCTACTCCTACTTGATTAATATTGATGATGTGGGTAGTACAAGAGTAGATCTACCACGAGATCAGAGAGGCTAAACCCTAGAAGCTAGCCTATGGTATGATTGTTGTTGTTGCCTACGGACTAAACCCTCCGGTTTATATAGACACCGGAGGGGGCTAGGGTTACACAGAGTCGGTTACAATGGGAGGAGATCTGAATATCCGTATTGCCAAGCTTGCCTTCCACGCCAAGGAAAGTCCCATCCGGATACGGGACGAAGTCTTCAATCTTGTATCTTCATAGTCCAACAGTCCGGCCAAAGGTTATAGTCCGGCTGTCCGGACACCCCCTAATCCAGGACACCCTCAACGGGGTCCTGTTCATCCAGAGGCAATGCCATCGCTCACTGTTCATCCAACCCCCCCCCCCCCCCGCCCCCCGCAATGCTCACTGTTCATCCCAGAGGCAGCATCGATCGGCTTCAGTTAGCAGCAGTAGTGAAGGAATCGCTCAATCGGGTTCAGTTAACAGCCATCGATCGATCGCTCGGGTTCAGTAACGCGTAGCCAGCAGTGCAATCGCTCGGGTTCAGTTAGAGCCCAACGCCTCGCTCGGGTTCATTTAGAGCCAACGCCTCGCACACACGCGCGTGCGTGTACGAGAGAAACGTGCATCGCTCGGCCCCCGACCTCCCACCGTAACTGGGAACTCCCCGAAAGTTTCCTCCCCCTTGCTTCTACCACGGTTTTTTTCCGTCATGGACGGCCCAAAGAATGTCATGCAGCTGCGTCTCCGGCCTGCCCAGGATGAAAAGCATATTTCCGGTCATGATTTTTTGTCATAGAAGTAGGAGCCCACCACATCGATGATGATACTGGGTTTTGTCAAAATTATCGTCATAGAAGTGTCATATGTATGACACAAAAAAATTTTGTTCGGCCCAAAATGTCACGGATGTGTCTTCTTTTTGTAGTGTATAGATAAATTGCAAAAGAAAATAAAAGTAGATAAATTGCAGCAAGTTATTTTTAGTTTTAGTAATATTATAAAAGTAGACTCGGGGGCCATAGTACTGACTAGAGCCTTCTATCTTGAAAACATAGCATACGGTGGGTAAACAAATTACTGTTGGGCAATTTATAGAAACATGCATAGTTATGACATATTAACAGCAATGATTATGTATATAGGCATCACGTCTAAGACAAGTAGATTGACTCCTGCCTGCATCTACTACTATTACTCCACCAATTGACCGCTATCAAGCATGCATCTATGCTATTAAGTTCATGGCAAACAGAGTAACGCCTTAAGCAAGATGACATGATGTAGAGAAAGTAAACCCAATCAATAGATGAATAAAACCCATTGTTTTACCCTTAATACCAACAATACAATACGTGCCTTGCTACCCCTTCTGTCACTTGGCGAGGACACCACAAGATTGAACCCATTACAAAGCACCTCTTCCACTAAAGATAAATCGATCTACTAGTTGGCAAAACCAAACAGATAGATTGGAAAGAAATATAAATTTATGACAATCATGCATAATAAAGTTTAGAATCAATTACTTTCAATGAATAATCTGATCATAAATCCACAATTGATAGGATCCCAACAAACACACCACAAAAGAAGATTACATCGGATATAACTCCAAGAAGATTTAGAAGAGCATTGTATTGAATATCGAAGGGAGAGAAGAAGCCATCTAGCTACTAGCTATGGACCCGTAGGTCTGTGGTGAACTACTCACTCATCATTGAAAGGAAACAAGGATGATATAGAAGCCCTCCGTGATTGCTTCCCCCTCCGGTGGAGTACTAGAAAAGGCCTCCAGATGGGATCCTGAAAGAACAGAAGCTTGCGACAGCGAAAAAAGTGTTTCGGGTGGCTCTCTAGGGGTTTCCCAATATTTGAGAATTTATAGAAATGGAATTAGGTCAGACGAAGCCACATGGGGCCCACAAGGTAACAGGGCACGCCCCCATGGGCGCGCCCTATTGCCTTGCCATCTCCTTGTTTGTGCTCTGGTCTCCTCCCGAAGCTTCTAGGGTCTCATACGTCCAGAAAAAATCATCAAAAAGTTTCGTAGCGTTTGGTACTAATTTTTTGGAAAATAAAAAACAAGTAGAAAACAACAACTAGCACTAGGCACTGTGTTAATAGGTTAGTTCCAGAAAATGATACTCCTTTCGTGCCGTAATGTAGGACTTTTTTGCAAGCTATGTTAGCTTGTAAAAATATCTTACATTATGGACGGAGGGAGTATAAAATAGCATAAAAATGCATATAAAGCATCTAGGATTGATAATATAGTAGCATGAAACAATAAAAAATTATAGATACATTGGAGGCGTATCAGCATCCCGAAGCTTAATTCCTGTCGTCCTCGAGTAGGTAAATAATAAAAACAATATTTGATGTGAAGTGCTACCTAACATGTGCATCACATAAAATTTACGATGTAATCATTGAGAAATGATGATGCAACAATATCAACATAATAATATCCATGAATATAAGAAACATAATAATTACTTCTCCAAACACTACTAGGGAAAACCTTATACACAGAATCTTAGCCGCAGCGCGGTCTAAAAACAGGCGCTACTGATAATTAGCAGCAGCGAGCTTCTGGAAAGAGCACTACTAATGACTAAGTAGCAGTAGCGCTCTAGGTGAAAAGAGCACTACTACTATAATTGCCACGGTGTTGCCTCCAGGCTAGATATAGTAGTAGCGCCCTTCCCGTGGACGCGCTACTGCTAAAGAACTTAGTAGCAGTGATTGTCTTCAAAACTCGCTGCTGCTAAGTATCACCGCAACTAATTAAGTTTAGTCCCATACTGCTAAGCGAACAAGGTGTTTACCACCTTAAATATGTTACTTCTCAACCTATCTCGAGCACTTGGTCTTCATTGAACTATATGTGTATGATTTGTGGTTGCAATATGAATCCTCGCCTTTACCTATACAGGTACAATGAGGATTCATGTTGACTATTTAGATTATACACAAAAAGATCAATGATGACCAATGTATATTTTTGATGTTTTTACATTGCTTAGACTTATAGCGTTTTTTCAGGACAAAGCGTTACTGATATTGGGATAAACAAAAGAAATAACTGCTTCCATTAGCAGTAGCGGTTGTCTCTAAAACACACTATAGATAAGTTAGCTATAGCGCATTTTCGATATGAGCGCTACTGCTAGTTCGAGTTAACCACCCCCGAATCAAAATTTCACCAAGTCCTCCTTCCCCCCCCCACCCCGGCCGGTTCCCCTACTCCTGTCGCCGCCGCCCGAGCGCGCCTGCCCTCACCGCCGCGGTCGCCGCCCGCCCTCAACCTCACCACCGCCGCTCTCGATCACACTGTCGCCGCCCTCGACCTCACCGCCGCCGCCCTCGACCGAGCCCGCCGCCCTCGATCGAGCCCGCCGCCCAGGACCGCCGCCTCCCGATCCCGAGCCCGCCCTCACCGCCCCTCCGTCGCCGAGCACCTCCCCGCCAACGTCTCTCCCTCTGTAAGCCCCCCACCCCTCCCCCACCCCCTCTCTCTTTGCTTAGTTAGTAGATGATTTTAGTAGTAGTAGATGTTAATTTAGGGTTCATAGATAATGATTTTTAGAAGTAGTGATGGTAAACTAGTTGTATAATTAGCAGTAGTAGATGTTAATTAGTAGTAGATGTTAATTAGTAGTAGATGTAGTAGTTAGATGTTAATTAGTAGTAGTAGATGTGCTAGTTTCTTTCTATTTATAGTAAGTTTATATTTAGTAAGAACGAGTTGAATTAATAGAACTAGTTTAGTTTTAGTTGAACTAGTTAAGCTTTAGTTGAACTAATATAGTAAGTAAATTAATAACTAGTTGAACTACTTCATTTTTAGAAAGAATTAGTTTTTTTCTTTTTATACTAAGTTTATATTTAGTAAGAACTAGTTGAATTAATAGAACTAGTTGAACATGCCATATTTGTTGTTATTTTTTAGTTTAAGCAATTATTTCATGTTTCGGTTACACCTCCGAGTGGCCTATGTTTTGCTGGAGTGTTGATTAATTTCCATTCCGGCAATTTTCAGGCGCTCGATATGTCCTTTTTTAGCAAAGGTCATGCCGGATTTTTCCGTGAATTCTGGCATGACTTGTGCTAGAATATGTACAAGTTTAATCTTTGAATTATGAACATAGGAAATGTCGTACTCGGACGACGACAGTCTCCCAGGGGAGTGCAGCTGGTGCCACGATGATCGAGGTATGTGCGACAGGTTCGTTGAGCTGGATGAAGATCCGCGCTTCAGCATTAAGCTCGAAGAGATCTTCGATGTTGAAACGGTACGCAACAACGACAAGTGTTTTTTTTCATAATTAAGCATGACTTCAACTATTTCAACGTCTAATTTTTATCTTTTACAATTCGACTAGCTTATCCATGCCATGCAAGACGCTATGTCTTGGAGAGGATGGGTTTTGAAGACCATGAAAATTATGAAACAAAGAAAATACACCTAAGGACCTGATATCGATTTTGAAGTAAATCTGTACAATTCTCAGAGCGTAACCCATTTTGGTTGCCAAAATTGGGAAGCACTTTGCAAAATGTATGGTTTTTATGAGGGTATGATTATCACCATGGATCTTGGTAATCCTGACATAGAGCAAGACAATATGGACATTTGGGTCCTTGTTGATACGCTTCTAATTCTACCGCAATGTGAGTTTCTTAAACATAGTTATTTACTAATTTATATTGTTTATTTCAAATTAGTTGACAGCTTATTTCCATTGACAGCTTATTTTGAATCTTCAAAGAATGTGCAGAAGATGGTAGACAAAACCCACTACACTGATGGCTCCGAATTAACTTATAAGGAGAAAAATCATCTGATTTCTTATTGTACTTTTCTTGAGAATTACAATACCAATTATCGAACTCCTCCAAATTATGGTGAATACGTGCCACTAGTGCACGTGTTGAACCACAGTAACTTCTATGGAGATACCCTGGTAAGATTTTTTACTATTACGACATCCGTGCATCTTTTTCATACTTCTAAAACTAGTACATCATTGCTAACTACGAAGTTATTACTTTGTTTTTCAATAGGAAATGCCGATGGATTGTGTGCCTCATCTGATTTATCAGAATGGTCGCCTTGCAGTCATGAACATACAGCCAGGTGAATCTAAGGAGCTCACCTGTGCATATCGGATTTCTAAAAGCGGTGAACACATGCTAATCAAAGAATGGAAAAAATGTTTGGACATTCGCAAGGAGGTTCTTGGAAGTAACATTAAGCGAAAGGCAAGAATTGGAGACAGGATAATCTCCATTCTCCATAATGGAGAGTCAGGGGCTATCTCGTTTTTTGCTATTTTACCTTAGAGAATATAGTAGGTCCTAAGAGAATGTAGTAGGTCCTATGAGGTACAATATGTTTATTATGTGATACAATGTGCTAGAGTTGATGATGTGAGGAGTACTTGTGATTACGACTAGTGACCAATTTGCTATGTGATGTCTCATTGATGAAAATGATGATCTTGAGGAGGTGTTATATGACAATGATGTATTATGATGATAAGTTGTTAATGATATGATGATGATATTTATTATATCAATGGGTGAAAGAACCGGGGATTACTTTCAAGTTGATGTCCATAAAAAATAAATAAAATACAAAATAATAGTAGCAGCGCGGGAAGGGAGAAGCGCTACTACTAATTACCAGTAGCGCTCCTCCTGGAACTCGCTACTACTAAGTCGATTTAGCAGTGGAGTGGGTGGAGGCACGCTACTGCTATTCGTTAGCTGTAGCGCCTTATCAATAGCGCATAACCCCGCGCTACTGATAGGTCTAAAACCCGCGCTGCTGCTAGGGTTTTCCCTAGTAGCAAAAATATATGATCCTTAACGAATGTTATCTCCACCCATTTTATCATGTTAGCATGGCAGGACTCCGCCTTCACCGCATAAATATAAATCATGAACACGCCAATGACAAACCAGGAAACTGGATTGTACTTCTGACACGCTTCAACATTTTCAGCCCCACGCAATACATGAGCATGAGCCATGGATATAGCACTATAGGTGGAATAGAATGCGGTGATAGAGATCAACAACAAGAAGTCAAAAAGGGAAGAAAGTATCGCATCCACGCAACTAAACAATAGGCTATGGAGATGCCCATTAATCGAGATCAATGCGAGGAGTAGGGATTGCCATGGAACGGATGCACTAAGAGTTGTAAGTGTATGAAAGCTCAACAAAAACTAAGTGTCGTGTGCATCCAACTTGCTTTCTCATGAAGACTCGGGCATCTGAGGAAGTGTAGGATCGAAATTATGTCTAGAGGGGGGTGATTAGACTACTTGACCAAATAAAAATCTAGCCTTTTCCCAACTTTATGTTTTGGCAGATTTTAGCAACTTAGCACAAGTCAAGCAATCAACCTACACATGCAAGTCTAAGAGTATAGCAGCGGAATGTAAATCATTAAATATGTAGGTAAAGGGGAGGAGTTTGGAGGGAGCAAACACAATGTAGACACGAAGATTTTTGGCGTGGTTCCGATAGGTGGTGCTATTGTACATCCACGTTGATGGAGATTTCAAGCCGCGAAGGGTAACAGTTGCGAGAGTCCACGGAGGGCTCCACCCACGAAGGGTCCACGAAGAAGCAACGTTGTCTATCCCACCATGGCCATCGCCCACGAAGGACTTGCCTCACTTGGGTAGATCTTCATGAAGTAGGCGATCTCCTTGCCCTTACAAACTCCTTGGTTCAACTCCACAATCTTGACGGAGGCTCCCAAGTGACACCTAAGCAATCTAGGAGACACCACTCTCCAAAAGGCAATAGATGGTGTGTTGACGATGAACTCCTTGCTCTTGTGCTTCAAATGATAGTCTCCCCAACACTCGACTCTCTCTCACAGATTTGATTTGGTGGAAAGATGATTTGAGTGGAAAGCAACTTGGGGAAGGCTAGAGATCAAGATTCTTGTGGTTGGATTGGAATATCCTGGTCTCAACACATGAGTAGGTGGTTCTCTCTCAGAAAATGAATGGTGGAAGTGTAGGAACGTTCTGATAGCTCTCTCCACGAATGGAGGAAGGGTGGAGGGGTATATATAGCCTCCACACAAAATCTGACCGTTACACACAATTTACCAAACTCGGTGACACCGAATACTCAAACTCGGTCAGACCGATTTAGTTCAAAATATGAACGTTAGGATTTTCAGTGGGACCGTCATGTCAACTCGGCGGGACCGATTTCATTAGGGTTAGGGCATAATGTAATCTCGGTGAGACCGATCACATGAACTTGGTGAGACCGATTTCTGTAATAGGCAAAGAGAGAGTTGGCCAGGCAAACTCAGTGGGACCGATCGCTCATTTTGGTGAGACCGAAACATTACAAAAAGGAAATAGAGAGTTTGCATTGCGAACTCGGTGGGACCGATCGCTCATCTCGGTTAGACTGAAATGTTATGAAGGGAAACAGAGAGTTGGCAATCCCATCTCGGTGAGAGCGAACTGATTAGGGTTTCTGGCAATGGCTATGTCAAATGAACTCGGTGGTGCCAGATAGAACAAATGGGTGGGGCCGAGTTTGACTTTTGGTTTGGGACATATGTGGATATGAGTAAGTGGTTGAGGGCTTTTGGAGCATATCACTAAGCATTTTGAGCAAGCAAGCCATTAAGCAACACCTCATCCCCTTTTAATAGTATTGGCTTTTCCTATGGACTCAATGTGATCTTGGATCACTAAAAGTGAAAATGTAGAGTCTTGAGCTTGAGCCAATATGTGTCGTTAGCATTTTGAGGGGTCCACATCTCTAGTCCATGCCATGCCAATCATTGAACTTCCTGAAATGATCATCTTGAAAGAGTATTAGTTCAATGAGCTATGTGTTGTTAAGAATTACCAAAACCACCCAGGGATTAGTTGCACTTTCAGTCTCCCCCTTTTTGGTAATTGATAACATATAGATCAAAGATTCGACAAAATATAATAAGACTGAAATATATCGTCGCTTTGAGAAGTATGTGATAAGAAAGAGCTCCCCCTAAATTTGTGCATTATTTAAAATTTGCTTTTGAATGCAAATGCACAATTGATTAGGATCATGGGTTACTCTGCCATGTCACATAAATCTTGGTGGAGCGCTCAAAATGATATAATATGACATATGCACTCATCACCAAGGCAACGTGAATGATCATACATGAGAGATAAATAATAGCATCATTCAAGCACAAGCATTACGGTATGATATGATCAAACACATGATCATACAAGTATCTCACATACATAAGCATAGAGTATCATACAAGCAAGCACACAAAAAGTATCGAACAAGTAGCAAATGAGGCAAAAAGAAGCAAATCTCTCTCTCTCGAAGCATATGATCTATACACTTTCTCCCCCTTTGGCAACAAGTTTCCAAAAAGCTCGAAAATGCATAGTGTTATGCATCTCTCTAGGCTTGATCTTAGGGAGGTGGCGTTGAGAGGACTCCAAGGACGAATGCATATGTTGAAGTTGGTGGAGCTAGAGGAGTTGCAACTGGAGGGGCAACTGAAGTTGTGGCTGCAGGTGCTGACGTAGTAGCTCGTGTGTCTGTCACAGGAACTGCTGCAGATCTTTGTGCCCTAGGCACTCTCTGAAAGGCATCTGTGGTAGCTTTCCCTTTCCTCTCTTCAGCTTCTTCCTGGAGTTGCTCAATAGCTGTTTGCATCTCTGTCACCTTTAAGTCAAGATCATAGAACTTTGTTCCAATGATCCTCTCCAGGCTCTCTTGATTCTGAGTCAGGGTGGCCAATCCTTTCTCAATCCTCAAAGTTGCTTGAATAAGATATCGAAGTTGATCTTGCTTAGACTTGAGGAAAACTTGTGAAACCTCTTCAACACTTGGCATCTTTGCTGCCTTCTCAGCTTTTGCTTTCTCCCTCTTCTCTTGAGCCTCTACAGATGTGGGATCTTCATCATTCATGACAACTGTGTTGTCCTCAAATTCGGGCCTCAAGGGAATATGTTCCTTGTCCAACAAGTATGTGCTTGTTCCCATCTTGGAGTTGATGAGCATCTGGATGTGTGGAGCATACCCACATATCTCTTCTGGTCTGCTGCTGTCCTCTTGATTGTCTCAATAGTCAAACTCATCACTTTAAACTTCTAGGGCACATCAAACAACTGCAGAAAATTTATGGAGTGGCCTCTGATCATCCTGTGATCTCCTAATTTGGGCAACAAGGCGTGCCTCAAGATGGTGTTAATAGTTGACAGTCCAGACAACAGATAATACACAAAGCCCATCTTGTGAGTCTCCAAGGCTTTGTCAGGAATCTCCTTATACATGTGGGCCATGGAGTTGTGATCTTTCTTCTTCTTGGCATAGACATCTATGTCATCCTCAAGCTCTACAGGGGAATTAATAAGCTTGGCCCACTCAGCAACTGTTGATTGGTACCTTGTACCTCCAGACATCCATACAATACTTCCATCAGGATAGCAATGAGTTGTAGAGTAGAATTGCATAATGAGCTTATCATTCCACTTGGTGAGTTTCTGACCCACAAAAGTGTCTACTCCACATAGTCTAAAACTTTCATGCACTCCTGGGAAGTGGACTTGTTTATTGTCGATGTACTTCCAGTCTGCCCACTTCATGTCACATACTATGGGTTTCTTGTCTAACAGAATAGTCTCATAGAAGTCCTGCTGCTCCTTGGTGTGAAACCTATAATCCACATTAGTCCTTCTCCACATAGTATATGGATTTGATCCTCTCCATAATCTGAGTCCTGCATCTTTTTTGACTTTCATATTTTCTGCCACTGGTTGATTGTCATCATGGTCCGGGATCTTGGGCTTGAGCTTCCTAAGCACTTGGGCTTCAGCATCTTCTTCTTCTTCAATCTCAGGCACTGGGGCCTTGTTCTTTTCAGCAGCTGGTATGTTCCTTGTGCTCCTCTTTGGTGCAGTCATGGGGGCTGGAGCAGAAGCTTTGGGGCAGTCTTGGGCTTTGAAGGGGCAGCCCCAGACTTGATGGCATCCCCCATCAGCTTTTGAGCATTGGGTGCTGGTGCATCATCCTCTTCTTCTTCCTCATTATACTGAATCATCATTGAGGGTTTTCCAATGACTCTGGCCATGGTCTTCTTGACCCTTTCCTTTCTCTTCTTGCCCTCACCAGCAGCCTCTCCACTAGTTGATTTGGAAGTTGCAAGAGTGGAGGCTCTGGCCTTTGACATGGGCACCCTCTTTGCATGAGCCTTCTTATTCAAACTAGGCTTTGTAGATGCAGTTGTGCCAAATTCTTTCTTGTCAACCTTTTTCTTGGAGCCGACCTCCTCCTCAGCAGCAATATAATCTTTATCTTCAGACTCAGAATTTCTCTTCCTCCTCTACCTAGTAGCATCCTTAGGTAGGTTGCTAGGAGTACTTCTACTGCCTTCATCATAACTGCCAGAGGGACTAGTGCCCTCACTCAGATTCACCTGCTCCTCAGACTTGTTCTGGCTATCACTCTGATCTGACATGTCTGACACTGCAAACTGAATGTTGACCCTGTGAATAGTTATAGATGAGATAGAGTGGATGAGCATTACAAAGTGCAGAGATTTTGCAAAACAAATGAGTCAAAAACTTAGTTTTAGTTTTCCACAGAAAGCATTTCGGAGCTACCGATTTGTTAAACATGGTGACACCGAAGCAACTTTTGGAGTCTAAACTAGTGGAATCAATCAGACCGAGACACAGTTTGATGACTCCGAGATTTCTAGGGTTTCAATGAGAGTTGAACTCGGTCACACCGATTTTCAAGTTTCGGTCAGACCAAAAATTACAAGTGCAATGGCCTAAGCCAAATCGGCGAGACCGATTTCCACAACTTGGTCGGTCCGAGATAAGTTCTGCGAAAACCTAACCCTAATTTTTTGAATCAATACTAATCTAAAGGAAGTTTTTATTGAATAGGATGATCTCATATGTGGTCAGAAACATGGCATTGACTTTGAGCTAAGAATCAGAGGTAAGAATTGCACAAAGGTTCAAACTCATACCCTAACTTGGTGATGAGCTTGCTACGGCGGCAACGACGGTGTAGATGTCCGTTGACGGTGATGGAGACCAGCGGCGGGAGGTCGCTGGCAATGAGAGGACAATCCGGAGACCCGAGTCGGCAGAGCGGGACATGCGCGAGCGAAAGGTTTTGGAGAAATTTCCAAATTTTTACCCGTCAGTATATATATCCTAACCCTATCGGTGTGACCGAGTGGAACAACTCGGTGGTACCGAGATGCAGAATCACAAGCGGTTACTGCAACTCGGTGCGACCGAATGGTTCTAATCGGTTGCACCGAGATTGAAAACCTAGATCAACTCAGTGAACTCGGTATGACCGAAAAGGATGAACCGGTCAAACCAAAATGCACAAACAGGTTTTGGAAGTTTAAGTCTATGATGAATCGGTGACTCCGAGTGCTCCTCAC
Source organism: Aegilops umbellulata (assembly GCA_032464435.1). Lineage (NCBI taxonomy): Eukaryota > Viridiplantae > Streptophyta > Magnoliopsida > Poales > Poaceae > Aegilops > Aegilops umbellulata. The sequence goes on along the minus strand of CP136054.1, from coordinate 291,877,724 downwards.
CCAGAGGGTTTGAATCTGACTTGATCAAACTTTGTGATGTAGCATGAATAGAGTTTGAGACGAGCAAAACATAGATAGCTAGAGAAAGTTCTTAGGCATTCTTGTCCATCCATTTGGCAAAATAAAAAGAGCCAAACAATTAAAGCAACAAATGGATGTCCTCGAATGACAAAAATATGCAATCAACATGCCCACACAGTAAAATGGCAAATGAAATATGTGGCAAAGCATGCACAAACACTCCAGCATCTATCATAGGTCATACTCGTCGTTTAAGCAAAGTGGGGTTACCACTTTTACATAAAGCATTGTTGTGTTCACACCATTAGAGTTGCTTTAGCTCAATACTTAGAGTAAAGCTCCCCCTATATGTGATATACCCCCTAAGAGGGATGAACTAACCTTGGGCTTTGTCGATGATGACTTCATGTAGATGTTGAATATGTGGATGATCAATGTCAATGTAGATCATTTGGAGCAATCCATTGGAGCGAGTTGCACTTTCAATACCTATACAGGTTAGTGCCACAAGGAACAAACAAGGATATCCATAGACATAGAGTGAAGTTCACACAAGATGGTGTCCATGAAAGCATTAGGTTACCTTGTCCCTTGTCTTACCAACAAGAGGGTTAGTGACTCCTTGAACTAGTGCAAGATGTGGAAGTTGTTTGAACTTGTTCTTGCCAAAATGATATGAGTGAAGTATCTTGGCGGACTCACCCTCAAGAACTCTCTAGCTCTTCTTCTTCGGGATCCACATCAACTTGATGGGAATCCTTGGAGTTGTAGTCGTACTTGATGAAGTAGAACTTGATGTAGCCTTGGGAACCCACTTGACCAAGGCCTTTGGAGCTTCTTCAAATGCATCAATCTCCTTTTGAAGCTTGTCCTTGCCTTTTTGCTTGTGGTCTTGTGGTGGAAGATCATCTTGAGCTTGTGTCCCTGTCAGTGTCAAAACCGGCAGATCTCGGGTAGGGGGTCCCGAACTGTGCGTCTAGGCGGATGGTAACAGGAGACAAGGGGCACGGTGTTTTTACCCAGGTTCGGGCCCTCTCGATGGAGGTAAAACCCTACTCCTGCTTAATTGATATTGATGATATGGGTAGTACAAGAGTAGATCTACCACGAGATCAGAGAGGCTAAACCCTAGAAGCTAGCCTATGGTATGATTGTTCTTCTTCTGTCCTACGGACTAAAAACCTCCAGTTTATATAGACACCGGAGAGGGCTAGGGTTACACAGAGTCGGTTACAATGGTAGGAGATCTACATATCGTATCGCCAAGTTTGCCTTCCATGCCAAGGAAAGTCCCTTTCGGACACGGGACGAAGTCTTCAATCTTGTATCTTCATAGTCCAGGAGTCCGGCCGAAGGTATAGTCCGGCTATCCGGACACCCCCTAATCCAGGACTCCCTCAGTAGCCCCTGAACCAGGCTTCAATGACGATGAGTCCGACGCGTAGATTGTCTTCGGCATTGCAAGGCGGGTTCCTCCTCCAAGTACTTCGTAGAAGATTTTGAACACAAGGATAGTGTCCGGCTCTGCAAAATAAGTTTCCACATATTGCCATAGAGAGAATAATATTTACACAAATCTAATCTGCTGACGTATTCTGCAGCGTGACATCACACCACAACCAAGCTGAGGGAGTCCTGGATTAGGGGGTGTTCGAATAGCCGGACTATACCTTCAGCCGGACTCCAGGACTATGAAGATACAAGATTGAAGACTTCGTCCCGTGTCCGGAAGGATCTTTTCTTGGCGTGGAAGGCAAGCTAGGCGTGCGGATATTCAAGATCTCCTACCATTGTAACCGACTCTGTGTAACCCTAACCCTATCCGGTGTCTATATAAACCGGAGGGTTGTAGTCCGTAGGACAACCATCATCATACACAATCATACCATAGGCTAGCTTCTAGGGTTTAGCCTCCTTGATCTCGTGGTAGATCTACTCTTGTACTACCCATATCATCAATATTAATCTAGCAGGAGTAGGGTTTTACCTCCATCGAGAGGGCCTGAACCTGGGTAAAATAAAGTGTCCCTTATCTCCTGTTACCATCCGACCTTGACGCACAGTTCGGGACCCCCTACCCGAGATCCGTCGGTTTTGACACCGACATTGGTGCTTTCATTGAGAGTTCCTCTGTGTCGTCGCTTTTAGGCCCGATGGCTCCTTTGATCATCAACAATGATGAGGTCCAGGGTGAGACTTTCCTCCCTGGACAAATATTTGTCTTCGGTGGCTTCGCTCTGCGGGCCAATTCGCTTGGTCGTCTGGAGCAGATCGAAAGCTACGCCCCTGGCCATCAAGTCAGGTTTGGAAGCTTAAACTACACGGCAGATATCCGTGGAGACTTGATCTTCGACGGGTTCGAGCCACTCGGAGCCCGCTGCGTTCTTTGAGGATGAACGGTTGGACGTCACGTCGGGGGCTGCGATCTTGAAGGCGATCGAGCCGAACGTCAGCCCCGCACTCCGCACGGCCCATGACTCCAAGGAGTCGGATTCTTCTCCGAACTCCGGGCCTCCCGTGCCCCTGCCGATCGAATCCGATTGGGCGCCTATAATGGAGTTCACCGCCGCAGACATCTTTCAGTACTCACCTTTCGGTGATATCTTGAATTCTCTCAAGTCTCTCTCTCTATCAGGAGAGACCAGGCCGGACTATGGTCTGCGAGGTTGGGATTCGGATGACGAAGAAATTCAAAGCCCACACCCACCACCCACTTAATAGCCACTATCGATGATTTAACCGACATACTTGACTTCGGATCCGAAGACTTCGATGGTATGGACAATGAACATGGAGACGAACAGGAACCAGCACCTATAGGGTGCTGGACCGCCACCCCACCTAACAATGTATTCATGGTGGATACCCCTGAAGGAAACGACAACGAGGAAAAGGGGGCTGAAAAAAGGGATAAACCCTCCGAAAAGCAATCGAAGCGGCGACGAAAACGCCGAGCCAAGCCCCGCCTCGATCAAGACCCAACCATAGAGCAAGATGAGCTGGTAGACGACGAGCATGACTTAGAGCAACCGTTCGAACAGGGCAACGCGGATAGAGAGGACAGACAGCCCTCCCCCAGCCATAACATAACTCCGGACGATCTCACGCCGGATAAAACCACGGAGCAGAAGAATCTCCACGAAAGGCTCGTTGCCACAGCACGCAGCCTGAAAAAGGAGAAGCGGAAGCTAAAGACGACGGAAGATGCACTCAGAATAAGATGGAGCAAGGTAATCAAGACCGCAGACAAATACGGCGGTAGCCGCCGCACTAAAAGCTATCCAAAGAGAAAACTACTACCCGAATTCGACCAAGAGGCCCTAGAGCCCTCGCATTCAAAAAATAAAAAAGCCACACGGTCGGATAGACGACCCCACGGCCACCATAAAACGGCAAGCGGCGCCGCACTCAATGCGGCATGCGACCCAATTAAAGACTCGCATCATGGCCCAGCCAGGTCCATTTACGGGCCAAGAAAGCAAGCTCTCACAAGCAATGCAAAAAAGCCATCATCAGAATCTGGCACACCCAAATACAGGGGCGCCGCACACCCCCTATGTTTCACCAATGAGGTCCTGGAATATGAATTTCCAAAGGGATTCAAACCCGTCAACATAGAGGCGTACGATGGAAAACAGACCCTGGAGTCTGGATCGAGGATTATATCCTCCACATACATATGGCTAGAGGAGATGATCTCCACGCCATCAAATATTTACCCCTTAAGCTTAAAGGGCCAGCCCGGCGCTGGCTTAAAAGCCTTCCCGAAAACACAATTGGAAGTTGGGAAGAGCTCGAGGATGCTTTCCGAGCAAATTTTCAAGGGCCCTATGTCCGCCCCCCGGACGCAGACGATCTCAGTCACATAACTCAACAGCCTAGAGAATCAGCTCGGCAGTTCTGGAACAGATTCCTTACTAAAAAGAATTAGATAGTGGATTGTCCGGACGCCGAAGCCTTAGCAGCTTTCAGGCATAATGTCCGAGACGAATGGCTCGCCAGACACCTCAGCCAGGAAAAGCCAAGAACAATGGCCGCACTCACAAGCCTCATGACCCGCTTTTGCGCAGGAGAGGACAGCTGGTTGGCATGATGCAGCCCCAGCGACCCAAGTACAACCGAAATCAGGGATGGAAATGGAAAACCGCGACGAAATAAGGACCATCGCCAAACCAAAGGAAAAAGTCCGAAGAGCACGGCAATCAATGCCGGATTCAAAAGCTCACGGCAAAATCAGACAAAACCACCCCTTCAGGATAATAGGGACGATCCGTCCAGCTTAAACAGAATCCTGGACATAATATGTTAGATACACGGTACTCCTGGGAAGCCTGCCAATCACACCCATAGAGACTGTTGGGTTTTTAAACAATCCGGAAGGCTTAACGCCGAACACAAGGGGCTCAATACACCAAGCGAAGACGAGGACGAACCCCAAGAAGCAGAACACCAGGAAACAAAAGAACTTCCCACAAGAAGTTAAAACAGTGAACTCACTTCACGTAACAAAACGTGTGGCACCCATAAAGGTACGCACAATAAAACCTATCCCTCAGGGGTCCCGCCACTGGTTATTAAAACCAATCATTTTTTATCAGCTAGATTATTCTAGAAATATCAAAAACGCAGGCCGGACTGCCCTGATACTCGATCCAATAATTGACGGATTCCAGTTTACCAATGTCCTTATGGACCGCGGCAGTGGACTAAACCTGATATATCAGGATACAATCCACCGCATGGGCATAAACCCAGCAAGAATCCGCCACAGCAAAACCTCCTTTCAAGGGGTAGCACCGGGCCCGGACACTCATTGTATGGGTTTTCTCCGGCTTGCAGTCATATTTGGCTCTGCCAATAACTTCCGTCGCGAAAAGCTGACCTTCCATGTCTTCCCGTTTTCAAGTCGCTATCAAGCACTATTGGGACGCGGAGCTTTCGCTCGCTTTAACGCAATACCGCACTATGCATCTCTCACGCTTAAGATGCCCGGTCCACGAGGCATCATCTCTTTAAAGGGAGCGCACTAAAATACGCCTCCTCCAAACGGAGGATTGCGTGGCCTCTTAAACAGCCGCACAATAAAGTGGCCTCGCCAGCCAAAAAACTTTTTCGATATAAGTCATTAAAGGCCACGGACCCGGACTAAATGAGTTCGGCACAAGTCCATAATCAACGCAGGCTTAAAACGCCATATACCCCCGTACCGGGGCTATACGCAGAGACAATAAAGCTCAACTTTATATATTTTTTACTTTATATTTTGTTTATTATCTTTTTGTTCCACACGACCCATTTTTAATTCAGTTCCTCTCTTTTATAGATGAACGTCGTGCGGCGCCTGTCCAGGACACGGCACAGCGGAGACACAGGCGCAGACGTGTAGTAGGGACCCGTCCTAAGGATTCTTTTTAGATTAAGACCCTGCGTAAACCTTTTTTACTGTCTCTTGCTGCTATACATCCCCTGATTTTTTCTACTATAACCAAGGAGGAGGCTGGCATTTTGGCCTGTGGCCACGCCAGAATTTTTGCTCATACCTGGACACTAGGGGCTCTTTTTTTTAAGGGTGTTGTTTCACCCGCACTCGTAAAGACCGAACACCTTAGGGAGTGTTCGGCGTCGCGAGTTTTGGCACTATATGCATCAGCTCCGAATCATGTCTTTGGTCAAATGTTGGGTTGCCCGGCTCCTGAGTTCGGCTTCCTTACGTTCCGCTCTATCGGCTAAGGTAGCACCAGGAGAACTACTGCAATTGTGCCCCGGTTCGGCCGGGTGAGCACCTCAGTAGAGAAAGCCGAAAACTGACTGTCATGATGTAGCGCGAGACTGGTCGCCACTCGATGACTTATAGGAATTTATCGGATTCCTCCGCTTTGACGAAGGGCCGTTTCCCGGTCAGGCACGTATGCGCCCCGAATTCGGTCATGCGCAGTCGCCCCTAAGGGGCTACCTAAAGAGTCCCACTGTCAAGCTCCTATGGCTAAGTGAAAGTGTTAAAGCATTATAGTCCGGTTGCCTAGCCCGCTGCGCTATCACCTCCTTTGTAGGACCAAGACGTTGGGTTAAGTGTGAAAATGCGTCCTCTACGCGCACCCCCGCACTATGTGCGTGGGGGCTGAAGCCAACGACTGCAATCTTTCAGAATTTATATATTAAAACGGCCGCACAGGAGGTGTTCTTAATACTTGAAGGCACAAGTCTAAAAAATGCCACTACAATTTATCAAAATACTGTTTTATGATTACATATGCTATCATAATATAGCATCCTTCGAGCACTGCGTCTCTATTACGCGAGCGCCTTCGAGGATTTCCTTAAAATAGTGCTCAGAAGGTATTCGGCTTTTATCCGAATCCTGGTACGCAACAATGGTGGGCTCCATATCTGCCCAGTATGTCTTGACACGGGCAAGAGCCAGCCGAGCGCCCTCTATGCACGCTGACCTCTTCATAGCATCGACACGTGGCACCACTTCTAGAAATTGCTGCACCAAGCTGAAATAACTCTTCGGCTTCGATCTCCCCGGACACAGATGATCCATGACGTACTTCATGGCGAGTCCGGACAACCTATTCAGTTTGGCCCATTGGGCCAGGCGATCATCCACTGCCAGTGGACGCTCTGGATTGATGAATTGCGACCAAAAGAGCTTCTCCACTTCATGATCCTTTTTATCTCGAAAGTGTTCGGTCGCATCAGCAGCACTAGCCGCCAAATCCAGATAGGTGTCCTCTACACTCCACATCCGGTCTAACGGGGCAAACTTCGGATCACAAAATTTTCTCCATAGCGAGAAGGGCTTTCCATCCGCAATATGTCCGGCTTGACGCAGCTCTTCCCTTGCAGCTCTCATTATAGAGCGGGCGTCCTTGGCGTCAGCAACAGCCTTCTCTAAGCTCGTTTGCCTCGCCCGACCCTCTTCTTCAAGAAGCTTGCAACGGTCAGTAGCACTCTTTAACTTTACGTCCATATCAGCCATCTCCTCCTTGCTTCGGAAATGGGCAGCCTGTTCGGCTTTCAGCTCTTCAAGGGCTTTCACGGCAGCCGCATCGCTTTTCCTGGCTTGTTCCTTTGCTCAGGCGAGTTCGGCCCTAAGACCCTCCACGGCGGCCACACCATCTGCGTCAAGCATACACACGGTAAGATATTGACATAAAGCTCCTCTTACTAACCATCGCCCGATGATTTCAATACCTTGAGCATCATCAAGCCGCTTGTTAACAAGAGCGATGTAGGCTTCTGCCTCATCAAGTTGTCGCTTTAGTTCGGCAATTTCACGAGTCCGGCTTGACTCCGGACAATCCGCCACCTACATATAAAGGTGCCACTTAAAGAACCTGGGATTAAGATCCTCTGCGCGCCGTCAATTTTAACGACGCACAGAGTCTCAGGGGCTATTATCTACACAGGGCACACTTTATTTATGCGCAACTAACACAAGTGTACATTATTTAAAACGTACCTCAAGGCCTACCAGTAAACTTTTGACGGCCTCGTGCAATCCGCTTTCTGCGGATGAAATCTTTTCAATCACCGTGTTCATCAACGCACGATGCTCCTCTGAGACAGAGGCTCGCCCCAGCAGAATCTTTAGCTCCTCCGGCCGAACACCAGATGGTGCCGGACTCGTCCCATGGCCTCCCTCAAAGGCCGGACACGGAGAACCTCGGGGGGCCACATGGCCACCTTCCGCCCCTGTCGGATCCGGAGAAATCCTCCGCGACGACACTTCAGCGTCGCCCGCCTTGCTAGGCGATACAGAAGGAGGAGGCGTTCCGCTCTCCATCATCTCCGGAAGAAGATCCCCCGAGGACGAGTTCTGCTGAGAAGAGCTGAGGTCTGAACTACAAAGTAAGGTTTCGGTTAAAACTTCTCATATATAAATCAAGGATTTCTCTTAAAAGAAAAACTCTTCTTCTACTTACGGCTCGCCGGAGAGCTGGTCCCTTTGAGGGTTTAGTTCGGCCGAGGGGCTCCCCGGCGTCGGGCCCTCTGACAAGGATTCTTTCCCCCGCTTCGAGGCTACGGTCTTCGGGTCATCAGAGGCAGCCCTTTTCTTTCCCTTAGGAGAGGAATTATCGATTCCCCCCTTCGGAATGGCCTCTTTCGAGGAGGCCATGGTTTCCTTGTCCTCCCCCTTATTTCCCTCCAAAGGCACTACCTCCAGCATCCTGACTAGCACGGGATCCAGCCTGGTTTCAGGAAGGGGAGCCGGACACCTGATCAGCTTCGCCTTCGCTATCCACTCCTGCTTAAAAGGAGAAGCGCTGTTAAGAGCAAGTCAATTATGCGGATAGAAGGTCTGGGCACAAGGTCACTTACTTGAGTATCCGGGCGCTTGCGGGTTAAACCCACATCCTCGGTCAAATCCGGACTCACTTCTTGTGATCCGAAGAACAGTTTATACATCTCCGCGGGCGTCACGCCCATAAAATCCGGGAGAACTCGCGGTCCCTCTGTATTGAACTCCCACAGGCGAAGGGGGCGACGTTGGCCGGGCAGTGTCCGGCGAATCAGCATGACTTGTGTCACCTTGACTAGGTTGAGGTCTCCTTCCAAGAGATCCTTAATGCGGCCCTGCAGCAGAGGTACGTCTTTGGGCAAGCCCCGATCTAACCCTGTGTTGATCCACGACGCTAACCGCGGTGGGGGGCCCGAGCGAAAGGCAGGAGGCGCCACCCATGCGGTGCCCCGAGGAGCGGTGATATAGAACCACTCCTGTTGCCATAAGCCAAGCTCCTCTTGAAAAGCGCCCTCGGGCCATGGAGCATCGACATTTCTTTTTATAGCAGCGCCTCCGCACTCTGCGTGGCGCCCCTCGATCATCTTCGGTTCTACTTTGAAGGTCTTGAGACATAATCCAAAGTGAGGGGTAACACGGAGGAACGCTTCGCACAAAACAACAAACGAGGAGATATGGAGGATGGACTCCCAAGCTAAGTCGTGGAATTCCAGCCCATAATAAAACATCAGCCCCCTTACAAAGGGATCCATTGGGAAGCCTAATCCCCGAAGGAAGTGGGATATGAATACTATCACCGGGCTGAGGGCTAGGGATCACCTGTCCTTGAACAGGCAACCTGTGTGAAATCTCGCCGGTCAGGAATTTAGCTTCCCTCAACATTAATACGTCCTCCTCCATAACGGAGGAGGGCATCCATCGGCCTTGGAGGTCGGAGCCGGACATTGTCGAAGGTCCGGTGCGCCTGGAATCTGGAAGCCTAGGGTGTTGGAACTCGAGGCGACGGGCGAGCTTGTTTTGAGAATAGAAGAGGGGAATAGGGTCTTGGTCTCTTTATAAGAGGCAGAATACCAAGAGCCCTCCCCGTAACCGTCTTGGACTAGCCTTTAATTAAGGCAAAGCGTGCTAACGGGCACGACTGAGTTACCCACGTCCGTATTAATGAGAATCCCGTTAAAAGGGGCACACGATCTCTGCTTTGACAAGACGTGCGAAGGAAACCGCCTCGCTAAACACGCTGAGGTGGAACAATTAAAACGATTTATATAAAGAGCTTGGCCGCAGTGTTATGACGCACTGCGGAATACGTCAGCAGATTTGATTTGTGTTAATATTATGCTCTATATGGCAATATGTGGAAACTTATTTTGCAGAGCCGGACACTATTTTTGGTGTTTGTAATCTTCTTGAAGAACTTGGAGGAGGAACCCGCCTTGCAATGCCGAAGACAATCTGCGCGCCGGACTCATCGTCATTGAAGCCTGGTTCAGGGGCTACTAAGGGAGTCCTGGATTAGGGGGTGTTCGGATCGCCGGACCATACCTTCAGCCGGACTCTAGGACTATGAAGATACAAGATTGAAGACTTCGTCCCGTGTCCGGAAGGATCTTTTCTTGGCGTGGAAGGAAAGCTAGGCGTGCGGATATTCAAGATCTCCTACCATTGTAACCGACTCTGTGTAACCCTAACCCTATCCGGTGTCTATATAAACCGGAGGGTTGTAGTCCGTAGGACAACCATCATCATACACAATCATACCATAGGCTAGCTTCTAGGGTTTAGCCTCCTTGATCTCGTGGTAGATCTACTCTTGTACTACCCATATCATCAATATTAATCTAGCAGGAGTAGGGTTTCACCTCCATCGAGAGGGCCCGAACCTGGGTAAAATAAAGTGTCCCTTGTCTCATGTTACCATCCGACCTTGACGCACAGTTCGAGACCCCCTACCCGAGATCCGCCGGTATTGACACCGACACAAGCCCTTATTCGAATCGTTTTACTATCCCACCTCAGCACGTTTTAGCGAGGTGGTTTCCTTGGCACGTCTTGTCAAAGGAGAGATCGTGTCCCCTTATTCCGGGATTCTCATCAATACGGGCGTGGGTAACCCAACCGTGCCATTGATTACGGTGCTTGGGAGATAAGCGAGTTTTACTAGGCGGGTGGGGATGCGCAGCTTGCGTCCGCCCATATAAGGAGATAAGGATCCACCTTTTTACCTACGCCTTTTCCTCCTTTACCTATCCATTTCCACGCACTCGAGCTCCAGCGTCCAACCATGTCTGGAGCGGGAGGCAAGTGGATGGTCTCCTCCGTCACGGAGGGAGACGTCAAAAAGCTGAGGAGAGCCGGATACCTGCGTGACGACATCGTGCACCGGCTCCCAGATGAGGGGCGGCTCATCCCCACCCCATGGCCCCATGAGAGGGTCGTGTTCCTTACCCATTTCCTCCGTGGACTGGGATTCCTTCTCCACTCATTCGTCTGGGGGCTGATGTTCTACTACGGCCTGGATTTCCACGATCTGGCCCCGAACTTCATCCTCAACATCTTGGCGTTTATCGTCGTGTGCGATGCCTTCCTCTGCATCCAGCCCCACTTCGACTTATGGCTGAAGACCTTCAATGTCAAGCCGACGGTTGTGGGCGGCCGCCAAGCGGAGTGCGGAGGCTCCATGGTGGGCAAGATACCCAACGTCCTATGGCTCGAGGGCTCCTTCGTGGAGACCATAAAGGGGTGGCAATTGGGATGGTTCTACATCACCGAGCCGCGCGACCCTACATGGGTCGCAGCCCCCGAGTTTCGATCCGGAATCCCCACGCGGCTCACCTCCTGGAAAGAGAAGGGCCTGCCGTGGGGCAAAAAAGGAGAGCTGACTGGACTCCAAATATGCATCCAAACCCTGGTGAACAAGAAGCTCAGGCTTGTCAATGTAGTCCAGGTCATGCTCATCCGCCGGATACTCCCGTGCCAATAACGGGCTTTCAGTTTGTGGGAGTTGAATCCGGCACAGCACCGAACACTGAGCAGGCTCTTCGACACTACGTACAAAGATGCCTGGAAGGTGCTGTTCAAGGGCGCCGAGGCCTTACTTCTTTTTTCAATCTCAATCGTGTTCGCTCGTCGCCTCGAGTTCCAACACCCCAAGCTCCAGATTCCAGGTGCTTCGGACCTTCGACAATGTCCGGTTCTGACCTTCAAGGCCAGTGGATGCCCTCCTCTGTCACGGAGGAGGACGTGCTAAAGTTGAGGGAGGCTAAGTTCCTGACCGGTGAAATTTCGCACAGTTTGCCTGCTCAAGGGCAGGCTATTCCCAGTCCCTAGTCCGGTGAGAGCGTGGTGTTCATGTCTCACTTCCTCCAAGGGTTGGGCTTCCCAATGGATCCCTTTGTGAGGGGACTGCTGTTTTATTACGGGTTGGAATTTCATGATTTAGCTCCGGAGTCCATCCTCCATATCTCCTCGTTTGTTGTTTTCTGCGAAGCGTTCCTCCATGTTACCCCTCACTTCGTATTATGGCTCAAGACCTTCAAAGTAGAACCGAAGATGATCGAGGGGCGCCACGCAGAGTGCGGAGGCGCTGCTATAAAAAGAAATGTCAATGCTCCATGGCCCGAGGGCGCTTTTCAAGAGGAGCTTGGCTTATGGCAACAGGAGTGGTTCTATATCACCGCTCCTCGGGGCACCGCATGGGTGGCGCCTCCTGCCTTTCGCTCGGGCCCCCCACCATGGTTAGCGTCGTGGATCAACACAGGGTTAGATCGGGGCTTGCCCAAAGACGTACCTCTGCTGCAGGGCCGCATTAAGGATCTCTTGGAAGGAGACCTCAGCCTGGTCAAGGTGACGCAGGTCATGCTGATTCGCGGAATATTGCCCGGCAAACGTCGCTCCCTTCGCCTGTGGGAATTCAATCCGGAGGGACTGCGAGCTCTCCAGAATTTCATGGGCGCAACGCCCGTGGAGTTGTATAAACTGTTCTTCGGATCACAAGAAGCGTGTCCGGATTTAACCGAGGACGCAGGCCTAAGCTGCAATCGCCCGGATACTAAAGTAAGTAACCTTGTGCCCGGACCTTCCATTCACATAATTGTCAAAAACTTGCCCTTAAAAGAGTTGTCCTTTTAAACAGGAGTGGATAGCGAAGGCGAAGCTGATAAGGTGTCCGGCTCCCCTTCCCGAAACCAGGCCGGATCCCGTGCTAGTCAGGATGCTGGAGATAATGCCTTTGGGGGGAAGCGAGGGGGAGGACAAGGAAATTATGGCCTCCTCGAAAGAGGCCGCTCCGAAGGGAGGAACCGACAATTCCTCTCCTAAAGGGAAAAAGAGAGCTGCCTCTGACGACCCGGAGACCATGGCCTCGAAGCGGGAGAAAAAGTCTTCGTCAGAGGGTCCTACGCCGAGGAGTTCCTGGCCGGACTACGTACTCAAGGGGATCAGCCCTCCAGCGAGCCGTGAGTTGAGAAGGATATTCCTTTCGAGGGATGAGAGAAATCCGTGATTTATATCTGAGAAGTTTTAACCAAATTTTTACCTTGTAGTTCGGACCTCAGCCCTTCTCAGCAGAGCTCGTCTTCGGGGGAGCTTCTTCCGGAGATGATGGAGAGCGGGACGCCTCCTTCTGCTGTGCCGCCTAAGGAGGCGGGCGACCCTAAGGTGTCGTCACGGAGGGTTTCTCCAAGTCCAGCAGGGGCGGAAGAGAGCTATGGGGCCCCCCGAGGTTCTCCGCGTCCGGCCTTCGAAAGAGGTCATGGGACTAGTCCGGCACCGTCTGGTGCTCGGCACGAGTAGCTGAAGGTTCTGCTAGGGCGAGCTTCTATTTCAGAGGAGCACCGTGCATTAATGTGCACGGTGATTGGAAGGATTTCATCCGCAGAGAGCGGATTGCGTGAGGCCGTCGAAAGTTTATTGACGGGTTTTGAGGTACATTAGAAAATGTACACTTTCGTCAGTTGCGCATAAATAAGATGCGCCCTGTGTAGATAGTAGCCCCTGAGACTCTGCGCGTCGTCAAGAAATGACGGCACGCGGAGGATCGTAATCTCCGGTCTAACCTGTCGCCTTTTAATGTAGGCTGCAGGGTGTTCGGAATCAAGCCGAACTGCTGATTTTGCCGAACTAAAGCGGCAACTGGACGTGGCAGATGCCGACATTGCGCTTGTCAACAAGCGGTTTGATGAGGCTCAAGGTATGTGATTCCTCGGGCAGCATTAGGTAAGAAGAGTTTTATGCCAACGTCTTACTATGTGTGTGCTTGACGCAGATGGTGCGGCCGCCATGGAGAGTCTTAGGGCAGAACTTGCCCGAGCTAAAGATCAAGATAGGAGAAGTGATGCGGCTGCCAAGAAAGCCCTGGAAGAGCTGAGAGCCAAATAGGCTGCTCATTGCCGAAGCAAGGAAGAGTTGGCCAATATGGCCCAAAAGTTAAAGAGCACTGCAGACCGTTGCGGACTTCTCAAAAAAGAAGACCAGGCGGGGCAGACTGTCCTAGAGAAGGCCGTTGCTAATGCCAAGGACGCGCGCTCTGCGATGAGAGCTGCGAAGGAGGAGCTGCGTCAGGCTGAACAGATTGCGGCTGGAAAGCCCTTCATGCTGCGAAGAAAATTTTGTGATCCGAAGTTTGCTCCGTTGGACTGGATGTGGAGTGTGGAGGACACCTATCTGGATTTGGCAGCGAATGCTGCTGATGCAACCGAACACTTTCGAGATCTGAAAGATCGCGTAGTGGAAAAGTTGTTCTGGTCGCAATTTCACAATCCAGAGCATCCACTGGCAGTGGACGATCTTTTGGCTCAATGGGCCGAACTTAATAGGTTGTCCGGACTCGCCATGAAGTACGTCATGGGTCATCTGTGGCCTGGGAGGTCGGAGCCAAAGAGTTATTTCAGTTTGGTGCAGCAATTCCTTGACGCGGTGCCGCGCATTAAAGCAATGAAGAGGTCGGCGTGCATAGAGGGTGCAAGGAAGGCTCTTGCCCGTGTGAAGACATATTGGGAAGAGATGGAGACCACCGTTATTGCGTCCCGAGATCCGGATAAAAGCCGAGTGTCCTTCGAGCACTATTTTCAGGAAGTCCTTAAAGGCGCTCGTGTGATAGAGACGCAGTGCTTGCTGGATGCTATGTTATTATAGCATATGTAATGATGAAGTAATATTTTGATAAACTGTAGTGGCCTTTTTATACTTGTGCCTTCAAGTATTGTGAACACCTCATGTGTGGCCGTTTAAAATATGTATAAAATCTGAAACAAGGCAGTCGTTGGCTTCAGCCCCCACGCACATAGTGCGGGGGTGCTCGCAGAAGACGCATTTTCACACTTAACCCAACGTCTTGGTCCTACAAAGGAGGTGATAGCGCAGCGGGCCAGGCAACCGGACTATAATGCTTTAACACTTTCACTTAGCCATAGGAGCTTGACAGTGGGACTATTTAGGTAGCCCATTAGTGGCGACTGCGCTCGCCCGAGTTCGGGGCGCGTATGTGCCTGACCGGGAAGCGGCCCTTCGTTAAAGCAGAGGAATCTGATAGATTCCGATAGGTCATCGAGTGGCTGACCAGTCTCACGCTACATCATGACAGTCAGTTTTCGGCTTTCTCTACTGAGGTGCTCGCCCGGCCGAACCGGGGCACAATCGCAGTAGTTCTCCTGGTGCTACCTTAGCCGATAGAGCGGAACGTAAGGTATCTGAAATCAGGAGCCGGGCAACCCACCATTTGACCAAAGACATGATTCGGAGCTGATGCATATAATGCCAAAACTCGCGACGCCGAACACTCCCTAAGGTGTTCGGTCTTTTATGAGTGCGGGCGAAACAACACTCCTTGCTAAAAAAGCCCCTAGTGTCCAGGTACGTGCAAAAATTCTGACGTGGCCACATGCCAAGATGCCAGCCTCCTCCTTGGTTATGTTAGAAGAAACCAGGGGATGTGTAGCAACAAGAGACAGTAAAAAAGGTTCACGCAGGGTCTTAATCAAAAAAGAATCCTTTAGGGCGGGTCCCTACTGCACGTCTGCGCCTGTGTCTCCGTTGTGCCGTATCCTGGGCGGGCGCCGCACGACGTTCATCTGTAAAAGAGAGGAACTAAATTGAAAACGGGTCGTGCCGAACAAAAAAGTTTAAAATAAATGAAGTGTAATATATAAAATTGAGCTTTATTGTCTCTACATGCAGCCCCTAGTGCGGGGGTATATGGCTATTAAGCCTGCATTAATGACGATTTTATATCGAACTCGTCTATTCGCGTTCGTGGTCTTTAATGACCTATTTCGATGTTTTTTTGGCCGGTGAGGCCATTTTACTGTGGGGCTGTCAAAGCGGCCGCACAGTCCTCCTCTTGGGGGAGGTGCACTTTAGTGTTTCCCCTTTAAAGAGATGATGCCTCGTGGACTGGGCATCTTAAGCGTGAGAGATGCGTAATGCGGTATTGCGTTAAAGCTAGCGAAAGCTTCGCGTCCCAGTAGTACTTGATAGCGACTTGAGAACGGGACGACGTGGAAGGTCAGCTTTTCGTGACAGAAGTTATCGGCAGAGCCGAATATAACTTTGAGCCGAAGACAACCCGTACAGTGGGTGTCTGGACCAGGTGTTACCCCTTGAAAGGAGGTTTTGCTGCAGCGGATTCTTGCTGGGTTTATCCCCATGTGATGGATTGTGTCCTGTGGTATCAGGTTTAGTCCACTGCCGCCGTCCATAAGGACATTTGAAAACTGGAGTCCGCCAATTATTGCATCGAGTATCAGGGCAGTCCAGCCTGCATTCTTCATATTTCTAAAATAGTCTAGCTGAACGAAGGTGATTGGTTTTAATAACCAGTGGCGGGATCCCTTGGGGATAGGTCGTGTGGTGCATACCTTTATGGGTGCAACACGTTTTGTTACGTGAAGTAAGTTCACTATTTTTACTTCTTGTGGGAAGTTCTTTTGTTTCCTAGTGCTCTGCTTCTGGGGTTCGTCCTCGTCTTCGCTTGGTGTGTCGAGCCCCTTGTGTTCGGCATTGAGTCTGCCGGATTGTTTGAAAACCCAACAATCTCTGTGGGTATGGTTAGCAGGCTTCCCAGGAGTACTGTGTATCTGACATATCCTGTCCAGGATTCTATTTAAGTTGGACGGATCATCCCTGTTATCCTGGAGGTGTGGTTTTGTCTGATTTTGTCATAAGCCTTTGAATCCGGCATTGACTGCCGTGCTCTTCGGACTTTTTTCTTTAGCCCAGCTACGATCCTTGTTGCGTCGTGGTTTTCCGTTTCCATCCCTGTTTTCGGATGTACTTGGGTCGCTAGGGCTACGCCTTTCCAACCAGCTGTCCTCTCCTGCGCAAAAGAGGGTCATGAGGCTTGTGAGTGCGGCCATTGTTCTTGGCTTTTCCTGGCCGAGGTGTCTGGCGAGCCATTCGTCTCGGACATTGTGCCTGAAAGCTGCTAAGGCTTCGTCCGGACAGTCGACTATCTGATTCTTTTTAGTGAGGAATCTATTCCAGAACTGCCGAGCTGATTCTCCGGGCTGTTGAGTTATGTGACTAAGATCGTCTGCATCCGGAGGGCGGACATAGGTCCCTTGAAAGTTTGCTCGGAAAGCGTCCTCGAGCTCTTCCCAACTTCCAATTGTGTTTTCAGGAAGGCTCTTAAGCCAATGCCGGGCTGGCCCTTTAAGCTTGAGGGGTAAATATTTGATGGCGTGGAGATCATCTCCTCTGGCCATATGTATGTGGAGGATATAGTCCTCGATCCAGACTCCAGGGTCTGTTGTTCCATCATATGCCTCTATGTTTGCAGGTTTGAATCCCGCTGGAAATTCATAGTCCAGAACCTCATCGGTGAAACATAGGGGGTGTGCCGGATTCTGACGATGGCTTTATTGTATTGCTTGCGAGAGCTTGCTTTCTTGGCTCATAAATTGACCGAACTGGGGCATGATGCGAATCCTTGAGTGGGTCGCATGCCGATTTAAGTGCGGCGCCGCTTGCCGCTTTATGGGGTCGTCTATCCGACCGTGCGGCTTTTTTATTTTTTGAATGCGAGGGCTCTACGGCCTCTTCGTCGAATTCAGGCAGTAGCTTTCTCTTCGGATAGCTTTTAGTACGGCGACCGTCGCCGTATTTATCTGCGGTGTTGATTACTTTACTCCATATAATCTGGAGTGCATCTTCCGCTGTCTTTAGCTTCCGCTTCTGCTTTTTCAGGCTGCGTGCAGTTGCAACGAGCCTCTTGTGGAGACTCTTCTGCTCCATGGATTTATCCGGCGTATGCTCATCCGGAATGCCGTTTTCACCGGGGGAAGGAGTTTCGGTTTCTCTATCCGTGTTGCCCTGTTCGAACGGCTGCTCTAAGGCCTGCTCGTCGCCTACCGGCTTGTCCCGCTCTAAGGCTGGGTTTTTATTGAGGTGGGGCTTGGGTCGGCGTTTATGCCGATGCTTTGATTGCTTTCCAGGGGGTCTATCTCCCGTTCCATCCCCTTTTTCCTCGTTGTCACTTCCTTTAGGGGTATCCACCATGTACACATCGTGAGATGAGGTGGCTGTCCAATGCCCTATGGGCGTTGGTTCATCGGTATCTCCTGCATCGTCATCCATGCTGTCGATGTCTGTGGAGTTGAAGTTGAGCACGTCGTTTAGGTTGTCGATGGTGGCTACAAAGTGGGTGGTGGGTGGGCTTTGAATTTCTTCATCGTCCGAATCCCATCCTCGCTGACCGTAATCCGGCCAGGGCTCTCCTGATAAAGAGAGAGACTTGAGAGAATTCAGGATGTCACCAAAAGGTGAGTGCTGAAAGATGTCCGTGGCGGTGAACTCCATTATGGGTGCCCAATCGGATTTGATCGGTAGGGGCGCGAGGGGTTCCGAGTGCGGAGAAGAGTCCGGACCCTCAAAGTCATGGGTCACGCGGAGTGCGGGGCTGGCGTTCGGCTCGATCGCCTTTGAGATCGCAGCCCCCGAGGCGACATCCAACCGCTCATCCTCGATTGACGCAATAGGCTCCGAATTAAGGGTCGGAACCGGTGCGTGTGCAGCCTCCAAGACACTGTTCGGAGGCACATCTAGATCGTGCCCCTCAAGATAGTGCGGCGCGCTTGGCTGTGGCTCGAACCCGTCGAAGATCAAGTCTCCGCGGATGTCAGCCGTGTAGTTTAAGCTTCCAAACCTGACTTGATGGCCAGGGGCGTAGCTTTCGATCTGCTCCAGGTGACCAAGCGAGTTGGCCCGCAGAGCAAAGCGCCGAAGATGAAGATCTGCCCGGGGAGAAAAGTCTCACCCTGGACCTCATCGTTGTTGATGATCGAAGGAGCCATCGGGCCTAAAGGCGATGACACAGAGGAACTCTCAATGAAAGCACCAATGTCGGTGTCAAAACCGGCGGATCACGGGTAGGGGGTCCCGATCTGTTCGTCGAGGCCGGATGGTAACAGGAGACAAGGGGCACGATGTTTTTACCCAGGTTCGGCCCCTCTCGATGGAGGTAATACCCTACTCCTGCTTGATTAATATTGATGATATGGGTAGTACAAGAGTAGATCTACCACGAGATCAAGGAGGCTAAACCCTAGGAGCTAGCCTACGGTATGATTGTGTATGAAGATGATTGTCCTACAGACTACAACCCTCCGGTTTATATAGACACCGGATAGGGTTAGGGTTACACAGAGTCGGTTACATAGGTAGGAGATCTTGAATATCCGCATCGCCAAGCCTGCCTTCCATGCCAAGGAAAGTCCCATTCGGACACGGGACGAAGTCTTCAATCTTGTATCTCCATAGTCCTAGAGTCCGGCGAAGGTATAGTCCGGCTACCCGAACACCCCCTAATCCAGGACTCCCTCAGGGGGTGCCATGTATCTGGCATGAGCGGTCGAGTATTCGGTCCAAACTGGATGGGCCCGGAGTATTTCTTTTAAATGGCTTTTTTCGCTGACCGGGTTTAGAGCCTCTGAATCCGGCATTAACTGCCGTATCCTCAGCATTGTCGCCATTAATGCGGCACTTTTGCTTGTTGCGACGTGACCTGCCACTGCTGTCTTTGGTATCCGAATTACCAGGGCTCTTGGTCATGTTATTGCTACGAGTTAGCCAGTTGTCTTCTCCCGCGCAAAAGCGGGTCATAAGTGTCGTGAGGGCTGCCATAGATTTCGGATTTTCCTGTCCTAGGTGTCGTGCAAGCCACTCGTCACGGATGTTATGCTTGAAGGCTGCTAGGGCCTCTGCGTACGGACAGTCGACGATTTGATTTTTCTTGGTTAGGAACCGTGTCCATAATTGTCTGGCCGATTCCTCTTGCTGCTGAATTATGTGGCTTAGGTCATCGGTGTCTGCTGGTCGCACATAAGTGCCCTAGAAATTGTCGAGGAATGCGGCTTCCAGGTCCTCCCAACAACCAATTGATTCTGCTGGCAAGCTGTTAAGCCAATGTCGAGCTGGTCCTTTAAGCTTGAGTGGGAGGTATTTGATGGCGTGTAGGTCATCACCACGGGCCATGTGGATATGAAGGAGATAGTCCTCGATCCATACCGCAGGATCTGTTGTGCCATCATATGATTCGGTGTTCACGGGTTTGAAACCCTCGGGGATTTGATGATCCATTACTTCATTTGTGAAGCATAGTGGGTGTGCGGCGCCTCTGTACTGGGCTATATCACGACACAGCTCGAACGAGCTTTGTCTACTGTGTTCGGCCCGGCCGGATTTACTATATCCGGCGTGACGATTACCGTCTCATGCCGTGGGGCGCCCACGCGATCCGGAGATCGATCTTGTTTGCCTTGCCTTGTCCTCCAATATATCTCGCAGTTCTGGCGCATTTCCCCGTGCCTTGGTATTTTTTGAGCATCACCGGGGTGCGGCTTGAACGGAGGGCCGTGAGGCCTCTCTGTCACGGCCACGAGGTGGCCGATCGGCCGCGTCATGCGCTGGTGATGTAGGTTTAGGTGCTTCCTCCTCTAATCGGGGTAGTAGCCTGCGCTTTGGGTAGCTCTTGGAGGGGCGTTCGAGATCATACTCTCCGGCCGCCAGGACTTCAGTCCATCTGTCGGCTAGCAAGTCTTGATCAACTCTAAGCTGTTGCTGTTTTTTCTTGAGGCTGCTCGCCGTGGCCATAAGCCTGCGTTTGAAACGCTCTTGTTCGACGGGATCCTCTGGTACGACAAATTCGTCATCGTCGAGGCTTGTGTCGGTGTCAAAACCGGCGGATCTCGGGTAGGGGGTCCCGAACTATGCGTCAAGGTCAGATGGTAACAGGAGACAAGGGACACTTTATTTTAACCAGGTTCGGGCCCTCTCGATGCAGGTAAAACCCTACTCCTGCTAGATTAATATTGATGATATGGGTAGTACAAGAGTAGATCTACCACGAGATCAAGGTGGCTAAACCCTAGAAGCTAGCCTATGGTATGATTGTGTATGATGATGGTTGTCCTACGGACTACAACCCTCCGATTTATATAGGCACCGGATAGGGTTAGGGTTACACAGAGTCGGTTATAATGGTAGGAGATCTTGAATATCCGCACGCCTAGCTTGCCTTCCACGCCAAGAAAAGATCCTTCCAGACACGGTTCGAAGTCTTCAATCTTGTATCTTCATAGTCCTGGAGTCCGGCTGAAGGTATAGTCCGGCTATCCGAACACCCCCTAATCGAGGACTCCCTCAGTAGCCCCTGAACCAGGCTTCAATGACGACGAGTCCGGCGCGCAGATTGTCTTCGGCATTGCAAGGCGGGTTCCTCCGCCAATTTCTTCAAGAAGAATGTAAACACCAAAAATAGTGTCCGGCTCTGCAAAATAAGTTTCCACATATTGCCATATAGAGAATAATATTAACACAAATCATATCTGCTGATGTATTCCGCAGTGCATCATAACACTGCAGCCAAGCTCTTTATATAAATTGTTTTCATTGTTCCACTTCAGCGTGTTTAGCGAGGCGGTTTCCTTAGCACGTCTTGTCAAAGCGGAGATCGTGTGCCCCGTTTAACGGGATTCTCATCAATACGGACATGGGTAACCCAACTGCGCCATTTACCATGGCACTTGGGAGGCAAGTGAGTTTTATTAGGTAGGTGGGATGCCTAACCGCACCCGCTTGTATAAAGGGATAAGGATTCACCTTTTTAACCTACGCCTTCTTCCTCCTTTGCCAATCCATCTCTCGCGCACTCAAGCTCCAGCGCCCAAGTCCGCTCTTCCTTCCTCAACCTTCTCCAACAATGTCCGGAGCGGGAGGCAAGTGGATGACCTCCTCCGTTACGGAGGCCCAAGTAAAAAAGCTAAGGAAAGTCGGATACTTGTCCAAGGACATCCCGCATCGGCTTCCTGAGAAGGGGCAGCTTCTTCCTACCCCAGGGCCCCATGAGAGGGTAGTTTTTCTTCCCCACTTCCTCCGCGGACTGGGCTTTCCACTTCACCCATTTATCCGGGGGCTCATGTTCTACTACGGCCTGGATTTCCACGATCTGGCCCCGAACTTTGTCCTCAACATCTCGGCGTTTATCGTCGTGTGTGAGGCCTTCCTCCGCGTCCGTCCCCACTTCGGCCTCTGGCTCAAGACCTTCAACGTCAAGCCCAAGGTGGTGTCCGGCACCCAGGCGGAGTGCGGAGGCGCTATGGCCGGCAAGATGGCGAACGTCCTCTGGTTCGATGGCTCCTATGTGGAGTCCCTAAAGGGGTGGCAGGTCGGGTGGTTTTACATCACCGAGCCACGCGATCCGAAATGGGTCGCAGCCCCCGAGTTCAGATCCGGACCCCCCACGCGGCTCATGTCCTGGAAAGAGACGGGCCTGTCGTGGGGCAACGAGGAAGAAGTGACTGGGTTGCAAACGTGCATCCAGTCCCTGGTGAACAGGCCAATCTGGCTGATCAATGTGATCCAGGTCATGCTCATTCGCCGGATCCTCCCGTGCCAACAACGGGATTTTACTTTGTGGGAATTTGACCCGGCGCAACACCAAACCCTCAGTAGGCTCTTCGACACGACGTATGAAGACGTCTGGAAGGTGTTGACCAAAGGCGCCGAGTCCCCCACATCCGCTTACGAGGACCGCGGATACAGCTCGCAGCATCATGCCAGCGAGGTGAGCTATCTATACCTTTGACAGGTTTGTTAAACTCTTCTTCATAGATTAACTCTATGCGGGATCTAAACTCCCTTTACCTTTGACAGGCTCGGCGGGCTATATCCGGACCAATTAACTGTCCAACTCCCCTGCCCGAAGACCCAGCCCCAGCTCTCTTGGTGAAGCTGCTGGCTCCGGCACCTTATGTGGTGCCGGAGAAGAAGGCCAAGAAGAAGAAAACCACCGGGACTCGAAAAAGTTCCCTCAACATGGTGGTGTCGGACTCGTCCTCTGACGAGTCCGCGACGCTCTCCTCTCGTGAAAATGAGGAGGAGGAACAAGAAAGCTCCCCCCCCCAGCGAGGGGAGAAAACAAGAAGAAGGCCACCCCAATGGGGGAGGCCGAGGGGTCGAGGAAAAGGAAGACCCCTCCGCCGGACTACTCCCACGACGCCGAAGAGGGCGGAGAGGAGTGGCCGGACAGAACCAAGCGTCCGGCGAAATCGTAAGTATTTATATACCAGAGTGACTCATGATATTCTTTTAACGCGCGGCTTTCCCTCATATCGCTCGTAATTTATGCAGCCCGCCCCGGGCTGAACTCGACGATTCGTCGAGCGGCTCCCTGGATTCGTCGGACGTGAACTCTGTTCCGCCCGCTGTCTCCCCCTGCAGGGCGGACGACGCCGAAGTGGCGTCCCGCCAAGCTCCAGGGCAGGAGGATATAGTCCTGGAGGAGCCGCAAGGCAATCCTCCGGACCCCAGGAGTAAAGGGGATGAAACCCCCCAGGGCTTCATGTCCGGCTTTGTGCCGGACACCGCGCCGGACTCGACAGTCCTGGTCCGCGGTGGGCGAACTCCTTCCGAGAGGAGTAAGCCGTCTGAGCCGGCGACCTCCGTCCAACCAGAGGCGCCGGACAATCTGCTGGAGGTGCTTGAGGGCGCCGCCATCGACGAGGAGCACCGTACTGTTATGAGTACGGTGATCCAAAGGGTTCAGTCCGCCAAGAGCGGACTGACTGAAGCTTGCACTAGCCTTCTGACAGGCTTCGAGGTAACTAAAATATGTCAAATTATTTACCGCATAGACAGTAGCCCCTGATGCTCTGTTCGGTGTTCGGAAAGAAAAGCCGAATAGATGATCTAGCAATTTTCGCAGGAGTCTAACAACAAAAAGTCAAATATGCGTATGCAGGCTTCGCTGCTATCCACCGCCGCACTAACTGCGCAGGTGGATGTCCTTAAAAAGGACCTCGGGCGGACCGAGCAAGAGCTCGGCCTTGCCAAACGACAGCTCGAGGAGAAAGAAGGTAAGAAATACCCTAAAAAAGAAAAAAGGTGCCTATAGAGAGGCTTGATTGCAGAAAGAAATAACAGGATTGTACTGCTTATTGTAGGGGCCACAACCGAGGTGGCAACCCTGAAGCAGGCGCTGGCTGAGGCCGGAAAGAAAATGGCCGAGGAGCGCGCCGAGCGAGAAAGGCTTGGGGTTCAGGTCGGCGAGGTGCAGCAAGAGTTGCAAGCTCTCATGAAAAAACATGAGAGTTTGGAGCTTGAGTCAAAAGCGCAAGCATCCGAGCTCGCGTCGGCCCTTGAGACCACCAAGAGTGCCAAGGCCGAAGCCCACAAGGCCCTCCAAAAGTTGGAGGAGGTGAAAAAGATAGCAACGGGTAAAGCATTCTTACTGCAAAGTAGGAATATAAAAGTAAACTACCTGTTAGTTACCCGAATCCGGAGTTCTCCAGGGGCGTTCGCCGATCTTCCCCGCAGCGTATTCGACGCTGCTGCGTTCTACCGAGCTTAAGAGGGCAGCTCGACGGAGAGTGTGTTCTGGTCTCAGTATTCTGAGGCCGGACACCCTGTGCCTTTGAGCGATCAGCTAAAACAGCTGGTCGAGCTCCACAAGGCGGCCGAACAGGCCATGAAGGGCTTACTAGTTCGGCTGTGGCCTAGAGAGGCCCTGCCTGGGAGCTATTTCGGGCTAGTGCGGCGGCTGGTGGAGGCCTGTCCACGGCTTGAGGTCATCAAGCGCTCCGCCTGCATTGAAGGTGCCTGGAGGGCACTTGCCCGTGTAAGGGTACACTGGGGTAAGCTGGACGGAGAGAAGCTGGTGAAGGACGGGCCGCCGCCGAGGAAGGAGCATCGCAAGCCCGAGAACTACTACAAGGAAGTTCTTGCCGGAGCCCGCCTTGTCGCGGATGAATGTACTAAAGATGTAGTATTTGAATGAACTCGCTCGTTTGTATCCTGTGCGCTGAAAACTTGTTCATATGCGCTAAGCAATGCTTATTGAATTTAAAATATTATTTTCTGTGCGGCCGTTTATCAAAAATTGAGAGATGGCCAGTCGTCGGCTTCTGCCCCCATGCCTCTTGGGAATGTGGGTCGCGTATATCATGTTCACCGCCCGCACTTGTGGGGGAAACCCCTTCTGTCCATTGTTGTTCGGTGGCCTGGGCTCCTCCTCGTCGTCGCTATGCAGCCCCTTGTCTTTGTGTTCGGCTCTTAACTTGCCTGCCTGCTTGAACACCCAACAATCCCTGTTGGTGTGATTGGCTGGCCTTTCGGGGGTGCCATGAATCTGGCACGAGCGGTCGAGTATCCGGTCCAAACTGGACGGGCCCTGGGTATTCTTTTTAAATGGCTTTTTCCGCTGACCGGATTTATAGCCTCTGAATCCGGCATTTACTGCCGTATCCTCATTGCTGTCGCTGCTAACGCGATGCTTTTGCTTACTTCGACGTGTCCTGCCACTTTTGTCCTTGCTATCCGAATTACCAGGGTTCTTCAATAAGTTGTTGCTGCGAGCTAGCCAGCTATCTTCGCCCGCGCAAAAGCAGGTCATGAGTGTCGTGAGGGCTGCCATAGATTTCGGCTTTTCCTGTCCCAGGTGCCGGGAAAGCCACTCGTCGCGGATGTTATGTTTGAAGGCTGCTAGGGCCTCTGCATCCGGACAATCGACTATCTGCTTTTTCTTTGTTAGGAACCGTGTCCAGAATTGCCTGGACGATTCTTCTGGCTGCTGAATTATGTGGCTTAGGTCGTCGGCGTCCGGTGGCCGCACATAGGTCCCCTGGAAGTTGTCGAGGAATGCGGCTTCCAGGTCTTCCCAAGAACCGATTGAGTCAGCTGGTAGGCTGTTAAGCCAGTGCCGGGCTGGTCCCTTGAGCTTAAGGGGGAGATATTTGATGGCGTGTAGATCGTCGCCACGTGCCATGTGGATGTGAAGGAGATAATCCTCAATCCATACTGCCGGATCTGTCGTACCATCATACGACTCGATGTTGACGGGTTTGAAACCCTCTGGGATTTTATGATCCATTACTTCATCTGTGAAGCATAGTGGGTGTGCGGCGCCCCTGTACTGGGCTATGTCACGACGCAGCTCGGAAGAGCTATGCCTGTTGTGTTCGGCCCGGCCGGATTTATTGTGTCCGGAGTGAAGATCATCACGTGTCGCCGGGCGTCTGCGCGATCCATAGATCGATCTTGTTTTCCTTGCTTTATCCTCCAGTACGTCTCGCAGGTCTGGCTCATTTTCCCGTGCCTTAGTTGAGCGGCACCGGGGCATGGTTTTTTTAGAGGTTCGACAGGCCTCTCTGTCGCGGCCGCGAGGTGGCCGGTCTGCCATGTCATGCATTGGTAATGTAGGTGTTTCCCCCTCTGATTGGGGTAGCGGCCTTCGCTTAGGATAATTTTTGGAGGGGCGCTCGAGTTCATACTCTTCGGCCGTAAGAACTTTAGTCCATCTGTCAGCTAGCAAATCTTGATCAGCTCTAAGCTGTTGCTGCTTTTTCTTTAGGCTATTCGCCAAGGCTAGAAGCCTGCGTTTAAAATGCTCTTGTTCGGCGGGGTCTGATGGTACGACGAATTCGTCGTCGTCGAGGCTTGCCTCGTCTTCGGAGGGAGGCATGTAGTTATCATCCTCAATCTCTCGCTCTGCCGCTCTCTCATGAGGGCTGGCTTCTCCATCTTCCTGCGCAGAATCTTGCTGGATTTGGTGTTCTTCGGCGCTATCCGGGGTAGTATTATCTCCCGTGCCGGAATCACCGTTTCTGCTGTGGCAGAATTTAGAGCGGCGCCGTTGACGCCGGCGTTTTGGCTATTTTTTCGAGGTGTCATCCTCCGCTGTTCCATCGCCATCTCCATCCTTTGGAGCGTCCACCATATATATGTCATATGACGAGGTGGCGGTCCAGCGCCCTACAGGTGCTGGTTCTTGTTCGTCTCCTCCTTCATCATCCAAACCGTCGAAGTCTTCGGAGCCGAAGTCAAGTATGTCGGTTAAATCATCGACAGTGGCTATTAAGTGGGTGGTGGGTGGGCTTTGAATTTCTTCGTCGTCCGAATCCCAACCCCGCAGACCATAGTCCGGCCTGGGCTCTCCTAATAGAGAGAGAGAGACTTGAGAGAATTCAGGATATCACCGAAAGGTGAGTGCTGAAAGATGTCCGCGGCGGTGAACTCCATTATAGGCGCCCAATCGGATTCGATCGGCAGGGGCACGGGAGGCCCGGAGTTTGGAGAAGAATCAGACTCCTTGGAGTCATGGGCCGTGCGGAGTACGGGGCTGGCGTTCGGCTTGATCGCCTTCAAGATCGCAGCCCCCGAGGTGACGTCCAACCGTTCATCCTCAAAGAACGCAGCGGGCTCCGAGTCGAGGATCGGGGCAGGTGCGTGTGCGGCCTCCAGGGCATTATTCGGAGGCAGAGCTATATCATGCCCCTCGAGGTAGTGCGGCGCGCTTGGTTGTGGCTCGAACCCGTCAAAGATCAAGTCTCCGCGGATATCTGCCGTGTAGTTTAAGCTTCCAAACCTGAGTTGATGGCCTGGGGCGTAGCTTTTGATCTGCTCCGGACGACCAAACGAATTGTCCCGCAGAGCGAAGCCGCCGAAGACGAAGATTTGTCCGGGGAGGAAAGTCTCATCCTGGACCTCATCGTTGTTGATGATCAAAGGAGCCATCAGGCCTAAAAAGCGACGACACAGAGGAACTCCCAATGAAAGCACCAATGTCGGTGTCAAAACCGGTGGATCTCGGGTAGGGGGTCCCGAACTGTGCGTCAAGGTCGGATGGTAACAGGAGACAAGGGACACTTTATTTTACCCAGGTTTGGGCCCTCTCGATGGAGGTAAAACCCTACTCCTGCTAGATTAATATGGATGATATGGGTAGTACAAGAGTAGATCTACCACGTGATCAAGGAGGCTAAACCCTATAAGCTAGCCTATGGTATGATTGTGTATGATGATGGTTGTCCTACGGACTACAACCCTCTGGTTTATATAGACACCGGATAGGGTTAGGGTTACACAGAGTCGGTTACAATGGTAGGAGATCTTGAATATCCGCATGCCTAGCTTGCCTTCCATGCCAAGAAAAGATCCTTCCGGACACGGGACGAAGTCTTCAATCTTGTATCTTCATAGTCCTGGAGTCCGGCTGAAGGTATAGTCTGGCTATCCGAACACCCCCTAATCCAGGACTCCCTCAGCTTGCCTCGTCTTTGGAGGGAGGCATGCAATTATCGTCCTCCATCTCTTTGTCTGCCGCTCTCTCATGAGGGCTGGCTTCTCCGTCCTCCTATGCAGAATCCTGATGGAGGGGGTTGTCTTCGGAACTGCCCGGGGTATTATTATCTCTCGTGCCGGAAACACCGTTGTTGCTTTGGCTAGATTTAGAGCGGCACCGCTAACGCCGGTGTTTAGGCTGCTTTTTGGAGGGGTCATCCTCCGCAGTTCCATCGCCATTGCCTTCTTTTGGGGTGTCCACCATGTATATGTCATATGACGAGGTGGCTTTCCAGTGCCCTATAGGCGCTGGTTCCTGTTCGTCTCCTACATCATCGTCCATACCGTCGATGTCTTCGGAGTCGAAGTCGAGCATGTCGGTTAAATCATTGACAGTGGCTACGAAGTGGGTGGTGGGTGGGCTTTGAATTTCTTCTCCATCCGCATCCCAACCTTGCTGACCATAGTCCGGCCAGGACTGTCCTGATAAAGAGAGAGATTTTAGTGAGTTCAGAATATCGCCGAAGGGTGGGTGCTGAAAGATATCCGCAGCGGTGAATTCCATGACCGGCGCCCAATCGGATTCGATTGGCAAGGGCGCGGGGGGCTCGGAGTCCGGAGAGGAGTCCAGCACCTTGGAGCCACGGGCCTCGCAGAGAATAGGGATGGTGTTCGGCTCGATCGCCGTAGAGATTGCAACCCCCGAGGCGGTGTCCAACCACCCGTCCTCGATTGGCGCAGTCGGCTCCGAGCTAAGGGTCGGAGCGGACATGGGTGCAGCCTCCAAGGCACTGTCTGGCAACAGAGCTAGATCATGCCCTTCGCGACAGTGCGACGCGCCCAGCTGTGGCTCGAATCCGTCGAAGATCAAGTCTCCGCGGATATCAGCCGTGTAGTTCAAGCTTCCAAATCTGACCTGATGGCCAGGGGCATAGCTTTCGATCTGCTCCAGATGGCCAAGCGAATTGGCCCGCAGTGCAAAGCCGCCGAATACGAAGATCTATTCGGGGAGAAAAGTCTCTCCCTGGACCGCATCGCTGTTGATGATCGGAGGAGCCATCGGGCCTAAAAGCAACGACGCAGAGGAACTCTCAATGAAAGCACCAATGTCGGTGTCAAAACCGGCGGATCTCGGGTAGGGGGTCCCAAACTATGCGTCTAGGCGGATGGTAACAGGAGACAAGGGGCACAATGTTTTTACCCAGGTTTGGGCCCTCTCGATGGAGGTAAAACCCTACTCCTGCTTGATTAATATTGATGGTATGAGTAGTACAAGAGTAGATCTACCACGAGATCAGAGAGGCTAAACCCTAGAAGCTAGCCTATGGTATGATTGTTCTTCTTCTATCCTGCGGACTAAAACCCTCCGGTTTATATAGACACCGGAGAGGGCTAGGGTTACACAGAGTCGGTTACAATGGTAGGAGATCTACATATCGTATCGCCAAGCTTGCCTTCCATGCCAAGGAAAGTCCCTTCCGGACACGGGACGAAGTCTTCAATCTTGTATCTTCATAGTCCAGGAGTCCGGCCGAAGGTATAGTCCGGCTATCCAGACACCCCCTAATCCAGGAATCCCTCAGTCCCCTTGAAAGAAGTAGGATCATACTTCTCTTGTTGAGGAACAAACTTCGTCTCGGGGTATTGATCTTCTTCCCACTCAACTCCATTGGCATTGAACTTTTGTTCAAAACCAACACCTTGATTCTTCCGGTGCCTTCCTTGCTTGCGTACAATTTCCTCGAATTTCTTACTTCCGGCAAGGCTCTTGTAAACACCTTTCTCTATAATTCCCTTCAATAAGCTATTTTCTTGCTCAAGTGCAACTTGGCTAAGATAATCATTAGTGGAATCAACAGAACTACTAGAAGCAACAACATTGGATATAACATGGTTATTGTTTACTACTAGAAGAAGAATCTTTCTTGCTCTTTTTACTAGATTGTACTTGTGGCATGTAAGTAGACAAGAGTAAATGCTTGGCAATGTAAGAAGAACTTTTCTTACAAAGATCATCATTGATTGCTTTTAAGAACCCTTGCTCTTGCTCAAGGTTGAGCTTTTCAAAGCGTAGCTTCTCACGAGTCTTTAAAAGCTCTCGATGATCTTCTAAGGTGGTTTCATGAGCTAACTTAAGAGTGTTTAGTTCTTTAGTTAGACGCTCAATCTCCTTCTTATGATCGTCATTCGTTCTTGATTAGCATGATTAATAGCAAGTTCATCATAGTTTTCATCACTAGAGTTGTCAACAAGTAAATCATCATCACCTAGAAAATCATCTTCATCACTATTGAAATCAACATACTGCAGGTGTGATACCTTTGGGCCTTTAGCCATGAAGCATCTTACAATTCCTTCATTTCGTGAGTCAAATATTTTGTAGGATTTGCTTCACACAAGTGCTAGACCGGCAACACCTTCATCTTGAGTATATTCTGAGTCGGAGTGATAACTTCTCTCGGAGTGATGTTCAAATTTGGAGCTGGATACCCATTCAACAACGTGAGCTTGATGTCTTCTTTTTGTGTAGCTCCTTGATGACTTGTCCTTCCTTTTCGAATCCTTGCTTCTGTGAGTGGTTCTTCGTTCATAACAATCATCTCTACTCCTTCTCTCTCTTGGAGATGATTCTTCTCTTCTACTTCTCCTTTTAGGTGAGTCTTCTCTTCTTTTGTAGGGATCCGTACACTCATTGGAGTAGTGTCCGGGTCTTCCACAATTGTAGAAATTATGCTCACGACTAGAAGATCTTTTGTCATTGTAGGACCTTGACTTGGAACTTCTTTCCTTGCTTCTACTCTTGTAGAACTTGTTGAAGTTCTTCACCATTAGGCTCAATTCCTCATTGAAGGCTTGTTTCTCACTTGATGATGTAGGAGCATCACATGAGGCTTTGTAAGAACCACTTGACTTGTTATGAAGCTCTTCTTTATCCTTGAGTGACATCTCATGAGCAACTATTCTACCAATGACTTCGGTTGGCTTGAGATCTTTGTAGTTGGGCATCATTTGGATCAATGTGCACACGGTTTCATATTTTCCATCCAAGGCTCTTAGGATCTTCTTGCACATCCAATTTGGATTCCCTAACAGAGTCAGTAACTTCGTGAATATCAATCAAAGTATCCCAAATTTCCTTTGCACTCTCAAGACGGCTGATTTTGATGAATTTTTTGGGGCACAATCCATTGAAGAGGATATCGCAAGCTTGAGCATTATATTGCAACATCTTCAACTCTTCCGCGGTAGCTTCACGATTTGGTTCTCTCCCATCAAAGAATTCACATTGCAAGCCAATACACACAATAGCCCAAACAGAGGGGTTATGTCCAAGAATATGCATTTTCATCTTATGCTTCCAACTAGCAAAATTAGCACCATCAAAGTAAGGACCTCTACGGTGGTAATTTCCCTCGCTAGATGCCATACTCTCCTAGGTTGTGAAACCAAGGCTATGATCACCAAAGCTATGGAAATCAAGGCAAATGGACACCAAAGCTCTAATACCACTTGTAGGATCGAAAGTATGTCTAGAGGGGGGGGGTGATTAGACTACTTGACCAAATAAAGATCTAGCCTTTTCCCAATTTTAAGTCTTGGCAGATTTTAGCAACTTAGCACAAGTCAAGCAATCAACCTAGACATGCAAGTCTAAGAGTATAGCAGCGGAATGTAAATCATTACATATGAAGGTAAAGGGGAGGAGTTTGGAGGGAGCAAACGCAATGTAGACACAGAGATTTTTGGCGTGGTTCCGATAGGTGGTGCTATCGTACATCCACATTGATGGAGACTTCAACCCACGAAGGGTAATGGTTGCGCGAGTCTACGGAGGGCTCCACCCAGGAAGGGTCCACGAAGAAGCAACCTTGTCAATCCCACCTTGGCCATCGCCTACGAAGGACTTGCCTCACTTGGGTAGATCTTCACGAAGTAGGCGATCTCCTTGCCCTTACAAACTCCTTGGTTCAACTCCACAATCTTGATGGAGGCTCCCAAGTGACACCTAACCAATCTAGGAGACACCACTCTCCAAAAGGTAATAGTTTGTGTGTTGATGATGTACTCCTTGCTCTTGTGCTTCAAATGATAGTCTCCCCAAAACTCAACTCTCTCTCACAGATTTGGATTTGGTGGTAAGATGATTTGAGTGGAAAGCAACTTGGGGAAGGCTAGAGATCAAGATTCTTGTGGTTGGATTGGAATATCCTGGTCTCAACACATGAGTAGGTGGTTCTCTCTCAGAAAATGAATGGTGGAAGTGTAGGAACGTTCTGATAGCTGTCTCCACGAATGGAGGAAGAGTGGAGGGGTATATATAGCCTCCACACAAAATCTGACCGTTACACACAATTTACCAAACTTGGTGACACCGAATACTCAAACTCGGTCAGACCGATTTAGTTCAAAATATGAACGTTAGGATTTTCAGTGGGACCGTCATGTCAACTCGGCGGGACCGATTTCATTAGGGTTAGGGCATAATGTAATCTCGGTGAGACTGATCACATGAACTTGGTGAGACCGATTTCTGTAATAGGCAAACAGAGAGTTGGCCAGGCAAACTCGGTGGGACCGATCGCTCATTTTGGTGAGACCGAAACATTACAAAAAGGAAACAGAGAGTTTGCATTGCGAACTCGGTGGGACCGATCGCTCATCTCGGTTAGACTAAAATGTTACGAAGGGAAACAGAGAGTTTGCAATCCCATCTCGGTGAGAGCGAACTGATTAGGGTTTCTGGCAATGGCTATGTCAAATGAACTTAGTGTGGTGCCAGATAGATCAAATCGGTGGGGCCGAGTTTGACTTTTGGTTTGGGACATATGTGGATATGAGTAAGTGGTTGAGGGCTTTTGGAGCATATCACTAAGCATTTTGAGCAAGCAAGCCATTAAGCAACACCTCATCCCCTTTTAATAGTATTGGCTTTTCCTATGGACTCAATGTGATCTTGGATCACTAAAAATGAAAATGTAGAGTCTTGAGCTTGAGCCAAAATGTGTCGTTAGCATTTTGAGGGGTCCACATATCTAGTCCATGCCATGCCAATCATTGAACTTTCTGAAATGACCATCTTGAAAGAGTATTCGTTCAATGAGCTATATGTTGTTAAGAATTACCAAAACCACCCAAGGATTAGTTGCACTTTCAGGAATCCCATCATCGGAATATGTAAGCCAAGTTCTATAATGAAAAAGGCCCACTAGTATATGAAAGTTCTAACTCGGGAGACTATATATGAAAAACATGGTGCTACTCTGAAGTACAAGTATGAAAAAGGATAGTAACATTGCCCCTTTTCTCTTTTTCTCTCATTTTGGGCTCTTTTTTGTTCTCTTTTCTTCGTCTGGAGTCTCATCCTGACTTGTGGGGGAATCATGGTCTCCATCATCCTTTCCTCACTGGGACAATGCTCTAATAATGATGATCATCACACTTCTATTTACTTACAACTTGATAAAACTAGAACAATCTGACTCTATATGAATGCCTCTGGCAGTGTACCAGGATGTGCAATGATCTAGCATAACATGTATAGTAATGATGAATGGTGTTTGAGCCACAAATATGTTGTCAGCTATATGATCATGCGAAGCAATATGACAATGGAAACATATGTCATGAAAACAAAATGGTGGAAGTTGCATGACAATATATCTCAGAATGGCTATGGAAATCCCATAATAGGTAGGTATGGTGGCTGTTTTGAGGAAGATATAAGGAGCCTTATGTGTGATAGAGCGTATCATACCACGGGGTTTGGATGCACCGGCGAAGTTCGCACCAACTCTTGAGGTGAGAAAGGGCAATGCACGGTACCGAAGAGGCTAGCAAATTGCAGAAAGGTAGGAGTGCGTAGAATCCATGGACTCACATTAGTCATAAAGAACTCACATACTTATTGTAAAATCCTATTATCCCTCGAAGCAAAGTACTACTTGCATGCCCCTAGGGAATTGGTTGGTAGGAGTTAACCATCACGCGCATGCGATTATAACAACACCCAAGGATTTCAATCAGCCATACACATGCTCAAACCTCCCCGCCGATAATCCCCAAGTGCCAGGAATCATCATAGCAATTTCCAAAGGTGGAAGTGATAAGTATGGAATGCCGAAAGCACAAGGAGATAAAGGTAAGATTAATATTCCTCCAAGTCCTATCTGCCACTAATACGACTCTACGTACACCAAGCGTTTGCTTTCATATAGAAACGAGAAATAAAACTACGTTGTGGGTATAAAGGGGATAGCTTTGCATTATATCGAAGAGCTAAAATATAAAACTAGGTGCTTCGTAAATAAAGTTGGAATATATGTATTACAAATAGAGAGTGTGGAATAATGATGGATTGGTGTGCGGAATTGTCCTAGGCAATTGTTATCAAGATCGGTAATCACATTATCACAATTTTACATGAGGGAGAGGCATGAGCTAACATACTTTCCGTACTTGGATCATATGAACTTACGATTGGACTCCTAGCAAGTATCCACAACTACTAGAAGTCATTAAGGTAAACCCAACCATAGCTATCAAGTCCCCTTAACTCCCATACGCAACTACCCCCTTACTTGAGTGTAAGCTTCGGTCACTCTAGCCAGGCACTATAAGCGAATCATGAACATATTGCAACACCCTACAACGGGAATCCACCATGTGTGCATGACACGGAAGGCATCATAGGACAACACCAAAATAAAACATACAACTCAAACCAATCAAGATCATCAACCAACCCAAAGAACAAAAGAAACCTACTCAAACATCATAGGATGGCAACACATCATTGGATAATAATATGGGGCATAAAGCACCATGTTCAAGTAGGGGATTATAGCCAGATGCGGGAGAGTAGACTGCTGAAAAGAGACAGGGGAGGTGATGAAGACAGTGATGTTGATGAGGATAATCACCGCGGTGATGGTTCCAACTGCGGCACTCCGGCGCCACCGAGAGATAGGGGAAGAGAGGCTCCTCCTTTGGCTTTCTCCTCCATGGTCTCCCCTAGATGCAGAGAGGTTCTCCCTATGTTCGTTGGACTCCATGGTGCCCAAAGGGGCGAGGGCCCCCTCCAAGAATGAATCTCTCTCTCTCTCTCTCTCTCTCTCTATCTCTCTCTCTCTCTCTCTCTCTCTATTTCCTTCTGTTTCTATGACCCCATTTCTGGCCAAAAACCATTTCTTAAATTCCCGGAGATTCGTAACTCCGATTGGGCTAAAATTTTGAGGGGATTTTTTTCTGGATATTCTCTTTCTTGTTGTGAAAGAAGGGCATCAACCAACCTTCAATGTGCTAACAAGCCACCTAGGCGCGGCCAGGGGGTAGGCCGCGCCCATGTGGCTTGTGGGGCTCTCGAGCTCCACCT
This sequence comes from Aegilops umbellulata, assembly GCA_032464435.1. Taxonomy (NCBI): domain Eukaryota; kingdom Viridiplantae; phylum Streptophyta; class Magnoliopsida; order Poales; family Poaceae; genus Aegilops; species Aegilops umbellulata. Next base: position 291,842,538 of record CP136054.1, on the reverse strand, counting down.
CGCATTGATTCTTCCTCTCAAATATCAGATATATTCCATAAAAATCTTCGTGAATTTTATTGCGTTTGGACTTTATTTGGTATGGTAATCCTGAGAAACAAAAAACATGCAAAAAAACAGGAATTCGGACTGGGCACTAGATTAATAAGTTAGTCCATAAAAATAATATAAAAGTGCGCCAAAACAATACAAAATTGTAATAAACATGGCATGAATTCTTTATAAGTTATAGGTACTTTCGAGACGTATCAGCATCCTCAAGCTCAATTCCTGCTCGTCCTTGAGTAGGTAAATGATAAAAAGAAACAATTTATGAAGTGTGAATGCTAGCATAGTGCAGAAGTTTGATCAATGATAATTCAATCACTTTTCCTAGCATTATAGACACCAACTCTTTCTCATAAAACTCATGTTGATAAAGTAGCCATCTAATCACATGTTATGGTTCAAACAATGCATTCTCCTGAAACTTAACAACCTATGTTCTTAGTCACCAAACAATTGCAATTCAACTTATTTTAAACAAAGTCTAAGTAATAGCTCCACATACTCAATTATCATATAGTCTTCATAGATACAATTGTCACCAATAATAATTCATGATCAAATATATTTGCATGGCCATATATGCCTTGTCGGCGTTCCGGGAACGGGGGTCTCCAGACTTGCTTGCCTGCGGCCCACGGCGTGGCTAGGCAGCAGGCCGTACGGCCCATCTTCATCAACGAGGCATCCAAGACCTTCGCGAGGGTCCAAGCCTTGCGAGGCGGAGGACACAAGGCCTCCTCTGGAGTGGCCTAGCCAGGCAGGCTCACGAGGAGCGAAGATATCAAGGCAAGGCAAACCTCACAAGGCTCTCGTGACGTGAGCCATGACGAACGGTGCCAGGCGGGCGCCGGTGCGTGCAACGTCCTTATTTCCTCTTTGGTGCTAAGGAGGCAAGCGCAGACGAAGAGTACCGAGGCATCAGGCAAAGGTTGCCATATTGGTGCAACAAGACCAAGACCAGGAGGACGGCAAGGTGGAGGTCATCGTGGAGCCCAAGACGGCGTCACCCCAGAGCTTTTCGCAGGCGAAGACCGCTTTTGTTAGGATAGCTTGTACTAGTTGTCCCCCTTCAAATTTGCCCGCCGTTGTTGGCTCCCTTCCCGCTCGATATTTGGGAAGAGGACCAGGGCCTCTATATATAGGTTTAATCACCACAGTAGAAGGGACAACGACTAGAACAGATCGAGAAGCCAACACTCGCACAAGAACACCGAACCTCAGGAGGCTGTTCTTCCCTTGTACTGTTTATCATCAGCCCAAGAGGCAATCCACCACCACCACACTGGAGTAGGGTATTACAGCACAACGGTGGCCCGAACCAGTATAAACCCCGTGTCTCTTTTCTGTGTTGCGAGTTCGTCGAGTTCGTCCGCGAGATCTTGGCGAGCTAGAGCGTAGATCGGTAGGAGGGAAAGACTTCGCGCGCACCCCAGTGTTCGAACCTTATGGGTTTGCCGGAACCCCACATCTGACATTTGGCGCGCCAGGTAGGGGTGCGCCATAGTTTCCCTTCCGTCGGTTCATTGCTCCATCGCTCCATCGCTTCCATGGTGGACACTCGCCATGCTCGAGCTGAGCGTCGGGCTGCCCTCTCCGCCCGCGTCGCTCACACGGCTCCCGTAGGCGGGCCACCTCGTCACTCTCCGTCTCTCGCCGCCAACGCTGCCACCGGCCCGGCGGGGAACGAGCAGCAGGCGTCGTTGCTGCATCCTTCAGTGCGGCAGGACGGCCGCACCGCTACTCCATCACTCACCCCTGCTGGTTCCTCGTCCCACGCGCACCGCGCTCCCATGGAGGCACGGGCCGCGCTCCTTGCGGTGAACGAGCTCCTGTGTTACCGCCCTGTCAACGACCTCTACGAGGAGTTGCTCGACCACGGCGTCGAGCTCGTCCGCACCGTGGGGGCTCTTCAGCACCGTCCCACTCTCTGCCTCCTCCTCAACCAGCCGCGGGCGACGGGGCTCATGGCATGCCTCCACCGCCTCAACCCCAAGATGGCGCCTTGGCACCCAGGCGCGCAACTCCGCGGCGTGATCCACCACGCCCGGCGCTCGCGCATGATGAAAGAAGCTGCCAAGAAATCCCGCGGCCGCGGGAAGCTGCACCGGCGCTCCCCGCGCCACCTCGTCAAGACCGCGCACCGCCCGCAGCGGCGCAGCGCGAACCCCGTCAAGACCAAGCTCCACTTCCGAAGCGGGCCCCGACAACCACAGCCGGCTACCGCGCCTTCACCCCCGAGCTACGTAGTGTCGCGTGGCTAGGCAAGTTCAAGCCAGATCTGCCTCCTCGCTACGACGGCACTGCTGACCCCGCGGAGTTCCTGCAGCTCTACGAGCTGAGCATCGAAGCAGCCAACGGCGACGAAAAAGTCATGGCGAACTGGTTTCCCATGGCTCTCAAGGATGGGGCCCGCTCTTGGCTCCTGAACCTGCAGCACGGCTCGATCTCCTCCTGGGACGAGATGCGCGACCGCTTCGTCGCCAACTTCCAGGGCACTCGCGACCTCCCACCAGCCGCGGGCGATCTACGCCGCATCAAGCAATAGCCAGGAGAAACCCTCCAGAAGTACATCCAGCGCTTCAACAACACCCGCCTCAAGATCCCCAAGGTCACGGACGAGGCCATCATCTCCGCGTTCTCTGACGGCATCCGTGACGTCAAGATGAAGGAAGAGCTGGCTATCCACGAGGAGCTCTGCACCTCTCAGGAGCTGTTCAACCTGGCGACCAAGTGCGCTAGAGCTAAGGAGGGGCGTCTCTCTCTCCTCGAGCTGCCAGCTGCAGGAGCGGAAGAAAAGAAGACCAAGGCCAAGGACGTGAAGCGCAAAGAGCCAGTGGTGCTCGCAGCGGAGCCCGACACCAAGCGAGGCAGAGATCAACCCGAGTCGTCCAAGAACAGCCGACCGTTCTGCGCCTTCCACAACCTGAACACCCACAACCCCAGCGACTGCCAAGAGCTCAGAGCCATACAAGAAGGATGCTATGGTCGACGCCCCGAGCGCAACGACTGGGGCTACGACCGCGGAGGAGGATGTGGAGGCGGACGCTGGGATGACCGGGGGCCGTGCCAGGAGTGGCGCGACCGGCCTCGTGAGGACCGCTGTTAGGACCAACCTCGCGAGGGCGCCCGGAGGGACCCGCCTCATGAGGATCGCCCTCAGGGCAACACCGGTCTTCCCCCGCTGCCGCCACCAAGAAGGATTGACGACCACCACCAGGACGAGGGGGCTGGGGGCTTCTAGGAGCCGCGTGCGATCGCTTGCATCTTTGTGTGGTTCTCAAGCCCCAGCCTCTCAGCACATCTTCAAACAATTCGCTCGCGAGGTGAACGCGGTGCTCCCCAAGTTCGAGGCCACGCGCCCGCTCAGGTGGTCTTAATGCGCGATCACCTTCAACTCAGCAGACCAGCTCAAGTGTGCAGCCACCGCAGGCGCACTCCCTATGTTGTGCTCCCTAGTCATCAGCACTGTGCAAGTCACCAAGACTCTCATTGACGGCGGCGCAGGGCTCAACGTCCTATCCGTCGACACGTTCAACAATCTCCAAGTGCCCTGTGAGCAACTCCAGCCAACAAAGCCTTTCTCAGGAGTAACTGACGGTTCCACCACACTGATAGGGCAAGTCCACCTGCCTGCCACCTTCGGGGAGCGCAAGAACTACCGCACCGAGCTCATCGACTTCGACGTCACTGTAGGATCTAGAAGTAGGTGTATCTAGAGGGGGGTGATTAGACACTTAGTGCTAAAGTTGCAATTTTTAAACTTTTTCAGTTTGAGTGGAGTTTTAGGCACAATTTCAACATACACAATACATATCAAGCAAGTATGCAAAGAGTATATGAGCAGCGGAATGTAAAGCATGCAACTTGCAAGAATGTAAAGGGAAGGGTTTGGAGAAATCAAACGCAATTGAAGACAAGGATGTTTTTCCCGTGGTTCGGATAGGTGGTGCTATCCTACATCCACTTTGATGGAGACTTCAACCCACGAAGGGTAACGGTTACGCGATTCCACGGAGGGCTCCACCCACGAAGGGTCCACGAAGAAGCAACCTTGTCTATCCCACCATGGCCGTCGCCCACGAAGGACTTGCCTCACTAGCGGTAGATCGTCATGAAGTAGGCGATCTCCTTGCCCTTACAAATCCTTGGTTCAACTCCACAATCTTGTCGTAGGCTCCCAAGTGACACCTAGCCAATCTAGGAGACACCACTCTCCAAGAAGTAACAAATGGTGTGTTGATGATGAACTCCTTGCTCTTGTGCTTCAAATGATAGTATCCCCAACACTCAACTCTCTCTCACAGGATTTGGATTTGGTAGAAAGAAGATTTGAGTGGAAAGCAACTTGGGGAAGGCTAGAGATCAAGATTCATATGGTAGGAATGGAATATCTTGGTCTCAACACATGAGTAGGTGGTTCTCTCTCAGAACATATGAGTTGGAAGTGTAGATGTGTTCTGATGGCTCTCACCACGAGTGAAGAGGAGGTGGAGGGGTATATATAGCCTCCACACAAAATCCAACCGTTACACACAATTTACCAATCTCGGTGTGACCGAATCAACAAACTCGGTCGGACCGAAATAGTAAACCTAGTGACCGTTAGTGATTTTCGGTGGGACTGACATGCAACTCGGTAGGACCGATATGGTTAGGGTTAGGGCATAACGTAATCTCGATGAGACCGATTACACAAACTCGGTGAGACCGATTTTGGTAATTAGCTAACTAGAGAGTTGGTCAGGCAAACTCGGTGGGACCGATTACTAAACTCGGTTGGACCGATTTTGGTAATAGGTTAACCAGAGAGTTTGCATTGTAATCTCGGTAGTACCGATTGCCTAAACTCGGCGAGACCTATTTTGACAATGGACATACACAGTGAGATTGCAATCCCATCTCGGTGAGACCGAGATCCCTATCGGTAGAACCAATTTGCCAGGGTTTGGCAGTGGCTTATGACATGTGAAACTCGGTGGCGCCGTATAGAAAGAATCGGTAGGACCGAGTTTGACTTTGGGTTTAGGTCATATGTGGAAGTGGTAAAGTAGCTGAGGGTTTTTGGAGCATATCATTAAGCACATGAAGCAAGAGGCTCATTAAGCAACACCTCATCCCTCCTTGATAGTATTGGCTTTTCCTATAGACTCAATGTGATCTTGGATCACTAAAATGTAACATGAAGAGTCTTGAGCTTGAAGCTTCAGCCAATCCTTTGTCCTTAGCATCTTGAAGGAGTTCCCACAACCTTTAGTCCATGCCACTCCATTGTTGAACTTATCTAAAACATGCTAGATAGAAACGTTAGTCCAACAAGAGATATGTTGACATTAATTACCAAAACCACCTAGGGAGCACTTGTGCTTTCAGTCGCGCACATCCACCTGTCGTACAATGCCATCCTCAGGTATCCAGCCCTGCCCAAGTTCATGGCAGTCACTCATCACAGCTACAATGTTCTCAAGATGCCAGGAAGCGGAGGAATCATCACTGTCCCATGTGAAGAGAGGGATGCGGTGTGCTCCCTCAAGCGTGCCTTCCAAGCCACAGCAATCGACGACCCTAACAGCAGAAGTGAAGGCCCTCCGGAGACCATCCCCAAGAAGAAGTTGTCGCGCCACGCAGGACCCCAAGGAGATGGCGACGCAGCAGGAGACTCATCAGGATCAGCGCCCGCTCCAGGGGCGCCTCCCTCCATCGCATAGGAAGGCGCACCCGGCGCCCTCCTTAGGCAGGGCTCGGGGGCTCTCTCCTGGAGGGCCTCAGACCTTGCCAACCTCACGAGGGAGGCGCTTGGGCACCACTTGGAGGCGTGCTTCGTGGAACGTTTCCCTCAGGAGAACATAGGGCAAGGAGTGCCCACCACCCAGGAGTTCATCAACAAGACCACCCAGGAATTGCAAGAAGCAAGAGCCATGCGCGGTCACACCCGCTCACAAGGCGCAGCTCCACATCCACGCGAGGATGCCGGGCTGCGTGTCTGCGTCGACGTCCCAAGGCTCAACAGGGCCGCATCTCAGGAGCGCTTCTGGCCATCACGTGTGGGCCGCTATGAGGGCCCACCACACAGCTACGTTCGCATGCCCTTCGGCTTGCCGAGCGTGGCGTCGGCCTAACAGCGCAACATGCAGCAAGTCCTGACAGCTCAGGAGGCCAGGATCCACGCCGTTCAGGAGGAGATGGAGATGGTCTTCAGGGAACCTCCTGAGCCCCCAGAGCCTCCCGAGGCTCTGGGTCCTGGTGGCTCATGAGGAGTCATTCCTTCAACGCATGGCTTTAGCTACACCAACTCTACTTCGCCTACAAAACCAAGTGACATCTTCCAAGTTCGTTTAAGATGGGAGCGCCCCTCGGGCTGCATTATTCCCAGGCCACACGGGTCCGTCCCTGTGGCATGTATCCCTTTTGCTTAAGTCTTTAGCTTACCTTGCTGGGGGCGCCCCTCGGGCTACATCATCCCCAAGCCGCTCGGGCCAGGCCCAGTGGCATGTATGTTCCTGCATTTATCCAAGTCGATCTGCTCTTTATGCTTAATCCGCCAACGGCTATCGCCTGCTCAATCATCGCCTCCCCGGGGCCTTCACACAGGCACAACGCTGGTGCATGGGTCCGTCCCTGCCACGACCGACAAAATCTGAGTGGTCGAGCTCTGGCTCGCGGCATGCACCGTGCACGTCACCTCACCAGGCCCTCGGTGCCTTCGCCTCACACAGAGCAACCAGCGGCAGGCTAACAGCTGTAACGGTAAACCATGTTTCTTCTTCTGCCTGTTCACACGAGTTCCGAGGGAAGGATAGCAGATGGCACCGCGAGTCTCTGTTTCCTCGTGCGATTCTCTTGCGCATTAAAAGGGGGGCTCCTGAGCATCGCGACTCAGGAGCTCTTACTAGCTCTCCAGCCCTCACCCCTTGGCCTTGACCACGGCATCGCGACCTGGCATACCAGCGGCGGCTGAGCTCGCTCGAGGGCCGGGACATGAGGACGTAGAGCACTAAGGATAGCATGGGGGAAGGGAAACTCGTATGGGCCGGACTAGCTATGTCGCACTAGTAGGCGCGCAGCTCTAGCACCACGTCAGGAGTCACCACAAAATCAGCGAGATAAGTCCTGCACCTGGATCGACTAAATGCTTGGGCCTAATGGTCGCTCACGCCCTGCCACAACCCCGTTGCGGCCACGTCAACTCCCTTTCTCGCCTTACCATGGCTGCTTGGGCGCTAAGGGGGACCTCCTGAGCATCGCGCCTCAGGAGCTCTTACTGGACCTCGGGCCGCGCACCTCCTGGCCTTGACCATGGCACGCGACCTGGCATACCAGCAACGGCTGTAGCCGCCTTGGGACCGGGACTCATCAGCGTAGAGCAACAAGCTATCATGAGGAAAGAAAGGGGGGACCGAGCCTCAACGGGACGTGCGTGCACCAAGTGTTTATAACAAGGAAGATAAGCATGAATTACAAACCCTTACATGCCCCCACGGGGTGATTCGTGATCCTTCGCAGGAAACAAAAACTGATACTAAGGGGAATCCTATCTACACCATCCCGTGGAGGATGCCATCATCAACAGTGGGCCACGGGAGACCGGCGCCAACCCCATCCAGATCAGCGGCGGCGGCGGCCGGACGCCGTAGCCCTGCTCCGAGTGCGGCGAGAGCTCGAAGGGACATAGCTGTCGTCGCTCGTCTACGGAGTCTCGTAAAGCTCGGGAGAGCTACCGGGCTCCCAAGAACCGCTGCTGTTGTTGGAGCGGCCGCGATCAGAGTGCATGACGGCCCGACGCTCCTCTCCAGAGCAGCACTCCAAGCGGCGGCCCTCGGCGTCAAAGACCTTGAAGAAGAGCGTGGATTCACCGTCATACTCGAAGTGGATCGCAAGGGCTCCCCTCGCACGGCAAACCTGCGCTATCTCGCCCCAGCCGGGAGTAATGAAGATCTTGCCGGTGGGGACCGCTTCGATCTCCGCTCCGGTCGCCGGACCACTGCAGTCAGCATGCTGCAGCCAGAGCTCGAGCGGCCCCCTCGGCGGCATCACGCCGGAGAAGAACCGTGGGAAGCGGATCCAGGATCTTGGTGGCATCGGCGCCCATAGCACCAACTCATGCAAGGAGTCAGCGACGTGGACCCCAAGGGCAACGGCACGCGGCGCCGTGGCGCGACGACCCTGGACGCGGCGCGGGCGGTGCTGCTTGTCTCTCCGTCCTCCCGAGCCCTCAGCTTGGGTGTAGAAGGGTAGCGGGTACCCTGGTGGAGGCCGCTCGCACCAAGGCCTCGTCACCACTTCCATTGCCACTTCGTCACGGCGATGGATCGATCGCTTCTTCGGCGGAAGTGGCCCTAGATCGTCACGGGGAGCTTTTCCTTTCTCTTCGGCGAAAAACCTTCTAATGGGCGCCATTGTTGTCAGCAGGGGAGCAAGGAGGATGAAGCAAGTGAGCGAGGAAGAGATGGGCAATGGGGGCTCCGCCCCCCTCCCCATTCATAGCAAGAGAAGGCCAACCAGCGTCTCCCACGATCGCAGGTAATGATGGTTTTCCTTGCATGTCGCAGGGACTTGTCAAATCATGCAGTTGCCGAGGCAGTGTCGGGAAGCAGAGATGCCCACGTCCAGTCAACCGCCACGCGTCGACCGAGGCCGCAGGCTTTTGGGGCCCGCGGCGCTCTGAACTTGACCCTTGGCTTTGCCATGAAGTCAAGCCCGAGCGCACCTTGGGCCCGGGGGCTACTGTCGGCGTTCTGGGAACGGGGGTCCCTAGACTTGCCTGTCTGCGGCCCACGACATGGCTAGGCAGTAGGTCGTATGGCCCATCTTCATCAACGAGGCATCCAAGACCCTTGCGAGGGTCCAAGCCTCGCGAGGCGGATGACACAAGGCCTCCTCTGGAGTGGCCTAGCCAGGCAGGCTCACGAGGAGCGGAGATATCAAGGCAAGGCAAACCTCACGAGGCTCTCGTGATGTGAGCCATGACGAACGGTGCCAGGCGGGTGCCAGGCGGGCGCCGGTGCGTGCAGCGTCCTTATTTCCTCTTTCGTCCTAAGGAGGCAAGCGCAAACGAAGAGTACCAAGGCATCAGGCAAAGGTTGCCATATTGGTGCAACAAGACCAAGACCAGAAGGACGGCAAGGTGGAGGTCATCGTGGAGCCCAAGACGGCGTCACCCCAGAGCTTTTCGCAGGCGAAGACCGCCTTTGTCAGGATAGCTTGTACTAGCTATCCCCCTTCAAATTTTCCCGCCGTTGTTGGCTCCCTTCCCGCTTGATATTTGGGAAGAGGACCAGGGCCTCTATAAATAGGTTTAGCCACCACAGTAGAAGGGACAACGACTGGAACAGATCGGGAAGCCAACACTCACACAATTACACCCCGACTTCTCGAGGCTGTTCTTCCCTTGTACTATTCATCATCAGCCCAAGAGGCACTCCACCACCACCACACTGGAGTAGGGCATTACACCACAACGGTGGCCCGAACCAGTATAAACCCCGTGTCTCTTTCTGTGTTGTGAGTTCGTCGAGTTCGTCCGCGAGATCTTACTGAGCTAGAGCGTAGATCGGTAGGAGGGAAAGACTTCGCGCGCACGCCAGTGTTCGAACCTTAAGGGTTTGCTAGAACCCCACATCTGACATGCCTGGATCTTTCCCCATCACATGATGCTTTCTTTCTGGGCTCAGGAACGACACCTATGGGATCACAGGGAATCCCTACTACGGTTGGCGGGGCGTGGGGCTGCGCAAAGAGCGGGTCGAGAAGATCAACACGGGGGGATTTTTACCCAGGTTCGGGCCACAAACGATGCGTAAAACCCTAGTCCTGCTTTGCGTGTATTTAGTGTTCTTGAGATCTTGAACTAGCTGCGCTGCATGCCCAATCCAAAAAGTCCAAATCCTTCCTCGGTACGCCTCGGGCCTCCTTTTATATGTCAAAGGGGTTGCCACAGTGGCACACAAGAGGTGGAAAGTAGTACAGTGTACAAGTCTATCACCTGACACTGTAGGACAAACACATTTAATGTGCTGTTGACGTGCCCTATTGCTTTGTCGGGGACATCAAAGAGGCTCATCCCGTCTGTCGCCGACTCGCCTCGCTCTGACGCGTGTCCGAGCTGACAAGGCATGCAACGCCATGCTGGTTGGCTGGCTGCTGAGCTGGTGCGGTGGCAGGGTCTTCACGAAGATCTGCATGCCACCACGCAGGTGCTTGGCTAGCTGGCCTAGAAGCTGCATGCTGCCACGCAGGCGCTCGCGTAGTTGGCAGGCGGGCTGCCACATCGGAGCGGGTGAAGGGCAACGAAACTCTGGCAGGTGCGAGCCTGGATTCGGCCTTGTAGACGCCCCCGGCAAGGGCCTTGCCGGGATCTCATGGGCGTCCCCGGCAAGGTTCTTGCCGAGGGTCTACGGTGGTCCCCGGCAAGATCTTGCCGGGGGTCTTCGTCTTCTGGTCCTCATCTAGGTTTGCAAGCCTTTGGTCTTCACAAAGATCTGCATGCTGATACATCTCCAACGTATCTATAATTTTTGATGTATTCATGCCATGTTTATAATATCTTTTACATGATTTTGGTATGATTTGGTTAGAACTAATCCGGACTGACGCTATTTTCAGCAAAACTACTATGGTGTTGTTTTTTGTGCAGAATTAAAAGTTCTCGGAATGCGCTAAAAATACAGGGAGTGTTTTTCTGGAAAAATATAAAAAATACTGGAATGAAGATTACCAAAGGGGAGTCCCGTGGGCCCCACGAGGGTGGAGGGCGCGCCCCCTACCTCGTGGACTCTCCGTGGGCCCCCTCACTTTTTCTCGATGCCAACCTCTCCTATAAATCCCGAAACCTCCAGAACATAACCTAGATCGGGAGTTCCGCCGCCGCAAGCCTCTGTAGCCACCAAAAACCAATCGGGGCCCTATTCCGGCACCCTGCTGGAGGGGAAATCCATCACCGATGGCCATCTTCATAATCCTGACGCTATCCATGATGAGGAGGGAGTAGTTCACCCTCGGGATTGAGGGTATGTACGAGTAGCTATGTGTTTGATCTCTCTCTCTCTCTCTCTCTCTCTCTCTCTCTCTCTCGTGTTCTTGATGTGGCACGATCTTGATGTACCGCGAGCTTCGCTATTATAGTTGGATCTTATGATGTTTCTCCCCCTCTACTCTCTTGTGATGAATTGAGTTTTCCCTTTGAAGTTATCTTATCGGATTGAGTCTTTAATGATTTGAGAACACTTTATGTATGACTTGCATGTGCTTATCTGTGGTGACAATGGGATATTCACGTGATCTACTTGATGTATGTTTTGGTGATCAACTTGCGGGTTCAGTGACATTGTGAACTTATGCATAGGGGTTGGCACATGTTTTCGTCTTGACTCTCTGGTAGAAACTTTGGGGCACTCTTTGAAGTTCTTTGTGTTGGTTGAATAGATGAATCCGAGATTGTGTGATGCATATCGTACAATCATACCCGCGGATACTTGAGGTGACATCAGAGTATCTATGTGACATTAGGGTTTTGGTTGATTTGTGTCTTAAGGTGTTATTTTAGTACTCTAGGGCTATTTGTGACACTTATAGGAATAGCCCAATGGATTGATCAGAAAGAATAACTTTGAGGTGGTTTCGTACCCTACAATAATCTCTTTGTTTGTTCTCCGCTATTAGTGACTTTGGAGTGACTCTTTGTTGCATGTTGAGGGATTGCTATATCATCTAATTATGTTATCCTTGTTGAGAGAACTTGCACTAGTGAAAGTACGAAGCCTAGGCCATGTTTCAATGCATTGCAATACCGTTTATGCTCACTTTTATCATTAGTTACCTTGCTGTTTTTATATTTTCAGATTACAAAAACCTATATCTACCATCCATATTGCACTTGTATCACCATCTCTTCGCCGAACTAGTGCAACTATACAATTTACCATTGTAGTAGGTGTGTTGGGGACACAAGAGACTCTTTGCTATTTGGTTGCAGGCTTGTTTGAGAGAGATCATCTTCATCATACGCCTCCCACAGATTGATAAACCTTAGGTCATCCACTTGATGGAAATTTTCTATTGTCCTACAAACCTCTGCACTTGGAGGCCCAACAACGTCTACAAGAAGAAGTTTGTGTAGTAGACATCAAGCTCTTTTCTGGCGCCGTTGCAGGGGAGGCTAGGTAAGCGGCACTAACACCCCGTCAACTAAGCTCTTTTCTGGTGCCGTTGCCGGGGAGGTTAGTGCTTGAAGGTATATCTTTAGATCTTGCAATCGAATCTTTTAGTTTCTTGTTTTATCACTAGTTTATTCTATAAAAGAAAACTACAAAAAAATGGAATTGAGGTTGCCTCATATGCTTCATCTTTTTAATATCTTTCGTGAAAATGATGGAAAGGAAAATTGTGGTCAAGTGTTAGAAGAAGAATGCATTAAAATGTTTGGCACTAAATATTTGAATGATGAGCATGATTGCAATGTTGCTAGTATGAATTCTTTGAATATCCATGATGCTAATGATATGCAAATCCACAAGCTTGGGGATGCTATGTTCGATGAAGATGATACTTTTAATCCCCCAAGTTTTGATGAGCAAATTTATTATGATGATAGCATGCCTCATATTTATGATGACTATGTTGATGAAAGTGGATTTGGAGAGGTCATGACTTTATTTAGTAATTATTGCACTATCTTGTAAGAGGTTTCAATTTATTATGATGAGAACAAAGTTGCTATCTATGATGATTATTGTGATGACATGTATGCTATAAAGAACAATGATAACCATGAAACTTGTCATCTTGATTTTAATTTTCAATTGGATTATGCCTCACATGATAGTTATTTTGTTGAGTTTGCTCCCACTACTATTCATGAGAAGAAATTTGCTTATGTGGAGAGTAATAAAAATTCTATGCTTGTAGATCATGAAAATAATGCTTTATGTGATGGTTATATTGTTGAATTCATTCATGATGCTACCGCAAATTATTATGAGGGAGGAATATATGCTTGTAGGAATTGCAATAATATCAAGTTTCCTCTCTCTATGTGCTTAAAATCTTGAAGTTATGCTTGTTTTTCTTTCCTATGCTAGTTGATTCTTGTTCCCATAAGTTGTTTGCTCACAAAATCCCTATGCATAGGAAGTGGGTTACGCTTAAATGTGCTAGTTATATTCTTCATGATGCTCTCTTTATATTTCAAATGTTATCTTTTATGTTAAAGAAAAGCACTTGTTGGGAGACAACCCAATATTTACCCCTATTGTTTTTGTGTGTCCACATGGTTAAGATACTATAGCAATCATGTTTTATAGCTTTTGTTTCAATAAAGTGCCAAGTAGAACCTTTGGGAAGACTTGGGTGAAAGTTAATGTGATCTTGTTGTAAAAAACAGAAACTTTGCGCTCACGAGATTAGTTGTGATTTTTTATGAGTAGAAAATTTATTTCAGAATTTTTTGAGTTACAAAAGTATTGAAGAGTTACAATAGATTCTTTTTTTCCTCTTTGGAGTTACATAAGTATGATTTCAATTCAGATCTTTACAGACTGTTCTCTTTTTGACAGATTCTGTTTTCTATGTGTTGTTTGCTTATTTTGAAGAATCTATGAGTAGTATCAGAGGGTATGAACCATAGAGAAGTTGGAATACAGTAGATATTACACCAATATAAATAAAGAATAAGTTCACAACAATACCAAAAGTGGTGATTTTATTTCCTTATACTAACAAAGCTTACGAGTTTTCTGTTGAGTTTTGTGTTGTGAAGTTTTCATGTTTTGGGTAAAGATTCGATGGACTATGGAATAAGGAGTGGCAAGAGCCTAAGCTTGGGGATGCCCAAGGCACCCCAAGGTAATATTCAAGGATAACCAAGAGCCTAAGCTTGGGGATGCCCCGGATGGCATCCCCTCTTTCGTCTTCGTTCATCGGTAACCTTACTTGGAGCTATATTTTCATTCACCACATGATATGTGTTTTGCTTGGAGCGTCATTTTATTTTATTTTGTTTTGCTTTCTATTTGAATAAAATACCAAGATCTGAAATTCTGAAATGTTAGAGAGTCTTCACATAGTTACATAATTATTCGGACTACTCATTGATCTTCACTTATATCTTTCGGAGTAGTTTGTCGCTTCCTCTAGTGCTTCACTTATATCTTTTAGAGAACGACAATGGTTTTATTTTGAAGAAATTAATGAACTCTCATGCTTCACTTATATTATTTTGAGAGTCTTCTAGAACAGCATGGATTTGCTTTGGTTTTGAATTTAGTCCTAATATGATAGGCATCCAAGAGGGATATAATAAAAACTTTCATATAAAGTGCATTGAATACTATGAGAAGTTTGATTCCTTATGATTGTTTTGAGATATGAAGATGGAGATATTAGAGTCATGCTAGTGGAGTAGTTGTGAATTTGAGAGATACTTGTGTTAAAGTTTGTGATTCCCGTAGCATGCACGTATGGTGAACCGTTATGTGATGAAGTCGGAGCATGATTTATTTTTTGATTGTCTTCCTTATGAGTGGTGGTAGGGGACGAGCGATGGTCTTTTCCTACCAATCTATCCCCCTATGAGCATGCGCGTAGTACTTCGTTTTGATAACTAACAGATTTTTGCAATAAGTATGTGAGTTCTTTATGACTAATGTTGAGTCCATGGATTATACGCACTCTCACCTTTCCGCCATTGCTAGCCTCTCTAGTACGGCACAACTTTCGCCAGTACCATAAACCCACAACATATCCTTCCTTAAAACAGCCACCATACCTACCTATCATGGAATTTCCATAGCCATTCCGAGATATATTGCCATGCAACTTTCCACCGTTCCGTTTATTATGACACGTTCCATCATTGTCATATTGCTTTGCCTGCTCATGTAGTTGACATTGTATTTGTGGCAAAGCCACCGTTCATAATTCCTTCATACATGACACTCATGAGTCATTGCACATCCCGGTACACCGCCGGAGGCATTCATATAGAGTCATATTTTTGTTCTAGTATCGAGTTGTAATTTTTTGAGTTGTAAGTAAATAGAAGTGTGATGATCTTCATTATTAGAGCATTGTCCCATGTGAGGGAATAAAAAAAGGGGGAGAAAGGGTAAAAAAAGAGAAGGCCAAAAAAAGGAAAAAAACCAAAAAAAATGAGAGAAAAAAGAGAGGACGATGGGGACGGGTCCGACTAGACGTCAGACGCCCCGTCCCTAGGCGAGGCTGGCAGCAGCACCATCTGCACCTGGACTTTGCCCTGGCAGAGTGACTTTCGTGGGGGAGGGGGAGGGAGTTCTTGGCGGCGGGTCCTCGAGCCAGCTCCTTGAACTTCTCCAATGTATCTATAATTTTTGATTGTTCCATGCTAGTATATTATCTATTTTGGATGTTTAATGGGCTTTTATATACCTTTTTATATTATTTTTGGGACTAACCTATTAACCAAAAGCCAAGTGCAAATTGTTGTTTCTTTTTTGCCTATTTCAGTGTTTCGCAGAAAAGGAATATCAAACGGAATCCAAACGGAATGAAACCTTCGCGAGGATTGTTTTTGGAACAAACACAATCCAGGAGACTTGGAGTGGACGTCAAGGAAGCAGCGAGGAGGCCACGAGGCAGGAGGGCGCGCCCCCACCCTCGTGGGCCCCTTGCAGCTCCATCGACCTACTTCTTTCGCCTATATATATACTCTTATACCCTGAAACCTTCGAGGAGAGCCACGAAACCTATTTTCCACCGCCGCAACCTTCTGTACCCGTGAGATCCCATCTTGGGGCCTTTTCCGGTGATCTTCCGGAGGGGGAATCGATCACGGAGGGCTTCTACATCAACACCATAACCTCTCCGATGTTGTGTGAGTAGTTTACCACAGACCTTCGGGTCCATAGTTATTAGCTATATGGCTTCTTCTCTCTCTTTGGATCTCAATACAAAGTTCTCCTCGATCTTCTTGGAGATCTATTCGATGTAACTCTTTTTGCAGTGTGTTTGCCGAGATCCGATGAATTGCGGGTTTATGAACTTGATTATCAATGAATATTATTTGATTCTTCGCTAAATTCATGCATGATTTGATATCTTTGCAAGTCTCTTAGAATTATCGGTTTAGTTTGGCCTACTAGATTGATCTTTCTTGCAACGGGAGAAGTGCTTAGCTTTGGGTTCAATCTTGCGGTGTCCTTTCCCAGTGACAGCAGGGGCAGCAAGGCGCGTATTGTATTGTTTCCATTGAGAATAAAAAGATGGGGTTTATATCATATTGCTTGAGTTTATCCCTCTACATCATGTCATCTTGCCTAATGCGTTACTCCGTTCTTATGAACTTAATACACTAGATGCATGCTGGATAGCGGTCGATGTGTGGAGTAATAGTAGTAGATACAGAATCGTTTCGGTCTACTTGACACGGACGTGATGCCTATGTTCATGATCATTGCCTTAGATATCATCATAACTATGCGCTTTTCTATCAATTGCTCGGTAGTAATTTGTTCACCCACCGTAATACATGCTATCTTGAGACAAGCCACTAGTGAAAACTTTGGCCCTCGGGTCAATTTTACATCATATTATTTTCCTATCAACTTACTATTTATGTCGCCGTTTATTTTCCAATCTTTACTTTCCAATCTATACAACAAAAATACCAAAAATATTTATCTTATTATCTTTACCAAATCTCACTTTTGCAAGTGGCCATGAAGGGATTGACAACCCCTTTATCACGTTGGTTGCAACGTTCTTGATTGTTTGTGCAGGTACTTGGCGATTTGCGTGTAGTCTCCTACTGCATTGATACCTTGTTTCTCAAAAGCTGAGGGAAATACTTACGCTACTTTGCTGCATCACTGTTTCCTCTTCAAGGGAAAACCAATGCATGCTCAAGAGGTATCAAGAAGGATTTCTGGCGCCGTTGCTGGGGAGATCTACGCACAAGTCAATACATACCAAGTACCCATCACAAACTCTTCTCCCTCGCATTATATTATTTGCCATTTGCCTCTCCCCCACTTCACCTTTGTCGTTTTATTCACCCTTTTTTGTTCATCTCTTTTTGCTTGCTTCTTCTGTGCTTGTTTGTTGGATTGATTGTTTGTCATGATGGCTCAAAATAATACTAAATTGTGTGACTTTTCCAATACCAACAATAATATTTTTATTAGCACTCCGATTGCTCCTATCACCGATGCTGAATCTTGTGAAATTAATGCTGCTTTGTTGAATCTTGTCATGATAGATCAATTTTCTGGCCTTCCCAGTGAAGATGCCGCTACCCATCTAAACAACTTCGTTGATTTATGTGATATGCAAAAGAAGAAATATGTGGATAATGATATTGTTAAATTGAAGATATTTCCGTTTTCGCTTAGAGATCTTGATTATACTTGGTTCTCTTCTTTGCCTAAAAATAGTATTGATTCATGGAATAAGTGCAAAGATGCTTTTATCTCTAAGTATTTTCCTCCCGCTAAGATCATCTCTCTAAGAAACGATATTTTGAATTTTAAGCAACTAGATCATGAGCATGTTGCACAAGCTTGGGAGAGGATGAAATTAATGATACATAATTGCCCTACACATGGTTTGAATTTATGGATGATCATACAAAAAAATTATGCTGGATTGAATTTTGCTTCTAGAAATCTTTTAGATTCGGCCGCGGGAGGTACTTTTATGGAAATCACTTTAGGAGAAGCTACTAAACTCCTAGATAATATTATGGTTAATTATTCCCAATGGCACACTGAAAGATCCACTAGTAAAAAGGTTCATGCGATTGAAGAGATTAATGTTTTGAGTGGAAAGATGGATGAACTTATGAACTTGTTTGCTAATAAGAGTGTTTCTTATGATCCTAATGATATGCCTTTGTCTACTTTGATTGAGAATAATAATGAAACTATGGATGTGAATTTTGTTGTTAGGAACAATTTTGGTAACAATGCGTATAGAGGAAACTTTAATTCTAGGTCATTC
The DNA here is from genome assembly GCA_032464435.1 of Aegilops umbellulata. Taxonomy (NCBI): domain Eukaryota; kingdom Viridiplantae; phylum Streptophyta; class Magnoliopsida; order Poales; family Poaceae; genus Aegilops; species Aegilops umbellulata. The sequence continues at coordinate 291,824,526 of CP136054.1, read as the reverse complement.
CCTAGTAATTCCTCTAATAATTATGGTAATTCCTACAACAACTCTTATGGAAATTTTAATAAGATGCCCTCTGATTTTGAGACTAGTGTTAAAGAGTTTATGATTGCCTAAGATTGATGAGTTGGCTAGGAACATGGATAGAATTTCTCTTGATGTTGATTCTTTGAAACTTAGATCTATTCCACCTAAGCATGATATCAATGAGTCTCTCAAAGCCATGAGAATTTCCATTGATGAGTGCAAAGAAAGAACCGCTAGGATGCATGCTAAAAAAGATTGCTTTATAAAAGCGTGTTCTTCTAGTTTTCATGATAATAATGATGAAGATCTAAAAGTGTTTGATGTATCCCATATTAAATCTTTGTTTTCCAATATTAATCTTGGTAAAGATGGGAATGGAGATGAGCCAACTTTAGTTAAAAGGCTTCCCAATGATTCGGAGTTTTTAGATCTTGATGCAAAATTTGGTAAAAGTGGGATTGAAGATGTCAAAACTTTACATAGAAATGAAACCACTATTTTGGATTTCAAGGAATTTAATTATGATAATTGTTCTTTGATAGATTGTATTTCCTTGTTGCAATCCGTGTTAAATTCTCCTCATGCTTATGATCAAAATAAAGATTTTACTAAACACATCGTTGATGCTTTAATGCAATCTTATGAAGAAAAACATTAATTAGAAGTTTCTATCCCTATAAAAATTTATGATGAGTGGGAACCTACTATTAAAATTAAAATTAAAGATCATGAATGCTATGCTTTATGTGATTTGGGTGCTAGTGTTTCCACGATTCCAAACACTTTGTGTGATGTGTTAGGTTTCTGTGAATTTGATGATTGTTCTTTAAATTTGCATCTTGAGCATTCCAGCATTAAGAAACCTATGGGAAGGATTAATGATGTTCTCATTGTTGCAAATAGGAGTTATGTGCTCGTAGATTTCATTGTTCTTGATATAGATTGCCATCCTACATGTCCTATTATTCTTGGTAGACCTTTCCTTAGAACGATTGGTGAAATTATTGATATGAAAGAAGGAAATATTAGATTACAATTTCCATTAAGGAAAGGCATTGAACACTTTCCTAGAAAGAAAATTAAATTACCTTATGAATCTATTATGAGATCCACTTATGTATTGCATACCAAAGATGACAATACCTAGATGTATTCTTGTTTTTATGCCTAGCTAGGGGCGTTAAACGATAGAGCTTGTTGGGAGGCAACCCAATTTTATTTTTGTTTCTGTTTATTAATAAATAATTCATCTAGCCTCTGTTTAGATGTGTTTTTATGTTTGAATTAGTATTTGTGCCAAGTAGAACCTTTGGGAAGATTTGGGTGAAGTCTTTATGATCTTGCGGTAACAAACAGAAACTTTAGCACTCACGAGATTAATTGCCTTTTTTTTACTGGAGAGTGATTTTAGGTTTATTCTTTTGGAAGACGATTAATAGACAAATTCCCCACGTCCACCCATTTATTTCATAATTTTTGGAGTTACATAAGTATACGTTTGATACAGATTACTACAGACTGTTCTGTTTTTGACAGATTCTGTTTTCGTGTGTTGTTTGCTTATTTTAATGAATCTATGGCTAGTATCGGGGGGTTTGAACCATAGAGAAGTTGGAATGCAGTAGGTTTAACACCAATATAAATAAATAATGAGTTCATTACAGTACCTTAAGGTGGTGGTTTGTTTTCTTACGCTAACGGAGCTCATGAGATTTTTTGTTGAGTTTTGTGTTGTGAAGTTTTCAAGTTTTGGGTAAAGATTTGGTGGATTATGGAACAAGGGGTGGCAAGAGCCTAAGCTTGGAGATTCTCAAGGCACCCCAAGGTAAAATTCAAGGACAACCAAAAGCCTAAGCTCGGGGATGCCTGGAAGGCCTCCCCTCTTTCGTCTTCATCTATCGGTAACTTTACTTGAGGATATATTTTTATTCATCACATGATATGAGTTTTGTTTGGATCGTCTTGTATGATTTGAGCCTTATCTTTTTAGTTTACCACAATCATCCTTGCTGTACACACCTTTTGGAAGAGACACACATGAATCGGAATTTATTAGAATACTCTATGTGCATCACTTATATCTCTTGAGCTAGATAATTTTGCTCTAGTGCTTCACTTATACCTTTTTAGATCACAATGGTGGTTTTATTTTATAAAAATTATTGATCTCTCCTGCTTCACTTATATTATTTTGATAATTATTTAGAACAGCATGGTAATTTGCTTTGGCTATAAAATTAGTCCTAATATGATAGGCATCCAAGATGGATATAATAAAAACTTTCATGTAGAGTGCATTGAATACTATGAGAAGTTTGATACTTGATGATTGTTTTGAGATATGAAGATGGTAATATTAGAGTCGTGCTAGTTGAGTAATTGTGAATTTGAGAAATACTTGTCTTGAAGTTTTCAAGTCCCATAGCATGCACGTAAGGTAACCGTTGTGTAACAAATTTGAAACATCAGGTGATCTTTGATTGTCATCCTTATGAGTGGTGGTCAGGGACGAGCGATGGTCTTTTCCTACCAATCTATCCCCCTAGGAGCATGCGCATAGTGCTTGGTTTTTGATGACTTGTAGATTTTTGCAATAAGTTTGTGAGTTCTTTATAACTAATGTTGAGTCCATGGATTATACGCACTATCACCTTTCCATCATTGCTAGCGTCTTCAGTACCATGCATTGCCCTTTCTCACCTCGAGAGTTGGTGCAAACTTCACCGGTGCATCCAAAACCCGTGATATGATACGCTCTATCACACATAAACCTCCTTATATCTTCCTCAAAACAGCCACCATACCTACCTATTATGGCATTTCCATAGCCATTCCGAGATATATTGCCATGCAACTTTCCACCGTTCCGTTTATTATGACACGCTTCATCATTGTCTTATTGCCTTGCATGATCATGAAGTTGACATCGTATTTGTGGCAAGGCCACCATGCATAACTTTTCATACATGTCACTCTTGATTCATTGCCCATCCTGGTACATGTAGCAACAAGACCTCAACCAGTCTGATCTCTGTGCATCTGTGTCATCCCAGGATCGGCAATGCTGACATGCACAGTACTTGAGGATTTGTAACAGAGTAGAAATCAAACACTTATTACATCGAATGTCTCAAAAGAGAACTTATTACAATAAATATGGCTTAAGGCCATCTAAAATCGATAACAGCGGAAGACTTGGAAGATAAAGTGAGCCCATCAACTCCAACGACATCACTGAGTGAAAGACAACGACCTATGGCTCCTTACTCGTCATCTGAAAAGTCTGCAACATGATACGTTGCAGCCCGAAACGGGTCAACACATGGAATATACTGGCAAAGTAACACAAGAGAATAATGAACAGAACAAATGCTATCACTACATGCATATATGGCTGGTGGAGGCTGTATGGTTAATATGTTTTGCGAAAAGCCAATTTTTTCCTACAACAAAGGAATAAATTTTATATAACTATCATGGTAGTTGTTAAAAATTGAGAAGGTTCCTCCAACTCAATCCCAATTAAGCATCACGATTAAACCCAATCAAATTATATTAAGAGTGATGAGATCCACATGATAATCCAAGAACTAGATACTCAAGATGTCCATAACCGGGGACACGGCTAACCATGATTAGTTTGTACACTCTGTAGAGTTTTGCGCACTTTTCCCCACAAGACTCGAATACATCCAGGGTCGGAGATTCGAGACACCGTCTTTCTGAAGCATTAACTCTACTCTGGATAGACCGTACCACCCACAACCCACTACGTCTGCTAGTCTACCTCTTCAAGAGCTTCACACAACTTACTCAACTACGCCAGAGCCCATAATGGCTTGTGGCTGCACACGAAAGTTTCTAGAATGAATAATCTTATGATCCCTTTGAGCCTTGGTGGCGGGTCCTCTGGGATATCCTAGGCCAACACTGGATTCTCCAAGTGCCCACAAGCAATCCACCCAGATGTGTATTTAAGTAGCCACCTTAAGTTGAACCATTAATTAACAAACTCACATATGTCATGGATACAATCAAACCCAATCCACGTCTACATGCGTAGCATAGCAATATAAGCAACGTAGAAGTAACTCCCAAAGGTTTGATAATAAACAGGGCAATAGGTTCTACCTCATCTACTTCCCAAGCCCACAATTTAATTACATCCTAACCATGCAATTGTTTGAGGATTGATCTAATGCAATAAATCTGGGTAGTAAAGAGGTATGATCAAAGTGTTACTTGCCTTGCTGATGATCCGCGAAACCTAGAGACTCGTAGTAGCACGCTTCGCACTCCGCAAACAAACAAGCATACAATAAGCACTCCACTAGAAGCATGGGTAAAATTTCAAATAAGAGATCTAACCAGAAAGTTCAACTTAAGAATTCCGGTTTGCAAAAAGAATGAAATCAAACGAAGCAACGAAACTCAAACTGCAAAAGAAACAAGATCTGATTACTAATCTGGACTAAATTCAAATTTAATGTAGCAAAATCTTGTTCAAGTTGGTTAAACAGAAAGAGATCTTCGAGACGAAGATCTAGGCACTTGAATCGCCTGATTCCGATAAACGAGCGAAAAGTTATACTAGAACGAAGATTAGGGGCAGAAATCGCGATCGAAAATAATCGAGGAAAAAACCTGGAAAAAGAAAACTGACAAATAGGCTAACAAACGAACGTTCATTTTCTGCGGTTAACGGGTGAAAACCGTTCGTTAAAACGAACGTACGAACGGGCGTTCGCTAAATAACTAAACCGGAAAAAAGCCGATTTAATGGAAAAAAACGAGATCTAGGGTTTCAAAAAAAACGATCGGTTTTCTCGCGAAAACCGGCGGCGGCGGCGGCTACCTCCGGCGGATCGGAGAGTCGGCGGCGGCGCTGCTCCGGCAGGTCGGCGAGGCGGCGGCGGGTCAGCGGTGCGGTGGCGAGGCGAGGCGAGGCGGCGGCGGCGGCTCGGGCTCTCGGGCTTTAAAGGTCGGCCGGGTCAGAGTCCCAGGCGGACACGGCCCGGTTAGGTCTGTTGACTTTTTTTTAAAATAATTCCGAGCAGAAAAACGAAGAAAAGAAATACTAAACGGACTCGAAAAATCGTAAAATAAATTTTCCACTTCCTCTAAAAATCTCCCGGACAAGGTGATCATTTATTTGGGCCTCTAATGTAATTTTGAAAAACACATATTTTCCTAATTCAAATAAAATAGCTATAAAACTCCGAATAAAAATATTATTTGATTTTAATATTAAACCTCCAATATTTCTTTATTTTGGGGAAATCATTTTATCCCCTCTCTTTTATTTTCATAAAAGAAATATTCAAAGAGAAAAATAGTTAAAATCAAACGATCCTCTTTTCAAAATTTGAGAAAACTCAAATATGAAAATAACGAAATCCCCAACTCTTTCCGTGGGTCCTTGAGTTGCGTAGAATTTCTAGGATCAAGACAAGATGCAATAAAATATGATATGCAATGATGATCTAATGCATAACATTCCAAATTGAAAATTTGGGATGCTACAAACCTACCCCCCTTAAGATGAATCTCGCCCTCGAGATTCGGGTTGGCTAGAAAATAGGTGAGGGTGATCCTTCCGTAGGTCTTCCTCTCGTACCCAGGTGGCTTCATCCTCGGTATGGTGGCTCCACTGAACTTTGCAGAACTTGATAACCTTACTGCGTGTGACTCGGCTGGCAAACTCAAGAATCTGGACTAGTTTCTCCTTGTAGGTCAAGTCGGTATCCAACTGAATCGCTTCCAGTGGCACTGTATCTCTCAGAGGAATATCAACCATCTCTGCGTGACACTTCTTCAACTGAGAAACGTGGAACACATCATGAACTCCTGACAATCCTTCGGGCAATTCCAACTTCTAAGCAACTTCTTCCATACGTTCCAAAACCTTGTATGTCCCACAAAACGTGGTGCTAACTTTCCCTTAACTCCAAAGCGCTTCACTCCTCGGAGTGGTGATACACGAAGATACACTCTGTCTATGACTTCGTAAACTGTCTCCTTGCGTTTAGAATCCGTATAACTATTCTGCCTGGACTGGGCTACCTTGAGTCTATCGCAAATCAGCTTAACCTTCTCTTCAGACTCTTTAATCAAATTTGGTCCAAACAACTGACGGTCTCCAACTTCATCCCACAACAATGGTGTCCTGCACCTCCTTCCGTACAATGCTTCGAAAGGGGTCATCTTCAAGCTAGCTTGATAGCTGTTGTTGTAAGAGAACTTTGCATATGGCAAGTTGTCATCCCAACTAGATCCATAGTCTAGCACACAAGCTCTCAACATGTCCTCCAAAATCTGATTGACTCTCTCAGTCTGTCCATCCGTCTGTGGATGAAAAGCTGTACTGTACTCTAGCCTGGTTCCCAAAGTCTCATGCAACTGATTCAAAACTTTGAGGTAAACTGGGTTCCTTTATCTGATACAATGGTCCTCGGAACTCCATGTAGACATACGATCCTGGTCATGTATATCTTTGCCAACTTAGCACTGGTGTAAGTGGCTTAACTAGGATGAAATGAGCTACCTTTGTCCAACGATCGACTACAACCCATATTGAGTCATAGCCTGAACGAGTCCTGGGCAATCCCGTTAAGTCCATGCTTAGTTTATCCCACTTCCATTCGGGTATCGGCAATGGCTGTAGCAATCCAGCTAGCTTCTGATGTTCTGCCTTCACTCTCTGACATACATCACAAACTGCTACATACTCCGCAATATCCTTCTTCATTCCGATCCACCAGAAACTATCCATCAAATCCAGATACATCTTGGTATTTCCTGGGTGAATCGAATACGGTGAATCATGGGCCTCTTGCAGAATCAACTTCCTGATCTCCGGATCATTAGGCACATAAACGTGATCCTCAAACCATAGGGTATCGTGCTCATCCTCACGAAATCGCTTAGCTTTTCCTTTGCTCATTCTTTCCTTTATCTCAGCAATCTCCTTGTCCTTCTTCTGAGCTTCCCTGATCTTATCCATCAAAGTGGACTGAATCTCCAATGCTGCTACGTAACCTCTCGAAACTATTTCCAAACAAAGCTCACGAAGATCCTCTGCTAACTGTTTGGGTAACTCTCCGGTCATGAGTGTATTGACATGACTCTTGCGACTCAACGCATCGGCTACTACGTTAGCCTTTCCGGGATGATATTGCAACTTCATATCATAATCCTTAATGAGCTCCAACCATCTCCTCTGCCTGAGATTCAACTCCTTCTGCGTGAAGATATACTTCAAACTCTTGTGATCCGTGTACACCTCACAATGGTTTCCGATGAGAAAATGTCTCCATGTCTTCAACGCATGCACTACTACTAACTCCAAATCATCTGTAGCATAATTCAACTCATGGGGTTCAAGTTGTCGTGAGGCATATGAAACAACTCTTCCCTCCTGCATCAGCACTGCTCCAAGTCCTCGACGAGAAGCGTCACAATACACCTGGTAATCCTTGCATTGATTTGGAAGAATCAACACTGGAGCTGTAACCAAGCGTTTCTTCAACTCCTGAAAACTAGCCTCACATTCCTCAGTCCATTTGAAATTTGTGTCCTTCTTCAACAACTCCGTCATGGGCTTCACAATCTTCGAGAAATCCTCAATGACCCTCCGGTAGTAGCTTGCGAGTCCAAGAAAACTCCGGATCTCTCCAACTGACGTGAGTGCTTCCCAATTTGTCACAGTGACAACCTTGGTAGGGTCTACTGCTATTCCTTCTCCGGATATAACATGTCCTAGGAATCCAACTTCCTTCAACTAAAACTCACACTTGCTGAACTTGGCATATAACTGATGTTCTCTGAGGTTACCAAGTACCAAACGCAAATGCTCCTTATGTTCCTCTTCAATCTTCGAGTAGACTAGAATATCATCAATGAACACCACGATGAACTTATCCAGAAACTCCATAAACACCTTGTTCATCATGTTCATAAAATAGGCAGGTGCGTTAGTCAGTCCAAATGACATAATGGTATACTCATGTAGCCCGTACCTTGTGGTAAAAGTCGTCTTAGGTATATCCTGCTCTCGAATCTTCAGCTGGTGGTACCCTGATCGCAGATCGATCTTGGAAAACACCTTAGCACCTTGCAGCTGGTCAAACAAATCATTTATCATCGGTAGTGGGTACTTGTTCGTGATCGTCACTTCATTCAATCCTCGATAGTCAACAATCATCCTCAATGATCCATCCTTCTTCTCCACTAGAAGCACTAGTGACCCCCAAGGTGACGAACTTGGGAGAATATAACCTTTATCCAATAACTCCTTAATCTGCTTCTTAATTTCTGCTAAATCCTTTGCGGGCATCCTGTACGGTCTCTTAGATATTAGCCCTGTGCCTGGCAAAATCTCGATCAAAAACTCAATGTCTCTATCCGGCGGCATGCCTGGCAACTCTTCTGGAAATACATTCGGGAAATCCTTCATCACTGGTACTTCCTCCTGTACAACTCCTGATAAGGAATTTACTTGAGTCCTCTTCGGCACATGTCGGGATACATACTTGATCCTTCTTCCTTCTGGGGTGGTAAGCAAAATTGACTTACTGGCGCAGTCAATGTTCCCTCCATACTTCGATAACCAATCCATGCCTAATATCACATCCAGTCCTTGTGACTCCAATACTAAGGTCCGAGGGAAATAGGTAGTTACCAATCCTTAATGGTAACCTATCACACCATAGGCTAGCCATATACTCTGCTCCTGGCGAGGTTACTAACGTGGGTGACCTAAGGGCTTGGGTTGGCAGTTTAAACTTATCCACAAATCCCCTTCATATGTATGAATGCGATGCACCAGCATCAAAAAGAATGATTGCAGTAAATGACTTAACCAAAAACTTACCTATTATTGCATCGGGTTGCGCTTCAACCTCCTCCACGCTAACGTGGTTCACTTGTCCTCTATTGACAGGGTTGGGCTTCTTCCCAGAGCTTCCATTGCCATTGCCATTCTTTGCTTCAGAACACTCCGTGGCATAGTGTCCATTCTTCCGGCACATGAAACAAGTAATGTGACTTAGATCCTTCTTGGTGGGTGCTTGTGGGTTGGAACGGTTCTGTCCGTTGCTTCCACCATTACCATTCCCGTTCTTCGCGCCACTATGGTTATGCGAAATTCCTCCATTGTGAGTGTGGCCTGCATGGTTATGGACAAGTCCTCCCGAGTTCAGGGTAAAATGGGGTCTCTGCTGAGCTCCAGAATTGTACTTCCCTTGTCCATACTTCCTCTTGCGGTTGTCAAACTGCTGCTGCTTCCCTTCAATCATGAGAGCTATATCTACCAACTCCTGGTAGTTATTGAAATTTGCCACCATCAACTGCATGCTCAGCTCATCATTCAGTCCTTCCAGAAACTTCTCCTGCTTTGCTGCATCCGTAGCAACGTCATCTGGGGCATAACGTGGTAGCTTACTAAAGTCATCCACATACTGGCCAACGGTGCGTCCTCCTTGGCGTAAGTTGCGAAACTCGTGCTTCTTCATGGCCATAGCTCCTGTTGATACATGGGCAGTGCGAAAAGCTTGCTGAAACTGGTCCCATGTAACGGTGTCAATAGGGTAAGTGGCTGCGAAATTCTCCCACCATGATGCTGCGGGTCCATCAAGCTGATGTGTGGCAAAACACACTCTCTCCGCATTTGTGCATCCTACAGTGGTCAACTCCCTTTCAATCTTGCGGAGCCAATCATCTTCAACTATCGGCTCGGTGCTACTGGAACACCGGCGGATTCAGCCTTAGAAAACGGTCTAATTGATCAACAGGTGGTGGTGGTGGGTTGTTGTTGTTGTTGTTCCCCTGATTTTGATTCTGGACTAGTATCTGCATCAATGCATTCTGCTGCTGGATCAACTGAGTGAGCTCCGGTGGGAAAGCAAATCCATTGTCGCATCTCGGAGGCATCTGCTAGGTTTGGAAAAGGTGAGAAAACATAGTAGAATGAGGTCTAGGGGGGAAAACACTACCCATATGCACATGAGACAAACACAATCATATCACTTTAATCAATTCAAACAAGGGCATAAAATCGGTCTAACTATCGTTACAAAAGTGCTCAGACTATACTATATACATGGGGGAATACTACTACTGATATGGTGGTCGACTAGAAAAAATGACCGGTGGAAGACTCCATGACATCTGCTCCAGCTTCATCAACAAAGTTATCATCGCTATCGTCGGGGTCCGAGTTGGTGTCGTCGATGATGATGTAGTTCTCCGGACAAGTGGAATCGTCGTCTTCTCCTCCTGGCGCGGGATCTCCCATGAATACTCCAATCTTGTTTATCAGGTCGTCATTCTTCTCCAATAATGTTGTGATTTCCTCCTCATATACATCGCGTGTAGAATTGAGTTCTTCCTCCAGCTCCGTGATCCTTGTCATCGCCTTCTTCAAATCTATCATGCTTGCACACATCTGGTTCTCCTGGCGTCGAATGTGCTGGTTTAACTCCTGGATGAAAGCTGCAATGGACCTATCCTTCCTAGTGCTGATTATCTCCCATTGCTCATCTCGGCGCCCACAAATCTGGTAGATAGTATCCTTGAGTTCCTTGTGGTAAACTTCTCCAATGCGTCCCATGGTGATGTGGGCAGCCATGCTCTTGCCTAAACTCTAGGTGGGTGCGTCAAAGGAAAACTCTATGGGCTCAGTGACTGGCATGAATGTCCTTCCTGGAACATGAACTTAAATCATCCAGCGCTCCTCTTCTGGTAAAGTGGCGTTGTAAGTCCCGGTGAAGCTTGGTATTCCGATGTTCAGGTATCTAGTCACTTCCTTCAAGTGTCGTCCAAAAGGTGTGTCTTGATCCTGTTGTGCAAACTTGTTCCTTGCATCCGCCATCCTAAAGAGTAGAAATGGAGAGGAGTCAGAAATGAGATGAGAGTAGTGATCTAGGGTATTAGCTTAGTGGTCGTGTCCTACAGTTAGCGTGTGCTCTGATACCATCTTGTAGCGACCAGACCTCAACCAGTCTGATCTTTGTGCATCAGTGTCATCCCTGGATCGGTAATGCTAACACACACAGTACTTGAGGATTTATAACAGAGTAGCAATCACACACTTATTACATCGAATGTCTCAAAAGAGAACTTATTACAATAAATATGACTTAAGGCCATCTAAAATCGATAACAGCGGAAGACTTGGAAGATAAAGTGAGTCCATCAACTCCAACGGCATCACTGAGTGAAAGACAACGACCTATGGCTCCTTACTCATCATCTGAAAAGTCTGCAACATGATACGTTGCAGCCCGAAACGGGTCAGCACATGGAATATGCTGGCAAAGTAACACAAGAGAATAATGAATAGAATAAATGCTATCACTACATGCATATATGGCTGGTGGAGGCTGTATGCTTAATATGTTTTGCGAAAAGCCAATTTTTTCCTACAACAAAGGAATAAATTTTATTTAACTGTCATGGTAGTTTTTAAACATTGAGAAGGTTCCTCCAACTCAATCCCAATTAAGCATCATGATTAAACCCAATCAAATTATATTAAGAGTGATGAGATCCACATGATAATCCAGGAACTAGATACTCAAGATGTCCATAACCGGGGACACGGCTAACCATGGTTAGTTTCTACACTCTGCAGAGGTTTGCGCACTTTTCCCCACAAGACTCGAATGCATCAATGGTCGGAGATTCGAGACACAGTCTTTCTGAAGCATTAACTCTCTACTCTGGATAGACAGTACCACCTACAACCCACTACATCTGCTAGTCTACCTCTTCAAGAGCTTCACGCAACTTACTCAACTATGCTAGAGCCCAGAATGGCTTGTGGCTGCACACAGAAGTTTCTAGCATAAATAATCTTATGACCCCTTTGAGCCTGGGTGGTGGGTCGTAGGATGATCACACGGGTCCTCCGGGATATCCTAGGACAACACTGGATTCTCTAGGTGCCCACAAGCAATCCACCCAGATGTGTATTTAAGTAGCCACCTTAAGTTGAACCATTAATTAACAAACTCACATCTGTCATGGATACACTCAAAGCCAATCCACGTCTATGAGCGTAGCATAGCAATATAAGCAACGTAGAAGTAACTTGCAAAGGTTTGATAATAAACAGGGCAATAGGTTCTACGTCATCTACTTCCCAAACCCACAATTTAATCAGATCCTAACCATGCAATTGTTTGAGGATTGATCTAATGCAATAAAACAGGGTAGTAAAGAGGTTCGATCAAAGTGTTGCTTGCCTTGCTGATGATCCGCGAAACCTAGAGACTCGTAGTAGCACGCTTCGCACTCCGGGTACTCTATCGCAAACAAACAAGCATACAATAAGCACCCAACTAGAAACACGGGTAAAACTTCAAATAAGAGATCTAACTAGAAAGTTTAACTTAAGAACTCCGGTTTGCAAAAAGAATCAAATCAAACAAAGCAATGAAACTCAAACTGTGAAAGAGACAAGATTCAATTACTAATCTGGACTAAAGTCAAATTTAACTATAGAAAAATCTTGTCCAAGTTGGTTAAACAGAAAGAGGGCTTCGAGACGAAGATCTAGGCGCTTGAATCGCCTGATTCCGATAAACGAGCGAAAAGTTATACTAGAATGAACATTAGGGCAGAAATTGCGATCGAAAATTATCGCGGAAAACCCTGGAAAAAGAAAACTGACAAACAGGCTAACGAACGAACGTTCATTGTCTGCGGTTAATGGGTGAAAACCGTTCGTCAAAACGAACGTACGAACGGGCGTTCGCTAAGTAACTAAACCGAAAAAACTGATCTAATAGAAAAAAAGAGATCTAGGGTTTCAAAAAAACCAATCGGTTTCCTCGCGAAAACCGGCGGCGGCCGCGGCTACCTCCGGGGGGTCGGCGAGGCGGCGGTAGGATGCCGGTGCGGCGGCGGCGGCGCTGCTCCGGCGGGGCTCCAGCGGCGGGCGGTGGCGGCGCGGCGCGCGGCGGCAGCGAGGCAAGGCGAGGCGGCGGCGGCTCAGGCTCTTTGGCTTTAAAGGCGGCTCGGGTCGGAGTCCCAGGCGGACACGGCCCGGTTAGGTCGGTTGACTTTTTTTTAATAATTCCGCGTAGAAAAACAAAGAAAAGAAATACTAAACAGACTCCAAAAATCGTGAAATAAATTTTCCCCGTCCTCTAAAAATCTACCGGACAAGGTGAACATTTATTTGGGCCTCTAATGCAATTTTAAAGAACGCATATTTTTCCTAATTCAAATAAAATAGCGATAAAACTCCGAATAAAAATATTATTTGATTTTAATATTATACCTCCAATATTTCTTTATTTTGGGGGAATCATTTTATCCCCTCTCTTTTATTTTCATAAAGGAAATATTCAAAGAGAAAAATAATTAAAATCAAACGATCCTCTTTTCAAAATTTGAGAAAACTCAAATATGAAAATAACAAAATCCCAACTCTCTCCGTGGGTCCTTGAGTTGCGTAAAATTTCTAGGATCAAGCCAAGATGCAATAAAATATGATATGTAGTGATGATCTAATGCATAACATTCCATATTGAAAAATTGGGATGTTACAGTACACCGTCGGAGGCACTCATATAGAGTCATATTTTGTTCTAGTATCGAGTTGTAATCATTGAGTTGTAAATAAATAGAAGTGTGATGATCATCATTAATAGAGCATTGTCCCATGAAAAAAAGGGGAAAGGCCAAAAAAAGAGAAAGGACAAATAAAAAAAGAAAGGCCCAAAAATATATAAATAAAAAAAAGAAGGGACAATGCTACTATCCTTTTTTCCACACTTGTGCTTCCAAGTAGCACCATGATCTTTATGGTAGAGAGTCCCCTGTTTTGTCACTTTCATATACTAGTGGAGATTTTTCATTATAGAACTTGGCTTGTATATTCCAACGATGGGCTTACTCAAATGCCCTAGGTCTTCTTGAGCAAGCAAGTTGGATCCACACCCACTTAGTTTCTTTTGTTGAGATTTCATACATTTATAGATCTAGTGCATCCGTTGCATGGCAATCCCTACTCCTCGCATTGACATCAATTGATGGGCTTCTCCTTAGCCCATTGATTAGCCGTGTCAATGTGAGACTTTCTCCTTCTTTTTTCTCCACACAACCCCCATCATTATATTCTATTCCACCCATAGTGCTATGTCCATGACTCACGCTCATGTATTGCGTGAAAGTTGAAGAAGTTTGAGAATACTAAAGTATGAAACAATTGCTTGGCTTGTCATCGAGCTTGTGTGTGATGAGAGCATTTTGTGTGACGAAAATGAAGCATATCCAAACTATATGATTTTGTAGGGATAAGCTTTCTTTGGCCATGTTATTTTGAGAAGACATAATTGCTTAGTTAGTATGCTTGAAGTATTAGTATTTTTATGTCAATATTAAACTTTTGTCTTGAATCTTTCGGATCTGAGCATTCATGCCACAATAAAGAGAATTATATTGAAAATTATGTTGGGTAGAATTCCACATCAAAAATTCTGTTTTTATCATTTACCTACTCGAGGACGAGCAAGAATTAAGCTTGGGGATGCTTGATACGTCTCCAATGTATCTATAATTTTTTATTGTTCCATGCTATTATATTATCTGTTTTGGATGTTTAATGGGCTTTTATATACCTTTCTGTATTTTTTTGGGACTAACCTATTAACCGAAAGCCCATTGCAAATTGTTGTTTTTTGCCTATTTCAGTGTTTCGCAGAAAAGGAATATCAAACGGAATCCAAACGGAATGAAACCATCGCGAGGATCATTTTTGGTACAAACGCAATCCACGAGACTTGGAGTGGACGTCAAGGAAGCAGCGAGGAGGCCACGAGGCAGGAGGGCGTGCCCCAGGGGGGTGGGCGCGCCCCCACCCTCATGGGCCCTGCGCAGCACGACCGACCTACTTCTTTCGCCTATATATACTCTTATACCCTGAAACCTTCGGGGAGAGCCACAAAACCTACTTTCCACAGCCGCGGCCTTCTATACCCATGAGATCCCATCTTGGGGCCTTTTCCGGTGATCTTCCGAAGGGGGAATCGATCACGAAGGGCTTCGACATCAACACCATAGCCTCTTCAATGATGGGTGAGTAGTTTACCACAGACCTTCGAGTCCATAGTTATTAGCTAGATGGCTTCTTCTCTCTCTTTGGATCTCAATACAAAGTTCTCCTCGATCTTCTTGGAGATCTATTCGGTGTAACTCTTTTTCTGGTGTGTTTGCCGAGATCCGATGAATTGTGGGTTTATGAACTTGATTATCTACGAATATTATTTGATTCTTCTCTGAATTCTTATATGCATGATTTGATATATTTTCAAGTCTCTTCGAATTATCGGTTTAGTTTGGCCTACTAGATTGATCTTTCTTGCAATGGGAGAAGTGCTTAGCTTTGGGTTCAATCTTGCGGTGTCCTTTCCCAGTGACAGCAGGGGCAGCAAGGCACGTATTGTATTGTTGCCATCGAGGATAAAAAGATGGGGTTTATATCATATTGCTTGAGTTTATGCCTCTACATCATGTCATCTTGCCTAATGCGTTACTCCATTCTTATGAACTTAATACTCGAGATGCATGCTGAATAGCAATCGATGTGTGGAGTAATAGTAGTAGATGTAGAGTCGTTTCAGTCTACTTGACACGGAGGTGATGCCTATGTTCATGATCATTGCCTTAGATATCATCATAACTATGCGATTTTCTATCAATTGCTCGGCAGTAATTTGTTCACCCACCGTAATACATGCTATCTTGAGATAAGCCACTAGTGAAACCTATGGCCCCCGGGTCTATTTTACATCATAATATTTTCCTATCAACTTACTATTACTGTTTCCATTTATTTTGCAATCTTTATTTTCGAATCTATACAACAAAAATACCAAAAATATTTATCTTATTATCTTTATTAGATCTCACTTTTGCAACTGGCCATGAAGGGATTGAGAACTCCTTTATCGCGTTGGTTGCAAGGTTCTTGATTGTTTGTGCAGGTACTAGGCGATTTGCGTGTAGTCTCCTACTGGATTGATACCTTGGTTCTAAAAAACAGAGGGAAATACTTACGCTACTTTGCTGCATCACCCTTTCCTCTTCAAGGGAAAACCAACGCATGCTCAAGAGGTAGCAGTCGCTTCTAGCAGCTGGCGCTAGAAGGCCGGAGAAGACGAAGAAGGCGGGTGGCGGGCCAGCGACGTAAAGGTAAAACACCGAATCACAGTGGAGCGCCTAATCCTAACCCGGACCGCCTGTCTTATCTGTTGAACCAGCCCTGTCCAAAACATGGGACGAAGGAGGTGCCAGCCAATCACCTTTGGAAGGATTGTTATATAGTGCAGGAGTTCAAGAATTCTAACGCTTTCCGGTATGACCACGGATCTGGTGGTGGCTTAGGATCCGGGCCGGGTTACGGCGGAGGAAATTCCGGTTGAGGGTTTAATGGTAATCAGGGCGGACATAACAACCAAGGTAATCAGAATGGTCAAAGTGGTTACAATCAGCAGCAGCAGCAGTCGGGTTACCAAAGTCACCCGAAGCAGTTGAATAGTCGGCAATATCATGTCTTCACCACTAGCTTGGACAAGCGAGATCAGAAGCTTCATAAGTGTCGTGGGTTTGTCACGGCAGATGTCCTAGCGAAAGGACTTAGTCGTGGAGCCATCGCAACGGGTTAACTCGAAGGGGTTAAAGCGGACAAGGGACACAGGGAGTTTATACTAGTTCGGCCCCTTCGATGAAGGTAAAAGCCTATGTCTAGTTTGTGATGGAATTGATGGGGTTTCGATGACTAGGGAGCAAACAAGTTTCGCCTAGGACTCGAGTTATTCTTGTCTGTCCTGAACCGCTATCGGGTTGTCCCCTTATATACCCGGGCGACACCCGTCGGTTCATAGAGTCCCAATCTCCGGTTTATATTCGTATCCTGGTTGGTCTCTCCCTATTCCTAACTTATAATACAAGTTTATATACATGCTGGTTTACGGCGACAGATACTGAACCGACTACGACCTTGGGCCTTTGTCTAGCCTCTGGGCTTTAGCACCTTTAGACTACTGATGAAGTCAACCCGGCCCACTTAGGCCGGTTTACGCCCAGCAGTAATATCCCCAACATTAGGCCCCAGATTGATTTGAACAGGTTCATGTCAATCCTTAGCCAAAATCTTTGTCTTCATCATCTTCCTGTATCTGTGGAACCGTCGTGTCGTCATCTTCTTTGGTTGCTGTAAACCGGCATGACGTCATCCTGAAACTAGCCTTTATAACGCCTTCTTTGTTTAATAGATCCGCACTAATCGAGGCGACAACTCCGAAAATTGTGGCTCCTGGATTCGCGCGCCTGACACATGTCCTTTGCTTCATAAATAGGGCCGAAGGGTCATTTCTTTTCTCTCCTTCATCCCCTTTCTCTTCATCTTCTCCGTGCCGCCAGCCTCGGAGCTCTGCCGCCGCTGCTGATCTCTGCATCGTCTTGGGCCGCTGCATCGACCTGATCGTACCAGAAAACCATGGGGTCCTTCCGCATCTCCCCCAGCTCCAGTAAGATCTCTGCTTTTTACCCATCCGGATCCATACTAGGGTTTCATGTTCTTGCCGTGTTCTTGCTTACTGTTCGTATTCCTGCTCATACCTCTGGATAGATCCAAGGAAACCCTTCTGTGAGTTACCAATGGGTTTTTGGCATTCATTTTGTAGATTCATGTTTCGGTTCATAGATCCAAATAACCTTTCTGCTCTTTGAACCAATATTGTTCCGCCTTAAGCTTTTAAATATTTTCCTTTTTTTGGACTGGCTTTAGATCCATTGATGTAGAGAAGTCTTGTGAAACCTGTTTCTGTATTTATACACCCTCAATTGCTTTCAATGCTCAGATCCGGCGGTTTAACTTTGGCATAGAAAATGTAAAGGACCAGTATATATCATTAGTCCCCCCTGTTTGAACCGCCAGACGTTGCCACCTTGCATAACTCTGGTTTAGTTAGGACTGTCTTCGGTTTAAGTGGATATGCCTCCGGTTTAATTCAAACATATACTTGAACCGGAACTGCTTGTTTTGTAGATTTCCTCATGGAGAAGCAAATATATGAATGCAACTGGGTTCCTTCCCGTGTTACAGAAACACAGCTGAACAACTTGGTTGTCACTGGCGCTTTAAGCAGTAAAAACACCGTCCACTGGAGAGTCCCAGGCACAGAATGTCCTCCCACCCCTGAAGAGGGAGAGGTTGTTGTTTTTGCGGATCACCTGGCCCGGGGCTTTAGCCCGCCTGGTTCAAAGTTTTATCGGGATGTCTTAGCCAATTTCCAACTGCGCCCACAAGATATCGGTCCCAACTCTGTCACTAATATATGCCACTTCCAAGTGCTTTGCGAAGCGTACTTCCAAAAGGAACCCACAATGGAACTATTCCGAGACTTCTTTCACTTGAACCGTCGCACAGAGTTTACTGACGGCCCCAATATGGAACTGGGTGGTATGGCAATTCAAAAAAGGAAAGAAGTCACTTATCCTCATCCAAAATTGCACAGTCATCCCCAGGGGTGGAATAATTCCTGGTTCTATTGCAAAGATACCTCCCCTGCCGAAGAGAATCCATTGCCTGGTCTCCGTCCGGAACGGCTTAGCAACACTCACCCCTTTCCTCAGAGGTTAACTGGCAAAGAGAGGAGTAAATACGCTCCTCAATTGTCCAAGCTCAGAGCTTTCCTAGCCAACGGTTTAACTGGAGTTGATCTTGCCCGTTGTTCGATATCCTGGAGTATACTGCCCCTTAGCCGACGCTCCGGTTTGATGTGTGAATATACGGGCAATGTTGACGATCCGCTGCGGCATGTAAACATCCAGCTTACTGATGAAGAAGTCACAGAAGCTGTAAGGAAAATTTTGAACGAACCGGAGCACGTCTGCGCTCGTACCGGCCTGCTTCCTTTTTGCGCCACCAACAAACTGCCAGCTGTAAGTCTGCATTTTTCTTTGTAAATGTCTTTGTACTTGTCTATTACTGATACCGACATCTGTTTGATGCAGGGTAATGATCCGTTTTGGAGCAAGAAAATCCTACAAGAGAAAACTGATAAACCGGACAGACCAGTCCGGCTTAAGACCAAGGTTGTTAAGAAGTCTGCTCATAAAAGGAGAACCACCGCTTCCTCTGATCCGCCCGCTGATGATGATGTGGGTAATCCGGACCTTGAGGCAGAACTTCATTCCCTCGGTTTACCTTTTGTACACCTTATTGATGATGATATTTGTCAGGATGATGCCGAAGCTAGCCATGCTGACGTTGTAGAGGTAATTGTTCTTTCCTCTGACTCAAGCCTTCCGCCTTCACATAAAATCCGTCAGGCAAACCGCAAAGTTAAATTTTCTGATCCCCTTGCTTATTTGGATCCCAACTTTCTTATGAAAACCCAACTGCATGAGGTGCGCCGCACAACTCGACACAGCGGTCAGGTAGTTACCTCCGCCGGTTTACTGAACAATCCGGTTCGGAGACGTCATTCAGAGGTCTCTAATTTGCTTGTCAGTATTCGTCCTAAAGCGGGCTGTTTTCGTCAACCGCTTAATCCGTCTGACTCTGATTATCAGGTCACCTCGCACTCCTCTTCTGGCGAGTCAACTGGCACCCAGCTGCCTCCACTTAAAACCGTGCTTGGGTAAGCTTGCACTTATCATAACGTTGTTGATTTTTGTAGTTTTCAACATGCACTGTCTTTGATTTTGCTGCTTCTTTTTAGGGCCAAACCGAGGCCAAGTAAGAAAGCTCGCCTGGATAAGGCAGCTGAAGAAGACGCTGCTCCTGAACCGGATGCTACCCCAAACATTGAAGCGGTCATCCATGAAGATTTGGTTAATGACCCGCTAGTATGAGATGAAGTTGTTACTGCTGATGAAGGTTTTGTTAACACCTCCGGTCCTGCTGACCAGCCAGCCAGTCCCATCCGGATTGAGAAAACCACCAGCCCTTCCAGACCTGCCGATAAACCAACTACGCCGGTTCAAACCGGCGAGTCTAAGGATGATGAAGTCATAATCACTGGCATTGGTCGTTCTGAACCGGGGAATCCCGTCGCCTTAGCCAAGCATACTGCCAAAGAAGAAATTTTTGCCATGAGCAAAGGCAAATGGGATGTTGATCTGCCAACATACACTGCTCTGGGCGCCCAAGATGTGCATTCTGGATACTTGAACCGGCTGTATACTAGCCGTGATTATGAAGCTAATCTGGTAAAGCTGATGAAAGAGAAGCTTGAGGTAACTTCCATGAATTTGTTCCTGCTTATCACCATTGTAGCCCCCAAGGGCCGGTTCAACCTATCATAGTTGAATCGGGTCTTGACATAAAAAATTCCATGCTTCAAAATTCCTTGATATAGCCCCCAAGGGTCGGTTTAACTTGATCTAGTGAAACCAAAATTTTAATCTTCATATCGTGGCATCAGAAACTTATCAGAGCAAATAGCCATTAGCCCCCAAGTGCCAAGTTGAATATTTGTATTGAGCTTGGGACTTTTGACAATTAACTGATAGCTATAGATCAAATAAGCATTAGCCCCCAAGTACAAAGCGCATAACTTGTTATGTGGTTGTTACTTCATTGTTCATGTTTGTTGTTAAACCGTATAACTGTCGGAATGCAGGCTGAAGTAAGGGCCAAAGAAAACCAAGTTGCCGACCTTCAAGAGAATTTGAAAACCCAACAAGATGAAACCTCCAAGGCAAAGGAAGAGCTAACCAGCGCTTTAAGAAGCATGGAGCAGCTGAAGGAGGACTTCAAGAAGGAACGGGCTAACTGGGCCACAGAAAAGGCCGCTTTAAACAAGAAGATTGAAAATGCGGAGGCTGCCCTAAAACCGGTAACTGATGAATTAACCAGTGTAAAGCGACAAGTGCACGCCATGACTGCCGCCATCTTGGGTAAGCTTCTTGCGACTTGCATAATAACCGTGATCCTCTTGTAAACAGCCCAGTTTGTAAACTGCTGATCATGTTACAGGCACTCGCATTAACCACTTGGGGTCGGATGTGCGGATGAAACTGAAAGCCGCCTACACCTTAAGCGAACAGCTGTATACTGGAGCACAGCGGATTATCTCAACCGCGTCATACAATAATCCAACACCTACTTTGATCCAAGATACGCTGAAGAGACTGTCAATGCTCCCTGCTCGGATTGATGAGCTAAAAAAGTCCGCTGCTCGAACCGGAGCCATTAATGCCTTAATCCGGGCCAAAGCATGGGTGCCTGATTTTGATCCGGTTGAAGCGGCTCAAGGCTATCCCAGCTTGAAGGAGGATGGCTCAGAATTCAGCGACGAGGATTTAAGAGAGATAAACCGGGCGGTGCGCCCTCTGGCCTGCCAATTGGTAGAGGAAGCAAATTTGTCGCATTATCAAGCTCAGTATAATGACCAGAACAAAAGAGTGGCTGCACCAATCCCTGAAGCGGAAAACCTGATTCCTCCAATCCGTAAGCATACTTATGCCCCTGATATTGAACTGTCTTCACTGATCCATGAAGAGGCTGTCTTTCAAGCATTAATGGGGATCGACTGGACCACTGTTGACTTCCAGCCGCTGGGTAGAGACGAGGAAGCTGAAGCGGCGCAGGATGATCCAGAATAATCAAACCGGGGTGGCCAGTAGGCGTAAACCGAAGGCAGCTTTATCGAGCTTCCTTGTTATATCTTGTCAAGAAAACAATGATCTCATTTGGGCTCCAAGCCGCCTTGTAATATATTGACAATACTTTTTCCTTCCTGAGATGCCTTCGTGCATCTATGCTGATACCTTTATTTGGAAGGTCAATATTGCCAACTTATATCTCCTGCAATCATAAAATCTTAAACTACCAGGGCGGTTGTACCGCCATCTGGTTTATGAATCTTTATGTAGATACGCCAGGAGACTTGCAAATATGATCAATTTTTGTGATACGAAATACCTGCCATTTATTGGGCATGAAGTAGGCGTGTAGCCAATCTTGAAACGGGGGTTTGATAACCCTAAACCGTCATGGGAGAAAGCAGCTCCTGTATATATAATGCCGGCTTACTGTGTAAACCGTGCTTTGATCATAATAGCCTTTTGTTACTCCAAAAAAGGATGTGAACAGAAAAAAATTAAACCGGGCAAATAATCTTTGGTTTAAAAATGGACTGTGTTCCGCCAATTTGGCTGTTTGAACCGGTACAAAGCACTATCGGTTCAAAAAACGCAACTAAGATAAAATAGCAACTCCTTAAGTAAAGCTATTTAAAGCAAAAGCAATGATAAAACTTTTTGCAAAAAGAGGGGCTTTACTGAGCCGATCAGATGGTGTTACCATGGTCAGATGCAACCAAGCTCCCCAAAGGTGTAGCTATGGTGCCAGTCGGCCAGGTCCCCAAATGACTCGTGGCATTACGCCGGCCAAGTGGCATGGCAATGGTTCGGGTTCGACCAAGCCCCCAAGTGACTCTAAGGCCTGTAGGCCGACCAAGAGGCGTGACCGGTTCAGACTTGACCGTGTCCCCAAGTGATCTGGTGGCTTTCGCCGATCAAGAGGTGTTGCATCGGTTCGGACACGACCGAGCCCCCAAGTGATCTGGTGGCTTTCGCCTATCAAAAGGTATTGCATCGGTTCAGACATGACCGAGCCCCCAAGTGATATTGATAATATTTGCAAGGGGTAAACCGGAGGTCGTTTTAAAACAGAACAACTCCGTGTAACCACACATGATAGAAACGAACAGATACCCCGCTTTAGCTGAGGATCCGGTTTATTGTATTGATAATATATACATTGTCATAATATGTACATAAGCGGAGCCAATGGCTCAAGTATAGTAAGGCTGAAGATGATCTATGTTCCATGGCCTGCTGGTCTCCTCCTCTGACTTACGTGATTCCTTATGCTCTCGAATATCAATCAGATAGTATGACCCGTTGTGCAGATTTTTGCTGACCACGAACGGTCCTTCCCAAGGCGGAGATAATTTATGCATATCGGTTTGATCTTGAATGAGTCGAAGCACCAAATCTCCTTTAAAGGTTCTGGTTCTGACCCGACGACTGTGATAGCGACGAAGATCTTGTTGGTAAATCGCTGAGCGGGCAGCTGCTGTGTCTCGCTCTTCATCCAACCGGTCTAAAGCGTCTTGTCGAGATGTCTCGTTATTTGCTTCAACATAAGCCGCAACCCGAGGTGAATCGTGACGGATATCACTAGGGAGAACCGCCTCTGCCCCATAAACCATGAAGAACGGCGTGTATCCAGTTGATCTGTTGGGCGTGGTATTGATACTCCATAACACAGAGGGCAACTCTTCGACCCAACAACCCGGCGTCCTTTGCAAGGGAACCATAAGCCGTGGTTTGATGCCTCTCAAGATCTCCTGATTAGCTCTTTCTGCTTGACCATTGGACTGCGGGTGTGCCACTGATGAAACGTCAAGGCGGATGTGCTCTCATTCGCAGAACTCTCTCATGGCACCCTTAGATAGATTGGTACCATTATCTGTGATGATACTGTGCGGAAAGCCAAACCGGAAAATCACTTTTTTGATGAACTGAACCGCAGTGGTTGCATCACACTTGCTAACGGGCTCTGCCTCCACCCATTTTGTAAATTTGTCAACCGCCACCAGGAGGTGGGTCTTCTTGTCTTTGGACCTTTTGAAAGGCCCAACCATATCCAGCCCCCAGGTTGCAAACGGCCAAGTAATTGGGATCATCCTCAATTCTTGAGCCGGAACATGAGCGCGTCTTGAGATTTTTTGCAACCATCACATCGCCTGACCAGATCCTCCGCATCAGCATGGGCAGTCAGCCAATAGAAACCGTGGCGAAACGCCTTAGCCACCAAAGACTTTGAACTAGCGTGGTGACCACAATCCCCTTCATGGATCTCGCGCAAAATTTCACAGCCTTCCTCAGGAGACACACAGCGTTGAAATGCTCCTGATACACTGCAATGATGCAACTCGCCATTGATGATTGTCATGGACTTGGACCGCCGTATTATTTGTCTGGCCAGAGTCTCATCCTCGTGTAACTCGCCCCGGTTCATGTATGCTAGGTAAGGAAGTGTCCAATCTGGAATGACGTGGAGTGCCGCCACCAACTGAGCCTCCGGATCAGGAACAGCCAAATCTGCTTCTCTAGGTAGCTGAACCGATGGGTTGTGTAGTATGTCGAGAAAGACATTAGGCGGGACCGGTTTACGCTGTGACCCTAGCTGGCTCAAAGCGTCCGCCGCTTCATTCTTCTGACGGTCCACATGGTCCACCTGATAACCCTTGAAATGACCAGCAACAACATCAACCTCATGACGATATGCCGCCATGAGTGGGTCCTTAGAATCCCAAGTACCAGACACTTGTTGAGCTACCAGGTCCGAGTCACCGAAGCACTTAACCCAGCTTAAGTTCATCTCTTTAGCCATCCGGAGAACATGGAGCAAGGCTTCGTACTCAGCTGCATTGTTAGTACAAGGTAACATTAAGCGGAGAACATAACAAAACTTGTCACCTCGTGGGCAAGTTAATATGACTCCAGCCCCCGAGCCCTCCAATTGCCGTGATCCGTCAAAATGGATGGTCCAATATGTGTGATCCGGCTTCTCTTCAGGGGCCTGCAGCTCTGTCCAGTCGTTAATAAAATCGACAAGTGCTTGGGACTTCACTGCTGTCCGAGGCACGTATTTCAAACCGTGTGGCCCAAGCTCTATAGCCCACTTGGCAATCCGACCTGTTGCTTCCCGGTTCTGGATGATATCACCCAAAGGGGCAGAGCTGACCACTGTGATAGGATGCCCTTGGAAATATTGCTTCAGCTTCCGTCTTGCCATGAAAACTCCGTATACCAGCTTCTGCCAATGAGGATATCTTTGTTTGGACTCAATAAGCACTTCGCTGATATAGTAAACCGGACGCTGAACCGGGTACTCTTTGCCCGCCTCCTTCCGCTCCACCACTATAGCTACACTGACCGCACGAGCATTGGCAGCGACGTACAACAATAATGGTTCCTTGTCAACGGGGGCGGCAAGTACAGGCAGATTGGCCAATTGCTACTTTAAATCCTCCAATGCCTGATCCGCGGCAGGACTCCAGGCGAACTGATCTGTTTTCTTCAACATCTGATATAGCGGGATCGCTTTTTCACCAAGGCGACTGATAAACCGGCTCAACGCGGCAATTCGGCCAGCCAAACGTTGAACATCATTAATACATTTCGGTTTAGCCAGAGAAGTGATAGTCGTGATCTTCTCGGGATTAGCCTCAATTCCTTTGTTGGACACCAGAAAACCCAATAACTTGCCTGCTGGTACACCGAAAACACATTTGGCCGGATTGAGCATCATCTTGTATGTCCTTATGTTATCAAAGGTTTCCTTCAAGTCATCGACCAAAGTCTCCTTCTTCCTTGACTTAACAACGATATCATCCACTTAAGCATGCACATTACGGCCAATCTGATTGTGGAGACAATTTTGCACACACCATTGATAAGTTGACTGGGCACTTTTGAGCCCAAAAGGCATAGACACATAGCAGAAGGCTCCAAAAGGAGTTATAAACACCATCTTCTCCTGGTCCTTAACTGCCATTTTGATCTGATGATAACCGGAATAAGCATCCAGGAAACATAAACGCTCGCGACCCGCCGTAGCATCAATGATCTGATCAATACGGGGGAGGGCAAAAGGATCTACGGGACATGCTTTATTAAGATCAGTATAATCTACACACATGCGCCAGGTGCCGTTTTTCTTAAGGACTAGCACCGGATTAGCAAGCCACTCAGGGTGGAAAACTTCAACAATGAAGCCAGCTGCTAAGAGCCTGGACACCTCTTCTCCAATAGCTTTTCGCCTCTCCTCGTTGAACCGGCGGAGGAACTGTTTCACCGGTTTGTATTTAGGATCCACGTTAAGAGTGTGCTCAGCGAGTCGTCTCGGTACACCAGGCATGTCAGAAGGTTTCCACGCGAAGATGTCCCGATTCTCACGGATGAACTCGATGAGCGCTCTTTCCTATTTTGGATCCAGATTGGCACTGATACTGAACTGCTTGGACGAATCGCCAGGTACGAAGTCAACAAGCTTAGTCTCAGCGGCTGACGTAAACTTCAGAGCCGGATCATGCTCCGTAGTAGGCTTTTTTAAAGGAGTCATATCCGTCGGATCAACATTGTCTTTGTAATACTTGAGTTCCTCTGTACTACAAACCGACTCGGCGTAAGCTGCATCTCCTTCTTCGCATTCCAAAGCGATCTTGCGGCTTCCGTGAACCGTGATGGTCCCCCTATGACCTGGCATCTTGAGTTGCAAGTAGACATAACAGGGTCGTGCCATGAATTTCGCATAGGCCGGTCTACCCAACAGGGCATGATACGGGCTTTTGATTTTCACCACCTCGAATGTCAGCGTCTCAGACCGGGAATCATGATCATCTCCGAAAGCCACTTCTAATGCTATCTTTCCAATGGGGTATGCTGACTTGCCAGGTACCACACCATGAAAAACCGTATTTGAAGGCCGGAGTTCCTTATCTGTTAGCCCCATTCGACGAAAAGTCTCATAGTACAGGATGTTAATGCTGCTACTTCCATCCATGAGTACCTTGGTGAACTTATAACCTCCAACCTGAGGTCCCACCACTAAAGCCAGCTGACCCGGATTGTCAACCCGGGGAGGGTGATCCTCTCTACTCCATATGATTGGTTGCTCTGACCAGCGCAGATACCGGGGCACGGCCGGTTCAACAGAATTAACCGCCCGCTTTTGGACCTTCCTATCCCGCTTGTCCAAGCTAGTGGTGAATACATGATACTGCCCACTATTTAGCTGCTTTGGATTGCTCTGGTAACCCGACTGCTGCTGTTGCTGATTGTTACCACACTGGCTATTCTGATTATGCTGGTTGTTATGCCCGCCCGGGTTACCATTAAATCCTGAACTAGAATTTCCACCACCGTGACTCGGTCCAGATCCAGAACCACCACCAGAGCCGGGGTCATACCGGAAGGCATTGGAATTCTTGAATTCTTGCATGATATAACAATCTTTCCAAAGGTGGTTTGCCGGTTCCTCCCTTGTTCCATGCTTTGGACAGGGCTGGTTTAGCAGATAGTTCAGGCGTTCCGGATTAGGACTAGGCCCTCCACTGCAGTTTTTGCCCTTCCGTCGCTGGCCTCCGTTCTGCACGTTAGTATTGGCCACAAAATCCATGTTGCCATCCGCTTTACGCTTGCCTCCACCACCGTTTCCTGCTGGGTGATGGTGCTGACCCCTGAAGTTGCCGTTCTTCTTTCCCTTCCCTGTCTTTTCATCATCAGACTCGTGATCCTTGGTACTATTGGAATCAGCGTATTTTACCAAAGCGCCCATGAGGGTTCCCATGTCAGTACAACGGCGTTTCATTCGTCCTAACTTCAGCTTCAAAGGTCCAAACCAGCAATTGCCTTCCAAGGTTATAACTGCAGTGTCCGCATTGATGCGGTCTGAAGAATGCAGAACTCGTGAGACCCTGCGAACCCAATGAGTCGTTGATTCTCCTTCCTCCTGGAAACAAGCAGCTAAATCCACTATTGACATGGGCTGCTTACACGTGTCTTTGAAATTATTGATGAACCGGTCTCTCAGCTGGGCCCATGAACTGATAGAATTGGGCGGCAGGCTTTTTAACCAAGTGCGGGCTGTCCCTTCAAGCATCATGGTAAAATATTTTGCACACGCCGCCTCATCAACATCAAGCATCTCCATGTCCATCTCATAACTCTCCACCCACGTCTCTGGGGGTTGATCCGCCGTGTAGTTCGGCACCTTGCGCGGGCCCTTAAAATCCTTGGGTAGGCGCACATTGCATAAAGCGGGGACAAGACAAGGTACTCCCAAAGCGCTAGACGTGAGCCCCGGTTCAACCGAAGTGGTGGGACGAACCGGCGTGAACTGATGAGTCTGATACTGTGCTGCTACCTCAGCTTCCCTACGCGCTCGGGCCCGGTCTACCACCTCCTAGGCATCGGGAGCCGGATTGTTGCCACGGGGTGCTTCACGCCGCGCGTTACTTGACACAGCTGGTTCCTCCATACGCCTGCTATAACTCTGGGCCGGACATGGGGTAGAATGAATCCGGTCACGGCTGTATGAATATGCTTCCTGTTGGATCAAAGCCATCCTAAGGAGATCCATAACCCGGCGCGTTTCGATCGCCTGTAATGAATCACCTTCAACTGGAATAGCCTCTAGCCATGCCGCAGCTGCAACGAGGTTATCCATCGGATTGGAGCAGTGACCCGGAGGTGTAGGCACGGCCTGCGGTACACCAGCATTATGACGAGGCAGATCTATTAAACGGGGCTAAACCGGTGCTCCTGCCGCAGGTGCCTCCGCCCGGTTTACTACCGGCGGATTATTGATTCCCGCTTCAGGGGTGTTGAAAAGGTTCCTTCCTTCAAAAACTGAGGGTAACCGAGATCGGGATTTCCTCCTTGTTGGTGTACTAAAATAGGGGTACCTTAGTACCCCGAACTTGTGCACGGGCAGTCGTAGCACCCCGCGGCAAGGCCTGCCAGGTGATCGCCAAGACCCTCCATGGTCCCCTCTTGGGCCATTCAAGAACAAAGTATTTGAGCCAAGGCCCCGGCAAGAGGAGCTTGCCGGGAAGACACCCGAAGAGAGCGAGGCCCTGGCAAGAGGAGCTTGCCGGGACTGCCGCTCGAAGCACAAGACCCCGGCAAGAGGAGCTTGCCGGGAAGGCCATCCACGGCACGACAAGGACCCTGCCACGGCGCGCCCCGCGCCCCGGCAAGGCCCGGTGAGCGACGAGCTCCCGGACGCGACGAGACATCCACCGCGGCAAGGCGCTTGCCGCGGCAAGTTACTACCTCGTGTCTGCGCTCCAGCTCACCCACCAACGTGTCGCTCTGGGGGCATCCCAGGCGCACATGGCGGGAGGCTGTGCAGCCAGGGGCATGCGGTGGCGAAGCGAAGCTGACAGAGTAGCCATCGTGGAAAACGGTGGCGCTCCTGACGGTCCACTTCCCTGCACCGTCTGGGCGACGCGGACGGGCATTTAATGCCCTTGTCCCCCGCCGTCAGAGTTAGGTATGATAGCACTGTACAGCCACTGTGCAGGCAGCTGTACCCACTACAGCATTCTACCATTTTTGCCCCCACCTACACTGCCACCTGTGGGTAACCCCTTGAGCATATAAAAGGAGGCCCCATGCGCACGTAGAGGGGGGAGGACACCCATTTTCCACGCTCGGCCTCGCTATCGGCTCGTGTGTATTGTAGCACCACGCGCCTCCGACCAAGAACACAATACAAACCACAAAGCAGCAGTAGGGTTTTACGCATCCGTGCGGCCCGAAGCTGGGTAAATCCCTCGTGTGCAGCGCCTCGATCTTCTCTTTGTGCAACCTCCGCCCCCCGCCGAACCAGTAAGGGGCTCGGTCCCCATAGGTGTTCGAGGAAGCCGATTCCCCCCGACATCTTTGGCGCGCCAGGTAGGGGGCGTCGAAGTTGTGCGAAACTAATCCGGCATCTGCACCAGCTAGATCTCCTTCATCTTCATCGACATGCCACCGAAGAAGAAGGCTCCGGAGGTGGCCGGTCCGTCCGCGTCGAACCCGCCGCCCTTGGAGCAAACGGGTGGCGGGGACAGCACCGGCGGCGGGACGGGCGTCGTAGAGCCAGCTCATGGCGCCACGGCGTCCGAACATGCACCGCGCCCCTCTAGGAGACACGGGACCAGTAGTGTCTTGGCGCCCACGGTACCATACGCTCGCTGGACCCGAATCGAGCCGGCGGATCCCAGGGCGCTCAAGGCCAGCAATCACACCAACATGCTGGCGCGAGCGTGGCGCGGCTGTCTGGTCTGGGTGTTGCTCCTTCTAACGTAGTTAGAAGTTCGAGCACATCCCGCTCCACGCGCCGTTCGCCGCCGCTGCCCGCCACTCCAGCAGAAGCTCTGGCGCGAGCTCAACTGCTCCTAGACTACCCTCCAACGGCGGACAAGCTTGACGACTGGAGGGCCACGATACAGAGCCTCATCGGTTTCGCCAACGGCGACACCCCGCGGCAGCACAGCGCGTCGCAGCCGCGGCGGGATGGCCAGGCGAGGACCGATGGCGCCAGGACCGGCGGGGGTGCAACCATCATGCACTCCCCGCCCCAGAGGCCAAGATCGCCGACTCGCCAGAATCATCACGACAACGACTCCACCGCGTCGTCGAATCCGCGAACTCGTCGCGATCAACGCCAAGTTCTTCATGAGCGAGAGCAAGAGGACGCTCGTACTCGCATCGAGCGTCGGAGAGAAGCGCGGCGTCAATCAGACCACCGCGCTGGGCCCTCTGTCGACATGCATGCACCAGGGGAACCATGCGACCTGCCGTACGCGGTGGGCTGCCCTGCGTTCACCCGTGAGCTGTGGCAAGTCCAGTGGCCCAGCACGAAGAATTTCAAGCCAGACGTACCAGAGAAGTACGACGGCAAGTCGCATCCGTCGGATTTCCTCAACATCTACACCATCGCGGTGCAGGCTGCTGGAGGGCGAGACGACAAGATCCCTGCCAACTACTTCCCGCTGGTACTCAAGTCCAACGTCAGATCCTGGCTCATGCACTTGCCGGACAACTCCATAACCTCCTGGACAGACTTGTGCCATCAGTTTGTCGGCGCCTTTACAGGCGGCCACAAACCCCATGGCCAAGCGAGTGACCTTCACCTGCTCGTCCAGAAGGAGGGAGAACCTCTGCGCAAGTTCATCCAGAGATTCAGCCGTGTACACTACAACATCCCAGACGTCCACCCCGCCACGGTCATCAGCGCGTTCCATCAGAACGTGCGTAACCGCAGGATGCGGGAGGAGATGGCGATGTGCAAGATCAAAGACGTCAGCGAGCTATATGCCCTGGCCGACAAGTGTGCCCGTGCTGAGGAAGGGAGGAAACTCCCCGGAGAGAACACTGGAGCAGGAGAATCTGACAGTGAGGATACCGCCCCGGCAAGGAAGGGCCGGCGGCGGAGCAACAGGAAGAAGAAGAGCCAACAAGTACTGGTTGTTGAGCAGTCCGGCGATGAAGGCGCCGCCAAGAAGGCCCAGGCTGGTAGCTCTGGCAAGGAGATTGCCGGATGCGTCCACTGCCAGGCCGTGGCGGCCGCCGACAAGCAGGACGGCACCAGCAAACAGTACTGCAAGATCCACCGCACCAAGGGCCATGACCTCCATAGCTGCAAGCAGGTCGAGCAGCTCGTCGAGCTGCAAAAGGCCGAGTACGAGCGGCGCGACAAGGAGAGAGCCCGGGGAGGTGGCGGAGGATCAGGCATGAAGCGCCCCGGCCAGGGAGGACGCCGCGACAAGGACAAGCAGCGGCAAGCGGAGCGACCTCCCCGCAGCCGCGACAAGAATGAAGACGACGACGAAGACGAAGACATGGATGACGTCGAGACCAGTGAGCAGGAGTTTCAGAAAGCCACAGAGGTCTTGTGCGTAGACGGCGGCGCCTCCCTACATACTTCTCACCGCCAGCTCAAGCAGTGGGCGCGGGAAGTCAATGCAGCGGAACCACCCGTCGAGTCGCGCAAGCCTCTGAAATGGTCCGGCACGCCTATCATCTTTGATATTGAGGACCACCCTGATAGCACAACTGCGATCGGGTGCTTGCCGATGTTGGTCTCACCAACAGTCCGCAACCTCAAGGTCACTAAGATGCTAGTTGATGGCGGGGCCGGCTTGAACCTGATCTCCTCCGCTGTGCTCCGGAAACTCCAAGTCCCCGACAGTGAGCTCGAAGAGACTGACACGTTCCAAGGAATCAACCCGGGAGGGAGCAAGCCGAAGGGGAAGATAACGTTGCCAGTAACATTTGGTAGCGAGCTGAACTTCAGGACAGAGAGGATCACTTTTGACGTTGCCAATTTTCCATTGCCCTACAATGGAATTCTTGGCCGTCCAGCGCTCGCCAAGTTCATGGCGGCCTCTCACTACGCCTACAACATGCTCAAGATGCCAGGCCCGATAAGCGTCATCTCTGTCCCCGGCGACAAAAAGGATGCCCTTATCTGTGCCGACAAGATCTATCGGGAAGCAGCAGCCGTAGCAGATCACAAGCCGCTTGCCGCTGAAGCTCCCGGAGGAAAGAAGAGGACCAAGCCCGGCAAGAGCTCTGGCGCCCACTCCGGCAAGCGCACCTCTTCGGAGTGCTGCGCTACCGTCGAGGACGCGCCATCGAGCTCCACCGGCAAGAGTAAGAAGACAATGGCAGCTCCGCCAACGACCAAGAAGGTGCCCGCCAAGGAGGACGGCACTGGTGGTACGTTCACCATCAGTGCCACGCTCGACCCCAAATAGGAAAGGGCGCTCGTTACTTTCCTGCGGGCGAATGTCGATGTGTTTGCCTGGAAACCATCTGACATCCCCGGCGTTCCCAGGAAAGTGATTGAGCACCACCTCGCCGTCTGTCCTCACGCGCGGCCCGTCAAGTAGAAGGTCAGGAAGCAAGCAGTGGAGCGCCAAGAGTTCATCGCAGAAGAGATCAAGAAGTTGGAAGCGGCAGGCCTCGTCAGAGGTGTGCTCCATCCGACGTGGTTGGCCAATCCTGTTGTCGTGCGCAAAGTAAATGGGAAATGGAGGCTTTGCATCAATTTCACTGATGTTAACAAAGCTTGTCCCAAAGATCCCTTTCCCTTGCCGCGCATTGACCAGATTGTTGACTCCACGGCCGGATGTGACCTGCTTTCATTTCTTGACGCCTGCTCTGGATATCATCAGATCTTCATGGCTGAAGAAGATGAAGAGAAGACCACGTTCATCACTCCATGTGGCACGTACTGTTTCGTACGTATGCCTTTCGGACTGAAGAACGCCGGTTCGACATTTGCGAGGATTGTCCACACTACTTTTAAGCCACAAATCCACAGGAATGTGGAGGCCTACATGGATGATATAGTGGTCAAGAGAAGAGACAGGGCAACCCTGATCCAAGACTTAGAAGAGACCTTTGCGAATCTGCGCAGGATCAGCCTCAAGCTCAACCCCGAGAAGTGCGTGTTCGGAGTCCCTTCCGGCAAGCTTCTCGGGTTCTTCGTGTCTCAGCGAGGAATAGAATCCAACCCAGACCAGATCAAGGCCATCGAGCAGATTGAAGCACCAACCCATGTCAAGGACGTACGAAGGCTTGCCGGCTGCGTCACGGCTCTCAGCAGGTTTATTTCCAAGTCTGCAGAACGCGCCCTGCCATTTTTCAAAATTTTGAAAAAGGCGGGTCCAGTAAAATGGACTCCAGAAGTGGAGGCTGCGCTGCAGGACCTGAAGAAGTACCTGTCCTCCGCTCCAATACTTGTCGCGCCTAAACCACAAGAGAAGTTGCTGCTATACCTGGCAGCAACCAATCAAGTGGTTAGTGCTGCGCTAGTAGCGGAGAGGGAGGCAGATGATGAGCCAGCAACCGCGGCAAGCACGTCCAGCGACAAGTAGTGGGCTTCCCCGACAAGCTCTGGCCCCGACAAGGATGAATCTGCACAGGAGCAAGTGGAGGTGCGGAAGAAGAAAATGGTGCAGCGCCCAGTTTACTTTGTCAGCTCCCTTTTGCAGGGGGCTAGGTCAAGGTACTCTGGTGTACAGAAATTGCTTTTCGGCCTCCTCATGGCCTCGAGAAAGCTGCGCCATTACTTCCAAGCACACGAGATTACGGTCGTCACCCGCTTTCCGCTGAAGAGGATACTGCAGAATCCAGAAGCAACAGGCAGGATTGTCGAGTGGGCGCTAGAACTGTCGAGCTCCGGTCTCCAGTTCGAGAGCACCTCGACTATCCAAAGCAG
Source organism: Aegilops umbellulata (assembly GCA_032464435.1). NCBI lineage: Eukaryota > Viridiplantae > Streptophyta > Magnoliopsida > Poales > Poaceae > Aegilops > Aegilops umbellulata. The sequence goes on along the minus strand of CP136054.1, from coordinate 291,790,691 downwards.
AGCATTGGCAGAGTTCATAGCGGAGTGGACACCGACATCGGACGAAGATATCCCAGAGACGAGCATCCCCGCCAAAGAAGCAAGCAAAGAGTGGCTGATGTACTTTGATGGTGCCTTCTCGCTGCAAGGCGCCGGTGCTGGCGCGTTACTTATCGCGCCCACCGGAGAGCACCTCAAGTACGTAGTCCAGATGCACTTCCCCAAGGAACAAGCAACCAACAATACTGCAGAGTATGAAGGTTTGCTTGCCGGTCTCAGGATCGCGGCAGAACTTGGGATCAAGAAGCTCATTGTCAGGGGTGACTCGCAGCTTGTCGTCCGCCAAGTGAACAAGGATTACCAGAGTCCATTGATGGAAGCGTACGTTGATGAAGTGAGGAAGCTGGAAGAGCACTTTGACGACCTGCAAATGGAACACATTCCACGAGCTGAGAATGACATCGCTGAGGGCCTGTCAAAGTGCGCAGCATTTAAGTTACCTGTGGACCCAGGGACCTTTGTGCTCAAGCTGACTCAGCCATCCGTAACGCCATCAACCAGACAGAGCAAGAAGAGGAAGCTGGTCTCCGGCGACTATCTTCCGGCAGAGCTCCCGGAGCCGCCGCCAAGAAGGTCCCCAAGATCGACGCCAAGAGTGCTGAGGAACCGTCTGCTCTGGAAAACCCCAGGGTTTGTTCCGTAGAAGCAGGCGCTCCCGACAAGTTTTGTTCCGGCAAGCTTGCCGCGGAACGTCAAGCTCCGGCCGAGCCCCAGATCCTCGCCGTAGAAGCGGACGTTCCCGCAGCAGCAGAAGTGCCTTCAGTCCTTGTTGTCGAGCCGCAGGCTCCAGCATGGGCGCAGCAGACTGTCCATTTCCTCCAACACGGAGAACTTCCGGAAGAACAAGAAGAAGCGGAAAGAGTAGCCCGGCGCTCGAGTATGTACCAGTTCGTCGACAATACACTATACAGAAGAGGGCGCAACGGTGTAAAATTGAAGTGTATTTCCCGGGATGACGGACAACAACTATTGGCAGAGATACATGGAGGCATATGTGGTCACCACATTGGCGCAAGAGCACTTGCCGGCAAAGCGTTCCGGCAAGGTTTCTTCTGGCCGACAGCCCTCCGGGATGCAACTGCACAAGTAACCAAGTGTGAAGCGTGCTAGTTCCATTCCAAGCAGATACACCAGGCAGCTCAAGCTCTCCAGACGATCCCTTTATCCTGGCCATTTTCAGTCTGGGGGCTCGACATCCTCGGTCCCTTCCCCCGAGCTGTCGGGGGCTTTGAGTACTTGTACGTCGCAATCGACAAGTTCACAAAGTGGCCGGAAGTGGAACCAGTGAGGAAGGTGACAGCACAGTCAGCCATCAAGTTCTTCAGGTCGATTGTCTGCCGCTTCGGGATCCCCAACAAGATCATCACCGACAACGGTACACAATTCGCGAGCCGCGCCTTCATGCAATATGTCCAAGATCTCGGCGCCAAGGTCTGTTTCGCTTCTGTTGCTCATCCCAGGAGCAACGGTCAAGCTGAAAGGGCCAACGCCGAGGTACTGCACGGGCTCAAGACCAGAACTTTCGACAGGCTGCACAAGTGCGGAAGAAACTGGATCGAGGAGATGCCGGTGGCTCTTTGGTCGATCAGAACGACGCCAAATCGAGCCACTGGCCAGACACCATTTGCTCTAGTCTATGGAGCAGAAGCAGTTACCCCCACGGAACTCGTATACGGGTCACCTCGAGTGCTCGCTTATGATGAGCTTGAGCAAGAGCGGCTGCGTGAAGATGACGCGCTGCTCCTTGAGGAAGATCGTCTTCAGGCTGCTGTGCGAGCCTCTTGCTACCAGCAAGCTTTGCGTCGCTACCATAGCCGCAAAGTTAAAGCCAAGAGCTTTGAGGAAGGCGACCTTGTTCTTCGGCGCGCCCCGTCCGCCAAGAATCATAACAAGTTGACGCCGAAATGGGAAGGCCCTTACCGGGTGAGACGATTCACGAGGCCCGACGCTGTCCGCCTCGAGACCGAAGATGGCACTCTGGTGAGCAACTCCTGGAATATTGAGCATCTTCATAAGTTTTACCCGTAAGGCGCGGTTGTCGGGGACCGCCCGGCAACCAACCTTTTGTACAAGTCTTGCCGCAGTTGCATGTAATCCTTTGTACAAAGCCAGGCGCAGACCCTGAGCAGCAGAATTGAAGCGCTGGCGCCCTAAGTTTTAGCATGCATGCTGAGTCGAGTCTTGTCCTTGGTTAGGGTTGATAGTGCCTAACAGCTGCTAACCCCTAGCTTAGAGGTCGAGTTTGCGTCCTTTTTCCTGTTCCTTCGTTTCCTTGGGTTCGCAGGGTTTTGTACATCCTGGCCAGACCGCTTAAGGGCGAAGAAGAGAAGAAGGGCGGGCCAGCATCTGGTCCCTGGCAAGCCAATGTTGCCGGGGGGCTGCAAGTACAAGGACCCACCCGCGGCAAGCCAGAGTTGCCGGGGGCTGCTGTCCTAGATAAGTTTTTGCATCCCTTGTCATGCATTTTCTCATGAACTGTGGAATACGAAAACCTTGTTTCCTCCTAAAAGCTATCGTGCTCCCTCTACGACAGGCCCCAGAGCGCGTTCCTGGGGGCCGTCTTGGTAGTAGTCGCGGCGGCAAAGGGGCGAAGCGAGGGGCCGGAACACGCCTTCTCCCCGCCTCCGCCAAGGGCGTGAGAAGGGTCGAGCGGCGCGGGAAGACGGCGGGGCCTGTTGCCGGGCGAAGAAATGTCTATCCTAATGATACAAAGGGTTCGCTCCTTGGCGTGGGTTCCACCCACGGGACAAATGGCCCGGCAAACATCCCCTTTTCATTAAAAACATTCCGCTCAGGTATAGTTCAGAGAGAATGAAAAACAAGAAAGATGGGATTACAAGTTTTAAATGCAACTAAGGACCGAGGGCTTACAGATTGAAAAAAGATAAGATGGCCGTAATCCCTTTCTTGTCTCTCTCCTCAGGAGGTAGGACAAGGAGGCAAAAAGGGCAAAAGGGGCGCCTAGGCGAGCTACGGGTGGCAGAAGACACCAACAGAACGCCCCGGGGGCTCCGGAGGCTGGATGGTGGCGGTGGCACCGGAGATGGAGCTCGAAGATGAGGCAGCGAGACGTCAACACGCTGTCGGGGGCACCTAGCCCTCGTACTCCGAGTTGGCGGCCTTGCCGCCAGTCCTCCTCCTCTTCCGCAGCCTCGCCACTCCAGCTGCCCGGGAAGGCAACCCCGAGAAGCTCAAGGAGCCGGCGACCCGGATGATGGGGTCGCCAGTGCCACACGGAGCTGCGACCGGCGCCTAGTCGGACCCGTCATCCCGACGACCACTGCCCTCGTCGTCGCTGTCGCTCCCCTCCTCGTCACTCTCGCTCGAGGAGGAGCTTTCGCTGTCGGAGGAGCTATCCATGCAGCACCGGGCCCGGGTCCCGAAGTCCCCGAAGGCCTTGACAGAGAGGAGATCGCCCTCCATCAACTTGAAATGGAGGGTGAACCCCTCCGTCAAGGTGTGGATACGGGCGAATGTCTTCCACCCTCGGCCAAGATACACTACGCCGGGGGCTGAGAACTCGACATGGACCCGCGTGCCGCTGATCCCGCAGCCCTTCATGCGCAGCCTTAGCGTCTCGGGTTGCTCCATCTCCATCACGCTCACGAAGGGAGCCGGGAGGCGGAGGCGGCGGCGAGGCGCCCGGCGCAGCCTGACGAAGAACTCGCAAGGATCGTCCCCGAGATGGACCGCCGTGGGAAGAGGGGCCGCTGGCGGAGGCGAGGCCGGCGCGTCGCCCCGCCCGCCTCTTCCCTGAGCGCCGCGGCCTCGTCCACGCCCTCGTCCATGACCTCGCCCCTCCCCCTTCCCGTTGCGGCTGGCTCCGCCACCGCGGGTGCAAGGGGAGGAGGGGCGCGCTGCCTGGCGGCAACCCTCACCGCCACCAATGAAGGACCCGGATTCCCTTTCTCCATGGCTAATGGAGAGAGGGGGTCAGAGGACGAAGAGGAGGAAGAGATGGAGGAGTGTGGGTTCCCGTCGCCCCCCCTCTTGCTCCTTATAAAGGAGCAGGGTGGAGACTCGACCACCCCGCTCAACCAATCAGGGCGCAGGGAGGCCAGGCGACCGGGGCCGGCCTGCTGCCTCGACCCGCGACGGCCCGGTTTCCTGCCTCCACCGCCCGCAACTCCAGGTGCATGGAGGCCGCGTGGCTTACATGCAGGACCGAGGCGACGGGTGAGGCGACCTCCCCCCACCCCGTGATCGTGGGGAGCGGACGCCTCGGAGACCGCGCCTCGACTCCGTCCAGCGAAGGAGCCACGCCTCCACGCCTCCCTCCACTTATGAAGACGGCACGAACCGTCCCCATTTATTGCGACGTGACGCATGCCTGCAGGGCTCGGCCCCGCGCACGCCACCCACGTCACGCACGCCTCCCCCCACGATGCCGCGTTCGACGCGTACCGTTCGGAGAGGGTGTGGCATACGAAGGAAAAGATGCAGCGTGACCCAGGCCGCGCATGCCCGTGCACTGTTTTGGGCCTGGCCCAACAGCGCTCGGCACCGTGTGTGGCCCAGGCCCGGGGGCTCCTGTCGGTGTACTAAAATAGGGGTACCTTAGTACCCCGAAATTGTGCACGGGCAGTCGTAGCACCCCGCGGCAAGGCCTGCCAGGTGATCGCCAAGACCCTCCATGGTCCCCTCTTGGGCCATTCAAGAACAAAGTATTTGAGCCAAGGCCCCGGTAAGAGGAGCTTGCCGGGAAGGCCACCTGAAGAGAGCGAGGCCCTGGCAAGAGGAGCTTGCTGGGACTGCCGCTCGAAGCACAAGACCCCGGCAAGAGGAGCTTGCCGGGAAGGCCATCCACGGCACGACAAGGACCCTGCCACGGCGCGCCCCGCGCCCCGGCAAGGCCCGGTGAGCGACGAGCTCCCGTACGCAACGAGACATCCACCGCGGCAAGGTGCTTGCCGCGGCAACTTACCACCTCGTGCCTGCGCTCCAGCTCACCCACCAACGTGTCGCTCTGGGGGCATCCCAGGCACACGTGGCGGGAGGCTGTGCAGCCAGGGGCATGCGGTGGCGAAGCGAAGCTGACAGAGTAGCCATCGTGGCAAACGGTGGCGCTCCTGACGGTCCACTTCCCTGCACCGTCTGGGCGACGCGGACTGGCATTTAATGCCCTTGTCCCCCGCCGTCAGAGTTAGGTATGATAGCACTGTACAGCCACTGTGCAGGCAGCTGTACCCACTACAGCATTCTACCATTTTTGCCCCCACCTACGCTGCCACCTGTGGGTAACCCCTTGAGCATATAAAAGGAGGCCCCATGCGCACGTAGAGGGGGGAGGACACCCATTTTCCACGCTCGGCCTCGCCATCGGCTCGTGTGTACTGTAGCACCACGCGCCTCCGAGCAAGAACACAATACAAAACCACAAAGCAGCAGTAGGGTTTTACACATCCGTGCGGCCCGAAGCTGGGTAAATCCCTCGTGTGCAGCGCCTCGATCTGCTCTTTGTGCAACCTCCGCCCCCCGCCGAACCAGTAAGGGGCTCAGTCCCCATAGGTGTTCGAGGAAGCCGATTCCCCCCGACACTCCTCATGACTTCCTGTGAGGCGTTCTGGTCCAGCATGAGTTTATAAGCTTGGGCATCTAAAGCGGCCCGCTCCGCGGTTATCCTGACCTCTTCTGCTGCTAGATCCGCTTTGGCCTGGGTAATCTGCTCTCTCACCTTTGCGATCTCTGCATTATGAGCATCCTGATCCACTGGATTAGCCTCCGCCATGAGCGTAGCCAAGGCGTCGAATAGATCTGATAACACTTGAACTGGCAGGCGCACCGAGCCTCCTGCTCCGGCAGCCGTTGCTGCTGCTGAACCGGAAATCATTGCCGCTGCCGTCGATGAGTGAGGCGCTGCTTGTGTACCGGCCATGAATATTCCAACCCGGTTGGGCAGATCGGAGGAGTCCGGAATACTGTCGCCATCGAAACAGCCCCCAATCCGGCCATCTTGTAGCTGATACAATGACTCAGTCTCTCTGGTAGATGACTCGTCGCCAGAGTAAACGACGGTTTCACCACCAGATCCTCATCCGTCCTCATAGCTTCCTCCATGGATGACTCCCACGAAGGCATGCTTCACGGCCGGTTTAACCCGGGCAGGTCGTGCACGCTGAGCTGTCTCGACGAGGTCGGTGCAGGTGTCTAGCTCAGGGCCCGGTTCACCGATCTTGCCGATGAAGACATGTATGCCACCAAAGGGGACCCGGTACCCGTACTCAATTGAGCCGGCCTCGGGGCCCCAGCCTGCGTCGTCGATGTAGATCTTGCCGCGACGACTCTTAGTCATCCGGCCCACGGCGTATCCCTCGAGTCCTTCAAAGCGGCCCTCCAAGAACTTGAAACCATCGTGCGATAGCCCCACGGTGGGCGCCAACTGTCGTGGGTTTGTCACGGCAGATGTCCTAGCGAAAGGACTTAGTCGTGGAGCCATCACATCAGGTTAACTCGAAGGGGTTAAAGCGGACAAGGGACATAGGGAGTTTATACTAGTTCGGCCCCTTCGATGAAGGTAAAAGCCTACGCCTAGTTTGTGATGGAATTGATGGGGTTTCGATGACTAGGAAGCAAACAAGCTTCGCCTAGGCCTCGAGTTATTCTTGTCTGTCCTGAACCGCTATCGGGTTGTCCCCTTATATACACGGGCGACACCGGTCGGTTAATAGAGTCCCAATCTCCGGTTTATATTCGTATCCGGGTTGGTCTCTCCCTATTCCTAACTTATAATACAAGTTTATATACACGCCAGTTTACGGCGACAGATACTGAACCGACTATGGCCTTGGGCCTTTGTCTAGCCTCTGGGCTTTAGCACCTTTAGACTACTGATGAAGTCAATCCGGCCCACTTAGGCCGGTTTACGCCCAGCAGTAATATCCCCAACAATAAGCGAGCAGTAAACTCTGTTGAACCAGCCGTGCCCCGTTATCTACGCTGGTATGAACAGCCATTCATATGGAGCAGAGAGGATCACCCTCCCCGGGTTGATAATCCGGGTCAGCTAGCGTTGGTGGTGGCGCCTCAGGTGGGAGGTTATAAGTTTACCAAGGTGCTCATGGATGGAGGAAGCAGCATTAATATCTTATATTATGAGACCTTCTGTCGTATGGGATTAATAGATAAAAATCTTAAACCGTCCAATACGGTGTTCCATGGTGTGGTGCCTGGTAAGTCAGCATATCCTGTTGGCAAGATAGGTTTGGAAGTAGCCTTTGGAGATGATCATGATTCCAGGTTGGAGACACTGACTTTTGAGGTGGTAAGAATCCAGAGTCCATATCACGCCCTGTTTGGGCGGCCGGCTTACGCCAGGTTTATGGCGCGGCCCTGTTATGTGTATTTACAGCTTAAGATGCCAGGTCACAAGGGAACGATAACGGTTCACGGAAGCCGCAAAATTGCTTTGGAGTGTGAAGAAGGTGATGCGGCTTATGCAGAGTCGGTTTGTGCCACGGAGGAGCTGAAATATTACAAGGACAATGTTGATCCGGCAGACATGACTCCACTGAAGAAACCGACTACGGAGCATGATCCAGCCCTGAAGTTCAAATCGACAGCTGAGACTAAGCTTGTTAACTTCGTACCTGGCGATTCATCAAAGAAGTTCAGTATCAGTGCCAACTTGGATCCGAAATAGGAAAGCACGCTCATCGAGTTCATACGTGAGAATCGGGACATTTTTGCATGGAAGCCTTCTAACATGCCAGGTGTACCGAGGCAACTCGTTGAGCACACTCTTAATGTGGATCCTAAGTACAAACCGGTGAAATAGTTCCTACGCCGGTTCAATGAAGAAAGACGCAAAGCTATTGGGGAAGAAGTGGCCAGGCTCTTAGCGGCTGGCTTTATTGTTGAAGTCTTCCATCCTGAATGGCTGGCTAATCCGGTGCTGGTCCTTAAGAAAAATAGCACCTGGCGCATGTGTGTGGATTACACAGATCTTAACAAAGCTTGTCCAGCAGATCCTTTTGCCCTCCCCCGTATTGATCAAATTATCGATGCTACGGCGGGTTGTGAGCGTTTAAGTTTTTTGGATGCATATTCTGGTTATCATGAGATTAAGATGGCAGTTAAGGACCAGGAGAAGACGGCGTTCGTAACTCCCTTTGGAGCCTTCTGCTATGTATCTATGCCCTTTGGGCTCAAGAGTGCCAAGGCAACTTATCAACGGTGTGTACAGAATTGCCTTCATAAACAGATTGACCGTAATGTACATGCCTATGTGGATGATATTGTGGTTAAATGAAGGGAGAAGGAGACTCTGGTTGACGATTTGAAGGAAACCTTTGATAACCGAAGGGTGTACAAGATGATGCTCAACCCGGCCAAGTGTGTCTTTGGTGTACCGGCAGGCAAGTTATTGGGTTTTCTGGTTTCCAATAGGGGAATTGAGGCTAATCCGGAGAAGATCACAGCAATCACCTCCCTGGCTAAACCAAAGTGTATCAATGATGTTCAACGCTTGGCAGGTCGGATTGCCGCGTTAAGCCGGTTTATCAGCTGCCTTGGTGAGAAGGCAATCCCTTTGTATCAGATGTTGAAGAAGATGGATCAATTCGTCTGGAGTTCTGCTGCTGATAAAGCATTTAAGGATTTAAAGCGGCAGTTGGCCAATCCGCCTGTGCTCGCCGCTCCAATTGACAGGGAGCCATTGCTGCTATATGTCGCAGCTAATGCCCGTGCAGTCAGTGTGGCTATTGTGGTGGAGCGAAAGGAGGCAGGCAAGGAGCATCCAGTTTAGCGTTTGGTTTATTATATCAGGGAGGTGCTCATCGAGTCCAAGCAAATGTATCCGCATTGGCAGAAGCTGGTATATGGAGTTTTTATGGCAAGCCGAAAGCTTAAACAGTACTTCCAGGGACATCCCATCACAGTGGTCAGTTTTGCTCCCCTGGGAGATATAATCCAGAACCGGGAAGCGACTGGCCGGATTGCTAACTGGGCTATAGAGCTTGGGCCGCACGGATTGAAATACGTGCCTCGGACGGCGGTCAAGTCTCAAGCACTTGTTGATTTCATCAATGACTGGACAAAACTGCAAGCACCTGAAGAGAAGCCGTATCACACATGTTGGACTATCCATTTTGATGGGTCCAGGCAATTGGAGGGCTCGGGGGCTGGAGTCGTGTTAACTTCCCCACGAGGTGTTAAGTTTTGTTACGTTCTCCGCTTAATGTTCCCTTGTACTAACAATGCAGCTGAGTATGAAGCCTTGCTCCATGGTCTCCGGATGGCTAAGGAGATGAATCTAAGCCGAGTTAAGTGCTTCGGTGACTCGGACCTGGTGGCTCAGCAACTGTCTGGCACTTGGGATTCCAAGGACCCACTCATGGCAGCATATAGTCGTGAGGTGGATGTTGTTGCAGGTCACTTCAAAGGTTATCAGGTGGACCATGTGGACCGCCGGAAGAATGAAGCGGCAGACGCTTTAAGCCGGTTGGGCTCTCAACGCAAACCGGTCCCGCCTAACATTTTCTTGGATGTGCTGCATAACCCGTCGGTCAAGCTCCCTGGTGAAGAGGATTTTGGTATTCCTGATCCGGAGGCTCAATTGGTGGCAGCTCTTCATGTTATTCTGGATTGGACGATTCCTTATCTTGCATACTTGAACCGAGGTGAGTTACGAGAGGATGAGATTCTGGCCTGGCAGATAATCCAGCGATCCAAGTCCATGACTATTGTCAATGGCGAGTTGCATCATTGCAGTGTGTCATGGGCGTTTCAACGCTGTGTGTCCCCTGAGGAAGGCTGTGAAATTTTACGTGAGATCCACGAAGGAGATTGTGGTCACCACGCCGGTTCAAAATCTTTGGCGGCGAAAGCGTTTCGTCACGGCTTCTATTGGTTGACTGCTCATGCTGATGCGGAAGATCTGGTCAGACGATGTGATGGCTGCCAAAAGTTCTCAAGACGTGCTCATGTGCCGGCTCAAGAATTGAGGATGATTCCAATCACTTGGCCGTTCGCGACTTGGGGGCTGGATATGGTTGGGCCTTTCAAAAGGTCCAAGGACAAGAAAACCCACCTTTTGATGGCGGTTGACAAGTTTACGAAGTGGGTGGAGGCAGAACCCGTTAGCAAGTGTGATGCGGCCACGGCGGTTCAATTCATCAAAAAGGTGATTTTCCGGTTTGGTTTTCCACATAGTATCATCACTGATAATGGCACCAACTTGTCCAAGGGTGCTATGAAGGAGTTCTGTCAACGTGAGCACATACGGCTTGACATTTTATCTGTGGCTCACCCCTAGTCCAATGGTCAAGCAGAGAGGGCTAATCAAGAAATCTTGTGAGGCATCAAGCCCCGGCTTATGGTTCCTTTGCAACAAACGTCGGGTTGTTGGGTTGAAGAATTACCATCTGTATTATGGAGGATTAACACCACACCCAACAGATCAACAGGATACACGCCATTCTTCATGGTCTACGGAGCAGAGGCAGTTCTCCCCAGTGATATCCGTCATGATTCACCTCGTGTAGAGGCTTATGTTGAAGCGGACAATGAGGCAGCACGACAAGATGCTTTGGACCTGTTGGATGAAGAGTGTGACATAGCAGCTGCCCGCTCGGTGATTTACCAACAAGATCTTTGTCGTTATCACAGTCACCGAGTCAGAACGAGAACCTTTCAAGAAGGAGATTTGGTACTTCGGCTCATCCAAGACCAGACTGATATGCACAAGTTATCACCACCTTGGGAAGGACCTTTTGTGGTCAGCAAGAATCTGCACAACGGGTCATACTATTTGATCGATATTCAAGAGCATAAAGACTCACGTACATCAGAGGAGGAGACCAATAGGCCGTGGAACATAGCTCATCTTCGGCCTTACTATACCTGAGCCATTGGCTCTACTTATGTACATACTATGACAATGTATATATTAGGATCAATATAATAAACCGGAGCCTCAGCTAAAGCGGGGTCTCTGTTCTTTTTACATCATGTGTGGTTACACGGAGTTTTATCTGTCCTAAAGCGGCCTCCGGTTTACCCCTTGAGTTAGCTTTTTAAAGCTTCATGTTATATCACTTGGGGGCTTGGTCGTATCCGAACCAACGCAACACCTCTTGATAGGCGAAAGCCATGAGATCATTTGGGGACATGGTCACGTCTGAACCAGTCACGCCTCTTGATCGGCCTAAGGCCACAGAATCACTTGGGGGCTTGGTCGAACCTGAACCATCGCTACACCTCTTGATCGGCATAATGCCACTGCATCATTTGGGGACCTGGCTGACTTGAACCATAGCTATGCCTATCGGGGGCTTGGTCTTGTCCGACCATGGTAATGCCACTTGATCGGCTCAATAGCCTCTTTTTGCAAATGGTTTTATCATTGCCTTTGCTTGAAATTTTCTTTGATAAATATTTCTTTTTTGTTGCGTTTTTAAACCGACAATTCTTAAACCGGTTCAACTGACAATTGACGGAACACGGTCCATTCTTAATCCGGATACTATTTTCCCGGTTTGATTCTTTGTTAACATCCTATTATGGGGTAACACGGTGTTTATCATAACCCGACACAGTTTACATGGTAAACCGGCGTTATATATACAGGAGCGGTGTTCTCCTCTGACGGTATAGGTTCATAAACCTCCGCTTTAAGATTGGCCAAGCCAACTTCATGCCCAACAATGGCAGGTATTCTGTATCACAAGATCTGATCATGTGTTTAAATTTAAGATATTTGATTTCATATATATAGAAATCATAATCTGCCTGGCGGTATAACCGTGGCGCCGCTTTAAGATTTTTTGATTGCAGAACATACTTTGGCAATTTCATCACCCAAAGGAAGCACAAGTTGCAGTAATTATGCACGAAGGCATATCAAAATCAAGAGTATCGGCTAACCTATTACAAGGCAACACGGTGCCCAAATAAGATCATTGTTTTTTCACAGAATAGAAAGGAGCATCAATTTAAACCGGATCCTGGTTCAAGCTTGGTCATCAGCCTGGCTCGATGGTCGCGGGTCATCTCACGCCGCTTCAACCTCTGCTTCTCTACCCAGCGGCTGGAAATCAACAGTTGTCCAGTCGATTCCCATTAATGCTTGAAAGACAGCTTCATCATGGATCAGCAATGACGGTTCAATATCAGGAGCGTAAGTATGCTTACGGATTGGAGGGATAAGATTTTCCGCTTCAGGAATTGGTGCAGCTACTCGCTTGTTTTGGTCATCATATTGGGCTTGATAATGAGACAAGTCTGCCTATTCAACCAATTGACAAGCTAGAGGACGCACCTCCTAGTTTATTGCTCGCAGATCCACTTCACTAAACTGTGACCCGTCTTCCTTCAAGCTGGGATAGCCTTGAGCTGCTTCAACAGGGTCGAAATCTGGCACCCACGCTTTTGCCCGGATCAAGGCATTTATAGCACCGGTTCGAGCAGCAAATTTTTTCAGCTCTTCAACCCGGGCAGGAAGCATAGACAACCTTTTAAGGGTGTCTTGGATCAAGGTGCACGCCGGATTGTTGTGGGATGTAGTAGAGATGATCCGCTGCGCACCAGTATATAATTGTTCGATCAATGTGTAGGCGGCTTTCAATTTCTTCCGCACGTCCGACCCCAAGTGACCTATGCGTGTTCCTGAAATATTACAAAGGGTTAACAAATCGGCAGCTCTATAAGATGGCCGAGTCAATCCAGAAATCAAACCGGCTTACGAAGATAGCAGCGGTCATGGCATGCACTTGCCGCTTTATGCTGGTCAGTTCGTCCACTACCGGTTTCAGTGCAGCCTCAGCATTTTCTGCTCGTTTGGTTAAAGTGGATTTCTCAGTGGCCCAATTTGCCCGCTCCTTCTTGAAGCCCTCCTTAAGCTGTTCCATGGTGCTTAAAGCGCTGGTTAATTCCTCTTTGGCTTTGGAGGTTTCAGCTTGCTGGGACTTCAGATTTTCTTGCAGATTGGCAATCTGGTTTTCTCTTTTGCTCGTCTCAGCCTACATACAGACAATAATATGATTTAGATGAGGGTGCAAAAGTGAAGTACCTACCGCATAACAAGTTATACCCTTAGTACTTGGGGGCTAATGCCTATTTGATCTTCATCTTACAATTTGGTATGAAAGTCCCAAGCTCAATACAAGTATTCAACTTGGCACTTGGGGGCTAATGGCTATTTGCTCAATAATTATTGATACTTTTTGCCTAAAGTCCCGGTTTAACTATGTTAAGTTGAACCGGACCTTGGGGGTTACATCAGCAAAATTCAGCTACGTTGAAGTTCACATTGAAAAAGTCCCGGTTTAAGTTGATATTTTAAACCGTCACTTGGGGGCTATTGGAGTTGGACAGATTACAAGCAGAGGAGTATATGGAAATTACCTCATATTTGTCCTTCATCATATTAACCAGACCGGCTTCATAGTCACGGCTGGTGTATAACCGGTTCAGATAGCCGGAATGGAGATCCTGGGGAGACAGAGCGGCATAGGTTGACAAGTCGACTTTCCATTTGCTCTTACCAATTGCAGCAAATTCTTCTTTGGCAGTGTGTTTGGATAAAGCGACAGGATTGCCGGGCTCGGTACGACCAATGCCAGTAATAATAACATCATCATCTTTGGCTTCACCTGTTTGCATTGGAATCGCCGGTTTATCAGCTTGCTTCGACGGGCTGGTTGTTCTATCAATCCGGACCGGGCCTGCGGGCTGGTCAACAGGACCTGATGTGTCAACATGTGGTTCTTCAGCAACAAAATCATCATCTTGCGGTGGGGGATCGTTTGGCACATCCTCACGAATAGCTGTCTCTGGTGTTTTGTCCGGTTCAGGAACAATATCATCTTCGACCGCTTTGTCCAGGCGAGCCTTCTTGCTTGGCCTAGGTTTGGCCCTGAAAGAAATGAAAAGGATCAATATAGCGTATGTTATAATGTAATATATCAGAAACATGGTAAGAAATATGACTCACCCAAGCACCGTTTTGAGTGGCCGCAGCTGGGTGGCTGATGACTCGCCAGACAATGAATGGGAGGTGCCCTAGTAATCGGAGTCAGACGGATTAAGAGGTTGACGTAAACATCCCGCTTTAGGACAAGCATTCACAAGAGAGTTAGAGACCTCTGAACGGCGTTTCCGAACCGGACTGTTCGGTAAACCGGCGGAGGTGACTACCTGGCCGCTGTGCCGGGTTGGGCAACGGGCTTCATGCTGTTGTGTCTTCATAAGAAAGTTTGGATCCAAATAAGCAAGAGGATAAGAAAATTTAATTTTCCGGTTTGTCCGACGGATTTTTAGTGAAGGTAAAGGGCTTCAATCGGAGGACAGAGTGATTACCTCTACAGCATCAGCCTGACTGCCTTCCGCATCATCCTGACAATGGTCATTATCAATAAGACGTGTGAAAAATAATCCAAGTGAATCAAGTTCTACTTCTAGGTCCGGATTACCCACATTATCATCAGCTATTGGGTCAGAAGACGCGGTGGTTTTCTTCCTGTTAGCTGGCCTCTTAACAACTCTGGTCTTGGGACGGTTTGGCCTCTCCAGTTTCTCTGGTTCTCCGGTTTTTCTTGCGAAGGTTTTTTGCTCCAAAATGGATCATCGCCCGGTTAGAAAAATTTGGATATTAGCAAATTGATAAAGCGAGCAGGCAGGATCAACAAAAAGAAAAAGGTATAAGTCTTACAGCTGGCGGTTTGTTGATGGCACAGAAGGGAGCCAGGCCGGTTTTGGCGCAAACAGATTCCGGTTCATTCAGTATTTTCTTCACAGCTTCTGTGACTTGTCATCTATGAGCTGGATGTCAATATGTCGAAGAGGGTCTTTTTCACTCCCGGTGTATTCACACATCAAACCGGAGCGCTGACTTAAAGGCAGTATACTCCATGATATCCAACAGCGGGCAAGATCAACCCCTGTTAGCCCGTTAGCCATGAAGGCCCTGACTTTGGATAATTGAGGAGCATATTTACTTCTTTCCTTAGCAGTCAGTCTTTGGGGGAAAGGATGGGTGTTGCTATGCCGTTCTGGACGGTAACCCGGTAAAGGATTTTCGTCAGAAGGAGAGGTATCTTTACAGTAGAACGATGTTTGATTCCACTCTTTGGGATGACTGTGCAGTTTGGCGTGAGGATAAGTGACCTCCTTTCTCTTTTGAATCGCCATACCGCCTAACTCTGTGTTGGCACCATCAGTAAATTCAGTACGGCAGTTTAGATGGAAGCAGTCTCTGAACAATTCAAGTGTGGGTTCCACTTGAAAGAATACCACGCAGAGCACTTGGAAGTGACATATGTTGGTTACAGAGTTTGGGCCGGTGTCTTGCGGGCGGAGTTGGAAATTGGCTAAGACATCCCGGTAAAATTTTGAACCGGGAGGATTGAAGCCCCGGGCTATATGATCCGCAAAAAGAACAACCTCTCCCTCTTGGGGCGTGGGAGGACATTCTGTACCAGGGACCCTCCAATGAATAACCTCTTTACTGCTCAAAGCGCCAGTTTTGACTAAATTGTTCAGCTGAGTGTCGGTCACGCGAGAGGGAACCCAGTTGCACTCGTACACTTGTTTAGCCATGACGCGATCTGCAAAGGCAGCAATTCCGGTTCAAGAATATGTTGGAGGAATATACACTGGTGCACACATTGCTAAACCGGAGGCAGTTTCTTATAAACCGGAGCGTGCGAAGCGGCAGTGCCTGGCTAAAAAATCCCGGCAGTTCAACAAAGGGACTGATGGTATATACCGGTTTTGTAATTTTTTCTACAAAGTTAAACCGCCTGGTCTAAACATTGAAACCGTTGAGATTGCGGATAAGTAAGTATGCAGAAACAGATTTCACAAGATTCTATTATAGCATTGGATCTGGAGTGTGTCCATGAAAGGAAAAAAATATGTATTCAAGACCTAGGAGGAACAGTGTGGAATCAGTAAAGTAAAGTTGTGGATCAGATCTACGTCCAAACATATCAAAGTGAAGGTGGACGCTGGAAACTACCGTTATACAGAGCAAAAGTTCATAGATTCATCTAAAGGATCTATCCTATATGAGTATGAAGCAGACGATTAACACTAGAGGAGCATGGAAACCCTAGAACAGATCCGTAATGAAAGGGTCAGAAGATTTACCAGAGTTGAGGACGACGCGTGAGATCGTCGCGGTGCTCTGGTACAAGCCAGGGTGATGCAGCGGCCCGAGTTGATGCAGAGGTCGGCGGCGGCGGCGCTCCGAAGCTAGGAGACGCGAGGAAGACGAAGAATAGGAGCACGAAGGGAGAAAGGAAATGACCCTTTGGTCCTATTTATAAAGAAAAGGACGTGTGTCAGGCGCGAGAATCAAGGGGCCGCGGGGTTGGAAACGGAACTATCGCCTCGATTATCGTAGATCTATTAAACAAGGAAGCATCACGGATAGCTTCGTTATGACAGATGACGTCACTCCAGCTTACAGCAATCAGAGAAGATGACATCATGGTGGTTCACCAATTTATAAGAAGATGTTGAAGATAAAATTTTTGCTAAGGATTGACATGAAGCCGTTCAAATCAATCTGGGGCCTAATGTTTGGGATATTACTACTAGGCGTAAACCGGCCTATTTGGGTCGGGTTAACTTCGCCAATAGTTAAGTATGTTAAAGCCCGAGAAGGCAGATGAGAGCTAAGGGCCCATAGTCGGTTCAAGGCCCGTAGCCATAAACCAGCGTTGGTATGTAACTTGTATTGTAAGTTAGGAATAAATAGAGACCAGACCAGACACGTTTATGAGCCAGTGTTGGGACTCTGTAAACCGACGGGCATCACTCGTGTATATAAGGGGACGACCCGGCGGCGGTTCAAGGACAACAGACAACAACTCGAGACTTAGGCGAAGCTTGTTTGCTCCCTAGTCATCGAAACCCCGTCAATTCCATCACAACTAGACATAGGCTTTTACCTTCATTGAAGGGGCCGAATTAGTATAAACTCCCTTGCGTCCCTGTGTCCGCTTTAACCCCTTCAAGCTAACCCGTCGCGATGGCTCCACGACTAAGTCCTTTCATGAGGACATCTGCCGTGACAAAACCACGACACAGGCAGAGGTTGAGGATGAAGACGCCGGTGATGGCGGCGACCTACCACTGGTTTCGAGGGTTGTGTGTGTCTGTGTGAGAGGAGATTTTGGGGTGTGTGTGGAGTGGGGGGGGGGGGGAAAGGTTGTGTTTGAGGAAATACTGTGGCAACTGAAAATTTTATTAGGCGGGAGTAACAAGGCGGGGCTACTGAAAATTTGGATCAAGGGCGAGCAGATATTTTTGAGATTGCAAGGGATGTAGAGGCGGGAGTAAAATGCCGGGGCTACTGAAAATTTGAATCAAGGGACTGAAGCAGAGCTGTAGTAACAGACATCGCACACGGTCCGCACATACTAATCGTGTGCTATCAAACATTAAAACCTTCCAGGTGGTAGATATTTTCGAGATTGCGAGGGATGTAGAGGCGGGAGTTTTTGGGGAGTGAGCTAGTGTTCTTGACACGCCCACTGTGGACTGTAGCCGACGCACCTTCTTGCGTAAGCCATAGGCGTACTATACACCGACGGTGATCCAAGATATTTTGTACTACATCTCACACGGTTGGTGATAATAAACTGTGTGGGATATACTTGATTTGAATTACAAAATGGGATCACAGCGGCAATGGACGTTGTTTGAATTTCTAGACCTTTTATCTGGAGAGAACACACAACTATATGTGTGTCGTAAAAGAATTGTAATTATTCAGGGTTTGTTTGGACATTTCATACATTAAACTAGTTTTCTAGCTATTTCACGTGCACAATTCAAAATTAAACTACATGCACATGCTCCGGTGCATACAAATTGGTTGAAAAATCAAATCTGTGTCCTTCAGTGCATGCTTAGGTCCCATGCAAGAAGTGGGAATGAATTTTTTGAGGTTCGTTTGGCCTTTCTTTATACATTAACTAGGTTTTCTAGGCATTTTATGTGCATAATTAAAATTTGAACTACAAGTACATGCTCCAATGCACCAAAGTTGGTTAAAAAATCACAGGTGTGTCCTTGGGAGAATTTCTAGGTCCCATGCAAGAGATGGGGATGAATTTCAAACACCAGGGTACTGTTAATTGCCGGCAAAATGTTGAGATACCTGGTTTTTCAATTCTAGTAAATCCAAAACTCATCTGAAATTCATGAAACTTGGCATGCTATTATGGAGCAGCATCAACATGCCTTGGTGAAAATTTTGTCCCATTTGGGGCAGGTTTGGGTATAAGCTTCTCACAAACCAGAGCTTCTCAGAACAAGCATGATGGTTTCGATAGGGAACGTACCACCTTTGGGGACGGGACGATATCCGTTGCCTTTTATTGCTTTCAAAATTTTTCTAGTCTCAACATAGAACAACAGGAGTGTTGTGTTTAATCTTGGAAATTTTCGGGGTTCGTTTGGCCTTTTTTATATATTAACTTGGTTTTCTAGGCATTTTATGTGCATAATTCAAATTTGAACTACAAGCACATGCTCCAATGCAGTAAAGTTGGTTGAAAAATCACATGTGTGTCCTTGGGTGAATTTTTTGGTCCCTAGCAAGAGATGGGAATGAAATTCAAACACTAGGGCATTGTTGATTGCCGGCAAAACGTTGAGATGCCTAGTTTTTAAATTCTAGTAAATCGAAAACTCGTCCGAAATTCATGAAACTTGGCATGCTATCATGGAAGGACATCAACATGCCGTGGTAAAAAATTTGTCCCATATGGGGCAGGTTCATGTATAAGCTTCTGACAAACCAGAGCTTCTCACAACACGCATGATGGTTTCGATAAGGAACGTCCCACATTTGGGGATGAAACAATATCCATTGCCTCTTATTGCTTTCAAAATTTTCTCATGTCAACATAGAACAACAGGAGTGTTGTGTCAATTTTTGGGATTTTCGGGGTTCGTTTGGACATTTTTATGCATTTACTGAGTTTTCAATGCATTTATGTGCATAATTCAATTTTGAACTACATGCACATGCTCTAGTGCATATAAATTGGTTGAAAAATCAAATCTGTGTCCTTGGGTGCATGCTTAGGTCCCATGCAAGAAATGGGAATGAATTTCAAACACCACGGCCCCGTTGATTGCCGGGATAACTTTCTTTGGCCATGTTATTTCGAGAAGACATGATTGTTTTGTTAGTATGCTCGAAGTATTATTATTTTTATATCAATATTTATTAAACTTTTGTCTTGAATCTTTCGGATCTGAATATTCATACCACAATTAATAAGAATGACATTGAAATTATGCCAAGTAGCACTCTGCATCAAAAATTATCTTTTTATCATTTACCTACTCGAGGACGAGCAAGAATTAAGCTTGTGGATGCCTGATACATCTCCAACGTATCTATAATTTTTTATTGCTCCATGCTATATTATCTACTGTTTTGGACATTATTGGGCTTTATTATCCACTTTTATATTATTTTTGGGACTAACCTATTAACCGGAGGCCCAGCCCAGAATTGTTGTTTTTTGCCTATTTCAGAGTTTCATAGAAAAATAATATCAAACGGAGTCCAAACGGAATGAAACCTTCGGGAACATGATTTTTAGGAAGATTATGATCCGGGAGAGTTGGACCCTACGTCAAGAAAGAAAACAGGAGGTCACGAGGTAGGGGGCGCCCCCCCCCAAGGGCGCGCCCTCCACCCTCGTGGCCCCCTGTTGCTCCACCGATGTACTCCTTCCTCCTATATATACCTACGTACACCCAAACGATCAGATACGGAGCCAAAAACCTAATTCCACCGCCGCAACCTTCTGTACCCATGAGATCCCATCTTGGGGCCTGTTCCGGAGCTCTGCCGGAGGGGGCATCCATCACGGAGGGCTTCTACATCAACACCATAGCCTCTCCGATGAAGTGTGAGTAGTTTACCTCAGACCTTCAGGTCCATAGTTAGTAGCTAGATGGCTTCTTCTCTCTTTTTGGATCTCAATACAATGTTCTCCCCCTCTCTCGTGGAGACCTATTCGATGTAATCTTCTTTTTGCGGTGTTAGTTGAGATTGATGAATTGTGGGTTTATGATCATGATTATCTATGAACAATATTTGAATCTTCTCTGAATTCTTTTATGTATGATTGGTTATCTTTGCAAGTCTCTTCGAATTATCAGTTTGGTTTGTCCTACTAGATTGATCTTTCTTGCAATGGGAGAAGTGCTTAGCTTTGGGTTCAATCTTGCGGTGTCCTTTCCTAGTGACAGTAGGGGCAGCAAGGCACGTATTGTATTGTTGCCATCAAGGATAACAAGATGGTTTTTTTATCATATTGCATGAATCTATCCCTCTATATCATGTCATGTTGCTTAAGGCGTTACTCTGTTTTCTTGAACTTAATACTCTAGATGCATGCTGGATAGCGGTCGATGAGTGGAGTAATAGTAGTAGATGCAGGCAGGAGTTGGTCTACTTGTCTCGGACGTGATGCCTATATACATGATCATACCTAGATATTCTCATAACTATGCTCAATTTTGTCAATTGCTCAATAGTAATTCGTTCACCCACCGTAAAATACTTATGCTCTTGAGAGAAGCCACTAGTTAAACCTATGGCCCCCGGGTCTATCTTCATCGTATTAATCTTCCAATACTTGTTTATTATCTTTGCCTTTTACTTTGCTTTTATTCTACTTCACATCTTTATCACAAAAATACCAAAAATATTATCCTATCATATCTATCATATCTCACTCTCGTAAGTGACCGTGAAGGGATTGACAACCCGTATCGCGTTGGTTGCGAGGAGTTATTTGCTTTGTGCAGGTACGAGGGACTCGCACATAGCCTCCTACTGGATTGATACCTTGGTTCTCAAAAACTGAGGGAAAAATACTTAGGCTACTTTGCTGCATCATCCTTTCCTCTTCAAGGAAATCCAACGCAGTGCTCAAGAGGTAGCATGTCCATGGGTGCATGCTTAGGTCCCATGCAAGAGACGGGAATGAATTTCAAACAATAGGGCACTGTTGATTGCCAGCAAAACATTGAGATACCTGGTTTTCAAATTCGGGTAAATTCAAAACTCGTCTGAAATTCATGAAACTTGGCATGCTATCATGGAGCGGCATCAACATGTCGTGGTGAAAATTTTGTCATATTTGGGACAGGTTTGGGTATAAGCTTCTCACAAACCAGAGCTTCTCACAACAAGCATGATGGTTTCGATAGGGAACACACCACCTTTCGGGACGGGACAATATCCGTTGCCTCTTATTGCTTTCAAAAAATTTCTAGTGTCAACATAGAACAACAGGAGTGTTGTGTTTAATCTTGGAATTTTTCGAGGTTCGTTTGGCCTTTTAATACATTAACTGGGTTTTCTAGGCATTTTATGTGCATATTTCAAATTTTAACTACAAGCACATGCTCCAATGCACCAAAGTTGGTTGAAAAATTACATGTGTTTCCTTGAGTGAATTTCTAGGTCCCATGCAAGAGATGGGAATGAAATTCAAACACCAGGGCACTGTTGATTGCCGTCAAAATGTTGAGAGGCCTGGTTTTCAAATTCTAATAAATCCAACACTCGTCTGAAATTCATGAAACTTCGCATGCTATCATGGAGCGGCATCAACATGCCGTGGTAAAAAATGTGTCCCATTTGGGGATGGTTCGGGTATAAGCTTCTCAGAAACCAGACCTTCTCACAACAAGCATGAAGGTTTTGATAGGGAACGTCCCACCTTTGGGTAAGAAACAATATCCATTGCCTCTTGTTGCTTTCAAAAAATTTCTAGTGTCAACATAGAACAACAGGAGTGTTGTGTCAATTTTTGTGATTTTTTGGCGTGTGTTTGGACATTTTTATGCATTAACTGTGTTTTCTAGGCCTTTTGTGTGCATAATTCAAATTTGAACTACAAGCACATGCTCCAATTAATACACTAAAGTTGGTTGAAAAATCTCATCTGTGTCGTTGGGTGAATTTCTAGGTCCCATGCAAGAGATGAAAATGAAATTCAAACACCAGGGCACTACTGATTGTCGGCAAAACGTTGAGATGCCTGGTTTTTAAAATCTAGTAAATCCAAAACTTGTCTGAAAATCATGAAACTTGGCATGCTATCATGGAGCGGCGTCAACATGTCGTGGTAAAAAAATTGTCCCATTCGGGGCTGGTTCGGGTATATGCTTCTCACAAACCAAAGCTTCTCACAACAAGCATGATGGTTTCTGTAGGGAATGTCCCACCTTTGGGGATGAAACGATATCCATTGCCTCCTATTGCCTTCAAAAAAAATTCTCGTGTCAAGATAGAACAACAGGAGTGTTGTGTCAATTTTTTGGATTTTTCGGGGTTCGTATGGACATTTTTATGCATTAGCTGAGTTTTCAATGCATTTATATGCATAATTCAAATTTGAACTACATGCACATCCTCCAGTGCATATAAATTTGTTGAAAAATCAAATATGTATCCTTGGGTGCATGCTTAGGTATCATGCAAGAAATGGGAATGAATTTCAAACACTAGGGCACCGTTGATTGCCGGCAAAACATTGAGATGCTTGTTTTTTAAATTCTAGTAAATCAAAAACTCGTCTGAAATTCATGAAACTTGGCATGCTATCGTGGAATTGCACCCGACATGCGGTGGCATTTTTCGTGTCCATTTTGCGAGAAGGCGCACTGGAATAATGACAGCCAACAAAGGCATTTTGAAAAAATAGCTTCCACTTTAATATCTCAAACGTTTGTAGAATTCAAACCATGTGCGTTCTGTTAACCATTCACGTGACGCCACATGTCTTGGTTTTAATGGTTGTATGAGGTGCCGTGCGGACAGCTGCTTGACCTTGACTGAACGGGAGGCGTGCGAGCACAGTCCGGTGCACAGGCTGACCGAGAGGCATGCAAGATATCCTCCAATGCGCAGGCTCACCGAGAAGCGTGTGAGCTGTACGCTGCGCAGGCTCACTCGGAAGCGAGCCCTTTGACTTCCATGGCCGCCCGCCTTCCTCTCCATTAATGGCGCCCGAGCCGCTGTTTAATATGGGCGGCCTTACTGTTCGCCTCCCATTCCCCTCCCTCCCGCAGACCTCCACCAACTCCATGGCGCAGAACGATCATCTGCCACTAGTCTTCAAGTTTTGTGAAGTCGACTCCGAGCCGGAGGAGATAGAAAATAAGGAGGAATGGGGCCTCATGGACATGGCCCAGAACGAGCTGGCCGCGGCGGTTGCTGCCCCCGCTCCCATCCCAGCTCCCATCCCCGCGCCTGCGCCAGCGACCTTCCCCGTAGCATTGACGGGATGGTCACCGAGCACTATCACAGAGCTGGAAGGCGCGGGCATCAGCGAGGTCTCTGCGATCCGCGCGAGCTCATGTACATGCCAGCGCCAGCGGCCGTGCATGTGCCCGTGCGCGCCTCTCCACCCACTGTGGCGCCAGCCCCCGTGCGTTTGGTTGTGCCCGCCGTGCCCGTGCCCGTGCCAATTCGTGCGCCCCCCTCAGCGCCATGGGACGCTGCTGTCGACCGCTACCTCTCCGCGGCGCCAGTTGCCATCCTCCTGCGCCCCGCCCGTCGATCGCGCGACGACCTGATGTTTGATTTACATTGAAGAACATTGTGTACTGCCTTGAAGACTTCAACAAAGGCGTCCCGGAGGACGACAACGACAACGACGGCACGACATGCTGCCTCCGCCGCCACCGGAAATAGTTTTTTGGGGGTTTAATATTGTATCTCGAATTCTCGATCATATGAATATAAATTTGCAGTGTGACTGAATAAAAGATATGGTTTGAACGAATCTGCGTTTTTCTCTCTTAATGTACAGACTTATCAAACGATTTTATTTTGAAAAAAACTTCAATGGTTTTTAAATATAAAACACTCATCGCAAACGTTTTAGTTAGAACACCCGAATGCAAACCGACAGCTTCCCCAGGAAGCCAAGGGAAAATGTGCCGAGCAGGATTTCTGCATGCATCCCTTCAACGCAAACGGTTGTTTTCCATGACCCGTGTGCAACCACGTACAAACAATTGGGTAAAATTTGCATATCTGTCATTTTGGGTATGTTGCCATTTGTCAAACAGGAAAGATTGACATTTGTTTATCTAGTAACAGTTCCATTTGTCAACCTTGTAACACTACGATTTGTCAAAATATGCAGATAAAAATCACTAGCACTATCTAATTTTTGCAAGTAAAATCACTAGCACTATTCATATGGACACCACTAGCAGGCGTGAGTTGATGGACGCATATGCAAATGTACCATTGATTACATACAACAAATCATCAGCCCACAACGACAACGAGGATACACGTTGGATTATAGATCATTTCCAACAAAACGTTCTAGTAAAGTTTTTCTCACACAACAAATAACAAAGCGATGGAATGAACTTCAGCTCAACCACTCGTCGGTGTTGGAAACGCTTGCTTTGAATCAGAAGTGAATCTCTGGGAAGGGCCAGCTACTGTTAATCTTGAGACCAATGTAGGACTGATCATCCAGGCTGAAGCGGCCTATGTCAGGACCCATATTGGGACGGTAGGGAAGCATAGCAATGTCTGAGGTATAGATATAGTTGCTTCTCATAAATGGTAGTAATGTTGTGTCAACAGCAGCTGGATCGCCTTCCACCATCATTGGATAGTTTTGTCCAAGAAAGAGTGAGTTTCCTCCAAGACTTTCAATACTGAACCAGGGAGAAGGTGTTGGCGCTAGTACACTAGTTTCCATCCCGAATACCCTGCAACGGATGTTGGAATAGGTCCGGAGAGTGCGACCATGCGAGATAACAACTACTTCCTTAGTAACATCAGCAGTGCCCTGTATACAGACAAGAAGAGGTGATCCATCGGAATAAGTTGCCAGGCGCCACTGAGTATACGGGTCCTGCTCTTCCTCATGCTCATGATCATCAGCATCATCATCTCCCCCTTGGTTATAATTTTTTTCAAGTATAGGTGGTGGAATGTTCACAGGACCTTGGAAACACAAGAAGGTTGAGGGAGTCCTGGATTAGGGGGTGTTCGGATAGCCGGACTATACCTTCAGCCGGACTCCAGGACTATGAAGATACAAGATTGAAGACTTCGTCCCCTGTCCGGAAGGATCTTTTCTTGGCGTGGAAGGCAAGCTAGGCGTGCGGATATTCAAGATCTCCTACCATTGTAACCGACTCTGTGTAACCCTAACCCTATCCGGTGTCTATATAAACCAGAGGGTTGTAGTCCATAGGACAACCATACAACCATCATCATACACAATCATACCATAGGCTAGCTTCTAGGGTTTAGCCTCCTTTGATCTCGTGGTAGATCTACCCTTGTACTACCCATATCATCAATATTAATCTAGCAGGAGTAGGGTTTTACCTCCATCGAGAGGGCCCGAACCTGGGTAAAACAAAGTGTCCCTTGTGTCCTGTTACCATCCGACCTTGACGCACAGTTCGGGACCCCCTACCCGAGATCCGCCGGTTTTGACACCGACATTGGTGCTTTCATTGAGAGTTCCTCTGTGTCGTCGCTTTTAGGCCCGATGGCTCCTTTGATCATCAACAACGATGAGGTCCAGGGTGGGACTTTCCTCCCCGGACAAATCTTCGTCTTCGGCGGCTTCGCTGTGCGGGCCAATTCGCTTGGTCGTCTGGAGCAGATCGAAAGCTACGCCCCTGGCCATCAAGTAAGGTTTGGAAGCTTAAACTACACAGCAGATATACGCGGAGACTTGATCTTCGACGGGTTCGAGCGACAGCCAAGCGCGCCTCACTACCTCGAGGGGCATGATATAGCTCTGCCTCCGGATAGTGCCCTGGAGGCCGCACACGCACCGGCCCCGATCCTCGACTCGGAGCCCGCTGCGTTCTTGGAGGATGAACGGTTGGACGTCACCTCGGGGGCTACGATCTTGAAGGCGATCGAGTCGAACACCAGCCCCGTACGCTGCACGGCCCATGACTCCAAGGAGCCGTACTCTTCTCCGAACTCTGGGCCTCCCGTGCCCCTGCCGATCGAATTCGATTGGGCACCTATAATGGAGTTCACCGCCGCGGACATCTTTCAACACTCACCTTTCGGTGATATCCTGAATTCTCTCAAGTCTCTCTCTCTATCAAGAGAGCCCAGGCCGGACTATGGTCTGCGAGGTTGGGATTCGGACGACGAAGAAATTCAAAGCCCACCCACCACCCACTTAATAGCCACTGTCGATGATTTAACCGACATACTTGACTACGGCTTCGAAGACTTCGACGGTATGGACGACGAAGGAGGAGACGAACAAGAACCAGCACCTGTAGGGTGCTGGACCGCCACCTTGTCATATGACATATATATGGTGGACGCTCCAAAGGATGGAGATGGCGCTGGAACAGCGAAGGATGACACCTCGAAAAAATAGCCAAAACGCCGGCGTCAACGGCGCTGCTCTAAATCCCGCCATAGCAAAAACGGTGATTCCGGCACGGGAGATAATACTACCCCGGATAGCGCCGAAGAATACCAAATCCAGCAAGATTCGGCGCAGGAAGACGGAGAAGCCAGCCCTCATGAGAGAGCGGCAGAGCGAGAGGTTGAGGATGATAACTACATGCCTCCCTCCGAAGACGAGGCAAGCCTCGACGACGACGAATTCGTCGTACCATCAGACCCCGCCGAACAAGAGCGTTTTAAACGCAGGCTTCTAGCCACGGCCAATAGCTTAAAGAAAAAGTAGCAACAGCTTAGAGTTGATCAAGATTTGCTAGCTGACAGATGGACTGAAGTCCTTGCGTCCGAAGAGTATGAACTCGAGCGCCCCTCCAAAAATTATCCTAAGCGCAGGCCGCTACCCCAATTAGAGGGGGAAACACCTACATTACCAATGGATGACATGGCAGACCGGCCAACTCGCGGCCGCGATAGAGAGGCCTGTCGAACCTCCAAACTAGCCATGCCCCGGTGCCGCTCAACTAAGGCACGGGAAAATGAGCCAGACCTGCGAGACGTACTGGAGGATAAAGCAAGGCAAACAAGATCGATCTATGGATCGCGCAGACGCCCGACGACACGTGATGATCTTCACTCCGGACACAATAAATCTAGCCGGGCCGAACACAACAGGCATAGCTCTTCTGAGCTGCGTCGTGACATAGCCCAGTACAGGGGCGCCGCACACCCACTATGCTTCACAGATGAAGTAATGGATCATAAAATCCCAGAGGGTTTTAAACCCATCAACATTGAGTCGTACGATGGTATGACAGATCCGGCAGTATGGATTGAGGATTATCTCCTTCACATCCACATGGCAAGTGGCGACGATCTACACGCCATCAAATATCTACCCCTTAAGCTCAAGGGACCAGCCCGGCACTAGCTTAACAGCCTACCAGCGGACTCAATCGGTTCTTGGGAAGACCTGGAAGCCGCGTTCCTCGACAACTTTCAGGGGACCTATGTGCGGCCACCGGACGCCAACGACCTAAGCCACATAATTCAGCAGCCAGAAGAATCGGCCAGACAATTCTGGACACGGTTCCTAACAAAGAAAAATCAGATAGTTGATTGTCCGGACGCAGAGGCCCTAGCAGCCTTCAAACATAACATCCGCGACGAGTGGCTTGCCCGGCACCTGGGACAGGAAAAGCCGAAATCTATGGCATCCCTCATGACACTCATGACCCGCTTTTGCGCGGGCGAAGATAGCTGGCTAGCTCGCAGCAACAACTTATCGAAGAACCCTGGTAATTCGGATACCAAGGACAAAAGTGGCAGGACACGTCGAAATAAGCAAAAGCGTCGCGTTAGCAGCGACAGCAATGAGGATACGACAGTAAATGCCGGATTCAGAGGCTATAAATCCGGTCAACGGAAAAAGGCATTTAAAAAGAATACCCAGGGCCCGTCCAGTTTGGACCGGATACTCGACCGCTCGTGCCAGATTCATGGCACCCCCGAAAGGCCAGCCAATCACACCAACAGGGATTGTTGGGTGTTCAAGCAGGTAGGCAAGTTAAGAGCCGAACATAAAGACAAGGGGCTGCATAGCGACGACGAGGAGGAGCCCAGGCCGCCGAACAACAATGGACAGAAGGGGTTTCCCCCACAAGTGCGGACGGTGAACATGATATACGCGACCCACACTCCCAAGAGGGAGCGGAAGCGTGCGTTACGGGACGTATACGCGATGGAGCCAGTCGCCCCAAAGTTCAACCCATGGTCCTCCTGCCCGATCACTTTTGATCGAAGGGACCACCTCACTAGCATCCGTCGTGGCGGTTTTGCCGCATTGGTTCTTGACCCAATCATTGACTGATTTCATCTCACAAGAGTCCTCATGGATGGCGGCAGTAGCCTGAACCTGCTTTATCAGGATACAATGCGGAAAATGGGCATAGATCCATCAAGGATCAAGCCCACAAGGACGACCTTTAAAGGCGTCATACCAGGTGTAGAGGCCAATTGCACAGGCTCGGTAACACTTGATGTGGTCTTCGGATCTACGGATAACTTCCGAAGCGAAGAGTTAATCTTCGATATAGTCCCGTTCCGCAGTGGCTATCACGCCCTGCTCGGACGAACCGCATTCGCTAAATTCAATGCGGTGCCGCACTACGCATATCTCAAGCTCAAGATGCCAGGCCCTCGAGGAGTAATTATGGTCAACGGAAACATAGAACGCTCCATCCGTACGGAGGAGCACACGGCGGCCCTCGCAGCGGAAGTACAAAGCAGCCTTTCAAGGCAACTCTCCAGTCCGGCCGTTAAAAAGCCGGACAATGCAAAGCGCGCCCGGAGTAACCTGCAACAAGACCGCCTAGCACGTTCGGAGCAAGCGTAGCAATACGGACCCAACCCCAGCCATCGCAACACAGCGGAGCTAGTACCTCGAGTACACAATTACGCCCTTGAAATTCCATGGGCACATGGGGAGGGGCACATTAACAGCATGCTCACAATACGGCGTCAAACGTACTAGGGGCTGCCGGACTTTCTTTTTTTACTTTCAGGACTCCACACTCCGGATAACCTGTTCGGCTTTGCTGCCGCACAGACGATGCAAGACCCAGGAAAGCAGACAAAGCTACGCCGCATTACGGAACCCTCAGGTGGTCTCTATTTCGAGCAATATATCTGTTCCTAAATTCTGCGGCCTGCGCCTGGTCAGGACATGTTAAATAGTCTAATACTCTTTTTGCTTATCGCACTACTTGTATCGTTCAGCTTTGATAAATAGCCTCTCTATAAACAATGCACAGCTTTTTCGCCTATTTTTTGCGTTGTTATCTTTTATTATATATGTTCATTACAAAAAACATGATCGCAACCGTACACCATGGTACGGCAAAACACGCCAGGGGCTTCATTACCCTTCTATCTGGTGTGAGAAGTCCGTACAGTTTCACAAGTGCGGCACCCCGAACTTATAGCACTATATGCATCGGCTCCGAGTCATGATTTTGGTCACATGTTGGGTTTGCCCGGATCCTATGTTTTGGTGCCTTACGTTCCGCTATATTGGCTAAGGTAGCACTAGGAGAACCACTGCGATTGTGCCCCAGTTCAGTTGGGTTAAGCACCTCAGTGGAGAAAGCTAAAACAGAGTGTCATGATAAGGCGTGAGACCGGTCGCTGTTCGAGAGGTTTTTCGAGTCCTTAAAGACTTATGCCGCTTCGAGCGAGGAGCTGGCTATGTCCGGCCAAAGGCGTGGATAGCGCCCCGAATTCGGCCTTCCGAACTAGGGGCTTCGCCGAAATTTAAAATTATAACGTTCTATGGCTAAGTGAGAGTGTTCAAGCATTATTGTCCGATTGCCTGGTTCGTTGTGCTGAGCGCCTCCCTCGAAGGACCCAACTATGGGAAAAAGAGCCCTCAAGTCTATCCCGAACACCCCAGCACTAGTGGCATGGGGGAAGAAGCCGACGACTGGCCATCTCTCAATTTTTGATAAACGGCCGCACAGAAAATAATATTTTAAATTCAACAAGCATTGCTTAGCGCATGTGAACAAGTTTTCAGCGCACGGGATACAAATGAGCGAGTTCATTCAAATACTACATCTTTAGTACATTCATCTGTGACAAGGTGGGCTCCGGCAAACACTTCCTTGTAGTAGTTCTCGGGCTTGCGATGCTCCTTCCCCGACGGCGGCCCGTCCTTCACCAGCTTCTCTCCGTCCAGCTTACCCCAGTGTACCCTTACACGGGCAAGGGCCCTCCAGGCATCTTCAATACAGGCGGAGCGCTTGATGACCTCAAGCCGTGGACAGGCCTCCACCAGCCACCGCACTAGCCCGAAATAGCTCCCAGGCAGGGCCTCTCCAGGCCACAGCCGAACTAGGAAGCCCTTCATGGCCTGTTCGGCCGCCTTGAGGAGCTCGAGCAGCTGTTTCAATACTGAGACCAGAACACACTCTCCATCGAGCTACTCTCTTCAGCTCGGTAGAACGCGGCGGCGTCGGATACGTTGCAGGGAAGATCGACGAACGCCCCTGGAGAACTCCGGATTCGGGTAAGTGACAGGTAGTTTGCTTTTATATTCCTACTTTGCATTAAGAATGCCTCACCCGTTGCTATCTTTTTCACCTCCTCCAACTCTTGGAGGGCCTTTTGGGCTTCGGCCTTGGCACTCTTGGCGGTCTCCAGGGCCGACGCGAGCTCGGATGCTTGCGCTTTCGACTCAAGCTCCAAACTCTCATGTTTTTTCATGAGAGCTTGCAGCTCTTGCTGCAGCTCGCCGACCTGAACCCCAAGCCTTTCTTGCTCGGCACGCTCCTCGGCCGTTTTCTTTCCGGCCTCATCCAGCGCCTGCTTCAGGGTTGCCACCTCGGTTGTGGCCCCTACAATAAGCAGTACAATCCTGTTATTTCTTTCTGCAATCAAGCCTCTCTATAGGCACATTTTTTCTTTTTTTAGGGTATTTCTTACCTTCTTTCTCCTCGAGCTGCCGTTTGGCAAGGCCGAGCTCTTTCTCGGTCCGCCCGAGGTCCTTTTTAAGGACATCCACTTGCGCAGTCAGCGCGGCGGTGGACAGCAGTGAAGCCTGCATACGCATATGTGACTTTTTGTTGTTAGACTCTTGCGAATATTACTAGATCCTCTATTCGGCTTTTCTTTTCGAACACCAAACAGAGCATCAGGGGCTACTGTCTCTGCGGTAAATAATTTGACATATTTTTACTTACCTCGAAGCCTGTTAGAAGGCTAGCGCAAGCTTCAGTCAGTCCGCTCTTGGCGGACTGAACCCTTTGGATCACCGTACTCATAACAGTACGGTGCTCCTCATCGATGGCGGCGCCCTTAAGCACCTCCAGCAGATTGTCTGGAGCCTCCGGTTGGACGGAGTTCGCCGGCTCAGACGGCTTACTCCTCTTGGAAGGAGTTCGCCCACCGCGGACCAGGACTGTCGAGTCCGGCGCGGTGTCCGGCACAAAGCCGGACTTGGAGCCCTGGGGGGGTTCATCCCCTTTACTCCTGGGGTCCGGAGGATTGCCTTGCGGCTCCTCCAGGACCATCTCCTCCTGCCCTGGAGCTCGGCGGGACGCCACTTCGACGTCGTCCGCCCTGCAGGGGGAGATAGCGGGCGGAACAGAGTTCACGTCCGACGAATCCAAGGAGCCGCTCGACGGATCGTCGAGTTCGGCCCGGGGCGGGTTGCATAAATCACAAGCGATATTAGGGAAAGCCGCGCATTAAAGGAATATCATGAGTCACCCTGGTATATAAATACTTATGATTTTGCGGGACGCTTGGTTCTGTCCTGCCACTCCTCTCCGCCCCCTTCGGCGTCGTGGGAGTAGTTCGGCGGAGGGGTCTTCCTTTTCCTCGACCCCTCGGCCTCCCCCGTTGGGGTGGCCTTCTTCTTCTTTGCTCCCCTCGCTGGGGGGAGAGCTTTCTTGTTCCTCCTCCTCGTTTTCACGAGAGGAGGGCGACGCAGACTCGTTAGATGACGAGTCCGACACCACCACGTTGCGGGAACTTTTTCGAGTCCCGGTGGTTTTCTTCTTCTTGGCCTTCTTCTCCGGCACCACATAAGGTGCCGGAGCCATTAGCTTCACCAAGAGAGCTGGGGCAGGGTCTTCGGGCAGGGGAGCCGGACAGTTAATTGGTCCGGATACGGCCTGCTAAGCCTGTCAAATGTAAAGGGAGTTTAGATCCCGCATAGAGTTAATCTATGAAGAAGAGCTTAACAAACCTGTCAAAGGTATAGATAGCTCACCTCGCTAGCATGACGCTGCGAGCTGTATCCGCGGTCCTCGGAAGCGGATGTGGGGGACTCGGCGCCTTTGGTCAGCACCTTCCAGACGTCTTCATACGTCATGTCGAAGAGCCTACTGAGGGTTTGGTGTTGCGCCGGGTCGAATTCCCACAAAGTAAAATCCCGTTTTTGGCACGGGAGGATCCGGCGAACGAGCATGACCTGGATCACATTGATCAGCCGAATTGGCTTGTCCACCAGGGACTGGATGCATGTTTGCAATCCAGTCACTTCTTCCTCGTTACCCCACGACAGGCCCGTCTCTTTCCAGGACATGAGCCGCGTGGGGGGTCCGGATCTGAACTCGGGGGCTGCGACCCATTTTGGATCGCGTGGCTCGGTGATGTAAAACCACCCGGCCTGCCACCCCTTTAGGGACTCCACACAGGAGCCATCGAACCAGAGGACGTTGGCCATCTTGCCGACCATAGCACCTCCGCACTCCGCCTGGGTGCCGGACACCACCTTGGGCTTGACGTTGAAGGTCTTGAGCCAGAGGCCGAAGTGGGGGCGGACGCGGAGAAAGGCCTCGCACACGACGATAAACGCCGAGATGTTGAGGACAAAGTTCGGGGCCAGATCATGGAAATCCAGGCCGTAGTAGAACATGAACCCCCGGACAAATGGGTGAAGTGGAAAGCCCAGTCCGCGGAGGAAGTGGGGAAGAAAAACTACCCTCTCATGGGGCCCTGGGGTAGGAAGAAGCTGCCCCTTCTCAGGAAGCCGATGCGGGATGTCCTTGGACAAGTATCTAGCTTTCCTTAGCTTTTTTACTTGGGCCTCCGTAACAGAGGAGGCCATCCACTTGCCTCCCGCTCCGGACATTGTTGGAGAAGGTTGAGGAAGGAAGGGTGGACTTGGGTGCTGGAGCTTGAGTGCGCGAGAGATGGATTGGCAAAGGAGGAAGAAGGCGTAGGTCAAAAAGGTGAATCCTTATCCCTATATACAAGCGGGTGCGGTTAGGCGTCCCCACCTACCTAATAAAACTCACTTGCCTCCCAAGCGCCGCGGTAAATGGCGCGGTTGGGTTACCCACGTCCGTATTGATGAGAATCCCGTTGAAAGGGGCACACGATCTCCGCTTTGACAAGACGTGCCAAGGAAACCGCCTCGCTAAGCACGCTGAGGTGGAACAGTGAAAACAATTTACATAAAGAGCTTGGCCGCAGTGTTATGACGCACTGCGGAATACGTCAGCAGATTTGATTTGTGTTAATATTATTCTCTATATGGCAATATGTGGAAACTTATTTTGCAGAGACGGACACTATTTTTGGTGTTTGTAATCTTCTTGAAGAACTTGGAGGAGGAACCTGCCTTGCAATGCCGAAGACAATCTGCGTGCCGGACTCGTCGTCATTGAAGCCTGGTTCAGGGGCTACTGAGGGAGTCCTGGATTAGGGGGTGTTCGGATAGCCGGACTATACCTTCACCCGGACTCCAGGACTATGAAGATACAAGATTGATGACTTCATCCCGTGTCCGGAAGGATCTTTTCTTGGCGTGGAAGGCAAGCTAGGCGTGCAGATATTCAAGATCTCCTACCATTGTAACCAACTCTGTGTAACCCTAACCCTATCCGGTGTCTATATAAACCGGAGGGTTGTAGTCCGTAGGACAATCATACAACCATCATCATACACAATCATACCATATGCTAGCTTCTAGGGTTTAGCCTCCTTTGATCTCGTGGTAGATCTACTCTTGTACTACCCATATCATCAATATTAATCTAGCAGGAGTAGGGTTTTACCTCCATCGAGAGGGCCCGAACCTGGGTAAAATAAAGTGTCCCTTGTCTCCTGTTACCATCCGACCTTGACGCACAGTTCGGGACCCCCTACCCGAGATCTGCCGGTTTTGACACCGACAAAGGTTAATTAATTAGTAAAGGGAAACTAGATAACCCGCATGCATGTGGATGAAACAATTATAATTACAATGGAAGACAAATGTACAGAAAGCATGATGATTCCATGCAAATACAGTGCCATGAGTGGTGGCAGCAAACACAAGACCCTCATATTGAATTGCATCGCAGTACCCATGCGTGTACATAAATTGATTTTTGAGCAATATCCATCAAGGCGTGGAAGTAAGGAAGGCAACAAGCTTGTCGAAGATAGCAACAACTTCATAGGTCGTGAAATCCCAAGAGCGGTTGGGAACTCGACAAATTGCTATCTTCCGTAGAGGACAGTCACCATGATCGTATTTGAACTCACATAGAATACCGGTGTACTCAACCTCTAAGCAGTCGTCTGAGATTTTTGGAAGTCGAACCCGGTGACGAGTGTACACATTCAAAAGTTGCCATTTGCAGTTGTACCCAATATAAACAACCCAATCTCCATTTGCGCCTTCCCAAGACTTGCCTTCAAGCGATGGCATCTTAACATCATACGTATCATTATCAACACTACGAAAAAAAGACACTTCTGTGATGATACGTGTTTGTCACAATAGGTCACATTTTTGTCATGCATGTACATCCGTGACAAATTTATGACAGAATCAAGATAGTCATACTTGCACTGTCGTAGAAGTGTTCCATGACATTACCAAAATTATCATCACGGAAGTGTCCACTTCCATGACGATAAATCGCGCGTCACGGAAGTGCTTTCGTCAAGGGTGACTGACACACGGCATCCACCGTAATGGAACGCCGTTAAGCTATCGGGTCCGGTTTTGGATCCTATAACCCGTTAACAGCCCCGACCAATGGGGATTTTCCACGTGTAAAATCATCATTGGTTGGAGGAAACACGTGTCGGCTCACCGTTGGGACAAATGTCATCCACTCATTGGACACAAAGTGCCTATGATACGTCGACACGTGGCACGGACCAACAGAGGCCCATTCCTGTGAAAAGGCCGGCCCGTTTGACTTGGTCAAAAGGTGGCGGGCCGGCCCACGGCAAGCGTGTTAACGGCCTTTTCGCATATAGCCCATTTACAGCCCGCTAACCCAGGGCCCGTTTACAGCCTAACCGAATTAGACCCAGTAGCGTTATCTGGGCCATCCAATATAATTCCAGCCCGTTTTAACTTCTGGCCCATGTATGTCCCATGACGTCTTTCGGCCCATATGAGGCCCTTATTACTCTCGGCCCATTAACGACCTGTGGTAAAACTGACCCGTAATGAACAGTGTGTCACTTTATACCCATTAACGGCCCATGGTGAAACTGGCTCGTAATGAATAGTGTATCACTTTATACCCATTAACGGCCCATTATTCTGTTGGGCCATTTCCACATTCGTTTACTTACGGCCCGTTACTGTCATTTTCTGCTTGTGGGCCAAATTCAGCCCGTGGTTATAGTCGGCCCGTTTGTGGCCCATTAATACGTTGGGCCGTTTTCATAGCATCATCAAATACGGTCGATTAGGGACGACCCATTATGGTCGGCCCATGAACGGACGATTCCAACTCTAGCCCGTTTACGGCCATAAAGCGGTATGTTATTGGCCCCTGTTTGGCCAACCGATCATATGTCCCGTAGAAGGCCCATTGATGATATGGCCCGTAGAAGGCCCATTGTTTCTATGCCCCATAGAAGGCCCATTGTTTCTACGGCTCGTAGAAGGCCCAGTGTTAGTACGGTAATTATGTAGCCCATGGTTATTGTGGCCTAGTTCAAAAAAAAGGTTATTGCGGCCACTAGTAAACCACGGAAAAAGAACAGCACTGACTACAAGCAAACAAATAAAGAAGACAACAAGTAAATAAATAACCAAGCAACTTACGCTAGGCTATCATGGCTATTACACATATTACATCCACTGGGCATCAAAGTTCGCCACCAGTGCAAATATAGGGAACACAGCAGCATATCATATACACTAGTTGTCAAAGTTGGCGACCAGTGCGAATAAACGCCGCAACAAAACATGTCCAGAACTGAAACCACTTCAGAAGATCTCAAGAAACAATTTCCTGGGTACCCATAATGCTGGCAAGATGCTTAGCAAGCTTATTAACTTTCTCTTGTTTGGCGCTTAAATCCTCCAGCGCTTGCTGTTGCACCAGAAAGTATGCATCTGAATTTTGCAGGGACTTCCTCAGTCCTTCAGCTTCCTGTCGCAACACATCTGATCAATGTCTTTCAACTTGAAGCTGAGACTCTAGAAGACGAACTGATTGAGGCAGCGAGTTCGAAGAGCTTGTGCCAGCGGTAGTGGCCAGTAACACGAACACTACATCAAGACAGGACTTCTAGGTTCTCTCACTGTCGTCAAGGTAGTTTTTTATCAGCTTTCTTGGAGACCAACAGGGATGTCTCACTATCTTGAACCTTATCTGCATTACTTCCTTCACCATTGCATAACGTGGTACTGCTCTCCAATATTTTGTCCGCATTCTAAAAGAGAAACAAGCAGACACATCAGAAGTTTACCATGTTGTATATGAAACTCATTTTGGTAAATCAGTTCAGTAGTAAAGTGCACAGGATAACAGCATGAAACAAACATATATCTATGTACCATGGTCACTTTATGGTCTATATCATTCTAGTTTTTGTTGCCAAATCAAGATAGAGACACAGTTCAAATAATATTTGTTCAATACAAAGCAGAATAGACAGAATATAAGTGTGGGAAACTATAGGGACACTTGTAATGTGCATGACATGAGAACATAACTATTTATTCAATTGAAACTGAAATCAATATAGAGCAAGTTACAACAACAAACCAATTAAAGAAACAAGTTTAAAACATACCTGTTGTGCCATTGGAGTTTCAATTCCATCCTTCAAATTTGGAACTAGTTGGTCTAAGTAAATACAGTGAAACAAGAGCACACTAGTAGGGAAAAGCCTATACATAGAATCTTACCAGCAGCGCGCTTTAAAATGAGGCGCTGCTGCTAAGTAGCAGCAGCGCAGGCCATAGAAACTCGCTGCTGAAAAATTTTTATCAGTAGCGCATGCACTCCAAGAAGCGCTACTGCTAAAATTCTCACGATGCCGCCGCGAGGCCAGTTATAGCAGCAATGCTTTAAAATAAACAACGCTACTGCTACGTAACGTAGCAATAGCGCATTTACCTATAGCGCGCTACTGCTATGCCATTCCATCTCCCCCCTCACTAGCCTCATCCATAGATCACACTCACACACACTCAAGGTCTCCTCCTCACCACCCGCGCCGCCGGTCCTCCCCTGTCGCCCCTCCCCCGATCTGCGCCGCTGTCGCCTCATCCTCCTCACTGGACTCGGTACCGGCCTCCTCCTCCGTCCTCCCTCCACTCGCCGCTGGCCGCCCCCTCCTCGCTCCGCCTTCCTCCTCGATCCGTCCTCCCTCCACTCGCCACCGGCCGGCCCCTCCTCGCTCCGCCTTCCTCCTATGTCCTACTATCTTCTCCCTCCTCGAGTCGCCCCTCCTTGTCCCTCCTCCTTGATACATTTTGATTTAGTAGGCTTTCATATGTAACATTTTGATTTAGTTGATATGATTCAGTTGATTTAGTAGGCTAGTTGATTTAGTTGATTTAGAACATTTTGATTTAGTTTATTTAGTAGGCTAGTTGATTTAGTTGATTCAGTAGGCTAGTTGATTTAGAACATTTTGATTTAGTTGATTCAGTATGCTACTGGATTTAGTATGCTAGTTGATTTAGTTGATTTAGTATGCTCGATTTAGTTTTTTTGTAATAAGTTATTTTTTGGCAAAATGTAGGTGCCAATTTAGTTAAATTTTCCACTTGTTTGTTTAAACAATTATCTTAGGCAATAGGGGCGAAATTAGGATTATAATTGTCCATAAAATTGTTTCTCGCGGAAGAACCAGAAATATCACATGCTACTGTTTTTCTTTCCTGTGAAGTGAATCGTTAATCCTTTGTTCATATTGCTTTAGGAAAATGGCGCCACCACCAGCACCACTATGTCGACTGTGCAAGTCAAGGTGCGCCAGCAGCCTTGCAACTGGCAAGCTGTTCGGCATCTACTTCCATCCGAGTTTTCGTCATGCAGCGGTAAGAAATTAGATGAAATGTAACAACTATTTTATTTTTAGTGTTGGCATTACTGCATTGTGTCATTTTGCTTTTCTTACATAGATCGTCCCATGCAATCTGAGGTTGAAATTCAACAAGCTGACAGGAGACACTATGACATTTGAGGGTCCTGGGGGGCCGTACACTATGGAGGTCGAGAAAGGACGCAATATGTCGCAGATTGGAGGAGATGGATGGGCCCGTTTCCTCGCTCACATGCGTCTTACTGGTGGTGAGTTGATCAGATTCTCCTTCAGAGCAGAAAGACCCAAGCTGGTTGTCATTTATATCAACCTGGTGGAAGATGATGAAGATGACAAAGATGATGAAGATAATGAGGACCCACTCAATGAAGATGATGAGAACCCACTTCATGAAGCCATCATAGCTCAAAGAATGAGGCTGAGCGAGGAGGAGGTGTGCAACCTATGGGACATAATTCCGCCACGTGATGACTTTGTCGGGGTGCCATTCGTGACCCGCCTGACAAGTACCATGGTCGATCGGCATGAAATGGTATGTTATACGTACTGCATGTAGTAATTTGATGATATATATATATATATATATATATATATATATATATATATATATATATATATGCTTTATTGTTATACTTACAAATGCAAATTATCCGATTATATGCTTAGTGAATCCGATGATATGCTTAGTGTAGAGTCCAATGATATGCTTTGTGGAATCTAGTCGATGATATACTTTAGTGTAGAGTCTGATCACATGCTTATTAGTGTAGAATCCAAGGAACTATTAATAGTGTAGATAATCCATATATACTTATTAGTAGAATTCATGATTAATTAGTACAAATGTGTAGTACTGTGTCTTTTGATAGTGTAGAAATCTAGACTTAATAGAAATATATTTGCAAGAGTATGTGTGAGGCTATTTATTAATTGATATGTTTTTCTTATTCAGAGATTGCCAAAGAACCTATCTGTGAGTTGTGGTATCGAGCCTGATGAAGAAGGCTCAGTTGGACTATGCCTTACAGCAAGGGGCTCCGTCACCACATGTACTTACTGCATGGACACAGATGGTCGCACACACTTGAACTCGGTTGGGTGGAAGAGATTCCTCGTTGGCAAGAATCTTCGTGTTGGACAGGCCATCCTAATTACTATCAGGAACACCCACCGCCCAGGTTTGAGGATGATGATCGTCGTCGATATCATCTAGAACTACATATTTGTGTGCGGCTGTATCATCTAGAACTACATATGTGTGTGTGACTATATCATCTAGAACTACATATGATGATCGTCGTCCATATCATGAAGAACTACATATGATGATCGTCGTCGATATCATCTAGAACTAAATATGATGATTGTCGTTGATGTCACCTTGTACTGGTTGAGGATGCATGTTGAGTATATATGAAATTTTTATCTAGTACTCCCTCGGTTCCAAATTACTCGTCGTGGTTTGAGTTCAAATTTGAACTAAAACCACGACGAGTAATTTCGAACCGAGGGAGTACTACCTTGTACCTATAATGCTTTATGAAATTGATATCTAGTAGTACCTAGTATCTAGAAATTGCAGTTTATCGAAGCTGGAATGGGGAAATGGTGAAAGATATAACAGCAGCGCGGGGCCAGGAAATCGCTACAGCTAAATAATAGCATCGCGTTCCTGAAAAGCGTTGCTGCTATAGTCAATAGTGGTAGCGCGGGTACAGGCAGCGCTACTACTAAGAGTTAGCTGTAGCGCCTTATTGGCAGTGCGGGCACCCGCGCTGCTGATAAGCCTAAAACCCGCGCTGCTGCTAGCCTTTTCCCTAGTAGTGGCAAAGGAGTATGACCATAGCTACAAAACCTGACCTGAGAACAATTCTTCTTCTCCTTTAAGCGTTGAGTTGGGATTCGGAGTGCTGGTCCTCGTGCTTTGGGCATTGCAGTTCCCTTACTAACTACTCGTATTTGGTTGCTCTGTGGTGGAGACGGTGTTGTGTCAACTGGAACTGGGTTACTATCTACTAGGTTTGGGGTTAGAAGGGGTGTAGCTGGTTCTCTGTCCAACTGGGTAGTTGTACAATCTGCGAGATTCTGTGTTATGTGTGGTGGGGCTGGTTCTTGGGAAAGTACAACCGTGGTTCTATCTGCATCAACTGGTAGCACTATCTTTTCTGAAGACCATGTTGTTACTCCCTTAGATACTGCCATCACCCTCTCCAATTCAAATGGCTGATAAAGAAGAAAGGTAATTGAATGTATAGACGTTGTATGATAGACAGGTGCAATGGATAGTGGGGAATAAAAGAGGGCATGAAATAATTCACATTTATGTTGTCTAACCAAACAGGATAGCATGACACAATTTCACATATATGATGGCTAACTAAACAGGATAGCATGATACAATTTCACATTATGATGGCTAACTAAAAAAGATGGAAAGACATAGTTCAAAATACGATGACTATGTAAACAGGATGACATGATATAAATATATAATGTGTTTATTAATTAGGTTGGCATGCCATAATTCACATACATGCCGCCTATGGAAACATGATAGCAGGATATAATTCCTGGATAGAATGACATAATTCAAAATATGATGACTGTAAACACTAAACAGGATGAAATGATATAACTATATGATGCCTTTATTAAATGGGTTGCAATGCCATAATTCAGATAGATGTTGTGTTTGTAAACATAATGGCATGATATAATTCAAATATATGATATACATAGTAAGCAAGTAAGGAGATGGCAATCCATATATGATGTAAAAACTAAGCAATGCAAGACAACATGCATGACATGGGTAATATAACCCTGCCAAGTTTGAGCGTAGACCTCAGGGGGGAAATAGGACTGGTCATCAGTCTCTGTATCCAGCAAGATGTCTGCTTCAGCAGGTAGCATTATCTGCTCTGAATACCTTGTTTTCACTCTAGATACTTCCATCACCGCTTCAAATGGCTGATGCACAGGAAGAGTAGTTGAATATACAAACATTGTCGACAAATGGAAC
Organism: Aegilops umbellulata; assembly: GCA_032464435.1. NCBI lineage: Eukaryota > Viridiplantae > Streptophyta > Magnoliopsida > Poales > Poaceae > Aegilops > Aegilops umbellulata. The sequence continues at coordinate 291,749,424 of CP136054.1, read as the reverse complement.
ACGTAATACAAAAAAATGATAGCATGATATAATTCACATACATGATGATTGGCTCAACAGCATGGTGTCGGTGTCAAAACCGGCGGATCTCGGGTATGGGGTCCCGAACTATGCGTCTAGGCGGATGGTAACAGGAGACGGGTGACACAATGTTTTTACCCAGGTTCGGGCCCTCTCGATGGAGGTAAAACCCTACTCCTGCTTGATTGATCTGGATGATATGAGTACTACAAGAGTTGATCTACCACGAGATCGGAGAGGCTAAACCCTAGAAGCTAGCCTATGGTATGATTGTTGTCGGTCCTATAGAGTAAACCCTCCGGTTTATGTAGACACCGGAGGGGGCTAGGGTTACACAGAGTCGGTTACAAGGAAGGAGATCTACATATCCGTATTGCCAAGCTTGCCTTCCATGCCAAGGAGGGTCCCATCCGGACACGGGACGAAGTCTTCAATCTTGTATCTTCATAGTCGAACAGTCCGGCCAAAGGATATAGTCCGGCTGTCCGGATACCCCCTAATCAAGGACTCCCTCAGTAGCCCCCGAACCAGGCTTCAATGACGATGAGTCCGGCGCGCAGATTTTCTTCGGCATTGCAAGGCGGATTCTTCTCTGTGACGCCCTCGATTCAACCGTACACTAATCATACACGCAATTGTGTACGATCAATATCAAGGACTCACGGGAAGATATCACAACACAACTCTAGACACAAGTTAAAAGAATACAAGCTTTATATTACAAGCCAGGGGCCTCGAGGGCTCGAATACATAAGCTCGAATACAGAAGAGTCAGCGGAAGCAACAATATCTGAGTACAGACATAAGTTAGACAAGGGTGCCTTAAGAAGGCTAGCACAAAAGTAACATCGATCGAAAAGGCAAGGCCTCCTGCCTGGGAGCCTCCTAACTACTCCTGGTCGTCGACGGTCTCCATGTAGTAGTATGCATCGGTGGTGGCATCTGGCTCCTAGGCTCCGACATCTGGTTGCATTAATCGGAAAGAAGAAGAAAGGGGGAAAAGGGGGGAGCAAAGCAACCGTGAGTACTCATCCAAAGTACTCGCAAGCAAGGATCTACACTACATATGCATCGGTGTCAATGAAATGGGCTACATATGTGGACTGGACTGCAGAAATGCCAGAATAGAGAGAAGGCCTAGTCCTATCGAAGACTAGCATCTTCCGGAAACCACCATCTTGCAGCAACCGGAGGGGGTAGAGTAGCATAAAGTAAAGTAGTAGAAGTGTAATCAACCTCGGCCGGAGATCCTTTCTCGACTCCCTGTGAGAAAGGCATCCCAGAGCCATACTATCCAGTTATCATCACAATCCAATGCTCATCACCATCAAGTTCTCATCACAAGTATCCAGTTCTAGTTGTATCGATCGGGATACAACTCCAAGTGTCCCTTACCGTAGGACAGGCTATCGATAGATGTTTTCTTCCCTGCAGGGGTGCACCAACTTACCCACCACGCTTGATTAACTCTGGCCGGACACACTTTCATGGGTCATGCCCGGCCTCGGCCAAACAATACGCCGCAACCCGACCTAGGCTTAATAGAGGCCAGCACGCCGGACTAAACCTATGCCCCCAGGGGTCATGGGCCATCTCCCAGGGAACTCCTGCATGTTGCGTACGCGGCCGGTGAGCAGACCTAACTACCTCCTTAAAAAGGAAGGAGCTTACCAGTCCAACCCGGCGCGCGCCGCTCACTCGCTGACGTCTATTAAGCTTCGGCTGATGTATACGACGTAGAACGCCCATACTATGCCCATGTGATGGTTAGTGCTATCAGGCCAGAGGCCCCTCAGATCAAATATCCAAATCGTAGTGGATTAGGAATGCGCGGTAACAAGCAGAGACTCACGAAAGAGGTGACCCCGTTGCACCGTCTCGAGGACTTGCGGCAAGGGCTAGGAATGCCCGGCCACGCCTCGTGATTATCTGGCGGGCACCTTCCAGGTCTGCCCGACTCCACATCACTCGCAATTAAGCTCGCACGAGTACCCCTTAGGGTCGACCCGTCTTTCCAAGTAACAGTGGTAAAGTACAAGTATCCGTGTGTCCAAACATCAAGGGGAAAACCCGAGGAATCACCCCCGATGAATTCCACTAGATGTAATCATCAAGGTGAACGTAAGAGGAATCACCCCCGAGGTTCACACTTGAGGGGTTGCACGACAGAGTCGTATCGAAAGTGGTTAAGGAGGAAATCACCCTCGATGACCATGATCGAATGACTACTCTACAGGGTTAACATCAGAAGTGTTGAAGAGGTTCACCCTCGGTACTCGATAGTAACCCAGTAGTGTCAAGCAACTAAGGGGAAGTGATGTGCGGTGTCGGGGTCTGTTCTTCGATCACGTAGATCGAGTCGTCAATGATGAAGCAGGGGCAACAAGGACAGGTGGGGGTCACTGATGGATCACTAACCTACCTATGCTAAGCAGTTTAGGATAAGCAGGTAAGGTACAACAGCAGATACAAAAGCAGGCTATGCATCAGAATAGGAGCAATCAATAACAGTAGTAAAATCTAATGCAAGCATGAGAGAAAGGAATGGGCGATATCGGGATGATCAAAGGGGGGGCTTGCCTGGTTGCTCAGACAAGAAGAAGGGGTCGTCGTCGACGTAGTCGGTCACAATGGCATCAGCGGCAGTCTCGGGGTCTACCGGAGAGAAGAGGGGGAAGAAACAGTAAATACATAGTAAGCAAGTGCATAACAGGACAACAGGCAGAGCTAGACGTGTTCTAACGCGGTGCTACACGGTACCGTGGAAGGGGGGAAACATCCGGGAAAGATTTCCCGATGTTTGCATTTTTTGAACAAATGAAATGGAGGGGAAAGCTGCATGTTCTCTATGCTAGGGATGTGTGGAGGACGAACGGACCGCGTATCCGGATTCGTCTCGTCGTTCTGAGCAACTTTCATGTAGAAAACTTTTTCATCCGAGTTATGGATTATTTATTATGATTTTTCAAAGTTTAAAACAATTTCTGGATTTATTATTAATTCGAAAATAATGCTTAAATGCTAGATGCACCCAGCTCTACGTACACAGAGGTGTACTAGAGGCTGACAGGTGGGTCTGGTCAACTGCTGACTCAGAAGTTGACTGGTCAATGCATTGACTGGTCAAGGTGTTGACTGGGTCCACCTGTCATGGACTGATTTGCTAATTACCATTTAAACCTAGTTTAATTAGCTGGTTAATTAAACTCAATTAGTTAACTAAACATGACTAATTAAGTTAATTAATTATATTTTTTTAATTATCTTTATTTTTTAAAACCCTTTTCAAAAAAAAAACAAGGGAGGGGCCCTAGCTGTCAAAGGCCCTATGGCCTTAGCAGGCGACGGGCTACGGGCGCTGGGGCGGGGCGCACCCAGGCGCCCAGCACGCGGGGGAGGGGAGGCCGGCCGATGCCCCGAGCGGTGTCGGCAGCCGGAGGTGGCCGGGAACGGGAGGCAGGGGCCGCGGCGGCACGGCTCACGGGCAGGGATGCGAGTGGGACGGCACGGCAGAGGCTGGCGCGGTCGGCGGCCAGCAAGAAGGCAGAGCAGCAGCGGGCAGAGGGAGCCGGCGGCGCGGCACGGTGGCTGCCGCGCGGACGCGGCTCGGCAGGTGCGGCAGGGCGCCGTCGGGGGCCGGCGAGCAAGGCGCAGTGGCAGCGCAGGCGGGGGCCGAGCAGCGGTGAGGCGCGGCGCGTGGCATGGTGAGCGCGGGCGGGCACGTGTGCGAGGTTTCAGAGAGCTCCGATGCAGCGGCTACGAGGGCCTATGGCGACGGAATCGACGAGGGGAAAGGGGGGGTCGAGAGAGGAGCTCACTGGGAGGTGGTTGGTGTGCTCGGTGGTTCGAGGACGTCCGGTGGTGCGGATCCATGGCGGAGGCAGCGGTGGCCGAAGACGAGGAAGCCACCCGATCCACGCGATGCAGGGACTCCGGGCTCGAGGTCGTGGATGAAGAGGAAGCATAAGACGATAGCGATTCCCCTGGAGTATTCCTAGACAGCGGGGAGGTCAGTGGCCTCACAGTGACGATGGCCATGGCGGCGATGGCGCTCGGGCGCGTCGGCGAGGGGGAAAAGGGGATCTGGTGGGGAGGGAGAGAGAGGAGTGGGAGAGCCAGGGCGAGTGGGCGTGGCGGTAGGTGAGGGGGGAACTCGAGGCGTCCGGGGCGGCCTTATCCCCTCGATGCCGGCGAGCTGGTGTGGCTGCGCACACTCGACCGTGCCCCCGGTCGGTTGTACAGGAGAGGGAGAAGGCGACCGGGGGAGGCAAGTGTTGGGCCGGCTTGGGTGGGACGAGGCCCAAGGGAGGCAAGGGAGCGCGCTCTCTCGCTCACCTCTTCTTTTTCTATTACTTTTGCTCTTTTCTTTTTACACAAAAAGCATGGTAATAATTGAGCTGCCAAAAAGGATTTTGTAAAAAGTGAGACTTGGCCACATAATTATATTGCAATAGTTGGCGCTGCCACAAAATGATTGTGAGGCTTTTAGAAATAGTTTGCAATTTTTATAAATTAAAAAGCAATTTAAACTATTGTTTTAGCCACTACCTTAATTGGTTTAGGCCATTTAAACACCTTGCAAAAAGTTGGTTTACCACCAATATTAACAAATGATTATTTGCCACATGATGAACATTTTAGTTTTCATGTCTGATAAATAGGAATTTTTGACTTTAGATTGGATTTGAATTTGAATGGTGATTTGGATCAAGTGAAGATTAGCAACAGTAATGTGATGACATGGCACCATTAACAGGGGATTACTGTAGCATGGCACGGGGGGTGTTACATTCTCCAAACTCTGAGTACCTGTTAAATAGTGTCCGGCTTCTCGTAAATGTTGCGCTTCTCGGCTTCTGCGCCCAATAATGGCCATCTTCCACGTGCCAAGCGAATGCAAGGAGTCAGGGTGTTTTTACATTTACCACCCCAGCTATGTCAATGAACTGTCTATTAAAGAGACGAGGATTCTCAGATCCAAACCACACCATCCTCCCTGAGCGAGCATTCATTGGAGCGCGCCCGAAAAAATCCATCCCAACATGGCCGGCTAGCGTAGCTCCTCTTCTCGCCCTTGCATCCCTAAGCCTGGAGATTGGGAGAAGTGTTCCGTCCTGCACAACCAATTAGTGAAGCTACAGACCCAGGGATTCCTCCCTCCAGCGTATATGGTCCCAGTACGAGCCGGGCTCGCCACCTATAATGGCGGGGAGCAAGCGGAAAGCTTTCCCAATCCTTCTAAGGGAGAGTGGGACTCGAATTTCCAATCCATCCATTTCTCCGAGGGCTTCTGGAGTTCTATGGCCTCCAGTTACACAACCTCATTCCTGCCTCCATACTGCACATCGCTGGTTACGTAGCCCTTTGCGAGCTATTTCTGGGCTGGGAAGATCATTTCGCGCTATGGAAGAAGTTGTTCTGCCTTGTGCCCCGTACACAGAGGGGACCAATATATCAAGTGGGCGGAGCCGAAGTATGGCGCATCACCGGGACCGGATACTCATCCGGTACCCCGAAGAAGACGTCCGAAGACTGGCCTTCAGAGTGGTTTTATATGGAGGACGTCCCCCTTCAGGATCCTATTCGGATCGGTCTCCCCGAGTTTGATAATGCTCCTTTGAAGAAGCGCCTGAGTTGGCGACCACGGAGCCCTCAGGAGGAAAATGATAGAGATGTCCTTTATCAGATGGGCCGGATAAAGTTGCTGGCCAAATCAGGACTGACCATAACCGAAATTATGGCAATTTGCATCATGCGGGGGGTGCAGCCACTTCAATATCGAGGCCACCCCATGTGGCACTTCAACGGGGAAGATGATGCCACTCGTTGCGGCCGCAAGGGACCGGATTCTGTTGCTGCTCTAGCAAAAATTATATCCGATCTGTACAAGGGGGAAGAAGAGGAGTTCCTCCGCATTAAGCCACGGGATGGATTCTCCACGAACAACCCTTGAAGCTGGGTGAGCTTCCGCTCTTTTTACTTCCATCCTTCCCTTGTTTTCATGGTAAATATTTACCTTGTCATTTCATTGCAGGAACTGTGTAAGGCGGTAGGGGAGATCAATAGCCCACCTCCACAACCGGAGGACACTAAACGGGCCCTTGACCCCGACCTCAGAGAGGATCCGGACATATTCGTGGAGCTGATCGATAGGATTTTCTATCAGTTAAGCTGTGATGACGCCATGGTGGCCATTACAGCCGACTACCCTGGGCTACCCCCAGCCTCGCAGGTAAATGAGGCCAGAGTCCCAACCTTTGAAAAGTATTTTCTTCTACGCACTTCACCTACCGTATACAAACGGTGTTTTATAGGGAAGGCCCTCGGAACGCCATGCCGAGCCCGTGGCGACTCGCCAACAAGGGGCTCCAAAGCCGGATAGGCTAAAAAGGAAGGCAGTCCGAACGGAGACGTCGGCGCAGAGGTATGATGCAACACCTCACTCCGTGGTTGTCGTCTTTAAAAACATAATGACACCCGTGTTTCCTAGAAGGAAGAACGCTCGCCGGACAATATCTGGAGAAGTCGCCGATCATGCTTCTACCAGTCGGGCTCTAGGGCTGGACACAGAGGCGGAAGCTAACATGAGGCACACGCCGGATGCTCCGTCCACAGAGAATGCAGATAAGATATCCACTACAAATTCCGAAGTGGAGAGCGCCATGAATCACAGGCATCGCCGAGCCGTACTCCGTGACGCTTGTTTCTCCCAAGAGGCGTTTAATGCATTCAACTCAGGAGATGTGTACATCTGTGCAGCTAAAAATGGTCTAGCCAGAGCCACAGACCAGTATGTAAAGGATATACGGGTAAGAAAATTTGATGATTATATATATCAGTAGCCCATGAGACTTGAAACAGTTAGAATAACTGATTTAAGGATCATGACGTATGCAGGTTCTTGCAGAGAAGAAGACCCAATTATCTCAGGAGCTATTAGAGTGCAAAGCCCAGCTTCAGGCCGCACTTGTCGCGGAAGAGGAGTCCAAGAAGACCCCCGCTAGTAAATACTACGTTCATACGACGAACGGCAGGTATCAGATGTTGTGCGGCGTGCCTGCAAGTCTAACAATAGTTTTTGCAGATGACTCCAGAGTAAATCCAAAGGCCGTGCCAGGGGATGCGAAACATGCTGAATGACAGCTAAATGCTGGCGAGCGCGTGCTATCACGCATCATTCAAGAGAAAAATAATCTTCGAGACGCTAATACCCAGCTGAGCGTGGAACTGAAGGATGTCCGGGCCCAGCTTGCGGACTCCGTGAAGGAGAATAAGCGGCTTCGACGCGACATTTTTAGTAAGTGCTTAAACAAACCCTTCAAAGAGTTCAGCGAATAGGCCGGCTAACAGAGTTGTGTCTGCAGGTATGCTGACGGGTCGTCCCGCGGAGGAGATGCCCGGGTCTGCAGGTGATCTTCTACCCGAGCTTTCACAACTCCATGAACAAGTTCCGCAGGTGATGCAAGTTATTACCCAGGCCTTGTGGCCATCCGTCTCCCTACCGGCGGGCATTGTAGAGCTTGCGGAGAAGCTCAGGGGAGCACTGCGGCGCTTCCGATTATGGAAGATATCGACCTGCCGTCAATGTGCCAGGGAAGCCTGGGCCATGGTGAAGACGCGGTACACCAAGGCTGACCCAAACCACATGGCCGAGGTCAGACCTGTGGGGCCTGATGGGAAAGAGATCCCCGTTAGCTTAGTGTATGGGCAAGTAGAATTAGCCGCAAAGTATTCCCAACTGGATTGTAAGCTAGACAGCCTGTTGGATGGTATAGAAGAGGAATTTAGTCAGTCTAAGTGACTATGTAATTAAAGTGACATGTATAATGCCTTCTAGCCGGATTGTAAATCATTTGTCATGGCAGACCTTTTCGCTTTAACCTTGGGACCCGATAGTCCTGAGTGTATCCGAATACCCACTCAGTTATATAAGAAACGGGGCATGCGTGGAAACCAGGTGTAGGGGTCATTAGTGCTTGAACGGACAAGTACCCAACTAGTTATGTTATATTGCATGGGTAGTAAGAAACATCTTCCCGGGAGAATAGTTCTGTTAAGGGTTCCTTTCCCTGGGTACGCATGCCCTAAAGTGCATGTCCGGACTTCGAATAGAGACACAGGGAAAAATATCTGGGGGCACATATGGAAAATAAATAAAAATCATCTTTTGTTCACCGACCGAATATTCCCTTAAGAACGCTAGCTTTCGGCTTCACCCAGTCTGAGGTACACATCTTGCTGACCCGGCAGTAACAATCACAGAGGTGCTCCCCTTATGCCCTAGCCAAATTAACGGGAACGTAGGGCATAAATACAAGAGCCAGGCAACCCAGCTTGGCCAAAACTTAAGTCATATCGATGCATATAATGGCGAACAAAAGGTACATGCGGAAGAATAACATATGTGCGGGGCACGAAGCCCAGATAAATAAGTAAGCTTCTGTGTAAGAAGCCCCCAGGTATAATGAGCGCGGTTAGCGTGTCAATAGTGTGCAGGCAAGGCACAAGTTGGCCCTTGAAGGCCTTGAGAATGAAAAAAGAAGAAAGAAAGAGAGGACAGATAATGTATATGCAAAAAATGGACAGGGGAAGGAGACGAACATAGAGTCCGGCGCTAGGCGTAGAATCTTCGGAGCCTGGCTACGTTCCATGGGTTCGGCTCAAGTCTATTATCCACCGCATCCCGCACACAGTACGCTCCACCGGCCAGAACTTGGTCGATAATGAAGGGACCTTCCCATTTGGGCTCGAGCTTGGTCTTTTTCTTCTTCGGCAGGCGTAGAACTAGCTCGCCAACGTTATAAGTTCTGGCCCGTACTTATCTGCTTTGGTATCTTTGAGCCTGTTGCTGATAGAATGCGGAACGGGCTTTTGCCACGTCGCGCTCCTCCTCCAGGGTGTCCAGACTGTCCTGCCGATCGAGCTTGGCTTCTCTTTCTTCGTACATGCGCACTCGAGGTGAGTCATGAATTATGTCGCAGGGCAGAACCACCTCTTCAAGGGTGACGTCAAATCGCGCGTCACAGAAGTGCTTTCGTCAAGGGTGACCGACACGTGGCATCCACCGTAACGGAACGCTGTTAAGCTATCGTGTCGGGTTTTGGATCCGATAACCCATTAACAGCCCCGACCAATGGGGATTTTCCACGTGTAAAATCATCATTGGCTGGAGGAAACACGTGTCGGCTCATCGTTGGGACAGATGTCATCCACTCATTGGACGAAAGGCGCCTATGATACGTCGACACGTGGCACGGCCCAATAGAGGCCCATTCCTGTGAAAAGGCCGGCCCGTTTGACTTGGTCAAAAGGTGGCGGGCCGGCCCATGGAAAGCCTGTTAACGGCCTGTTCGCACATAGCCCATTTACAGCCCGCTAACCCAAGGCCCGTTATGCCCTATCCGAATTAGGCCCAGTAGCATCATCTGGGCCATCCAATATGATTCCAGCCCGTTTTCACTTCTGGCGCATGTATGGCCCATGACGTCTTTCGGCCCATATGAGGCCCTATGTAACTCTTGGCCTATTAACGGCCCATGGTGAAACTGGCCCGTAATGAACGGTGTATCACTTTACACCCATTAACGGCCCGTGGTGAAACTGGCCCGTAATGAACAATGTATCACTTTATACCCATTAACGGCCCGTTATTCCGTTGGGTCGTTTCCAGCCCATGTTATCTTTCGGCCTTCTCAGAGCCCATTTTTTTTTGGGCTCATTTCTAGCATTCGTTTACTTATGGCCCGTTACTATCATTTTCTGCTTGTGGGCCAAATTCAGCTCGTGGTTACTGTCGGCCCGTTTGTGGTCCGTTAATACATTGGGCCATTTTCATAGCGTCATCAAATACGGCCTATTAACGATGGCCCGTTGTGGTCGGCCCATGAACGGACGATTCCAACTCTAGCCCGTTTATGGCCATAAAGCGGTATGTTATTGGCCCATGTTTGGCCAATCGATCATATGGCCCGTATAAGGCCCATTGATAATACGGCCCGTAGAAGGCCCATTGATGATATGGCCCGTAGAAGGCCCATTGTTTCTACGCCCAGTAGAAGGCCCATTGTTTCTACGGCTCGTAGAAGGCCCAGTGTCAGTATAGTAAATATTAGCCCATGGTTATTGTGGCCTAGTTTTAGAAAATAGGTTATTGCAGCCACTAGCTAACCGCGGAAAAAGAACTGCAATGACTACAAGCAAACAAATAAACAAGACAACAAGGAAATAAATAAGCAAGCAACTAATGCTAGGCTATCACGGCTATTACACATATTACATCCACTGGGTATCAAAGTTCGCCACCAGTGCAAATATAGGGAACAAAGCAGCATATCATATACACTGGTTGTCAAAGTTGGCGACCAGCGCAAATAAACGCCGCAACAAAACAAATCCAGAACTGAAACCACTTCAGAAGATCTCAAGAAACAATTTCTTGGGTACCCATAATGCTGGCAAGGTGCTTAGCAAGCTTATTAACTTTCTCTTGTTTGGCGGTTAAATCCTCCAGCGCTTGCTGTTGCACCAGAAAATATGCATCTGAATTCTGCAGGGACTTCCTCAGTCCTTCAGCTTCCTGTCGTAGCACATCTGATCGATGTCTTTCAACTTGAAGTTGAGACTCAAGAAGACGAACTGATTCAGGCAGCGAGTACGAAGAGCTTGTGCCAGCAGTAGTGGCCAGTAACTCGAACACTACATCAAGACAGGACTTTTGGGTTCCCTCACTGTCGTCCAGATAGTTTTTATCAGCTTTCTTGGAGGCCAACAGGGATGTCTCACTATCTTGAACCTTATCTCCATTACTTCCTTTACTATTGGATAACGCGGTACTGTTCTCCAATATTTTGTCCGCATTCTAAAAGAGAAACAAGCAGACACATCACATGTTTACCATGTTGTATATGAAACTCATTTTGGTAAATGAGTTCAGTAGTAAGGTGGACAGGATAACAGCATGAAACAAACATATATCTATGTACCATGGTCACTTTATGGTCTATATCATTCTAGTTTTTGTTGCCAAATCAAGATAGAGACACAGTTCAAATAATATTTGTTCAAGACAAAGAAGAATAGACAGAATATAAGTATGGGTAACTATAGAGCAATAACAACACTTGTAATGTGCATGACATGTGAACATAACTGTTTATTCAATTGAAACTGAAATCAACAAAGAGCAGGTTACAACGACAAACCAGTTAAAGAAACAGGTTTGAAACAAACTATTGCGCCATTGGAGATTCAATTCCATCCTTCAAATTTGAAAATAGTTGGTATGAGTAAATACAGTAATGCAAGAGCAAAGGACTATGTACCATAGCTACAGAACGTGACCTGAGAACAAATCTTCTTCTCCTTTAAGCGTTGAGTTGGGATTCGGAGTGGTGGTCCTCATGCTTTGGGCACTGCAGTTCCCTTACTAACTGCTCATGTTTGGGTGCTCTGTGGTGGAGACGGTGCTGTGTCAACTGGAACTGAGTTACTATCTGCCGGGGTTGGGGTTAGAAGGGGTGTAGCTGGTTCTCTGTCCAACTGGGTAGGGGTATAATCTGCGAGAGTTTGGGTTACGTGTGGTGGATCTGGTCCTTGGTCAAGTACAACCGTGGTTCTATCTGCATCAACTGGTAGCACTATCTTTTCTGAAGACCGTGTTGTTACTCCCTTAGATACTGCCATCACGCTCTCCAATTCAAATGGCTGATAAACAAGAAAAGTAATTGAAAGTATAGACATTGTATGATAGACAGGTGCAATGGATAGTGGGGAATAAAAGAGGGCATGAAATAATTCATATTTATGTTGTCTAACCAAACAGGATAGCATGACACAATTTCACATATATGATGGCTAACTAAACAGGATAGCATGACACAATTTCACATTATGATGGCTAACTAAAAAAGATGGAAAGACATAGTTCAAAATATGAGACTATGTAAACAGGATAACATGACATAACTATATAATGTGTTTATTAAATAGGTTGACATGCCATAATTCACATACATTCACGGATAGAATGCCATCATTCAAAATATGATGACTGTAAACACTAAACAGGATGAGATGATATAACTATATGATGTCTTTATTAAATGGATTGCCATGCCATAATTCAGATAGATGATGTGTATGTACTATGTAAACATGATGGCATGATATAATTCAAATATATGATTTATATAGTAAGCAAGTAAGCAGATGGCAATCCATATATGGTGTAAAAACTAAGCAATGCAAGACAACATGCATGACATGGGTAATATAACCCTCCCAAGTTTGAGCATAGACCTCAGGGGGGAAATAGGACTGGTCATCGGTCTCTGAATCCTCCTCTGAGGAGCTCTCTGTAACCAGCAAGATGTCTGCTTCAGCAGGTAGCATTGTCTGCTTTGAATACCTTGTTTTCACTCCAGATACTTCCATCACCGCTTCAAATGGCCGATTCACAGGAAGAGTAGTTGAATATACAAACGTTGTCGACAAATGGAACACGTAATACAAAAAAATGATAGCATGATATAATTCACATACATAATGATTGGCTAAACATCATGGCATTGCATAATTCACATATATAATGCCTTTGCGACAAGATAGCATTGTATAATTCACATATATAATGTCTTGCAACAAGATGGCAATGCATAATTCACATATATGGTAATTAGACACTGAACATGTGGCATTCACACAAAGCATGTCTAAACTTATCAAATGACATATCAATGCGAGACACCATATGCACGATATGAGCAACATAACCCTGCCAAGTTAGAGCATACACCTCGGGCGGGGATAGGACTGCTCATCTGTCTTTGAATCCTCCTCTAAGGAGCTATCCGTAACTAGCGAGATATGCGCTTCATCAGATAGCATAGTCTACTCTGAAGACCTTGTTTTCACACCAGAATTTGCCATTACCGTGTCAAATGGCTGATGCACAGGAAGAGCAGTTGAATGTACTAACATATTGTTGACAAATGCATGTAATATGTAACGAAAAAAAAAGGATGGCCTGATATAATTTACATATAAGATGACTGGCTAAGCAGGATGGCATTGCAAAATTCACATATATGATGCCTGGTTAAACAAGATGGCGTTGCATAATTCACATAAATGATGAATAAACTAAACAGATGGCATTCGCACAAAGGATGTCCAAACTAAGCGGATGACATATCTGATGTATAAAGTAAGCAATGCAAGACACCATATGCATGATATAACCAACATCAGCATGCCAAGTTAGAGCGAAGACCTCATGGGGTAAATAGGAGTTGTCTTCTCCTTCTGAATCCCCCTCAGAACAGATATCTTCCTCTCGATTACAATCCGAAATGCGTGGAGGGGGGCTGCCTTTGCGCCTACCATGGAGCGACGTCCGCATGAAATTTTATTGCCACGCAAGGCTCGTCTCTTTTGCTCTACATGTTCAGTTCCATTATTTACAATAACTGTCATGGATAGGAATAAAACATAGTGAGATTATGTAAGGAGTGCATGCAGAAATCCAGAGTGATGCATGGTAGCAACCTATGGATAGACCCAAAACCAATAATAGCAAGCAGATAATGGCTTCAGTTAAAAAATACAGATAATGGCTTCTTTACTGTTTGTTTCCCACCCAACATGAAACTCATAGTAGACACCGGAGATTAACCAGATAGTAGATAGATACTATTGATAGCGGCCCCGATATGTACCCCACAACCGTTTAAAAACTGAAGTTTGACCATTAGTTTGGAGCTGACTTGGTGTCTAATCGGTGAACAAGACGATAAAGTAGCATGTAATATTAAGCGATGCATAACATAAGCAGACACGAAAGAGTGCGACCTCTCTTGCGGACCCGTGTAGTCCTCGAGGTCATCTGCTTGGTTGATGATGGTAATGCAGTTTTCATGGCTGCCAGCGGCGGGGAAGAAGATCTGAGGCGGCGAAAGACAGTCTGGAGGCCGGATCCCTGCTGTGCTGGACCCTTCTGTTGTTGGAGCAGCTGAGCTGGGGTGGACGACGGCGCATCAAGAGCGGGACAAACCACACAAGGTTTTCTTTGACAACTATCTGTAAGAGAAGTAATTCTATAAGCGCTCGTTTGAATTGGAGGATTCCAACAATGCAGGGATAGGAAATAGACTGGAATAGGATAGGAATGCACGTGCAAGACAGAGAATTTAAAAACACAAGATTTCTTCCAATCTGGGTGTTTGATTCACAACAATTGGAAGATCACAGGATGCAAAGAAGCATGGTGAGATTAAGTCAAACCACAAGAAAATGTACGGTTATAATGCTATTATGCTACTATCTCTTAGTCTTGTGCTTCATGAATAGGAATTTGAAAAGGAGGACAAGTGAAAATTAAAATTCCTACGTTTTTTCTTTCAAGTAGACACTAAAGGAACAAATCCGTGTGCTCAGTGGACAATATATATAACATGTAGAGTAAAAAAGAGATGCAACAAGTGTACAACCTATTTGGCGAAGCCATGTCGATCTCAGCGTGATTCGGTTGGCCGTTTAGGATGCTCCGACTGACTTTGCTGTCGGAGGAGGGGAAGAAGATCTTAGGCGTCTGGAGATGGAGCCCGAGGTACTGCTCCGCTGTGATGGAGGGTTTCGTCATTGGAGCAGCTCCGATGAGTTGTACGACGCCGAGGCTGAAGCAGGACAAGAGAGACAACGAACAACGTTAACCTGAGTGGAATTCTAATAGCATCTCCAATACATGACGTAAAATACATAACCACAAAGTGCTAGATGTAAAATACATCAGCCGCTCATCTCTGAACTAAACTGTCGAAACTGAACTTAACTGTCGAAACTGAATTTTGCTGTCGAAACTGAACGCACTAGCAAGGTGAGGCTACACGTCGGTCGGCTGACTTTTTCATCTCTGGTCAGTCGATTTTGCAGCCGTTGGATACGAAATCAAGGGCATGCGGTTCATCTTCAACCTCCACCCCCGCTGGGCCGCCAGCCACCACCAGCCAAACAGCAGCCCCCCGCCGCCCGCGGGCGGCGGTGAGCCGCCCCGCCCGCCCCGAAAACACTCCCCACCGCCGGTCCACTGCCGCCCCGGCCATCCCTCTAGGCCCCCTGTGCCGAGCTTTTTCTCCGGCGATCCCCACGCCACCGCCCCGCCACCGCCGGCGACCACCGCCCCCATCCTGAACCCTAAGATAGATAGTGGGGTACCTCTCCGACGAGCCCCCCTCCCTGCTGCGGCTGGTTCTTCCTTCACCCCGACGAGCCCCCCACCCCCTGAAAATTGACTGACCCAAAAGCTGATTCAGTCAACTGAAGTGTAGCTTAATCGGAGCATCATCGCAAGCAAGAGCAAGAGTGAGAGCAGCAGCGCGAGAAAGAGCAATAGCAAGAGCAGACCAGGCAGGGGACCGAGAGCAAGAGCAGAGCAGCAGCGCAAGCGAGAGCTAAAGCAGCAGCAACTCCTATTGATGTGGACGTCGCCGCCGAGGGAGCGATGTCGTGGAGGAAGTGGCCGGCGATGACGCCGTGGATGGAGCCATGCCGTGTCGGCTCGGGACCGAGCTCCGGCAGCACTGTGAGATCGAATCAAGAAGAAAATGCGGCGATTAGTGTACAACCTCTTTGGTGGCGCCAATTAGGCCGCAACTACAGCCGAGGAAACGGTGATGATGATGCTCTTCCAGTGGTGCAGGTGAAGACGGCGGTGTGGGAATGGAGGTGGCGCGAAAGACGAGGGGAACATCGGGGCAGCTCCTTGGAGGTGGATGGCGGGGTGGCTGAACCGGCGGGACGATGAGATTGACGACGGATCCTCATCCGGTACGGTGGATGAGGGATGTCGAGGTGTTGCTGTGGACGACGTCGTCGGGGAAGAGGCTCCGGCTGGGTGGCAGACGGAGCAGGGTGTGGGGTTTCGTCGCGGGTTTTCGCGACCTCGTTGTACGAATGGGTGGGCGGATGTGATGGTAGTGGTGTCCGAAATGTGGGGTAAGTTACGAAAGTACCCCCACCGATTTGAGGCGGTTCTTTCGGTTCAGGGGTACCACGGGCCTTTCGCGTGTCAGGATTTCACAGGAGGTGGGAGTTTTCGTGCGCGTTGTACTTTCAGAATAGCAAGGCGCGGGTTGAGATGGAGGGAGTTGTCGGAGCACAACGAGACAAAGATATATCTTAAATATTTCGGGCTAACAAGGCGCGGGTTGAAATTTCCGGACAAGCCTAACTTGTACTGTACCAAATCAATGCGCACTACATCATTCAAAACTTTGAATTCATGTTATGTTCAATTAAAATATTTTGCTACGTGTATAATGCATGCAACCTACTACTCAAATGAAAGTTTTAGTGCATTCCAAATGTATATACTACCGCTTCAATATGAACTAAATTTGAATTCATTTCTCTATTTGAATAAGATCTACAATAATGATTGTTGTGAAGTCAAAGCATTTGAATTCGTTTCTCTGTTTTAATAAGATCTACAATCATCATTATTGTCAAGTTAAACCATCGTTTGTGTATTATCTTCACAGCACACCACATGATTAGTCTCGAGTTACATATGAACTATGTGTACTATATGAACTCGAACTAGATTTTTTGAATCCACTTTATTTTGATTTCAAATCACATTACATTTCTATCTCTAGCTACATCTTCATAATCTAAACCATGTCTCATATGTATAATGTGTTTATCACATTATGTATGGTGCCCCGCCCCCTATGCCTACAAGTATTTACATGTGAGTTGCAAACACCACACATTACCACAAATTCAAATAAAATGTGAGAATGTTCGATATATAGTATTGTTTAGATTGTTCGATATTTAGTTGTAAGCTGCAAACGCCACACATTATCACAAATTCAAAAAGAAATGTGAGATTGTTTGATGTATAGTATGGTTTAGATTGTTCGGCATTTAGCTGTGAGTTGCAAACGCCATGCATTATCACATTATGGTATAACATGTGCACATCACGTGTATCACCGCTATATTCATGCATGCAATGTTTAAAACACTATGATCTCCTATTCAAATATATGAATCCGCTTTCATATCAAATTATGATCTTTGTTAGTCTCTTACACCCACACAATCCTCTAACCTTTATAGCTACCACTAACTTTCTCTCGTGCATGCACACGCCCTCCTCGCCCTCTAGTCTTCTTGCTCCAGCCGCCCAAAGCAGCGCCGGTCGTGTCGTCTGCTCCTGCCTCCCATGGTCGGCTGTGCTGCCGCGGAGGCCTCACCGCCCCCTACTACTCCCACTGCTGGCCAAGCCATTCCTCCACTCACCCACACCCCCTGTTATTCTGCGGCGAAGGTAGCGCAGCCGAACCAGTGAATCCTCGTACTCCTCTCCAAGTGTGCATCCACTGTCGCGTCTTCCCCGGCTCTGCGTCGTCCCCTTCCTAGGCCTCACCGTCGTCCACCGCCCTAGTGCTCTCGGCGCGGCGTGGTCAACATGGTCAAGGAACGACTTCCATCGGACGTGGACTGTACATGGAGAGGCTGACAGTTGGGTCCACGGCAGCCGCAAGGAAGTGCCTCCTTATTACGTGCAAAATAATTATTCCTCCACCTGACAGCGGGGACCCACCGGACGGGCCACCGTATTTTGTGAAAAAAATGATTCGCCCCCTGCTACCTCTTGAGCACTGCGTTGGATTTCCCCGAAGAGGAGAGGATGATGCAGCAAAGTAGCGTAAGTATTTCCCTCAGTTTTTGAGAACCAAGGTATCAATCCAGTAGGAGGCTATGCTCAAGTCCCTCGTACCTGCACAAAACGATAGCTCAACGCAACCAATGCGATTAGGGGTTGTCAATCCCTACACGGTCACTTATGGGAGTGAGATCTGATAGAGATAATATTTTTTGGTATTTTTGGTATAGAGATGCAAAGTGAAAAGTAAAAAAGCAAAGTAAAAAGCAAGCAAGATTAAAGTGATGGAGATTGATATGATGAGAATAGACCTGGGGGCCATAGGTTTCACTAGTGGCTTCTCTCAAGAGCACAAGTATTCTAGGGTGGGTGAACAAATTACTGTTGAGCAATTGACAAAATTGAGCATAGTTATGAGAATATCTAGGTATGATCATGTATATAGGCATCACATCCGAGACAAGTAGACCGACTCCTGCCTGCATCTACTACTATTACTCCACTCATCGACCGCTATCCAGCATGCATCTAGAGTATTAAGTTAAAAACAGAGTAACGCTTTAAGCAAAATGACATGATGTAGAGGGATAGTTTCGTGCAATATGATAAAAACCCCATACTGTTATCCTCGATGGCAACAATACAATATGTGCCTTGTTGCCCCTTTTATCACTAGGAAAATACACCGCAAGATTTAACCCAAAGCTAAGCACTTCTCCCATGGCAAGAAAAACCAATCTAGTAGGCCAAACCAAACTGATAATTCGAAGAGACTTGCAAAGATAACCAATCATACATAAAAGAATTCAGAGAAGATTCAAATATTATTCATAGATAGACTTGATCATAAACCCACAATTCATCGGTCTCAACAAACACACCGCAAAAAGAAGATTACATCGAATAGATCTCCATGAGAGAGAGCGGGAGAACATTGTATTGAGATCCAAAAAGAGAGAAGAAGCCAACTAGCTAATAACTATGGACCCGTAGGTCTGAGGTAAACTACTCACACTTCATCGGAGGGGCTAGGATGATGTAGAAGCCCTCCGTGATGACGGCCCTCTCGGGCGGAGCTCCGGAACAGGCCCCAAGATGGGATCTCGTTGATACAGAAAGTTGCGGCAGTGGAATTAGGTTTTTGGCTCCGTATCTGATCGTTTGGGGGTACGTAGGTATATATAGGAGGAAGAAGTATGTCGGTGGAGCAACAGGGGGCCCATGAGGCAGGGGGCGCGCCCTAGGGGGGTGGGCGCGCCCCCCACCCTCGTGACCGCCTCTTTTGTTCCTTGGAGTAGGGTCCAAGTCTCCTGGATCACGTTCGGTGAGAAAATCACGTTCCCGAAGGTTTCATTCCATTTGGACTCCGTTTGATATTCTGTTTCTCCGAAACTCTAAAATGGGCACAAAAAACAGCAATTCTGGGCTGGGCCTCCGGTTAATAGGTTAGTCCCAAAAATAATATAAAAGTGGAAAATAAAGCCCAATATAGTCCAAAACAGTAGATAATATAGAATGGAGCAATAGAAAATTATAGATACGTTGGAGACGTATCAGGCATCCCCAAGCTTAATTCCTGCTCGTCCTCGAGTAGGTAAATGATAAAAAGAGAATTTTTGATGCAGAGTGCTAGTTGGCATAATTTCAATGCAAATCTTCTTAATTGTGGTATGAATATTCAAATTCGAAAGATTCAAGACAAACGTTCATATTGACATAAAAAAATACTTCAAGCAAACTAACAAAGCAATTATGTCCTCTCAAAGTAACATGGACAAAGAAAGTTCATCCCTACAAAATCATATAGTTTAGTCATGCTCCATTTTCGTCACACAAGAATGCTCTCATCATGCACAACCCCGATGACAAGCCAAGCAATTGTTTCATACTTTAATAATCTCAAACTCGTAAACTTTCACGCAATACATGAGCGCGGTCCATGGATATAGCACTATGGGTAGAATAGAATATAATGATGGGGGTTATGTGGAGAAGACAAAAAAGGAGAAAGTCTCACATCAATGAGGATAATCAACGGGCTATGGAGAGGCCCATCAATTGATGTTAATGCAAGGAGTAGGGATTGCCATGCAATGGATGCACTAGAGCTTTAAATGTATGAAAGCCCAACAAAAGAAACTAAGTGGGTGTGCATCCAACTTGCTTGCTCACAAAGACCTAGGGCACTTGAGGAGGCCCATCTTTGG
Source organism: Aegilops umbellulata (assembly GCA_032464435.1). Lineage (NCBI taxonomy): Eukaryota > Viridiplantae > Streptophyta > Magnoliopsida > Poales > Poaceae > Aegilops > Aegilops umbellulata. Next base: position 291,729,525 of record CP136054.1, on the reverse strand, counting down.
AATATACAAGCCAAGTTCTATAATGAAAAATTCCCACTAGTATATGAAAGTGACAAAATAAGAGACTCTCTATTATGAAGATTATGGTGCTACTTTGAAGCACAAGCATGGAAAAAAGGATAGTAGTATTGACCCTTTTTTTGGGCCTTCTTTTTTTTCTTTGGCCTTTCTCTTTTTTTGGTACAATACTCTATTAAATGATGATCATCATACTTCTATTTATTTACATCTCAATGATTACAACTCGATACTATGACAAAGTATGACTCTATATGAATGCCTCCGGCGGTATACCGGGATACGCAATGAATCAAGAGTGAAAAGTATGAAAGAATTATGAACGGTGGATTTGCCACAAATACTATGTCAACTACATGATCATGCTAAGCAATATGACAATGATAGATGTGTCATGAAGAACGGAATGGTGGAATGTTGTGTGGCAATATATCTCGGAATGGCTATGGAAATGCCATAATAGGTAGGTATGGTGGCTGTTTTGAGGAAGATATAAGGAGGTTTATGTGTGAAAGAGCGTATCATATCACGGGGTTTGGATGCACCGGCGAAGTTTGCACCAACTCTCAATGTGAGAAAGGGCAATGCACGGTACCAAAGAGGCTAGCAATGATGGAAGGGTGAGAGTGCGTATAATCCATGGACTCAACATTAGTCATAAAGAATTCATATACTTATTGCAAAAATCTACAAGCCATCAAAAACCAAATCATTAAGCGCATGCTCCTAGGGGGATAGATTGGTAGGAAAAGACGATCGCTTGTCCCCGACCGCCACTCATAAGGAGGACAATCAAATAACACCTCATGTTTCAAATTTGTTACATAACGTTTACCATACGTGCATGCTACGGGACTTGCAACCTTCAACTGAAGCACTTCTCAAATTCACAATTACTCTACTAGCATGACTTTGATATTATCACCTCCATATCTCAAAACAATTATCAAGCATCCAACTTTTCTTAGTATTCAACGCACTCAAAAGAAAGTTTTACAAATTTTGAATACCAAGTATATTATTATTATTAAGCAAATTACAATGCTAATTAATACTCTAAAAATAATCTAAATGAAGCATGGGAGATCAATAGTTTCTTTAAAACAAATCCACCACCGTGCTCTAAAAGATCTAAGTGAAGCACATAGAGCAAAACTATCAAGCTCAAAAGATATAAGTGAAGCACATAGAGTATTCTATCAAATTCCAATTCATGTATGGCTCTCTCAAAAGGTGTGTACAGAAAGGATGATTGTGGCACACTAACAAACAAAGACACAAATAATACAAGACGCTCCAAGCAAAACACATATCATGTGGTGAATAAAAATATAGCTCCAAGTAAAATTACCGATGGAAGTAGACGAAAGAGGGGATGCCTTCCGGGGCATCCCCAAGCTTTGACTTTTTGGTGTCCTTGGATTATATTGGGGGTGCCATGGGCATTCCCAAGATTAGGCTCTTGCCACTCCTTGTTCCATAATCCATCAATAGAATTTACCTAAAACTTGAAAACTTCACAACACAAAACTCAACAGAAATCTCGTGAGCTCCGTTAGCGAAAGAAAACAAAAGACCACTTCAAGGTACTGTAATGAACTCATTATTTATTTATATTGGTGTTAAACCTAATGTATTACAACTTCTCTATGGATTATAAACTATTTTACTAGCCATAGATTCATCAAAATAAGCAAACAACACACGAAAAACAGAATCTGCCAAAAACAGAATAGTCTATAGTAATCTGTAACTAACGCAAACTTCTGGAACTCCAAAAAATCTACCAAAATAGGAAGACCTATACAATATTTTTATTGATTAGAAGCAATTGGAATCAGTGTTTTATCACATTATGGTGATTTTTAACAATCGTTTTCATGAACAGAAAGATTCTAGAAATTACAGCAAGATCAAATAACTATCATCCAAGAAGATGCTATAGGTCTAACTTGGCACAAACACTAATTAAAACACAAAACCACATATAAACATAAGGTAGATGGATTATTTATTCCTAAACAGAAGCAAAAACAAAAAAAACTAAATAAAATTGGGTTGCCTCCCAACAAGCGCTATCGTTTAACGCCCCTAGCTAGGCATAAAAGCGAGGATAGATCTAGGTATTGCCATCTTTGGTAGGCAATCCATAAGTGGCTCTCATGATAGATTCATATGGTAATTTCATTTTCTTTCTAGGTAAGTGTTCCATGCTCTTCTTTATTGGAAATTGAAATCTAATATTCCCTTCATATCAATAATTGCACCAACCGTTCTAAGGAAAGGTCTACCGAGAATAATAGGGTAAGAAGGATTGCAATCTATATCAAGAACGATAAAATCTACGGGCACATAATTCCTATTTGCAACAATAAGAACATCACTAATTATTCCCATAGGTTTTTTAATAGTGGAATCTGCAAGATGCAAGTTTAGAGAGCAATCATCAAAACACGGAAATCTAGCAAATCACACAAAGTTTTGCGAATAGTGGAGACACTAGCACCCAAATCACACAAAGCATAAAAATCATGATCTTTAATTTTAATTTTAATAGTGGGTTCCCACTCATCATAAAGTTTTCTAGGGATAGAAACTTTCAACTCAAGTTTTTCTACATAAGATTGCATCAAGGCATCAACGATATGTTCGGTGAAGACTTCATTTTGACTATACGCATGCGGAGAATTTAGCACGGATTGCAACAAGGAAATACAATCAATTAAAGAGAAACTTTCATAATTAAATTCCTTGAAATCCAATATAGTGGGTTTAGCAACATCTAGATTTTTATTTCTTTCAATCCCATGTTTATCAATTTCTTCATCAAGATCTAAATACTTCAAATTTTTAGAACGCCTTCTAGGTAAAGGAAGATCATATTCAGTTTCATCAAGATTCATATTGCAAAACAAAGATTTAATATGGGACACATCAATAACTTTTAGATCTTCATCCTGATTTTCATAAGAATTGGAAGAACAGGCTTTAATATAGGCATCTTTGGAAGCACGCATCCTAGCGGTTCTTTCTTTGCACTCATCAATGGAAATTCTCATGGCTTTGAGAGACTCATTGATATCATGCTTAGGAGGAATAGATCTAAGCTTTAAAGAATCAACCTCAAGAGAAATTCTATCAACGTTCCTAGACAAATCATCAACTTTAAGCAATTTCTCTTCAAGCAAAGCACTAAAATTCTTTTGTGAATTCATAAACTCTTTAACACTATTCTAAAATTCAGAGGGCATCTTACTAAAATTTCCATAAGAGTTGTTGAAAGAATTTTCATAATTATTAGAAGGATTACTAGGATAAGGCCTAGGATTAAAATTCCCTCTATACGCGTTGTTACCAAAATTATTCCTACCAACAAAATTCACATCCATAGATTCATTATTATTCTTAATCAAAGTAGACAAGGGCATATCATTAGGATCAGAAGAAACACTCTTAGTAGCAAATAATTTCATAAGTACATCCATCTTTCCACTCAAAACATTGATTTCTTCTATAGCATGCACTTTTTTATTAGTGGATCTTTCAGTATGCCATTGAGAATAATTAACCATAATATTATCTACGAGTTTAGTAGCATATCCTAATTCCATAAAAGTGCCTCCCACGGCCGAATCCAAAAGATTTCTAGAAGCAAAATTCAATCCGGCATAATTTTTTTGTATTATCATCCACAAGTTCAAACCATGAGTAGGACAATTACGTATCATTAATTTCATTCTCTCCCAAAGCTTGTGCAACATGTTCATGATCAAGTTGCTTAAAATTCATAATGTCGTTTCTAAGAGAGATGATCTTAGCGGTAGGAAAATACTTAGAGGTAAAAGCATCTTTGCACTTGTTCCAAGAATCAATACTATTTTTAGGCAAAGACAAAAACCAAGCTTTAGCACAATCTCTAAGGGAAAAAGGAAATAGCTTTAATTTAACAACATCATTATCGACATCTTTCTTCTTTTGCATATCACATAAATCAACGAAGCTATTCAGATGAGTAGCGGCATCTTCACTAGGAAGGCCGGCGAATTGATTCATAACAAGATTAAACAAAGCAGTATTGATTTCACAAGATTCAGTATTGGCAAGAGGAGCAATCGGAGTGCTAAGGAAATCATTATTGTTGGTATTGGTGAAGTCACACAATTTGGTAGTATCTTGAGCCATCGCGACAAAAGAGCAATCCAACACACGAGCAAACAAAAGGCAAGCGAGAAAAAGGCAAATGGAAAAGAGAAGGAGATTGGGAAAGAGAGGGCAAATAAAACGGCAAGGGTGAAGTGGGGGAGAGGAAAACGAGAGGCAAATGGCAACTAATGTAATGCGGGAGATAGGGATTGTGATGGGTACTTGGTATGTTGAGTTTTGCACAGATTCCCCGGCAATGGCGCCAGAAATTCTTCCACCTGACAGCGGGGACCCACCGGACGGGCCACCGTATTTTGCGAAAAAATGATTCGCCCCCTGCTACCTCTTGAGCACTGCGTTGGATTTCCCCGAAGAGGAGAGGATGATGCAGCAAAGTAGCGTAAGTATTTCCCTCAGTTTTTGAGAACCAAGGTATGAATCTAGTAGGAGGCTACGCTCAAGTCCCTCGTACCTGCACAAAATGATAGCTCAACGCAACCAACGCGATTAGGGGTTGTCAATCCCTTCACGGTCACTTACGGGAGTGAGATCTGATAGAGATAATATTTTTTGGTATTTTTGGTATAGAGATGCAAAGTGAAAAGTAAAAAAGCAAAGTAAAAAGCAAGCAATATTAAAGTGATGGAGATTGATATGATGAGAATAGACCCGGGGGCCATAGGTTTCACTAGTGGCTTCTCTCAAGAGCATAAGTATTCTACGGTGGGTGAACAAATTACTGTTGAGCAATTGACAGAATTGAGCATAGTTATGAGAATATCTAGGTAGGATCATGTATATAGGCATCACGTCCGAGACAAGTAGACCAAGTCCTGCCTGCATCTACTACTATTACTCCACTCATCGACCGCTATCCAGCATGCATCTAGAGTAATAAGTTAAAAACAGAGTAACGCTTTAAGCAAAATGACATGATGTAGAGGGATAGTTTCATGCAAGATTTTATCCTCGATGGCAACAATACAATACGTGCCTTGCTGCCCCTGCTGTCACTGGGAAAGGACACCGCAAGATTGAACCCAAAGCTAAGCACTTCTCCCATGGCAAGAAAAACCAATCTAGTAGGCCAAACCAAACTGATAATTCGACGAGACTTGCAAAGATAACCAATCATACATAAAAGAATTCAGAGAAGATTCAAATATTATTCATAGATAGACTTGATCATAAACCCACAATTCATCAGTCTCAACAAACACACCGCAAAAAGAAGATTACATCGAATAGATCTCCATGAGAGAGGGGGAGAACATTGTATTGAGATCCAAAAAGAGAGAAGAAGCCAACTAGCTAATAACTATGGACCCGTAGGTCTGAGGTAAACTACTCACACTTCATCGCAGGGGCTAGGATGATGTAGAAGCCCTCCATGATGACGGCCCTCTCCGGCGGAGCTCCGGAACAGGCCCCAAGATGGGATCTCGTGGATAAAGAAAGTTGCGGTGGTGGAATTAGGTTTTTGGCTCCGTATCTGATTGTTTGGGGGTACGTAGGTATATATAGGACGAAGGAGTACGTCGGTGGAGCAACAGGGGGCCCATGAGGCAGGGGGCGCGCCCCCACCCTCGTGACCGCCTCTTTTGTTCCTTGGAGTAGGGTCCAAGTCTCCTGGATCACGTTCGGTGAGAAAATCACATTCCTGAAGGTTTCATTCCGTTTGGACTCCGTTTGATATTCTGTTTCTCCGAAACTCTGAAATAGGCAAACAAACAACAATTCTGGGTTGGGCCTCCGGTTAATAGGTTAGTTCCAAAAATAATATAAAAGTGGAAAATAAAGCCCAATATAGTCCAAAACAGTAGATAATATAGCATGGAGCAATCAAAAATTATGGATACGTTGGAGACGTACCACCCCCTAACTGCTGGGACCCACGAGCTACATCTTCGCAAGCAAGGAAGTGCGTCCGAAAAAAAATGATTTACCCCCCTAACTGCTGGGACCCACCAGCTACATCTTCGCACGCAAGGAAGTGCGTCCGAAAAAAAAGATTCGCCCCTGACTGCTGGGACCCACCAGCTACACCTTCGCACGCAAGGAAGTGCGTCCGGGCAAAAAAAATGATTCGCCCCCCTGACTGTTGGGACCCAGCAGCTACACCTTCGCACGCAAGGAAGTGCGTCCAGGCAAAAAACAATTCGCCCCCTTGACTGCTGGGACCCACCAACTACATCTTCGCAGGCAAGGAAGTGCCTGACAGTCGGGACCCACCTGGTCGTAGCGTACGTAGCGTTGTCATTCTGGTCGCGAACGTGTACGTACATACTGGTCGATGTAGAGGCGCGCATGTGTCGTAGTAGAGGCGCGCACGTGTCGTAGTAGAGGCGCGCACGTAGCATGTACACGTACGAACATCGGCCAGGGTGCAAGAAAGAAAATACGACCACGTATGTGTACATATGGGCAGGGTCTCGAACGCCTACTCGCACATACGTACGGCCAGGGCTCGTGTACATGGCTGGGTCGGAACAGAGAAACAGGGTTGTCGCCGTGTTCATGGGGAGACAACGGAATGCGTCGTGTTCATGGGGAGGCAACAGAATGCGTCGCGTTCATGGGGAGGCAACAGAATGCGTCGTGTTCATCGGGAGGCAACGGAACGCGTGGGAGCCAACAGGCTGGGTCGGAGCAGAATGCGTGGTCGTGTTCATCGGGAGGGCTTGGACGGAACAGGCGATGGAAACGAGGCTAGGCATACTGCAAAATGGAGGAAACGGACCTCCTACGGTCGAAACGGGGTCCTGTTGATTGGGAGGGGTGTGGCGTACCGCAAAATGGAGGAAACGGACCTCATATGGTCCGAACGGGGGTCCTGTTGATCGGGAGGGGTGTGGCATACCGCAAAACGGATGAAACGGACCTCCTGCGGTCGAAACGGGGGTCCTGTTGATCGGGAGGGGTGTGGTGTACCGCAAAACGAACAAAACGGACCTCCTACGGTCGAAACGGGGGTCCTGTTCATCGGGAGGGGTGTGGCGTACCGCAAAACGGACGAAGCGGACGTCCTACGATCGAAACAGGGGTCCTGTTCATCGGGAGGGGTGTTGCATACCGCAAAATGGGACTCCACGGGATATTGTTCATCTCCATCGCCGACCTCCTCCAGCCTCCACAGCCTACCGTCGACCTCCTCCAGCCTCCACGGGCTCCTGTTCATCCAGCCTCCACCGCGCGCTACTCCACCGGCTACTGTTCAACCACCCCTCCACGGGCACCCCTCCATTATCTACTGTTCATCCAGCCCTCCACACCACGGGGTCCTGTTCAACCACCCCTCCACGGGCACCCCTCCACCATCTACTGTTCATCCAGCCCTCCACACCACGGGGTCCTACTCAACCACCCCTCCACGGGCACCCCTCCACCGTTTACTGTTCATCCAGCCCTCCACCACACCACGGGGTCCTATTCACCAGAGGCAACGCCACCGCTCACTGTTCATCCAAACCCCCCCGCAACACTCACTGTTCATCCCAGGGGCAGCATCGATCGGCTTTAGTTAGCAGCAGTAGCGAAGGAATCGCTCGATCGGGTTCAGTTAACAGCCATCGATCGATCGCTCGGGTTCAGTAACGCGTAGCCTGCAGTGCAATCGCTCAGGTTCAGTTAGAGCCCAACGCCTCGCTCGGGTTCAGTTATTGCCAACGCCTCGCACACACGCACGTACGTGTATGAGAGAAACGCACATCGCTCAGCACGGACCTCCCACCGTAACCGGGAACTCCCCGAAATTTTCCTCGCCCTCGCTTCTACCACGGTTTTTCCTTCATGGACGGCCCAAAGAATGTCATGCAGCTGCGTCTCCGGCCCGCCCAGGACGAAAAGCCCATTTTCTGTCACGATATTTTGTCATAGAAGTAGGAGCCCACCACATCTATGATGATACCGGATTTTGTCACAATTATCGTCATAAAAGTGTCATATGTATGACAGAAAAAAAATTCATTCGGCCCAAAATGTCACGGATGTGTCTTTTTTTGTAGTGATAGTACTGATTGTTGCCCCAATATGTACCCCACAACCATTTAAAAACTCAAGTTTCAGCATAAGTTTAGACCTGAGTCAAAGTCTAATAGGTGAACACGACGATAAAGTAGCATGTCATCATATTAAGCGATGCATAACGTAAGCAAACACAAAAGAGTCTGACCTCTCTTGCGTGTAGTCCTCAAGGTCCTTAGTTGATGGTGGTAATGTAGTTGTTGTGGCTACTGGCGCCAGGGAAGAAGATCTAAGGCGGCGAAAGATAGTCTGGAGAGCGGATCCCTACTGTGGTGAACCCTTCCGTCGTTGGAGCCGCTGAGCTGGGGTGGAACACAGCACCGCAGGAGCAGGACAAACCACACAAGGTTTTCTTTGACACATATCTGTAACAGAAGTAATTGTGTAAGGGCTTGTTTGAATTTGAGGATTCTAACAATGCAGGGGTAGGAAATAGACAGAAATAGGATAGGAATGCACGTGCAAAACAGAGAATTTAAAAACACAGGATTTCTGCCAATCTGGGTGTTTGGTTCACAAGAATTGGAAGATCACAGGATCCAAAGAAGTATGGTGAGATTAAGTCAAACCACAAGAAGTGTACAACCTCTTTGGCGAAGCCATGTCGATCTCAGCGTGATTGGGTTGGCCGGTGAGGATGCTCCAGCTAACTTGGCTGTCAGAGGAGGGGAAGAAGATCTTAGGCGTCTGGAGATGGAGCATGAGGTACTGCTCCGCTGTGATGGAGGGTTTCGCCATTGGAGCAGCTCCAGTGAGTTGTACGACGCCGAGGATGAAGCAGGACAAGGGAGACAACGTTAACCTGAGTGGAATTCTAATAGCATCTCCAATAGATGACGTAAAATACATAACCACAAAGTGCTAGATGTATACATCAACCGCTCATCTCTGAACTTAATTGTCGAAACTGAATTTAACTGTCGAAACTGAACTTAACTGTCGAAACTGAATTTTGCTGTCAAAACTGAATTTTACTATCGAAACTGAACGCACTAGAGGTGAGGCTACACATTAGTCGACTAACTTTTTCATCTCTAGTCAGTCGATTTTGCAGCCGTTGGATACGAAATCAAGGGCCTGAAGTTCATCTTCAACCTTCACCCCCCTGAGCCGCCACCCACCACAGGCGAAACAGCCGCCCCGCCCGCCCCGAAAACACTCCCCACCGCCAGTCCGCCACCGCCCCGGCCATCCCTCTAGGCCCTCCCGTGCCGATCTTTTTCTCCAGCTATCCCCACGCCACCGCCCCACCACCGCCCCCACCCTGAACCCTAAGATAGATAGTGGGGTACTTCTCCGGCAAGCCCCCCTCCCCGCTGCGGCTGGTTCTTCCTTAACTCCAGCGAGCCCCCCCACAATCCTCTAAAAATCGACTGACCCAAAAGTCGATTCAGTCGACTGAAGTGTAGCTAAATCGGAGCAGCATCGCAAGCAAGAGAAAGAGCGGGAGTGGCAACGCGAGCAAGAGCAGACCAGGCAGGGGACTGAGAGCCATAGCAGAGTAGCAGCACGAGCGAGAGCTAAAGCAGCAGAAGCTCCTACTGATGTGGATGTCACCGCTGAGGGAGCGACATCGTGGAGAAAGTGGCCGGAGACGCCATGGTGGATGGAGTCGTGCCGTGTCGGCTCGGAACCGACCGCCGGCAGCACCGTGAGATTGAATCAAGAAGAAAATGCGGCGATTAGCGTACAACCCCTTTCGTGGCGTCGATTAGGCCACAGATTCATCCGAGGAACCGGTGATGCTGATGCTCTTCCGGTGGTGTAGGTGAAGATGGCGGTGTGGGAATGGAGGTGGCGCGAAAGACGAGGAGAACATCGTGGCAACTCCTTGGAGGTGGAGGACGGGGTGGCTGAACCGGCGGGACGACCAGATTGACAACGGATCCTCATCCGGTACGGTGGATGAGGGACGTCGAGGTGTTGCTCCGGACGACATCGTCGGGGAAGAGGCTCCGACTGGGTGGCGGACGGAGGAGGGTGTGGGGCTTCGCGGGTGTTCCCGGCCTTGGTGTACGAATGGGTGGGCGGATGGGATGGGAGTGGGGAACCATGGCTTAGGGACGCGCTTGTCCAAAATGTGGGGTAACTTACGAAAGTACCCCCATCGATTTGAGGCGGTTCTTTCCGTTCAGCGGTATCACGGGCATTTCGCTTGTCGGGATTTCACTGGAGGTGGGAGTTTTCGCGCGCGTTGTAATTTTGGAATAGCAAGGCGCGGGTTGAGATTGAGGGAGTTGTCGGAGCACAACGAGACAAAGATATATCTTAAATATTTCGGGCTAACAAGGCGCGGGTTGAAGAGGCGGGAGTTTCGCAGCACAATAGACAGAGACGCTAGCTTGAAATTTCGGCATAACAAGGCGCGGCTTGAAATTTCGGGAGAACAAGCTTAATGTGTACCCAAAAGAAAAAAAGACAATTTAGACTAGTATGATATACTACTAAATGACCTCACCTAGTCTTTTACACCCACACATTGGAGACCCATGCATGCATGAATATAACGGAGATCACAATTTAGTACATACAATGTGTTTAACACGCGCAACACACACACAGACACCATTTAGACTAGTAAGGTACATGTGCATTGCACGCATGAGATTAGGCAACCAAATTATGAATAAATACCACATTATAGCATGTAAGCTTTGAGTCATATATGCACGATGTAGATGTCCATTTAATTCATATAGTTTATTTCATTCAAAATCATCTAGTTTTTATAAGAAAGCCATTCTATTTTAAGATTCATGGAATTGTGCATTGTAAGGCATAAAGTAAAAACAAATCATGTAGTAAAACATTTGGGCAATTCTGATACGGAAGATTCTAGAACAAAGAAGAAGTGCTTGTTTTTTGAGGTTCGTGCATTATGCTTAAGTTCAACCATAGAGTCTTCTAGATTGTACATGTGGCAAAATCTGGTGGAATCTAGATGATATCCAACAGCCAGTAGTGCTCAAATTTGCCAGCTCTGCACCATCGGATTGGCCTCATCCAACGACCATCTTTCAAAGTTAAAGTTATCCGCACACTACATAAAAAAATATAATATATAGGGGTATAGATATAGATATGTGATGTGAAAGCCACCCATCATCTCCAATTAGAATAGTTTGTCCATGCACGGATGCAATGTGACCAAACGATGTTTGCCATCGGTATCTCAAATTTAAACCAATATGACCTTGTTCAATGTGTATACATTGCAACATGCTCGTTTCCAAACCACACCGCGTAGATCTCCGTTATATGCATGCATGCATGGGTTTGAAACATCATGATCTCTTATTCAAATATTTGAATTCAACTTTACATTTATTATGACCTCACCTAGTCTTTTGCACCCACACATTGGTCTTCTCTTTATAATTGTACCACTGACTTTCTCTTGTGCATGCATGCACACACACTACCAGTCGACATTATCCATCGCACACATGCAATCTTTTTCTTCAGGTCGGTCTCCCATGAAGGCACACACACACACATCCCCCTCTCCATCATATCGTGCATTCTTTATCTCTGACGTGCATGCGCAACGATCGATGTTCCTCTATGTGTGTGTGTATGTGTATAACTAGGTCTTTCATAGTTTTCCACATAAACCGATCAATCTATATATCTAGTGAGGTCTCACCCTCTTTCCCACGTCCACATCGATCAATCTATACCTCTCTATATGGGATTACATATATAGCTAATACACCCACATTAATTATATATCCAACGCCCCCTTCTCATCATCCATGCCTTCCGCTTCATCTCTCAGACACGCGCACAATGGCCAAGACAGGTGGCAGCAAGGGCCCTGCCCCCCTAACATCACTATATATCGAGGCTAATAATGTGATCATTAGAAAATTGCTGGTAAATGGTTTAAGTTGATGAATTGGCCCTCCTCGTAAAGGATTAGTAATGCTTAGCCCCCTAGCTCATGGGACATTTTTCATGGCTCCACCACTATGCGCAACAGCGCACGTTCTTGCCCCCCTCTTTCTAATATCGATCTCGCAGTTGTGCACTCCTTCATAGTCTCCCTCCACTCGACCCCTCGCACCATCTTCTAGCCCCCCACCGGATTTTTCCACATGTACAATCTAGCAGACTCCTTGGTTGAACTTAAGCGTAATGCGCAAATCTCAAAACAAAAGTGGTTCTCCTTTGTTCTAGAATCTTCCATATTGTAACTACCAAAACTTTTTCTAGTTGAATTTCCATTCTTTGTTTGTACTTTATGCTTTACAATGCACAATTCCATGAATCACAAAATAGATTAAGGGATTCTTTGATTCAAAGGATTCTCGAAGGAATTTTGGAGGATTCTAATCCTTAGGAATTTTTCCTATCTTGGTTGTTTGATTCGTAGGATTGTAAACCATAGGAAATTTTCCATATGATTCATTTGCACTAGATTTCATAGGAAACATCCCATCCAATCAAACCTCTTTGAAAGAATTTTGCGTTTTTTCTATGCACAATCAAACACTCGTACCATGCTGTAGGATTCAAGACGACATTCCACTCTAATCCCATGTTCTTCCTATTCCCGCGTTTTGGAAATCCTACGAATCAAAGAGGCCCTAGGTTTTTTTTATAAAAACTAATTGATTTTGAATGAGATGAACCATAAGAATTAAACGAAGGTCTACATCAGGCATATATGAATCAGAGATTACATGCTACAGTGTGGTATTTATTCGTAATTTGGTTGCAAAATCTGACGCGTGCAATGCACGTGTACCTTACCAGTACTTCAAGCATGTGCACAACACAATGGCACGCTACATAGTGTCTCTCTTACAGTTCATGAAACCACGTGGGCACGTGGCACATGTGGAGCGTTGTCGCGACATCCTTGTGTGGATTGATCACAGTGACGTGCTGCTGGTTCCAGAAGAATGTACTCGTCCTCCCTGAGCCGCACTGGCGGTACATGCACGAAGCGAAGATGTGCACGCATGCCACGCACGCACTCATTCCCTCGCACGCACACGCGGGTACACGGGCGGACGCAATTTTGTACCAAGATCCACCGCATGTGATAATTTGACACGTGTAAAGTCCTTCACTTCATTGATGGTCAATTAATACAACACATGCAAATTGAGTGGACGTGAGGGCGGAAGGAAGACATTACTACTCCACTGTGCGCATGCGACTATTTAAATCATGGGTTGCTAGTAGTACTTCCATTGGCCTCCTTCGTATTTTGTGCCAATTTTTGATAGTATAATAATATTTATGCATCTGAGCAGTGCCGTCTACTTGAAATTTATGTTCCACTAAACTCATCAGGAGCCATTTCGGGCCTCGAAACCAAAAACCATCAATTAATCTTTACCTTGTTCCCATCACATTCGAAAGTACTAGTGCTACAATTAAGGTCCAGCCTGCTCACACCTACTAGTACGTACCAAACCTGAACGTGTTCCCACTATGCAGGTTTTAGTACTAGTGCTAGTACTTAGGCCATAAAAAGGGGAACTACCTAACCGAAAATTACTCTACCTTCCTCCTCATAAGTCCTGCTTCTTCGTCCGTCCTTGCCATGGCCGGTGTGCAGAGCTCTAGGTCGAGAACTACTCGTAACAAGGGAGCGGCAACCAAGGCTGCGAAAAAAAGAGAGGGCTCGCCGCCACGCAGAGACCTCGAAAGATCTCTCACGGGCAGGCGATGGCTCCCAGGAGCGCCCTAGACGCGGAGGCGAACATGCCGAGCTGGCGGCGCTGGAGTTGTTATCCCTCGACGGCATGCCCGATCAGCTTAATAAGCACCTCAATAAGCAGAAGGAGTTCATCCACGGCTTGGTGGAGCTGCTGAAGGAGAGCCTCGACGACATGCCCGCTGAGCTCAATGAGTAGGGGGAGTTGACCGCCGGCTTAGTGATGCTGCTGAAGAAGAGCATTGCCTTGGAGAAGAACGCGACCGGCGAAATCATGTAACTTCGGGAGGACAATGCGAAGCTCTGCCACGAGCTCGACCTGCTGAAGGAGAGAACGCCGTCTAGAAGAAGCTGCATGAGAATAGTAGTTCCTCGATGAAGATGTTGTAGGCCCTCGTCATGGAACAGAAGGAGGAGTTGGCGAAGTTCTGCATCGAGCACCCGACTTCTGTCAAGGTACGTAATGCGGCCGTGGAACAGATGATGAAGGCTCGCGTCAAGAAATCCCGCGTCATGGACACAATGTTGAAGATGGCGGAGGAGACGCGTAAGGAGATGGAGGTCGTGGAGGCGATGAAGAAGCAGTTGTGACTCCGCGGCCAGCAACCCTTCATGTAGTGAGAGCAGCGCTCCAGACTTGTGTGTGTGTCTTCCTTCTTTTTTGGGGGTGATAATCCTCCTTCTTATTTTGCTCTTGTGTTTCTTATTTTGCTTCGGGTGTTTCGCTGCACGTGTCACCTTCACTGTGAGGCATGAATCGAACAATGCTAAAAATGAGATGAGTAGCAAATGAGATCATTCTTTATCGCCAATAGAACAATGCCTCTTGCTAGTAATAATAATAAGAGTAGAGAGTAGAGGATATGACACTGGGCTGTCGTGTTTCGTGCTCCTCCATCGTACTCCAGTGGAAAACTTGAGTATACCGTACGGTTCTTTGCTCCTCCTCAGGTCGTCGGCACATTTATACGAGCAGACAAATCACAAGGCCCCGCCTTCCAGCAGTAATGAGCCATCAAATCACAAAGGCCCTCGCCTCTCGTGAAAAGGACCAAGATAGACTGCCCCGCCCTCTAGCCTTTTAAAAAATGTATACATTTGTACAGTAGTAGTATCGATGGATTGCGCCATGGAGCAAAACTATGCATATACTACTACGTACTTCTATATGACACTACCCACTATGAAGGTACTAGTAATATAGACTAGTAACTGGTCTACGTTACTCTCCACTATGACCAGCCAAAGTCGAGGCGCAGATACCAACGAGGGCCTGGTTGTGTCTATACTTGGACAACTCACCCGACTGCATGCGCACCAGGCAGACGAAGCTCGTGTCGTGTTGGTGTCGTGTGCGGCCCGCACATTAACCAAAACCTCGCGCCTCCATCTAAGCCTCCGCATTTAAAACATCTCAATGTCAAGGCCAAGAAGCAATGTGAAACCTATGATAGAGCCAAACAGATGGTTGAGAACACTACAATTCGTAGCTACAGATGCGTGTGTGAGAGAGGACGAGTGCGTGCGTGCACCTCTTCTCAGAGTACAACTGTATGTGGGTGTCATCGGCCTAGGGAGCAGTGATGGTGCGTGTGAGAAGTCCCGAGAGATAGGTGTAATGCGTCTAAAAAAAAGACTAGTCTATAGCTCGCCACGAGGCTATTCCTGTTGAACGCCAAGCTTAAGATATGTATCCGGCGGTGCCAGCTTTTGCACATACACAACAGTAGAAAATAACTAGTAGTACCATGGCGTATGCTACACCATGGCCGAGAAAACGTGCCGATGTTACGCCATCCAGGAATAGTGCCGCACTTCGAAACTAGAACCGTCAATAAATCTTGAGCGCGTCTCGTAACATTGCAAATTACTACTACTACCACGCTATATTTAATTGCAAACCTTTTCACACCGATCACAACCTAAACGGTTTCCCACCTAGGAGCGTATTAGTAGTACTCGGTTATAAATACTACTATGCTAAGATGACTGCACATTCCTCCTCAACTCCTCATCCACAAGAAACAATCAAGCCATAGCCAGCGCAAGTTCTGGGTCAAGAGATTTTCACCAGGGAGAGGTGAGCATGGAAGAGGAAGCACGAGAGATGTCCCGCCTCGCCACGAAAGCAGCCGACATGTCCAGCCGCGCAACAGTAGCAGCACAGAGGTCCCGCCGCGCCGCCAAAGCCGCACGGAGGTCCAACCATGCCGTCGATGTAGCAGACTGGTCCGGCCATGCCGCAGATGCAGCAGAGATGTCCCGTCGCACCACCGAAGCAGCAGGGAGGTCCCGCCGCACCGTGGCGGCCTGGGAAAATTTCTCGCGGGCAGGCGAGGACTCTTACAGGCGCATGCATGCGATAGTCCCTAGCCAGATGGATTAGATCTCCGGCTGGGCGAGGATGCAGGACGAGGCTACCAGCGTCATCTGGCAACTCGGGAAGGGTAATGCGAAGCTCCGGGGCGAGCGCGACCTGCTGAGGGTGAAGATCGCCGGAAGGGCGAAGTAGGAGGAGGAGATCACTGCCGTGTTGTAGAGGACGGGCGTCATCATCAAGAAACTTATGGACGAGAATGCCAGGCTCCGCATCGAGCGCAACAGGCTGGTGGAGGAATCCACGGATGCTACCAAGCAGCGTATTAAGGACATGAAACTGATGAAAGAGATCATCGCCGCCGCGAGAACTAGTCCCCGCGACCTGCAGCGCATAAAGAAAGTAGAGATCAGCGAGCCAGATCGTTGTATGCGTCTTCCTTCTTCTTTTGCCCTTGTGTATTTCGGGCGTAGCCGCATGTGGCTTTTTTAATTATCTTCCTAATTATGTAAGACAATTATTTTCCACTCTCGTCGTCCTTATATATATTCATCATTCTTACTATAAATCGCAGTAGATGCTATATAGGTCCGTCAAATCTTACATCAAGATCCGTGCAAAATTTTCTTTTCAGATTTTCTTTTTTCTCTCTTATGTTCAGTCGAGTGAGACATTGCCACGCCATTAAACATAAGCTCGGGCACCATTAATGGTACCTTGGGACAGTGGTGGACGGCAGATGGATGTCAAAGGGCTCTCCTCCCGATAAGCACGCGCAAGGGTCTGATCGCACACCTCCTGTACTCAAATAGCTACCCTGCACGATGCCTCCTAGCTAACAAAAAAGGGGACGCGTGGCGGCAAGTAAATGGAAAATAGAACGCCCACGGTTTCAATAATACTTGTGTTTCCGATTGTAACGTGACAACACTTGTTCAAAAATGAGTTTTTTGATTGTTAATGTGTGCGCCTTCTCAAATCGGACAGCAAAATTACCACAGCATGTTGGTGCCATGTCATGGCACCAAGCCAAGTTTCATGATTTTCATGCGTGTTTTGGATTTACAGTAATTAAAAAACCAAGTTTCTCAATGTTTCCAGCCGAGCCATGACGCCCAGATGTTTGAATTTCATTCCCATTTCTGGCATGGGACCTAGAAATTTACCCAAGGACACACATGTGATTTTTTAACCAACTTTGGTGCACTGGAGTATGTGCTTGTATTTAAAGTTTGAATTATGCACACAAAGGTGACACGTTCCCTCTCAGAACCACGAGCCTTCTTGAGAGAAGCTCCCGTTTGCAAGAAACTTATACCAAAACGTGTTCCTATTCTGCATTTTTTACCACAGCATGGTAGTACCATGACATGACACCATGCCAAGTTTCATGATTTTCAGGCGTGTTTTGGATTTACAAGAATTTTCAAACCAAGCTTCTCATGTTCTCAGCCAAATCACGATGCCCATATGTTTGAATTTCATTCCCATTTCTTCCATGGGACCTAGAAATTCACCTGAGGACACACATGTGATTTTTCAATCAACTTTGGTGCACGGGAGCATGTGCTTGTAGTTCAAATTTGAATTATGCACATTAAATGACCAGAAACTCAATTAATGTATAAAAAAGGCCAAACGAACCCAGAATAATTCCAAAATTTAACAGGGCACTCATATAGTTCTATGTTGCCTCTGTAAAGAAAATCTGGCGGTAGGCAGCGTATATTGTTTCATACACAAAGGTATAAAGAAATAAATAAATTAGCCCTATTTAAATCTTGGGTTCTTATTATTTATGCTACTAGTTGTGTATCACTACTCAGTTTTGCCATTAGAAGTTACAACTACTCAATAAATGCCATCGATCCGTGAGATGCCTGCTCAAAAATGCAATTAGATATTTAAAAAATGCCATAGTTAAGTTAGATGTTTGCTCAGAAATGCCATTAAACATTGTTATTTTCACGTCAAACCCCGTTGACCATGTTACATGACAAAAATAAGACGATTCTCACAATGATAAGTTAATGGTGTCCAACACAACACACCCCTCAAATAAAACTAAGCACCCTGGAATTCTTTGACAAAACTAAGCACCCTGAAATTCTTTGACAACTAAACTGCTGGCTATATGATGTTGGCCATATATATTGTACATATATAATGTCAAGAAACGAGTGGTAGTACAATACCAACTAAAAGATGAAATGTACGAAATATAACGAGAAGAAACATAACATAGTTCTGCTGGGGGCTCAGCACAACACACCCCTCAAATAAAACTAAGCACACCAGAAATCAAACTAAGAAACTAATCCGGTAGACACCGCATTAGAACCACCATGAGCAACGACACTGCCACCTTACTCGGAGTCCTCGTCCACATCCTCGACTTCATCCTTGTCCCTCCTCCTCTTGGGCGATACTTCTTTGCTTGAACCGCACACTTGGCTCTTGCTCTTCATCCAACCCTTGTAGATATTGAAACAAAGGTAGCCATCCATTGCAGCGTAGTGGATGTGGTCCATATCTAGTACATTCCACTGCCATGCATGACGATGAAACGTGTACGGAGGTTTCTCTAGTTTACCGTACGAAGGATTAACCATGGCTCCTGCCAGGGTCAGCATTGAAGGCTGATCAAGGTAGGGCACCAACCCTTCCTTCTGGAGGTTGAAGGGGTCGCCTAAAATGAGGCCTATCCAACCCAGGATTTCCTTGTCATTCCTAAAGTCTACAGTAACGAATTTGACTCGGCCGCCCTTGTGGAACTTCTTAAATTCCTCCCACTCAACGTCGGCATGGCATATGTGGTAGACCAACCATAAGTCATGCACTCAAACCTGGATCACGGCGGGCTTCTTCTTCTCTGCCTCCTTTAGTTTCTTCTCGCTTCCCAGGACTGTGGTGTACTCAACATCTAGCCCAGCGACCCACTCATCATTTGGGTTTTCGAACATGCGTTTGAAGCGAGCAAGGCATTCTTTCACCGTTGCGGAAGAACGGGTGTAGATGACGTCGAACTCATCGCCGGTGATGGTTCTAACCTTGTACTCAACGCCGATCATGGAGATTTGGGACACCATGGATTTGGGATCAGGGTTAGTATTAGTGGAATTGTCGTAATGTGAAAGGACGGGACGACTAGGAGCGGTTTATCGATTGTAAAAATGTCGAGTGGGGGGGGGCGTGCGTATGGCAGGGTAGTGGCTTGCCTGGTGGATAAATGGATTCATGCACAGTACTATGGGGGCCCAATTAGATGTCATGTCTACTCGACGCCCAATTAAATGGCTTTCAATATCATGTCAAGCATCGGGAAAATTACACGTGATACGAAGCTTTCCATTCTCCCATGATATGGGCTTTTGAGAGCCCTTGGATCTGAGATTGAATGGTTGCATGGCGTGATTCTAGACCTATGGGTGAATATCCTATCCTGGAGGGTTATTCTGCAAATTTTCAGCAACTTAGCATGCGACCGTTCGATCTCAGATCCAAGGGCTGCCAGCAGCCTGTATCATGGTCGCGCCTACCACCAAACTAGTCTATCATCTAGGTACACGCGCTTAGCACCGTTTCTTCCTGGGGTCACCAAACTAGTCTCTCTCTTCTTAATTAACTTGCCACATCAGACTTTATGCCTATGTGGCAGGCTTAGCACCTGTAGGATCAAGTACAATAGTGGGCTATAAGCCCGCTTTACATGGCATTTTTGCATATGTGGGGGAAAGAGGCAAGGAAAAAGTGGAGGAGTGGGATCTCAAGCAAGAGCCAACCTCTACATGGTGGAGCATCGGGAGAGGCACCTATATGGAGGTGGTCAGGAATCGGGAGACTCAAGCCGGTCCTAGCGCCGCAGTTAAAATGATAATGGCAAGTCAAATCACCGGGCCCCACCTGTCCAGCAGTAAGTCACTGTCAAATCACACAACCCTACGTTTGTAGCAGCCTACTCCCTCATCCTCTTGCGTCTCTGTCGAACCGACTAGGCGGAACTGCCCTGCCTACCGCGCGGGAAAATCCCCGCCCTCGACTTTTAAATAGTACAATATACTAATTTTGTATCCATGGATTGCGCCATGGAGCAAAGCCTCAAGAAAAAGGTGGTACACATGTACGGAGTATACAACACGCCCGTCGCGTTCGCGTCGCACCACAGACGGTCGGTCGGTCTGGCACGCCGCTCTCCAAATGGAACGTGCGTCATATTGCATTTGCACACACATGTGGGGCCGCAATTGAGAACCGACCATAGGCACACTCCCCGGCCCCGCAAGTCGGCTGAGTTAATAGAAGCACATACTCCACCTTGGTACCTGGACGATCCCTGCAAGACACGGAAGATCAGTTCGTCCATGCATGTGACCAGACTCCAGTAGACACGCCTGGATTGGCTATCGTCTACATATCGTGCAGGTTGTGTTCTACAGGGCTGTAGTTCTGGTGAGAAATCTAAAAAAAGGTTTCTTGTCATCTCGCAAAATTAGGTGTCATGTGCTTCGGATCACTGCAAGGGTTAAATAGCGACAACTGAGTTGGGCTACTCATTGGGGGCACATGCACGAAGACTACTATCGACGGACCCCTTTTCTACGAGTTTATCTTTAATTTGAGCTTTCGTCCTCGTCTAGTTTGTCCGTCGAGATTCATCTTGTCTCCTTTGGGCAGTGAGGTTATGATTTCTTGTCATTTGGCATTTTTTCATGTTATATGTTATAATCCGGTGCTTCAGATCAAAATGACGACAACTGCGCCTCCGGGGCAAGTGCATGAAGACTTCTCAACAGTCATTGCCGAGGTCAAGCCGGCTCCGGCCGGTAGACAAAAGAAAACTAGTACTCCACTATATAGGAAGGAGCCTCCGCGCTTTCTTGCTAGTGTTGCTTTCTTCACACTGTCTCGTCCTCTCCAGATCTAAACATGACAGCGGTGGCCACACACTCTCTCCCTACTCACCGCTGGTCACAGATCCAGCCGGATCCTCTCCGCTGGGGAAGGTGAGAAGGTGCAACGTTCACGTGGTCGTCCTCGGCGACGGCTCTTACCCACTGTCGGTGCGTCCCGATCAGCGTGCCTTGCCGTTCTCTCCCAAGCATAGTTGGCGAGGGAGGGCCTCCGACCCCTTCTTCCTCGCTGTTGTAGTGTGGGCAGATCCGGCCTCCTGCCGCCCACCTAGCGACATCCCGGCGACCCTCAGGTATAACTTCCTTCGAAACCGGCCTTGCTCTACTTCCCGAGCTCCTGACGTCGCTGCATTTGTATCTTTTACTATTTCTCAGGCCCCCTCGTGTAGATAGGATCGATCGACTGTTTGAAAACCACCTAATTTTTTTACTGTTAAGAGGTAAAACTAGTTAATGCACTCGAATCTAGTAGTACTTGGTTCAAACAAGGAAGAAAGGGGGTGGGGGAGGGGGAAGATTTGTTACCAGAATCTAGGACTTGTTCTAAAGAGGAAATAATGGGGGCGAAAAGTAGCAGAGACTGGCTATCCAACTGGTCTCTAGGTTGAAAGTGCATCTAGTGCCCCTTAGTGATTTTGGTGTATTGAAGACTTATAGGTTAAGTATCTAATGCGTTTATGAGTGTACACATGTCTATAAGTCTATGAGGAGTTTGATATTTACAGAGAAAGTCGACCCCTAAAAATGAAGTTCTTCGACTGAAGACTTTGATATACTGAAGACTTTCTGAAGACTTTGAAAGTGAAGAAATTGGTGTGACCTTGAAGACTTGGTATTCATTCGAGGAACATGAAGCGTGAAGACTTTTGTTTTCGTTGTTTCATTTTCTCTTTCTTGAGTCATAGGAAACACCGTACTGTTAAAGGGGGTCGAGGAAATACTAAGGAGAAAATTTACATGTGATGCTCAACTCAAATCCTACACCTACCAATCCCTTCGAGTGAAGCCATTGGAAATCTCATACAGTTCAGTCAATTTCTTCAGTGACAGAGACGCAGTTCTTCTGGTCACTGAGGACTTTGCTCTGACTGAGGAGTTAGGAATTCGCCAGTGCGAATTGCCTACACTGTGAGGAACATGATAGCCCTGAGGAATTTGAACCTCGAATTTCCGACCGTTGCTGTGCTACGCGCCAGCTGTCCTAAAATATCTTGTCCACCTAACGGTCATATCATTGAAGGACATTTATGTCTTATCATGTCGGGCTGCTCCCTAGGCCATAAATAGCCGCCCCTACAACCACTAGCTGGTTGGCTGCTCCGCGAGAACTTGACACTTGTCATTTGAGAGCAACCCATCCTCCGAGGACTTTGAGCGAAAATCATCAAGTAAGGAAAATCCAAAACCCAAACCCAAAACAGCTACAAACCCAAAGTGATTGAGCATCACTGAAGAGACTGATCCTGCATGGATCCGACGCTTGTTACCTTTGAAGACTGTGCTTCTTCCAGACGGTTAGACCTCAAGGTCTACAGCATCCAAGAGGAATTGTGGATCGCCGAATGACCAAGTCTGTGAAGGTTTGGAAGTCCCCTGAAGACTTACCACGAGTGATTGGGCGAGGACTGTGTGTCCTTAGCTCAAGGAGAATACGGTGAGGACTGTGTGTCCGGGACTAGGTGTCCTCGAGTTTAAATACTCAGCCGCTCCAACCAGATGTACAACTGAGACAGCAGTTGGAACTGGTCTACCAAATCATTGTCTTCACCAAGCTTACTAGTTCTATTTCCTCAACACTTTCATTTCCTCATTACTGTGTTGTGTGTTTGTTCATATCTGTGTTTGAAGATTTTGACTGAAGACTTTCTCAATTTCCTCACTTCAAATTCTTCAGTCTGTTTGTCTTCATCTTGTGCTATCCCGTGTTTACGCTTTCTGTACTCTGTGTTTGTCTTCATTTCATCAGGATGACCATGCATGTATTCTGCTATGTTTACTTCTGAGTACTTATTCCGCTGCTAGTAGTTTTTCGCTAAAGAATTTCCTCACGAGCAAATTCCTCAGTGAAGAATTTCATAAAAATCGCCTATTCACCCCCCCTCTAGTCGACATAACGCACTTTCAATTGGTATCAGAGCGAGGTACTCCCTTGTTATGTGTGATTTTGGTTTAACCGCCTGGAGTTTTAGTTATGTCGACCGCAGGTATGATCAAGGTCTCTGCTGGGTGTCCTACCTTCGATGGGACGGACTACCCCTACTGGAAGATGCGAATGCATCTTGAGGCAATTGATAACGATCTCTGGTACGTTGTGGAAAATGGTGTTCCCTCCGTCTCACCCTCTCTAAACGCCACCGATGTGAAGAGATTCAAGCAACTCGATTCCCAAGCGAAGAATATCATATGTGGCCATCTGAGTAAAGGACAGTATGGTAGAGTGAGTGCTTTGGAAACTGCTAAGCTTATCTGGGACAGGCTGTCTAAGGTCAATGAAGGAGTTTCAACTCAGCGCGACTCTTGAGTTGATGTTCTTCGCAATCTCTTCAACCGCTTCAAAAGACTCGACAATGAAAATGTTCAGCAAACCTTCGATCGCCTCACTGACATCTCAAATGAGCTGCAAGCACTTGGTGCCACTGACATCACCGACCATGAGGTGGTGAAGAAATTGCTGAGATCGCTTGATTCCTCATTTGATAGTCTGGCACTGATGATACAAGAGCGTGCCGATTACAAGTCACTTGACCCCGCTGATATCCTCGAGAGGCTAAACACTCATGAGTTCCAGCTTGCTGAGAAGAAAGATCTCTATGGTTCGAGCTATGGCAGATCACGTGCACTGAAGGCCAAGGTAGTATCTGAGTCCGAAGATGAAGACTCTGGTAGCAGCCTTGGTGATCCTGAAGAACTAAGTCATGATCTAGCACTGCTTGTGAAGAAATTCCAGAAGTTCTCAAGACGTGGTCGCTTTGGAAAACCCTCAAGGAGCAATGATTCCTCATCCAGTGACTATAAGAAGAGGCTTTGTCACAAGTGCAAGAAACCAGGACATTACACTCAAGATTGTCCTCAGTGGGAAAAGGAACCAAAGAAGAAGAAATACAAGGACTACAGTTCTGATGATGCGAAGAAAAAGAAGAAGTCCTCAAAATCTTCATCATCAAAATCCTCGAAGTCTTCGTCTCACAAGAAGAGCAGCTCCAAGAAGGCTCGGGCATTCATTGGCAAGGAAATGGACTCTGAGGCTGAATCTGAAGAAAATGAAGCAGAAGAGGAATCTGATGATTCTCAGTCTGGTGTGGCAAGCCTAGCCCTCGCTAATGCATTCGTCAGCAAATCCATCTGCAATGCTGAAGAAAGTGATCTCACCAACAAGGCTGATGAAGGCAGTGATGACTACGCTCCCACCTATTGCTTCACGGCAAAGGGTGCCAAGGTACTCAAATACGCCACCTCTGAATCTAGTGAGGATGAATCTGATGAAAATCTTAAGCCTAGCTACTCTAAACTTGCAAAGATTGTTGTGCAACAACAAAAGGCTTTTGAAAAGGTTCAAAACATGCTAGACAAAAGTGATGATATGTTGGGTGAAGAATTGGATCGCACTAAGGCCTTAACTGAAAATCTTCAGAGACTTCAGACCAGGTTTAACAACCTTCAAAGTCATCATAACACTCTCTTATCTGATCATGAGAAGCTTTCTTATGAATATCTTCAAAAGAAGCAAGATCTTGAGAAGCTAAGAGTGAGTAATGAAGATCCTCATAAGGAGCGCGATTCATTACTTGCTCAACAAATCAGCCCTGCTCAGGAAGAATTTATTCCTCCATGTTTAAAATGCATTGAACGAGAATCTGCTACTTCTTCACCTGAATGTTCAAATGCTTCAAATGTTACAAATTCTCCACCTGCCTCTGCTATCACTGATTCCTCATCTGAGGACATTGCTAGTATCACTGACGATGCAGGACTGAAGGAATTGTACATGACAGGCATGTACAAAAGCCTCAAAGGGCATCAAACTCTTTGTGATGTGCTTAAAAAGCAGATCCTCAATAGGAACCCTAGGAAAGAGGGTATTGCCTTTGAGAGGAAACTCAATGCTGATGGTACATATTGGAAGCCTGAGCAGTACCCCAAAACCTCATGGGTTGCCGCAAAGGGACCTCCAGTTGATCCATCTAATTTATCTGGTTATACGTGTAAATCTTCTCATTCTTCTGATGAGTCATTTGACCCCGACTATAAACTGTTCAAAAATCAGAATGGTGAAGTATTTGCTAGATATGTTGGCACTAACTGCAGGAACGGTTCCCCTATGATGAAAATTTGGGTTCCCAAAAGGTGCCTTGAAAGTCTTCAGGTGAATGTCCTCATGACACCACCTGTGAAGAAAAGGAACCCGAGATCAAATTCTTCATATGGACCAAATTCTTCA
The DNA here is from genome assembly GCA_032464435.1 of Aegilops umbellulata. Taxonomy (NCBI): domain Eukaryota; kingdom Viridiplantae; phylum Streptophyta; class Magnoliopsida; order Poales; family Poaceae; genus Aegilops; species Aegilops umbellulata. The sequence continues at coordinate 291,704,005 of CP136054.1, read as the reverse complement.
TATGGATCCAAGTCCTCATACGGACCAAATTCCTCAAGGGGATCAAATTCCTCACATCGATCAAAATCCTCATATGAACATCATCGTGCTAACAACTCTGTTTCGCAGGGAAGAGCCAAGGACTATGAATATGAGCATTATTCTTCAAATTATTATGTTCATAAGTGCTCGAAGAATTTCTCTGCCTATTCATATGCTTACCCTAACCCCTCACATGTGAAACATAATGGTTTGGCCGCTATGCCACCATTCTCGTATGGAGCTCGCAGAGTGATGAACTCTTTGCCACCCCTTCAGATGTGGGTGGTGAAGAAAAAGAACTAATCTCTTCTGCAGGGTCAGGTCTCCAGACGTACTGTAACGTCTGAAGAATTTGCTGGGGACCTGACAAAATGCCTGAAAGGATGCAGGCTAGCCATGATGAAATGAACTTTCATTTCACACGTCCTCCCTCTGTTTTATCTGTCTTACTGCTTGATGAAATTGATCTAATGAATTGTGATATCATATTCTTCACTGCTGAAGTATATGAGGTCGTAAGTTGCACTAATTCATCTGCAGGATGATCAACCCAAAGCCACTGAGTGGGTACTTAATAGTGGGTGTACAAATCACATGACTGGTGACAAGAATCTTTTGACGGATGCTCCCTTATCATCGTCACATATGAAGCATATCATCTTCGCTGATAAAAGCAAAAGTCAGGTATTGGGTCTAGGTAAAGTTGCTATCACAAAGGATCGACACATGGACAAAGTCATGCTTGTTGAGTCCTTAGGATACAACCTTATGTCTGTCTCAATGCTTTGTGATCTTGATATGGTTGTTGTCTTTGGCAAGTATCGTTGTGTTGTGATTATGGAAGCTGACAAATCCAAAGTCTTCGAAGGCTTTAGGAGAGGAGACTTGTATATTGTTGATTTCTCTGCAGATTCACAACCAGCCGTGTGCCTACTTGCAAAAGCTTCAGAAGGATGGCTATGGCACCGACGACTTGGTCATGCAGGCATGAGGAATTTGCACACGCTTGTGAAGACGAAGCATGTCATTGGCATTGAAAATGTCAAATTCCTCAAGGATCACTTGTGCGGTGCCTGTGAAGCTGGAAAGATGACAAAGGCCAAGCATCCAGCAAAGACCATCATGACCACTACTCGACCATTTGAATTGCTTCACATGGATCTCTTTGGTCCTAATCATTATTCCTCTGTTTCAAATGAAGCATCTCAATATGGCTTTGTTATTGTTGATGATTACTCTCGTTACACATGGGTACACCTTGTCTCTTACAAACATGAAGTGCAGGAAGTCTTCAAACGATTTTCCTTGAGGGCTTCAACCAACTTTGGTGTGAAGATCAAGCACATCAGAAGTGACAATGGCACTGAGTTCAAGAATTCGGGTCTCGATGACTATCTTGATGAACTTAGTATTACTCATGAGTTATCTGCTCCTTATACTCCTCAACAGAATGGCGTCGTGGAGCACAAGAACAGGACTCTTGTTGAGATGGCTCGCACTATGCTTGACGAATACAAAACCCCTCGTTGTTTCTGGGTTGATGCAATTGATACTGCGTGCCACATCATCAACAGAGTATATCTTCACAAATTCTTCAAAAAGACTGCCTATTAACTTCTCACTGACAAGAAACCAAATGTGAGTTATTTCAAAGTCTTCGGTGCTAAATGCTGGATTAGAGATCCTCGTCACAACTCTAAATTTGCACCTAAAGCACATGAAGGTTTTATGCTTGGTTACGGAAAGGACTCGCACACCTACAAAGTCTTCAACAATGTTCTTCACAAGATTGTTGAAACTGTAGATGTGCGGTTTGATGAAACTAATGGCTCGCAAAGAGAGCACCTACCTTCTGTGTTAGATGAACCAGCACTTGAGGATAATATCAAGCACAAGGCTACTGAAGATGTCATTCCTACTGAAGAATCTGCTGAAGAATTCATTCCAGAACGTGAAGAACGTCGAGCTGATGAACCTGAAGAAAATGCTGAGGAAATTGATGCTGAACAAAATGCTGATGAAATTCCTCAACGACAACCAGGTCACCCTCGCGTTGCAAAAGAAGTGCAAGTGGAGAAGATCATCGATGACATTAGAGCACCAGGTCCTCTCACACGCTCAAAAGATTCACATCTATCTAACTTTTGTGGGCACTTTGCTTTTGTCTCTATCACAGAGCCCACTAAGGTAGATGAAGCATTTCTGGAGCCTGAGTGGATTCAGGCCATGCAAGAAGAATTACATCAGTTCAAGCTCAACAACGTATGGGAACTAGTCAATCGTCCCAATCCTCGCAAGCATAACATCATTGGCACAAAGTGGATCTACCGCAACAAGCAAGATGAAAATGGTGTTGTGGTGAGGAATAAGGCACGACTAGTAGCTCAAGGCTACACACAGGTTGAAGGAATTGATTTCGATGAAACTTTTGCACCTGTTGCTAGACTTGAGGCTATTCGCATATTACTTGCTTATGCTAACCATCATGATATCATCTTATACCAAATGGATGTGAAAAGCGCATTCCTCAATGGTAAGCTTGAGGAAGAAGTATATGTTGCTCAACCCCCAGGTTTTGAAGATGCAAAGCATCTTGACAAAGTCTTCAGACTTACAAGGCCCTCTATGGCCTCAAGCAGGCCCCACAGGCGTGGTATGATACATTGAAGGAATTCTTCACGAAGAAAGGCTTCACACCCGGTTCACTCGATCCCACTCTCTTTACTAAATCTTATGATGGTGAACTGTTTGTGTGCCAAATATATGTTGATGATATCATCTTTGGCTGTACTGACCAACGTTATAGTGATGAATTTGCCTATATGATGAGTGAAGAATATCAAATGTCCATGATGGGAGAGTTGAAATTCTTTTTAGGTCTTCAAATTCATCAACAGCGCAATGGCATATTCATATCTCAGGAGAAATACCTCAAGGATGTCCTGAAGAAATTCGGCATGCAAGATTGCAAAGGCATTAAAATTCCAATGCCCACAAATGGTCATTTATGCACTGATGAAAATGGTACTGACTTCGATCATAAGGTATACCGCTCCATGATTGGCTCTTTATTGTACTTATGTGCATCTAGGCCGGATATAATGCTTAGTGTTTGCATGTGTGCCCGATTTCAAGCTGCACCGAAGGAATCACACCATAAGGCTGTGAAACATATTCTTTGATATCTAGCTCACACACCAACACTAGGATTATGGTATCCCAAGGGCTCGGATTTTGATCTCATTGGATATTCTGACTCTGACTATGCTGGTGACCGTGTGGACCGCAAGTCAACATATGGTACTTGTCATTTCCTCGGACGATCCTTGGTCTGGTGGTCCTCGAAGAAACAGAACTGCGTATCACTGTCTACTGCTGAAGCTGAGTACATTGCTGCTGGTTCTTGCTGTGCTCAACTGCTATGGATGAAGCAAACACTCAAGGACTATGGCATCAACATGAAGAATGTGCCTCTCCTCTGTGACAATGAGAGTGCCATCAAGATTGCTCACAACCCAGTTTAGCACTCGAAGACAAAGCACATTCAGATTCGTCATCATTTTCTTCGTGATCATGTGTTGAAGGGCGACATTTCTATTGAGCATGTGAAGACTGAAGAGAAGCTAGCCGATATCTTCACTAAGCCCTTGGATGAGAAGAGATTTAGCAAGTTGCGGTGTGAGCTAAATATCTTAGAGTCTTCGAATGTACTTTGAAAAGGCACTCATCCTAACACTTATGCAAAATTGATGACTTAGACATGAAGAAACGTTTTTCTTCAATCAATGAAGAATAACACTCTAAGTGTGAAGAAATTAATGCAGAATTTGATTCTCAGAACCCTACGATAATTGTACGTGGTGTCTGAAATCATCATTCTTATACGGTGGGTGACGCCACCACAAAAGTTGAAAATCTTCAGTTTGAGTTTTTTTCTCAACTTTTGAAATTCTTCAGTTTTTCAATTTCTTCAACTTTGCAAAGTCTTCACTTGTGCCGTCGTTTTTCTTCATTGACTATATATATATATATGAGTTTATGTCCTCTACAGCATTCACTTATAGCTATTTCTTCAAGTTGGTCTTTCTGCTAAGTGGATGTGATCGGACCCTTCCCCTCTATGCTATACTCAATCCAATCTGTTCACAAATTCTTCATGTGCGTTCTATTTGAAACTCGTTCAAATTCTTCACTGTGTCCTTGTCAGCTGAAGGAATTGCGAACGGAACGTTAAAACTAATCTTATCCAAACTTTCGGTTTTGCCGCTCAAACTGTTCCGCATCCCACGATGCATTATTTTACTCACCCACGATCTTACACGATCTCCACTACACAGTACGTGGGTGACACATGTCGTGAGAAGGAGAACGGCCAGGGGCACGTTCGTCCCAAATCTTCGGACGAGCAGTTTTTCACCATGTCTATAAATACCCATGTCCCCTTCCTCACTTCTTTTACCCCGCTCGATCTAACTCTCCCGCTCGAGCTTCCGAACCCTAGCGCCGCCACTACTCCATCGTCGCCGGTGAGGAAGAGCTTCACTGCCTCGACCTCGTCGCCGTCGTACTCGCGCCGACCGCGGAAATCTTCACCTCCGCCGCCGCCGTAGATATCTTCCTCCGCCATGTTAGGGCATGGAAGATCTGCATCGACGAACTTCCCTGTTTCAACTCACAGTTCGTCCTGTTCTTCGTTCAGGGTAATTAAAAGCTACTTTTACTGCCCTCTTTGATTCGAAACTTTTCTACAAAATCTTCAAAGGTGTTTTATTCTTCAAATCCTCACACACAAATCACCTCACATGTTATCTGTTCTTGATTCATTTCCCTAAGCATCATTTTCTTCAAGATTCCTCAATTGTGTAGATCTTCGATCTATACAACTCTGGAACCTAAGATATAAAGCGCTTAGTGAAATTCTTCAAGACGCATCTGGTCAAACTCCTCAAACTTGTTATTTTTGAAAAACCCTCTGAGAACGCATATGACCTCTCCAAATTCCTCGCAACTATAATCTGTTCACAGGTACACATGTCCGCTGCTGAATCATTAGGTTCTCATCAACTTAACTCATTTGCAGCATTCCTCGAAGAAAAGTTGCATACTTCTTCAGAGAATTCAATTGTTCAAATTCCTCAACTGAAGAAAATGCCTAAAGGCAAAAGGCCTCAGAAAAGAGGAAAGAAGCCTGAGGTTATGACTACGTTTGAAATCCCTGAGGATATTTATAAAGATTACTGCACGCGTGATGAAGCCAAGTTTGGCAAAGAAGATAAAAATCAGCGCAAGGTGCGCATTCAAAGGATTGAACGAAGATGGGCACGCGAATGGAGGGAGTACAGATATGTTACTCCAATGTACATGAAGAAATTTGCACTGAACCCTCCATGCCCAAGAGCCCCATTGGCACCTGGCCAAGAGGCAGATCCCACTAGCATCAAGCGCGGTGAGGATTTTCCTGAGGAATGGGCCAAGCGCCAAGCTAAATTGGCAAGGCAAGCCAGAGAAGCAGTGAGGAAGTTTAATGAAGACTTTGCTGCTGCTGCTGCCATTGAGGCTTCTGCCAAGCCGAGGAAAGCGATGCTCAAGAAGCCCGCTCGCAAGCCAAGTGCTTAGCTAGCAATGCCCTCACGGCCAAGTTCCTCTGCTATGCCCTCACGGCCAGAAACTTCAAAATCTTCAAAGCAAATTCCTCATGCTGCTCCTGCTCCACCAAAATCCTCAGCACCTCCTCCACAATCCTCAGCTGTCCCGACAAAGTCCTCAGCACCTGTGCATCTGGCCTCGTGCCAACGGACTACAGGCATCTCAATTGCCTCTGGTGTCTCAGCTAGTTCCTCAGCTGCACCAAGTTCCTCAGCTGGACCCTCTCTGCTGAAGAAAAAGGCTACTGCTGGACGTGGCACTCGCCCAAGTCCTAAGAAGAAGCAGGTAGTCTTCATTGTACCATCTGATGATGATGAAGCTGATGAAGAAGAACTTGCTAAAATCATCAGGGACCGCCAAGAAAGGGCTGCTAACGCCAAAGGCACACCTGTGCCACTGCTGTTGGATCCAAGGGCGATCCTCGATTACATTGATCTCTGGCATAAGGATCCCAACACACCTATGACTGACTTCAAACTGACACCTGGCCAAAGTCACATGCTGACTCACTTCATCCAAGAGGAGAAGTGGAAATATGATAGGGCCAGAGAGATCAAGAAATCACAGTATCGCAAAGAGAAACTACTGAAGAAAAATGTTGTCAAAATGACAACTGAAGAACTCATCAAGATGCAGGCTGAAATCAAAGCCCTCAACGACAACTTCGATGCTTACTATGCTGATTGGCAAGGAGCCAAGGTCAGATTTGTGAAGCTGACTGATACTTTCACCAAGGGTGCAGCTCCAACTCAACAAGACGTTCCTCACGCTGAAGCATCTGTTCAGCAAACTGAGGAACATGCCAGCACCGCTGATGAAGTTTAGGCTGCTAAAGAAAATGCCAGTTCCAGGGGTGATGACTCTACTCCAACCGCTGAAGAAGTTGCCAGGGCATCCACTAGTGGTAAGCCTGAAGAAACTGAAGAAATCAGGGCAACTGCATCAGTTGCGCTTGAGGAAAATCAACCAGATTCCTCAGCTCCACCTACGCCTACGCCAACTCCTATTCTTCCTTCTGCACTAGAAGTGAAGAAGACCAAGGCTGCAGAGCGAGCTGCAGTGAAGAAAAGGAAGGCATCAAATGCTTCAGAATCTTCAGCTCCCAAGAAGATGAAGCCGATGACCAGCTCGTTTGCAAATCCCATTGATGCTATTCCTATCTCATCCATGCCATCAAAGGACCTTGTTCCTTTTGGTGAAGATTATGTGATCCCAAGTGGATCAGATGAAGAAACTCAATCTGCTGCTTCCTCAGAGCAGATTGATGAAGAAATTGAAGTGGATGCAATCCCTTCAACCCCACTGGTCTCATCACCAATGCCTCAGTTTGATGCCGAAGAGGCTGGTGTTGAAGAAATTGATGATGAAGATGTGGATATTGGAAGCACAACTCCGTTGATGAATGACGACTTTTGGGAAAGTCAGCACCCCAATTCCCCACTCTTCACCCCACTGCAGCAAATTCCTCACTCCCCTGCACCAACTGTTCAAATGGGCTCTGAAGAAACTCATCCCACTGCATCTATGAATGAAGAAATTCCAGCCACTAGTGCTGAAGAACCTGTTGCTGAAGCTGAAAAGGTGACTGCACCTGAGGAGGAACCAGAAATTCCTCAGCTTGAAGAACCTGAGATCGTGATTCCTGAGGTAGTGATGCAACTCACTGACACTCCTCTGCCCAAGCCAAAGGATCCGTTCTCAAAGAAACAAAAGTTTAAGGCTGAAGACTTCTTTGGTGAGCACATGTTCTTCACTGAATATAACCCCTATGACTCTGCTCGCATAAGGAAGAGGCGTTTCTGGACAGCAAGTCAAGCAAATTTCTATTCCTCAGTGCTTTTCAACAAGGACAAAGTCTTCGACCATGCACATATTACTCACGTGGATATGGAGTCTATGCCGTGCTTCACGCCAGTCCTCAGTGTTCTTCACGACGCTGGGCTACTCAACTTCTGCACTGACATATGCGATTGGAATGAAGAACTCATTCTTCAGTTCTATGCAACACTGCACATCACCGGCAACTCTGAAGATGTGAATTCATGGGTTCTAGACTGGATGACTGAGAACACACATCATAAGGCCCCAGCATCTGAATTGCTTCGTGCCCTTCCTCTGAGTCCACCCACTGAAGATGCACGTTGTGTTTACAACGAACCTGAGCTTTCAAATCACTATATGCAAGTGCTCATGAAGCCCTTGAAGCCAGGGCAGGCCCCTCGAACCACATTCCTCGTCAAGGAATTGTTGTATGTGCCAAGGACTGTCTATCGCATTCTGACAAGGACAATGAGTCCCATCAAAGGCCACGATTCAACTGATGAAGAAGTCGTTGGCATCATGAAGAATATGCTTTTCAACATCATTCATGGCGTTCCCGTCAACTTCCATGATTTCTTCATGAGGACTTTGGCGAATATTGCTATGTCACCATTTGAGTTGAAGCCTTATGCACCTTGGATTATGAGATTCATCAGGACAAGGTCTTCACTCAATTACAAAGCTGAAACTCTGAACCACTGCAGCTACTTGCCTCCCATTGAAGTCCTCAAAAGGACATTTTCCTCAGCTGAAGAAAAAGGCAAGGCTACTGCTGTGATAGATGAAGGCATTCGTCCATTGGATGGTCAATTTCGCAAGGCCACATCTTATTCCACCAATGATGACTCTGCCACACATGACACTGCCGCCAACACTGCCAAGCCAAATCCTCAAGCCACAGCACCCAGGGTGATGACTGACCGTGAGTTACTCCTCAGTCTTCATCAAAAGGTTGATCGCAATCACAAATGGGTCAAGCGTCAGTTTGGTTCAATTCTTCACAACATGACTGCGACACATAATGCAGTGAAGAAAAACCACTACTACCTTCATGAAACCCTCAACCGCACCTGGGCTGTTCTGTCTCAAGTCTACAGCGCTGATGATCTAAAGAAAATGGGTCTCAATGAAGAATTTGCCTGGTCTGTACCCCCTCCGAAGAAATACAAGAAGGTCTCAGTTCCTTCTTTGGTGGCCAGTTCATATTCTTCATCACGCGACACTGATGAACATGAAGACTTGGACGACACTGCGGCAGGCCCTACTTCAACAACCGACCCCAACAACGCTGGCGCTCCTTCATCAACTTGAATATCTTCAAGGGCGTTAGTCCTCAGGTTCGATCCTTTTGGTCATTTCATGACAAAGGGGGAGAAATCTGAGTTAGTCTTCAAGAGGGTCTATAATAAGGGCGTTTTTTTAAGTTACAACTCTCGTTCTTCTAAAACTTTTATTGGATCGAGTTGTAATCTTAAACCCGATGGTGCGCTGATACTTTTGTTGCACTATGCTCTGATACTTTTGATGCGCTATTCTGCATGCTTATTCCTCGTTAATATTATCGCACGCATGCTGAATTACATCAGGCACCATATTTCATCATGCATTTCAAATTCTTCAAATTATATGTCAAATGCGTGTATGAATTACAAGATATAGGGGGAGATCTCCATGATTCAACTCTTCAAGTGTGCATTGCTTCAAAAGCAAATTCCTCACTATGCACATCTTCAGGGGGAGTTCTTCTATATCTTGCAATCAAATTCCTCAATAATCAGTATTTACACTTCATATATTTATCCCTGTTGAAAACTTAACCTATGTTGTCATCAATCACCAAAAAGGGGGAGATTGTAAGTGCATCTAGTGCCCCTTAGTGATTTTGGTGTATTGAAGACTTATAGGTTAAGTATCTAATGCGTTTATGAGTGTACACAGGTCTATAAGTCTATGAGGAGTTTGATATTTACAGAGAAAGTCGACCCCTAAAAATGAAGTTCTTCGACTGAAGACTTTGATATACTGAAGAATTTCTGAAGACTTTGAAAGTGAAGAGATTGGTGTGACCTTGAAGACTTGGTATTCATTCGAGGAACATGAAGCGTGAAGACTTTTGTTTTCGTTGTTTCATTTTCTCTTTCTTGAGTCATAGGAAACACCGTACTATTAAAGGGGGTCGAGGAAATACTAAGGAGAAAATTTCCATGTGATGCTCAACTCAAATCCTACACCTACCAATCCCTTCGAGTGAAGCCATTGGAAATCTCATACAGTTCAGTCAATTTCTTCAGTGACAGAGACGCAGTTCTTCTGGTCACTGAGGACTTTGCTCTGACTGAGGAGTTAGGAATTCGCCAGTGCGAATTGCCTACACTGTGAGGAACATGATAGCCCTGAGGAATTTGAACCTCGAATTTCCGACCGTTGTTGTGCTACGCGCCAGCTGTCCTAAAATATCTTGTCCACCTAACGGTCATATCATTAAAGGGCATTTATGTCTTATCATGTCGGGCTGCTCCCTAGGCTATAAATAGCCGCCCCCTACAACCACTAGCTGGTTGGCTGCTCCGCGAGAACTTGACACTTGTCATTTGAGAGCAACCCATCCTTCGAGGACTTTGAGCGAAAATCATCAAGTGAGGAAAATCCAAAACCCAATCCCAAAACACCTACAAACCCAAAGTGATTGAGCATCACTGAAGAGATTGATCCTGTGTGGATCCGATGCTTGTTACCTTTGAAGACTGTGCTTCTTCCAAGCTGTTAGGCGTCAAGGTCTACAGCATCCAAGAGGAATTGTGGATCGCCGAGTGACCAAGTCTGTGAAGGTTTGGAAGTCACCTGAAGACTTACCACGAGTGATTGGGCGAGGACTGTGTGTCCTTAGCTCAAGAAGAATACGTTGAGGACTGTGTGTCCGGGACTAGGTGTCCTCGAGTTTAAATACTCAGCCGCTCCAACCAGATGTACAACTAAGACAGCAGTTGGAACTGGTCTACCAAATCATTGTCTTCACCAAGCTTACTGGTTCTATTTCCTCAACACTTTCATTTCCTCATTACTGTGTTGTGTGTTTGTTCATATCTGTGTTTGATGATTTTGACTGAAGACTTTCTCAATTTCCTCAGTTCAAATTCTTCAGTCTATTTGTCTTCATCTTGTGCTATCCTGTGTTTACGCTTTCTGTACTCTGTGTTTGTCTTCATTTCATCATGATGACCATGCATGTATTCTGCTATGTTTACTTCTGAGTACTTATTCCGCTGCTAGTAGTTCTTCGCTAAGGAATTTCCTCAAGAGCAAATTCTTCAGTGAAGAATTTCATACAAATCGCCTATTCACCCCCCCTCTAGTCGACATAACGCACTTTCATAGGTCTAATAGGGAAATAAAGGGAACGCAGTACAAACTCAATATAAACCCGATCTATTGGTTGAAAAAGGAAAGAAAGTGGGGACTGGGGGACAAGTCAACAGAGTAAGTCCAGCACTAGATTTGCTAGCCTCACACAGTATAAGGCGGCTATATACCGAACAAAAATGGGACCAACCCAGATATCCTCTTCTGATGTTTGTTGCCCCGAGCCGCTCTTATGTAATGCCACTGGTAAAATGTAGCAGCCGCAGTATTAAAAGTAAGGACACGTTAAACCAATGTTGTGTTCAGTGTAATGCCTCTAGTAATATGAATCAATGGCACTTTTTTTCATGTCCTGCTAAATTTCCCATTAAGATAAGTTTCTTCTTTTCGTTAGAGATGCAACTGTCCTAGTCCACCTACTCACTCGTGCCCAAATACCGACTCTGTAGCAGCTGTTAATGTAATGTTGCTGGTAAAATGATGCAATGGCACCATTAAAGTAATGTCGTATTTAACGGTTGTCATAGATAATCCTAATGCCCACACTAATATCTAGCAATGCTGCTAGAAATTGCTACTGTCCTTGTACGATTGCCATTCAGATAAGGAGCATGCATTTTTTTCATTTGATGCATGTTTCATCACTTGTTAGTCACCCTCCTTTCCACCTTTTTTGTGCAAACAGAGATATACATTTCATGCTTGATCTTAGTTGAACTGCACAAATGATATCCAAATTATAGTTGAACATTCCAGGAGCTTCACGACCAACCTTGATGTTGCTCAATTTTATTGCAACTAATGAAGAAGAAGCTCTGTGGGCTTCGTTTTCTGATGGAAATGGAACCGGGGATGGAGCCCTTTTCTCAAAAGAAGAAGAAGAAGAAGAAGCTGCTACCTCATGGGACATTGCTTCATTTTAGGTGAACTGCACCAAAAGGTCCCATGAATTGAATCATCCATGTTGGTGACGGGTGTCATCCCTTCTATGATGGCGTTGACTGCAGATATGGTTCCCATCACGAGGTATGTTCCTTTTTGGTCTGACCGTTTGCCAAAGATCCTGCATGTTGATCCTGCTCTTGTGCTACTGTTTTGGCACTGCCATGATAAAGTAGTAATGTTATTATTTTGCACCTTAATCTAGTGGCACTATTAATTGGAGGCAATGTTTTGGCACCGCTAGTGCCACTTTTTTTTATATATCGAAAGAGGGGGTTCCCTCCGATTTCACTAAAGAAACCCAACCATAGAGAACCATTATCCGACAACATCTCAGTGTAAACGGGCAGTTATGCAACTACTACTAGAACGGACTGAGTACTAGCAGGAGAAAAGTTCGCGACATAAGCTAGGCAGGTAGGGGGATGCAGCACCAGCTCGACCAAGTTTGGACTACAACCCAAATGCTACAACAGAAACATCAGGGGGAAGATAGGCACTGAAAGAGCCAGCTTCAGCATCCCAGTCTAAGCACCCCGGCCTTCATCCTTGTGACGCACGGTACACCTCGTTTGCCACCTGCTCGACCCTAGTGTCACTGATAAAATGAAGTAATAATACAGTTAAAATAGAGCGAGTGTCCTCTCTATCATTTCATTTCCAATGTAGATAAAGAAAGTGTTTCTCTTTGTTAATGTATGTTTCATCAACTAGTCCCATTGTTAATGTTTAAGCGTTTCTGCAAACTGGGGTGCTTAATTTTAGTTGATCTGCACAAAAATAGAGATTTGAATGTCTCAAGGCCCCTCCTTGTACTACCGCTGTACACTGATGTTCATCACTTGCAGAAGGTATATCGGGGAGACTTGGGTCGATTTCCAGTATGATGTAATATTTTCTTCTGATTATTAGTGTATGTTTCATCAACTAGTGCCACTATAATGTAATCACGCCTTTTCATTATCTGTAAAAAGAGGGTTATTCAGATGCATTTTGGTGGAACTGAAGAAATGTACGGATGGAACCGGCATATATGCAGAGTGCTAGGTGCCAAGTAAAATTACCGACACTAACCCTGCTCCATCTAAGCATTGGCATCCACCACCATCAGTGGGATGTGTGGCGCTCACTGTGGAGGGATCTTTCTTGGCAGCAAATCCTCTAACCAAATACTAGTAGCTTATATTTGCAGTTTTCTAGGGGTGTACTCTTTTCTGAAAGAAGCACCAATCTATTTTTCTTTATTCGTACACAGTGTCACAACTTTGACCCAAAGGTCCAGAGCTATTTTAGGGTGATTGGCGTAGTACTCGGAGACTGATTGTAAGCATGATTTTTATTAGTCGTCACACTGATTGTAAGCATGAGTAGATGGAAAATTAGGTTAGTGCGAAGCTTACCTTAAACCCTACCGGCGCCATTGAAACGAGGCGAGCGTCGAGGGAACCATGGAGAACGGCGGGGAAGCGACGTCGCGCTATCCGGCCTCCTCTTGCGGTGGGAGAACGAATACTCATGTGGCTCTAGCTGGCTCGGCACCCTCACGAACGGCACACCATACTCGATCGATTCGTTATCCTCTGGGTGCTCGACCTTTGACCTGTACACCCACCACCTCCACCTGACTTTTGCCTCGGGTGAATCTGTCTGCTCCATCGCCCAGAGGAGATACTCGATGAACTCGAAGGACTGCGGCGTGACTGCCGCCGAGGAGTACATCACCGCCCTCATCGTCGTCGTCTCGCTCTTTCGCATACATTGCCACATGGCCCTCACCGTCCTCGAAATCTCCCACTCATTGCCAGATCAAGTAAGGATCTCCTTCAACCAGGTTAACTTTGCCTGGTCGCCGCCGTCGATATGCCAGATTCTCTGCTGCATCCCCTCCATAGATGTCCTTCTGAGTAGTCCGGTGCTAGCTTTGGAAGATGGGAGGAGAGACGGTGGTCTTGCAATAGAGAAGAGGGAGAGGCGAGACGGTGGTTTTGGAATGGAGATGATGGAGAGGAGAGGTTCCCCTGCCTTTCGGTCACTGACAGGTGGGCCCCGCGCTTGGTGGGACCCATGTGTTAGTGTCTCAATGGCGGGATGGGCTACGTCAGGGGATCCTCGCCCGAGGAGAGAGGAGGTGGTTTTGCAAGGGAGAAGAGGGAGAGGCGACACTATGGTTTTTGGAATGGAGATGATGGAGAGGAGAGGAGGTGGTTTTGCAATGGAGAAGAGGGAGAGGAGCATGCGACAGCGATTTAGGATTGGACAAGAGGGCCGGCGCACTGTGACTGGATCAGAATCAAAATCAATTTACCCTTCAATTAAGAAAGTGACCCCACATTAACTAGTCTCCCTTTTATTCTGGGTCATAATTGATGATGATTTTCGTAAATAAAATATATGTTATATGTTGCAAAAATAATATAACGTGAAAGTACATTCAGATAAGAACCAAACGATACATTTTTTGGTGACATGCATTCACATTTTGCTTGTCAAATACAGTACGTGGTCAAACTTTGACCCAAAATACGCAAAACAGAAAAAATACTTCCAAGACCAGCGCCGCTCTTCCGCTCTTCTCCTCTTAAACCACCGCCGCTCCTCTCCTGTTCCAATCTAAATCCAGCGCCGCTCCTCTCCTCTTCCTTTTCAAAACCACCGCCCCTCCTCTCCTGTTCCAATCCAAAACCAGCTTCGCTCCTCTCCCATTCTAAACCAAAACCAGCGTTGCTCCTCTCCTCTTCCATTCAAAAACCACCGCCGGCGAGTGAAGGTGCTGTGGAGAAGTAGATCGGTGGAGGAGTACAACCGATACATGAGGATCGCAGACGGCGACCCTGTGAAGCTAGCTAGGATGTTGGAGATACAGTCTTGGTTTGACAACAAGGACCAACTAGCGGCGACGGCGACATCCATGGCCAAATATCTGCAACAGAGCGAAAAGGCGGCGATACTCCCGAAGGGAGTCGCGCGGGAGTACATAGAGCTGCTCCTCTGGGCCATGGAGCAAACAGATTCACCGAATCCGATCGTGAGGGAGCGGTGGTGGGAGTATCGATCCCAGATGGAGCATCCAACAGAGATTGAAGGACCGAGCATCTACAGGGTGCCGTTTTTGAGGGTGACGTGCCAGAGCGATCCGGTGGAGTCTTCGCCGACCGAATCCAACTGCAAGAGGAGAAAACCAGTTGGCCCAATGAAGCATCCCTGCCATCCTCTCCCTCGCCGTTCACATTATCTCACGGGGCGGCTGTCTACCGCCGAGGAATAGGAGGGATTTGCCCCCCCCCCCCAGACCAATAGTCGGGCAGGTTGTGAATTGTCAGGAGGAGCTTAGTGTGATGCCTGGATAATTAAGCTACAGTAATCCCACGTTAACGATGGCACGTCACCATGGTTATTGTTTCTAATCTCGCGTTAGTTCGAAACTGATTGTAATTCAAAATTCAAAGTCAAGCAAACAATAAAAGTTTTCAAATATTAAAACTAAAATGTTCAATAAATAGTAGATAAATCAGAGGCTATGATAAAATTGTGAACAACATTATTGAAATTTAATAAGTGACTTAAACAACCTCAAACAGTGGCTGGAAACATTATTTAATAACCTTTTTATTAATACAAAATAAATACGAAATGATAATGAACCCAAACTAGTTTTTGGTGGTAGGATTTATTGTGGTGTGATTTGTGGGCCAGCTCTCATATTTTACAAAACTCATTTGGTGCCCAAACAATTAGCCAAAACAAAAGAAAATAAGAAAAGTAAAACACAACAAAACTAACAAAAAATAAAAAAGGAAAGGACCCCCCACTGGGCCAACCGGCCCAGCTGGCAGCCAGCCCAGCCGACTGACCACCGTCGGAGGCCCACTCCTCGCCCCCCTTTGTCGTCTTCTTTCCCCGTGCGCTGTTCCACCTACCGCGCCTAAATAGGGGCGCGCCCCCGTCGAACCTCTTCACCGTCGACGGCGGATGGATAAGGACGCCGCACCCGCGCCTCCTCGGGTTCTCCTCCCCACTCGTCCCCTGCCAGATCTCCCCCTCCCATTAGATCCACCTCACCTCTCACCTCTCCTCACACTCGATCCCGACCTCGGTCGCTCGAGCTCGTCGCCGCTGCTCGTCGTCGACGCGACCACCGACCCTCCCTCACCTCGTCGGCATGCTCAACAGCCCCGCCGTCGTCCCCTACGCCTCCCGCCACTCAGGCTGGAACTCGGAGCCCCTGCAGCGACCGCGGTGACCTTGTCTCCCTCCTCTGCTCCGTCGTCGCCATCGCCGGAATCCGCGCCGCCCCGAGCACATCGAGTCTTCCCCGGGCTCTCTCTGCAACGTCCGTGAGCCCCTGAACCCCCTCCTCCTCCCCTCCTAGCTCACCGCACCCCGTAGCTCGCTCCCCCGCCGCGCTCACCCTCCTGCCGCCGCGGTCGAGCTCACCGTCGCAGCCACCGCAAGCGTGGCTCGCGTCCGACAGCGTCGTCGTTCTCAGCACGTCTCCAAGGCCCCAACACACCTATCCCTGTCCCCGGTTGTTCCTCTCCTCGCCGTAGCCGCCCACGCCCGAGCTCCGGCATCCGCCTCAGTGCTCGCCGCTGTCAACTTCGGCGAACTCCGGCGACGCCACCGGTCCTAGTAGATGCGGCATGGACTCCCCGTTCGAGCGGAACCCCCCACGTCAATTTTGGTGGCCTGTAGCCAAATCCCGCGGCCTCCCGTGCGCCGCCGCCGCGTATGTGGCCGCCGGCAGCTAAACGCCGACGCCGCTGATGTGGCTGGCCCTGGGGCTAACCCTGGGTCGCTGCAGGTGGGTCCCGTGGGCCCTGTTGACCATGTTGACTTGGTCAACATGCTGACTGGCCCGCCCAGTACCACAGACAGACGGGTCCCACCCTTTAATTAGCCAAACCACATTTTAGAATAATTAAGTTAATTAGTTTAACCTAATTACCCCATGACAGGTGGGGCCAGTAGGTTAGTTGGCTAAATTAGATTAGTTCTTAACACTGTTAACCCCCCACTGTCATTGACAGGTGGGTCCCGGGTGTCAGATTGACCAGTCAAACTGGCTGGTTGACTGCTGATGTCAGGGTGATGTCATGCTGACGCAATAAGCATTTTTGGAATTAAATTAAATCTGTTATTTCTAGAAATTGCTAAAATCTATAAAAATTCATATAAAATAATCCGTAACTCGGATGAAAAAACTTTGTACACGAAAGTTGCTCAGAACGACGGGACGAATCCGAATACACAGCCCTTCGTCCGCCACACGTCTCTAACATAGCAAACTCACAACTTTCCACCTCCGGTTCATCTAACCGAAAACGCGAAACACCGGGAATACTTTCTCGGATGTTTTCCCCCTTCACCAGTATCACCTACTACCGTGTTAGGTCACCTCTAGCACCGTGCATTGCCATGTTATACTTTGACTGCTCTGTTATTTATTGTGTTCCCCCTCCGTTACTTCTTTTCGGTAGACCCTGATACCGCTGCGGTACCCCTGTGATCGGCTACATCGACGATGAACCCTTCTTGCCAGAGCAACCAGGCAAGCCCCCCCCCTTGATCACCAGATATCGCCTATTCCTTCTCTTTACTGATTGCATTAGAGTAGTGTAGCATGTTACTACTTTCAGTTAATCCTATTCTGATTTATAACATGTCATTGTTGCTACAGTTGTTACCCTTACCTGCTATCCTACTGCTTAGTATAGGATGCTAGTGTTCCATCAGTGGCCCTATACTCTTGTCTGTCTGCCATGCTATACTACTGGGTCGTGATCACCCGGGAGGTGATCACGGGCATATGCTATATACTTTATACCGTTACATTACTTATGATAATGTTCGGAGATGGGGGCTGAAGGGGCAGGTGGCTCCATCCCGGTAGTGGTGGGCCTGGGTTCCCGACGGCCCCCGATTGTTACTTTGTGGCGGAGCGACAGGGCAGGTTGAGACCACCTAGGAGAGAGGTGGGCCTGGCCTTGGTCAGCATTCGCGGATACTTAACACGCTTAACGAGATCTTGGTATTTGATCTGAGTCTGGCCACTGGCCTATACGCACTTACCAACTACGCGGGGCCAGTTATGGGCACTCGACGTCGTGGTATCAGCCAAAGCCTTCTTGACGTCAGCGACTGAGCGGCGCGCGCCGGATTGGACTGGAACGCCTGCTAGGCTAGGTATGCTTCCGGCCGCGTTCGCAACGTGCAGGTGTGCAATGGGCGATGAGCCCAGACCCCTGCGCGCATAGGATTTCGACCGGCGTGCTGACCTCTCTATTGTGCCTAGGTGGGGCTGCGACGTGTTGATCTTCTGAGGTCAGGCATGACCCAGGAAAGTGTGTTCGGCCAAATGGGATCGAGCGTGTTGGAAAATGTAGTGCACCCCTGCAGGGAAGTTTATCTATTCGAATAGCCATGATCTTCGGTAATAGGACGACTTGGAGTTGTACCTTGACCTTATGACAACTAGAACCGGATATTTAATAAAACCCACCATTCCAAGTGCTAGATACAACCCGGTGATCGCTCTCTCACAGGTCGACGAGGAGAGGATCGTTGGGTAGGATTATGCTATACGATGCTACTTGGTGAACTTCAATCTACTCTCTTCTACATGCTGCAAGATGGAGGCTACCAGAAGCGTAGTCTTCGACAGGACTAGCTATCCCCCTCTTATTCTGGCATTCTGCAGTTCAGTCCACCGATATGGCCCCTTTACACATATACCCATGCATATGTAGTGTAGATCCTTGCTTGCGAGTACTTTCGATGAGTACTCACGGTTGCTTTTCTCCCTCTTTCCCCCTTTCCCTTCTACCTGGTTGTCGCAACCAGATGCTGGAGCCCAGGAGCCAGACGCCACCGTCGACGAGGACTCCTACTACACCAGAGGTGCCTACTACTACGTTTAGGCCGCTGATGACGACCAGGAGTAGTTTAGGAGGATCCCAGGCAGGAGGCATGTGCCTCTTTCGATCTGTATCCCAGTTTGTGCTAGCCTCCTTAAGGCAAACTTGTTTAACATATGTCTGTACTCAGATATTGTTGCTTCTGCTAACTCGTCTATGATCGAGCTCTTGTATTCGAGCCCTCGAGGCCCCTGGCTTGTATTATGATGCTTGTATGACTTATTTTATTTTTAGAGTTGTGTTGTGATATCTTCCCGTGAGTCCCTGTTCTTGATCGTACACGTTTGCGTGTATGATTAGTGTACGATTAAATCGGGGGCATCACAAGTTGGCCGACTGCCTGTAGGAATCCCCCTTTCCAACTCCTTGGCCGAAGTCGAGTCTAGACAATGCAAAACTTTTACTAACATGGCTGTGTATCTTACGGGCACACGTCGCAATTGGGTGGTAGTAGGATCTTTTATTCCTCGACCTATACTCTGGGACTCTGACATCTATTCTATTCGGGTTAAACGATTTTACTAACTCTGACTCTAGGTTCTCGATAATACTTTGTCTCGGAGAGCCGCTTATTACAGATGATCGCCAGTTGCACCAAAAGTTTTCGAAGATACTCCCCGATATTCTCTTCAGACCTTGTGCCTGCTGCTTTTGTAATTCCCTACCATCGAAATATCCCTATGGATAAATACTTACACCTATCGTGCTTACTTTTATTCCCAGTCGATCTTGTTATTACAAGATGCCTCAAAATACTCTATGTTGTCCCGAGAATCCTTTGAGCTTACTGCCTTGCAGTTCTTTACCACATGAATACCCCTACGGATAATTTCTCACACTTATCGAGTATCCGTTCATCCATAGTTGATTCTTGTATTTCACAAAATTCTTCAAAATACCATCCGATCTTTCGAGAATCCTCATTAGCCTATGGCTCTTGAAATGCTTGTCTGCCTGCATTTCGGTTAATTCCAAATGACTAGCAATATTCATGGATGTCCTTTGCCTTTATCATCTTGGGTCCCTTGATTCAATATGTTACGAATGTTGCAATCCTTAATCAGATCCTAGAATTCATCCTTTCGGCTCAGATGTCATTTTAAACATGAGCTGGATCTCGACCAATCAAATTGCCATCGATTGTACCCCTAAGCCTACTCAACTTATCCATCCTTGATCAGAGCGTTTCTTCTGATCCCCTGATTTGGAAATCATAATTCTTTTGCATTTGAATTTTGAATTATAATTAGTTTCGAACTAACGCAAGATTAGAAACAATAACCATGGTGACGCGGCATCGTTAACGTGGGATTACTGTAGCTTAATTATCCGGGCGTCACACTTAGGGTTGTTAGTATTTGCAGGTTGTGAATTGTGTTTTGTGTTGTGTATTTTGAGAGTACTTTCTGATATGAATGTCTTTTGAATTTCAGATTTGCAGTATTGAGCATATCAAGTACTTTATGAATTCTAGAGATCTATTTTTAGCACTTAAAAAATGTAGTTTCATAGGAGTATAAAAGTGCAGACAATGTGATTCTCAGAGAAGAAACTGCAAGTTTTAGTTTCAGATAAGAAACTCCAAATTCAGTTTCAGATAAGAAACTGCAACTTTCAGAGGCAAACCATTTATATTAACACGGCCTTTTCAAACAGTGTTAACATCATGCTGGAAGTTTTATTCATGGTCGAAACTGGAACTACTAGCCAGTTAACATCATGCTGATCAACATTCATGCATAGCACATCTTCATATGATGCACAGTAAAAAAGATATGCTATTTTCAAAATGCCCACACAATGTCGAGTGTGTGAAAAACAGGGAAAACGAGAGACGAAGTTTTGACAAGTGTAGGACATGGTGTGCATAGATGAAAATTGGGACCCACATGTCAATAAAGGCAGAGGCAAAAAATATGGAGATATTTTCTTTGCACAGGTGGAATCGAACCCGGGCGGAATAGCTACCCCGTCTAGGCTTTCTTTTTTAACATGCGCAGCCCGCGACCTCGGATGGGAGGTACATAAGGATGTTTGTATTTTCTTGAGGGCCATCATGTATCGACCGGCCTATGGACCTCCCATCCAAGGTTTTATTTTTCCTGAAACATCGGCAACCCAATTTATGTTTTTTTTTGAAGAAAACGCAGAGGTCTGTTCTATTTTTCTATATAAGAATAGGAACGCCTGGTCCAACTTATGTTTCCCTTCTAACTATATATTATATATTTAAATTATTTTATATGTTATTATATATTATTGTTATTGTCATCATATATTTAACAGATACTTACATATGTAACAAAACAATATCCCACATCTTGTTAACTTATAAAGATAATTTCTTAACAATAAAATCCTGGAATTTTTTGGCAACGAAAATCCTGGTTATTGTGTACAAAAGCTTGGTAAGATTTAAGGACCAATGTAATAATAAATCACTTATTATTTAAATATATATATAACAAACTGCTCAGCCCCTATTTATTTTTTTATAACAATGCTGCGCCCACCCCAACATTATAATTAGAATCAGCCCAGCAAAATCGTGTATTTCGAGAAAGTGTAAATGGCCTGTAATTTTGTAGGAAAAACATAAATGGACCGCATGGACGCTACATTATTTGTTCACCCAGCCCAGCTAATGGACGGTAATTCAAAAAAAAAGATCAAACGGACTGTAAATTCTACCCCGCAAAAAAAAGACTGTAAATTCTGAAAAAATAGGTTGAATACGTGCCACATTTTTGGAGGCTGAAATGTGGGCCAATAGGCCGAAGCCAATGCAAGTCGTTGTCAACTTAGTCAACAAATGATTCTGACATCGTTAGCCGTTGGATTTACAACCAACGACCGGCATCCATCTTCAATCTCTCGTTTTCTTCCTCCAGCGCCACCGGGACCACCTGCTCCCGCCCTAGCTGCTACCAGCTCTGCTTAGCATGCTTCGCTGTGAAGCGCTACTCCATCGTTGGCCAGGCTATCCCTCCACCCCTCCACACCTCCTGTTCTTCTCCATCGATTGCCAAACCACACCGCACCAGAACCAGTTAACCCTTGTACACCTCTCCATTTGCGACTCTACTCCCGCGTCTTCCCATCTCCGGCTCGTTGCTGTCCGGGGCCATGCCGTCGTCTACCACCTTGGATGCGCTCGGCGCGGAGTGGTCAACGTGGTCAACGAACGACACCATTGGAAGTAGACTGTGCGTGGAGAGGCTGACAGCTGGGTCCACGGCCGCATG
Organism: Aegilops umbellulata; assembly: GCA_032464435.1. Classification (NCBI taxonomy): domain Eukaryota; kingdom Viridiplantae; phylum Streptophyta; class Magnoliopsida; order Poales; family Poaceae; genus Aegilops; species Aegilops umbellulata. The sequence goes on along the minus strand of CP136054.1, from coordinate 291,682,056 downwards.
CAAGGAAATGCCTCCTTATTACGCGCAAAATAATGATTCCTCCACCTGACAGCTGGGACCTACCGGAAGGGCCTCTGTATTTCGCGAAAAAAACATTCCCACCGCTGACAGGTCGGACCCACCAGCTATATCTTCGCACGCAAGGAAGTGCCTCCTTATTACGCACAAAAAAATGAATACTCCCCCTGCTAGTTGGGACCCACCTTGGTGGGAGGCTGACTTGTGGGCCTACTAAGTTGACGGGGATGGAGTGCTTTGCCAACTTAGTCAACATGAACGATTCTAGCTCCAGTGACCGTACGATGTCCATCCAACGGCCGTAGTGCTTCTTCAACCTCTGGTCTTGTTGTTCCAACCCCGCAAAGCAGCGCTGGTCATCCTGCATGCTCCTACCTCCCGTGGTTGGCTGTGCTGCCTTGGTGGCCCCACCGCCCCCTACTATTCCCACCGCTGGCCAGGCCCTGCGGCGACGACAGCCTCACACCGCAGCCGAACCAGTGAACCCTCGTACTCCTCTCCACGAGGGCTTCCACTGCCGCGTCTTCCCCGGCTCCGCGTCGTCCCCTTTCAAGGTCTCGCCGTCGTCCACCGCCCTAGTGCTCTTGGCGCGGCATGGTCAACGTGGTCAAGGAACGACTTCCATCGGAAGAGTACTGTATGTGGAGAGGCTGATAGCTGGGTCCAAGGCCGCAGCAAGGAAGTGTCTCCTTATTACGCACGAAATAATTATTCCTCCACCTGACAGCAGGGACCCACTGGACGGGCCACCATATTTTGTGAAAAAAACATTTCCCCCTGACTGCTGGGACCCACCAGCTACATCTTCGCACGCATGGAAGTGCGTCCGGGCAAAAAAAAACCGATTCGCCCCCCTGACTGCTGGGACCCACCAGCTACATCTTCGCAGGCAAGGAAGTGCCTGACAGTCGGGACACACCTGGTCGAAGCGTACGCAACATTGTCATTCTGGTCGCGAACGTGTACGTACATACTGGTGGATGAAGAGGCACGCACGTGTCATAGTAGAGGCACGGACGTAGCATGTACACGTACGTACAATGGCCAGTGTGCAATAAAGAAAATATGGCCACGTACGTACATATGGGCAGGGTATCGAACGCCTACTCGCACATACGTACGCCCAAGGCTCGTGTACATGGCTGGGTCGGAACGGAGAAACAGCGTTGTCGTCGTGTTCATGGGGAGCCAATCGGCTGGGTCGGAACGGAATGCGTCGTCGTGTTCATCGGGAGGGCTTATGGAAACGAGGCCTGGCATACCGCGGAACGGAGGAAACAACATTGTGTTCGACCGGCCATCTTCGAAACGGGATCCTGTTCATCGGGAGGGGTCTGGCGTACCACAAAACGGAGGAAACAAACCTCCTACGGTCGAAACGGGGGTCCTGTTGATCGGGAGGGGTGTGGCGTACCGCAAAACGGAGGAAACGGATTTGTGTTGGAGCGCTACGGTCGAAATGAGGGTCATGTTCATCGGGAGGGGTGTGGCGTACCGCAAAACGGGACTCCACGGGATAATGTTCATCTCCACCGTCGACCCCCTCCAACCTCCACGGGCTAGTGTTCATCCACCGTCGACCTCCTCCAGCCTCCACCTGCGACTGTTCATCCACGGGCTCCTGTTCATCCAGCCTCCACCGCGCACTACTCCACCGGCTACTGTTCAACCAGCCCTCTCCATGGGCTCCTGTTCAACCACCCCTCCATGGGCTACTGTTCATCCAGCCCTCCACCGTCTACTGTTCATCCTGCCATCCATGGGGTGGTCCTGTTCATCCTGCCCTCCACGGGGTCCTGTTCATCCAGCCCCAACCGGCTCGAACGATCAGGGTCCTATTCATCCACGCCCATCGGGAACTGTGCATCCAAACCCCCCAGCAATGCTCACTGTTCATCCAGAGGCAACACCACGGGGTTCTGTTCATCCACCCCCACCGGGAACTGTTCATCCACCCCCGCCCCCCGCAACGCTCACTGTTCATCCAGAGGCAGCATCGATCGGCTTCAGTTAGCAGCAGTAGCGAAGGAATCGCTCGATCCGGTTCAATTAACAGCCATTGATCGATCGCTCGGGTTCAGTAACGCCTAGCCTGCAGTGCAATCGCTCGGGTTCAATTAGAGCCCAATCACTCGCTCGGGTTCAGTTAGAGCCCAATGCCTCGCACACACGCGCGTACGTACGAGAGAAACGCGCATCGCTTGGCCCCGACCACCCACCGTAACCGGGGACTCCCCGATATTTTCCACGCCCTCGCTTCTACCACGGTTTTTTCTGTCATGGACGGCCCAAAGAATGTCATGCATCTGCGTCTCCGGCCCACCCAGGACGAAAAGCCCATTTTCTGTCATGATTTTTTGTCATAGAAGTAGGACCCCACCACATCTATGATGATACCGGGTTTTTTCACAATTATCATCATAGAAGTGTCATAAGTATGAAAGAAAAGATTTTCGTTCGGCCCAAAATGTCACGGATGTGTCTTTTTTTTGTAGTGCAAGAGGCATCAACTTGCACAAGGCGAGGCTTCCCTCGTCCCCGCGCCAGTCAGCAGGGTCACAACCAAGAAGATAGGGGAGATCAAACCACTCCTGGACCCTTGGTTCCTTGTAATGCTGTTATTAGTTGAGTCGAGAGTGGTAATGAAAGAACCTGCCATGCTAGCTGAGGTGATGACGTCACACCGATCAATGAGTTCCTCCACCACGTCATCTTTCAGATCGGGGCAAGAATAACGGGGTCGTTTCCGGCCTGTTCCCTCCAAGGAGAAGATGATCGAACAATGGCAGAAGGAAGGGTGAAGGCAAATGGAGGGAGGAAGAGCGTACGACGGCAGTTCCAAATCGAAATGGAAAGGCGAAGAGGTGGTGGACGGTTGCCACGGTACATGAAGAGGCGCCTGGGGAGCGAACGGTTGCCACAGAGGTCACACACTGTCGACAAGGGCCGAGTGAACCGCATGCTATATCGCACACACCTTGATCTGGCTGACCGTTTCTTTTGTGTTGCCTAATCACAAACAGTTCATCCGAGTGAACCGCATGCCGTATATCGCACAAACCTTCATCTGGCTGCCCGTTTCTTTTGTGTTGCCTAATCACAAACAGTTCACTCGAGTGAACCGTATGCTGTGTATCGCACACATCTTTATCTGGCTGCCCGTTTCTTTTGTTCCTCCTCATCGGAAATAGTTAATTAAACTGAACCGTATGCCCTTCATCGTAGACGCAACTAAAACCTGAACTCTGTTTGATGCATCCGTCATTGCAAACGTTTTATACATTTCTGACAGTTTTCATAAACCACCGTTCACGATTATTGCATCGCAGACAGTTTCGCGAAGGGTCTCTAATCGTAGTGTCGCGCTAGCAGCATCTTGCAGTAGTGCTGGCACCTTATCTTATCTTCTAAATCTTAAGCCCGCGGGCACTTGTTGAATTTAGACTTTCTAATCCCCTGCTCATGTTTATGTTCCATATGAATTGTACTTGTTTAATCAATGTATTAATGAAAAAGGATGTTTGTCGGGTTCTTTTGTGCATGAGCGAGGCCCACACTAAGGAAACAACGCCGCCCGGCAACAAACCTTGCCGTCCTCCCGCTTTATACCATGATTATACCCACGCCTTCGGCGGGAGTAGGGGCAAAGTAGGATCGGGCCCTTTGTTTGTTTCCCTTCCACCGCAACTACAACCAAATTCTAGCCTGGAAGGGGTTTCGGGCATAGGAAGAAGGGGGCACGGTGGCATAGGAATGAATGAAGTTTCGTACATTCAAGTTTCATACGGAAACGCATAGCGGGGGAGAAGAGACTTATCTGGATCTGCAGCCCCCGCAACCTCGGCTTGCCGGGGTCGGGAGTGTCGGTAAGTCTTCTTCCCTCCAAATGGTTTTGCAGAAGCGCCTGTGCAGCATGTGAACCAAAAAGGACTGGAAGAGACAGAAGGACACGCACTCAACCTCTATGCTTGGGGTTAGTTGTCGCCAAGCACTATCAACCCTACCAGATGTAACGCCCGGATAATTATGCTACATTGAACCTATGCTAACGATGCCACGTCACCTCCATTACTGTTTCTAATCTCGCGTTAGTTGAAAAACCGGGTCAAAAATCAAATTCAAAATATGCCAAACAATAAAAGTTTTCAAACATCAAAACTAAAATGTTCGGAGTGTGCCAATTAATGCCTAGGTATTTATGGTGAAGGAACCATGTTTTTACAGGATGTCTAAATAATTTAAAATGAATTAAAACATAGAAAAATGAAGAAAAATGGAAAATACAAAACAGAAAAGAAAAGGACAAACAAAAGAAAAACTAAAAAAAACCTGCTGGGCCATCCGGCCCAGCTGGCAGCCAGGCTAGCCCGCTGGCCCAACCGGCCAACCCACACTCCCCATAACCCCATGTCGGTGGAAACCCTAACCGACACCCCACCCCACTCTCTCCTCCCACTCACCCCCCACGTCTCTCTCTCTCCCTCTCCGATCGAGATCTGGATTGCGGAACGAACCACGATCCCGCCGCCCCTTGACATAGACGCCACCGCCTGGACCATGTCAGTGCCATCTTGTCGGAACACTACCTCGCCGGACTGCCTCCCCTATGTCGCCCTCGTCCCCATCGTCCTTCCCATGCCCCGCTGCCATTTTACCCATGGACCCGAGATGAGGCCCCCGGCCCCTCACTCCCCTGCCTCGTTCGGTCATTGCATCGACCGCTGCCCCACGTCCCGCGCTGCTCAATCGATGTCGCCCGACCCGCGTGTTGGCCGCGCCCGAGATCCGCTGGCCGCATTGCCCTCACCCGCACCGTGCCCTTCAACCGCAACCCCGCTGCTGGCTGCCGCTGCCTCCCCACGCGCTGTGGCCGCCGCGTGCCTGCCTGCGTGTGTGCTCGTGCTCACACCCCCCGACGTGCCTTGGGCACACCCCGGCCACGACCCCTCTGCTTGCCGGAACCGTGCCGCACACGACGTGCCCCGTCTGCGCCTCACCACCCTGTTCTCGCCACTCCCGTGCGTACCCCATCTGGCTCGTCCATCGCCGCGCCACCGCGCGTCCATTGCGCTGCACGCCCGCCACGAGCTCATTCTGGCCATGGCCAGCGCGCCGTCCCGCTCCACACATCGCCCTCTCACGACCACCATCGCCCTGCGCCGTCCTGATGTGCCCCGCCACCACCATACGCCGCCGTCCGTGCCCCGCGCTGCTGCAGCTCGCCGGACTCACTGCTTGCCTCCGCCCCGATTCCAGTCGCCCGCTCCGGCTCCTCACGCGCGCACGTCGACTCGCTCGCCGTCTCTACTCGAGACCGCCCGTGGCGTCCACGCCGGCCACCGCAGCCATCTACGCCGGCCTCCCGCTCCAGTTCCACCCCTCCGCCGCTTCCCCTGGCCGGTGTCATGGGCGCACGGCAGTGCCAATGGCCTCGCCCAAACCAGCGCTCGTGCTCGCCCCTTGTCGGGTCCACCCGTTACCACCAACTCCCGTCGCCCGACCCACTATAGGCCATTGGGCCTATGGCAAGGGGGACCCACCTGCCCAGAACGTTTTTGTTTAAAAAGTTATTAATTGAAAAATAATAATTAATTAAAGAATTAATTAACTTAACTAATCATGATTAGATTAACCTAATCACTAGTTAACTTAATTAAACCCTGATTAGCCTGATCAGGCAATGACATGCAGACCCCACATGTAAGTTTAACCCAGTCAACACCTCTGTTGACTGCTGATGTCATGTTGACGTCATGCTGATGCAGTAATGCTAATTCTGAATTAATTTAGTAATAATAATATAGAAAATGTTTTAAATCTTTAAAAATTAATATAAAATAATCCGTAACTCGGATGAAAATACTTTGTACATGAAAGTTGCTTAGAATTTCGAGACGAATCCGGATACGTAGCCTGTTCATCTGCCCCACATCCCTAGCATAGAGAACATACAACTTTCCCCCTCCGGTTCATCTGTCCGAAAACGCAAAACACTGGGATTCTTTCCCGGATGTTCCCCCCCTTCGTCGGTATCACCTCCTACCGCGTTAGGGCACACCTAGCACCGCTCATTGTCATCTCATGCATCGCCATGCTTATGTTTGCATTATATTTATTGTTTCTTCCCCCTCTTCTCTAGTTAGACACCGAGACCAACGCTGCTGCTACCCAGTACGACTACGGTGTTGACGACCCCTCCTTCTCGGCTGAGTGATACGTCTCCAACGTATTTATAATTTATGAAGTCTTCATGCTATTATCTTATCAATCTTAGATGTTTTATCTGCATTTATATGTTATTCTATATGATTTTTGGGACTACCTATTAACCTAGAGCCCAGTGCCAGTTTTTTGTTTTCTCCTTGTTTTAGAGTATCGCAGAAAAGGAAAACCAAATGGATTCCAATTAACGTGCAACTTGACGGAGATCATGTTTGGACCAAAAGAAGCCCACGGAGTACCGGAAGTAGGCTAGAAGAGTCCCGGGTATATGGTGCTTTATGCCACATATTATGATCCAATGATGTGTTGCCATCCTATGATGTTTTGAGTAGATATCTTTTGTCTTTGGGTTTATTGATGATCTAGATTGGTATGAGTTGTATGCTTTACTTTGGTGCTGTCCTATGGTGCCCTCCGTGTCGCACAAGCATGAGGAATTCCTGCTGTAGGGTGTTGCAATACGTTCATGATTCGCTTATAGTGGGTTGGTGAGTGACTGGAACACAAACCCGAGTAAGTGGGGTTGTTGCGTATGGGAATAAAGAGGACTTGATGCTTTAATGCTATGGTTGGGTTTTACCTTAATGATCTTCAGTAGTTGCGGATGCTTGCTAGAGTTCCAATCATAAGTGCATATGATCCGAGTAGAGGAAGTATGTTAGCTTATGCCTCTCCCTCATATGATACTGCAATAGTGATTACCAGTCTTGTTAACGATTGCCTAGGACAATTCCGCACACCGATCCGCCATTATTCCACACTTGCTATTTATAATATTTAGTAATACATTCTAACTTTATGATAACATCACCTACTTTTATATTTTAGCTCTCCGATATCATACAAAGTTATCCTCTTCATACCCACAACATAGTTTTATTTCTCGTTTCTGGTTGGAGGCAAACGTTCGGTGCACGTAGAGTCGTATCAGTGGTAGATAGGGCTTGAGAGAATATTGATCTTACCTTTAGCTCCTTGTGGGTTCGACACTACATACTTATCACTTCCACCTTTGGAAATTGCTACGATGTTTCCCTGCACTTGGGGATTATCACTGAGCTTCCAGGCAAGCCCCCCCTTATCGCCAAATATCGCCTATTCCTTCTCTCTACTGCTTGCATTAGAGTAGTGTAGCATGTTACTGCCTCCGGTTAATCCTATTCTGCTGCATAGCCTGTCATTGTTGCTACAGTTTGTTACCCTTACCAGCAATCCTAAATGCTTAGTATAGGATGCTAGTATTCCATAAGTGGCTCTACATTCTTATCCGTCTGCCATGCTATACTACCGGGACATGATCACTCTTGAGGTGATCACGGGTATATACTGATATACATAATATGTGATACATGTGGTGACTAAAGTCGGGTCGACTCGTAGAGTACCCGCGAGTGATTCACGGATTGGGGGCTAAAAGGACCTTTGTCCCGACGGCCCTCTAGGTGGATCTTTGTGGCGGAGCGACAGGGCAGGTTGAGACCACCTAGGTGAGAGGTTGACCTGGCCCTGGTCGGCGTTCGCGGTTACATCAAGTAACACGTTTAACGAGATCTTGGTATTTGATCTGAGTCTGGCCACTAGCCTATATGCACTAACCTACTACGCAGAAACAATTATGCGCACTCGACGTGAGGGTATCAGCGGAAGCCTTCTTGACGTCAGCGACTGAGCGGCACACGCCGGGTTGGACCGCGTTACGCAACTTCCTTTGAAATGGAGGTTGCTAGGTCTGCTTCCAGCCGCCCTCGCAACATGAAGGTCTGCAATGGGTGATGGGCCCAGACCCCTGCGCACATAGGATTTAGACCGGCGTGCTCACCTTTCTGTTGTGCCTAGGTGGGGTTGCGGCGTGTTGATCTTCTGAGGCCGGACATGACCCAGGAAAGTGTGTCCGACCAGAGGGATCGAGCGTGTTGGGTAATGTGGTGCACCCCTGCAAGGAAGTTTATCTATTCGAATAGCCATGACACTCGGTAACAGGACGACCCGGAGTTGTACCTTGACCTTATGACAACTAGAACCGGATACTTAATAAAACACACCTTTCCAAGTGCTAGATATGACCCGGTGATCGCTCTCACACAGGGCGACGAGGGGAGGATCGCCGGGTAGGATTATGATATGCGACGATACTTGGTGAACTTACCATCTACTCTCTTCTACATGCTGCAACATGGAGGCTGCTAGAAGCGTAGTCTTCGACAGGACTAGGTATCCCCCTCTTATTCTGGCATTCTGCAGTTTAGTCCACCGATATTGCTCCTTTACATAGATATCCATGCATATGTAGTATAGATCCTTGCTTGCGAGTACTTTGGATGAGTATTCACGGTTGCTTTGCTCCCTCTTTTCCATCTTTTCCTCTTTTTCTCGGACATCGCAACCAGATGTTGGAGCCCAGGAGCAAGACGCCACCGTCGACGATGACCCCTACTACACCGAGGGTGCCTACTACTATGTTCCGACCGCCGATGACCAGGAGTAGTTTAGGAGGATCGGAGGCAGGAGGCATGCGCCTCTTTCGATATGAATCCCATTTTGTGCTAGCCTTCTTAAGGCAAACTTGTTTACTTATGTCTGTACTCAGATATTGTTGCTTCCGCTGAGTCGGCTATGATCGAGCACTTGTATTCTAGCCCTCAAGGCCCCTGGCTAGTATTATGATGCTTGTATGACTCATTTATGTTTTTCGAGTTGTGTTGTGATATCTCCCATGAGTCCCTGATCTTGATGGTACACGTTTGCGTGCATGATTACTGTATGATTGAATTAGGGGTGTCACAAGTTGGTATCAGAGTCGACTGCCTGTAGGAACCCCCCTTCCACACTCCTTGGCCGAAGTCGAGTATAGACATTGCAAAACATTTACTAACATGGATGTGGTCTACCACATATACCATGCCGACATTGAGTGCGAGGATTTTAAGAACTTCCTCAGGGGCGGCAAAGTCAAATTCATTTCTGTTTATTTATGAACGACAAAGAAGTCCTGGGTCAGATAGGCATCGTGGTAGGCCAGCCCTTCAACCTCCAAAGGAATGTGCTGGTGTCGTCCAGTCAGTCTTCAATGCTGACCCTGGCAGCAGCCATGGTTGACCCTTCATACGGTAAACTAACGAAACCGCGCCCAAGTTTCATCTTGCATGGCTGTGGAGTGTACTAGATAGAGACAACATCCATTACGCTGGAATGGATGCCTACCTTTGTTTCAATTTCTACAAGGGTTGGGTGAAGAGCGAGAGCCAAGTGTGCGATTCAAGCAAAGAAGTATCAGCCAAGATGAAGAGGGACAAGGACGAAGTTGAGCACGTGGATGAGGAGTCCGAGTAAGGTGGCAGTGTCGTTGCTCATGGTGGTTGTAATGCAGTGTCTACCGGATTAGTTGCTTAGTTTAATTTCAGGGTGCTTAGTTTTATTTGAGTGGTGTGTTGACCTGAGCCCCCAGCAGGACTATGTTATGTTTCTTCTCGTTACTTTAACTCTTCAGTACATATATACTAGTATTTGTAGGATCGGAAGTATGTCTAGAGGGGGGTGAATAGACTACTTGACCAAATAAAAATCAAGCATTTTCCCAATTTTAAGTCTTGGCAGATTTTAGCGAGTTAGCACAAGTCAATCAACGTACACATGCAAGTCTAAGAGTATAGCAGCGGAATGTAAAACATTGCACATGAAGGTAAAGGGAGGAGTTTGGAGGGAGCAAATGCAATGTAGACACGGAGATTTTTGGCGTGGTTCTGATAGGTGGTGCCATCGTATATCCACGTTGATGGAGACTTCAACCCACGAAGGGTAACGGTTGCGCGAGTCCACGGAGGGCTCCACCCATGAAGGGTCCACGAAGAAGCAACCTTGTCTATCCCACCATGGCCATCGCCCACGAAGGACTTGCCTCACTAGGGTAGATCTTCATGAAGTAGGCGATCTCCTTGCCCATACAAACTCCTTGGTTCAACTCCACAATCTTGTCGGAGGCTCCCAAGTGACACCTAACCAATCTAGGAGACACCACTCCCCAAAAGGTAATAGATGGTGTGTTGATGATGAACTCCTTGCTCTTGTGCTTCGAATGATAGGCTCCCCAGCACTCAACTCTCTCTAACGGATTTGGATTTGGTGGAAAGATGATTTGAGTGGAAAGCAACTAGGGGAAGGCCAGAGATCAAGATTCTTGTGGTTGGATTGGAATATCTTGGTCTCAACACATGAGTAGGTGGTTCTCTCTCAGAAAATGTATGCTGGAAGTGTCGGTGTTACGTCTCCAACGTATCTTTAATTTATGAAGCATTCATGATATTATATTATCCATCTTAGATGTTTTATATGCATTTATGTGCTATTTTATATGATTTTTGGGACTAACCTATTAACCTAGAGCATAGTGCCAGTTTCTGTTTTCTCCTTGTTTTTGAGTTTTGCAGAAAAGGAATACCAAACGGAGTCCAATTGACGTGCCAATTTTCGATGATTTTTTATGGACCAAAAGAAGACCACGGAGCATCGGAGTTGGGCTAGAAGAGTCCCGAGCAGCCCACGAGGGTGGGGGGCGCGCCCACCCCCTAGGCGCGTGGGCCTGCCTCGTGGACAGCTTAGGCACCTCCTTGACGTGAGACCGACGCCAAAAATTCCTATAAATATAGAAACCTCGGAAAAATAACCTAGATCGGGAGTTCCGCCGCCGCAAGCCTCTATAGCCATGAGAAATCAATCTAGGCCCTCTCCGGCACCCTGCCGGAGGGGGCCATCATCAGCGGTGCCCATGTAGGAGTATCCCGGAGAGGCCACCATCATCATGGAGGCCAAGGACCAGAGGGAGAACCTTTCCCCATCTAGGGGGAGGCCATGGAGGAGGAAGCACAAGGGGGAGAACCTCTCCTCCTCTCTTCCGGTGGCGCCGGAGTGCCATCGGGAGGGGAATCATCGCCGCGGTGATCGTCTTCATCACCATCACCATCATCATCACCATCCTCATCTCTTTTACGCGGTCCACTCTCCCGCACCCCGTGGTAATCCCTACTTGGAACATGGTGCTTTATGCCGCATATTATGATCCAATGATGTGTTGCCATCCTATGATTTTTTGAGTAGATATCTTTTGTCTTTGGGTTGATTGATGATCTAGATTGGTATGAGTTGTATGTTTTACTTTGGTGCTATCCTATGGTGCCCTGTGTGTCGTGCAAGCGTGAGGGATTCCCGATGTAGGGTGCTGCAATATGTTCATGATTCGCTTATAGTGGGTTGGTGAGTGACTGAAACACAAACCCGAGTAAGGGGTTTGTTGCGTATGGGAATAAAGAGGACTTGATGCTTTAATGATATGGTTGGGTTTTACCTTAATGATCTTTTGTAGTTGCGGATGCTTGCTAGAGTTCCAATCATAAGTGCATATGATCCAAGTAGAGAAAGTATGTTAGCTAATGCCTCTCCCTCATATGAAATTGCAATGACGACTGCCGGTCTTGTTAACAATTGCCTAGGACAATCCCGCACACCGATCCATCATTATTCCACACTCGCTATTTATAATATTTAGTAATATATTCTAACTTTATGATAACATGACCTACTTTTATATTTTAGCTCTCCGATATCATACAAAGTTATCCTCTTCATACCCACAACATAGTTTTATTTCTCGTTGCTAGTTGGAAGCAAACGTTCGGTGTGCGTTGAGTCGTATCAGTGGCAGACAGGGCTTGAGAGAATATTGGTCTTACCTTTAGCTCCTTGTGGGTTCGACACTCCATACTTATCACTTTCACCTTTGGAAATTGCTACGATGATTCCTTGCACTTGTGGATTATCAGTCGGCACGTTCTGATGGCTCTCTCCATGAATGAAGAGTGGGTGGAGGGGTATATTTAGCCTCCAAACAAAATCTAAACGTTACACATAATTTACCAAACTCGGTGGGACCGAATCAAGAAACTCGGTCCGACCGGTTTAGTTCAAAATGTGAAAGTTACGCTTTTCGGTGGGACCGACATGTCAACTCGATGGGACCAATTTTATTAGGGTTAGGGCATAACATAATCTCGGTGAGACCGATCACATAAACTCGGTAGGACCGATTTCTATAATAGGCAAACAGAGAGTTGGTCACGCAAACTCGGTGGGTACGAATCGTTCATTTCGGTGAGACCGAAGCGTTACGAAAGGGAAACAGAGAGCTTGCATTGCAAACTCGGTGGGACCGATCGCCCATCTCGATTGGACCGAAACGTTACGAAGGGAAACAAAGAGTTTGCAATCCCATCTTGGTGAGACCGAGATCCCTATCGGTGAGACCGAAGTGACTAGGGTTTCTGGCAGTGGCTATGTCAAATGAACTTGGTGGCGCCAGATAGATCAAATCGGTAGGGCCGAGTTTGACCTTTGGTTTGGGATGTATGTGGATATGAGAACGTGGTTGAGGGATTTTGGAGCATATCACTAAGCATTTTGAGCAAGCAAGCCATTAAGCAACACCTCATCCCCATTTAATAGTATTCCTATGGACTCAATGTGATCTTGGATCACTAAAATGAAAATGTAGAGTCTTGAGCTTGAGCCAATATGTGTCCTTTGCATTTTGAGGGGTCCACGTTCCTAATCCATGCCATGCCAATCATTGAACTTTCTAAAACGATCATGTTGAAATAGCATTAGTTCAATGAGCTATATGTTGTTAGGAATTACCAAAACCAGCCAGGGATAGTTGCACTTTCAGTATTTCTTATAGTTCATCTTGTAGTTGGTAGTACTACCACTAGTTTCTTCACATTATATACATACAATATATATATATATATATATATATATGTATATATATATATATATGTATATATATATATATATATATATATATATGGCCAGCATCATATAGCCAGCAGTTTAGTTGTCAAAGAATTAAAAAGGTATGCTAAGTTCTTTAACAGAATTTAGCACCCTATCTAAGCACGTACTAGCTTTTTTAATAGTACTATATGCATAATTTGGCAACGAGCGCTCTCTATATGTACCACCTTTTTTCTTTAACTTCATCTTCTTAATTTTGCTCCATGTCGCAATCCATCGATACTAATATTGTACAAAAGTATACATTTAAAAGGCTAGAGGGTGGGGCGGACTTGCTTGGTCGGTTTCACAAGAGGCGAGGGCCTTTGTGATTTGATGGCTCATTACTGATGGAAGGCAGGGCCTTGTGATTAGACTACTCGTATAAATGTTGCCGACGACCTGAGGAGGGGCAAATAACTGTGTGGTCTACTTAAGTTTTCCACTTGAGTACTAGTATGATGGAGGAGCACGAAACATGGCAGCCCAGTGCGATATGGCGATAAAAAATGATCTAATTTGCTAGTCATCGATCCCACTCACTACAAAAAAAATACACATCCATGACATTTTGGGCCGAACGGAATTTTTTTCTGTCATACTTATGACACTTCTATGACGATAATTGTGACAAAACCCGGTATCATCATAGATGTGGTGGGCTCCTACTTCTATGACAAAAAATCATGACAGAAAATGGGCTTTTCGTCCTGGGCAGGCCAGAGACGCAGCTGCATGACTATCTTTGGGCCATCCATGACGGAAAAAACTATGGTAGAAGCGAGGGCGAGGAAAATATCGGGGGTGTTCCTGGTTACGGTGGGTGGTCGGGGCCGAGCGATGCATGGTGGATTGCGCGTTTCTCTCGTGGGTGTGAGGCGTTGGGCTCTAACTGAACCTGAGCGAGGCGTTCTCCTACTGAACCCGAGCGATTGCACTGCAGGCTACGCATTACTGAACCCGAGCGATCGATCGATGGCTGTTAACTGAACCGATCGAGCGATTCCTTCGCTACTACTGCTAACTGAAGCCGATCGATGCTCCCTCTGGATGAACAGTGAGCGTTGCTGTGGGATTTGGATGAACAGTTCCCGGTGGGGGTGGATGAACAGGACCCTGTGGTGTTGCCTCTGGATGACAAGTGAAAGTGGAACTATCCCTGGGTGGTTTTGGTAATTCCTAACAACATATAGCTCATTGAGCTAATGCTATTCCAAGCTAAATATTTCAAGAAAGCTCAATGATTGGCATGGCATGGATTAGAAAGTGGACCCTTCAAAATGCAAAGGACACAAGATTGGCTCAAGCTCAAAGCACAAGACTCTACATTTTCTATTTTTAGTGATCCAAGATCACATTGAGTCTATAGGAAAAGCCAATACTATTAAGAAGGGATGAGGTGTTGCTTAATGAGGTTCTTGCTCAAAATGCTTAGTGATATACTGCAAAACCCTCCAGTACTTTCTCATATCCACTAATGTCCCAAACCAAAAAGTCCAACTCGGCCCCACCGAAATTTCATATCCGGAGCCACCGAGTTTAGTTGACATAGCCACTGCCAGAAACCCTAGTCTTTTCGGTCTCACGGATAGGGATCTCGGTCTCACCGAGATGGGATTGTAATCTCTCTGTTTCCCTTCGTAAAATTTTGGTCAAACCAAGATGAGCAATCGGTCCCACCAAGATTGCAATGCAAACACTCTGTTTCCTTTTCGTAACGTTTCGGTCCAACTGAGATGAGCGAATCGGTCCCACCGAGTTTGCCTGACCAACTCTTTGTTAGTCTATTACCAAAATCGGTCTCACCGAGTTTGTGTAATCAGTCTCACCGAGATTACGTTATGCCCTAACCCTAATTATATCGGTCCCACCGAGTTGACGTGTCGATCCCACCAAAATGCCTAATAGTCACATTATGAACCAAATCGGTCTGACCGAGTTCTTTGAATCGGTCCCACCGAGTTTGGTGATTTGTGTGTAACGGTTAGATTTTGTGTGGAGGCTATATATACCCCTCCACCCACTCTTCATTCGTGGAGAGAGCCATCAGAACATGCCTACACTTCCAACACATATTTTCTAAGAGAGAACCACCTACACTTGTGTTGAGGTCAAGATATTCCATTCCAACCACATAAATCTTGATCTCTAGCCTTCCCCAAGTTGCTTTCCACTCAAATCTTCTTTCCACCAAATCCAATCCTATGAGAGAGAGTTGAGTGTTGGGGAGACTATCATTTGAAGCACAAGAGCAAGGAGTTCATCATCAACACACCATTTGTTACTTCTTGGAGAGTGGTGTATCCTAGATTGGCTAGGTGTCACTTGGGAGCCTCCGTCAAGATTGTGGAGTTTGTAAGGGCAAGGAGATCGCCTACTTCATGAAGATATACCCTAGTGAGGCAAGTCCTTCGTGGGCGACGGCCATGGTTGGATAGACAAGGTTGCTTCTTCGTGGACCCTTCGTGGGTGGAGCCCTTCGTGGGTTGAAGTCTCCATCAACGTGGATATACGATAGCACCACCTATCGGAACCACGGATAAAAAATCTCCGTGTCAACATTGCGTTTGCTCCCTCAAACTCCTCCCTTTACCTTCATATGCAATTGTTTTACATTCCGCTGCTATACTCTAAGAATTGCATGTGTAAGTTGATTGCTTGACTTGTGCTAAGTTGCTAAAATCTGCCAAGAACTAAAATTGGGAAAAGGATAGATTTTTATTTGGTCAAGTAGTCTAATCACCCCCCTCTAGACATACTTTCGATCCTACAAGTGGTATCAGAGCTTTGGTCTCCATTTTCTTTGATTTCCATAGCTTTTGGTGGTCATAGCCTTGGTTTCACAACCTAGGAGAGTATGGCGTCTAGAGAGGGAAATTACCACCGTAGATGTCCTTACTTTGATGGTACAAATTTTGCTAGTTGGAAGCATAACATGAAAATGCATATTCTTGGACATAACCCCGCCGTTTGGGCTATTGTGTGTATTGGCTTGCAAGGTGAATTATTTGATGGGAGAGAACCTAACTGTGAAGCTACTGCGGAAGAGTTGAAGATGCTACAATACAATGCTCAATCTTGTGATATTTTCATCAATGGATTGTGCCCGGAAGAATTCAACAAAATCAGCCGTCTTGAGAATGCAAAGGAAATTTGGGACACTTTGATTGATATGCACGAAGGTATCGACTCCGTCAAGGAATCCAAATTGGATGTGCTTCAAAGTCAACTTGACAAGTTCAAAATGAAGGATGGTGAAGGTGTCACTGAAATGTATTCTAGGCTTGCTCTCATCACAAATGAGATTGCCGGCTTAGGAAGTGAAGAGATGACCGACAAATTCATCATCAAGAAGATCCTAAGAGCCTTCGATGGAAAAAATGATACCGTGTGCACATTGATCCAAATGATGCCTAATTACAAAGATCTCAAACCAACGGAAGTCATTGGAAGAATTATTGCTCATGAGATGTCACTCAAGGATAAGGAAGAGCTTCACAACAAGTCAAGTGGTGCTTACAGAGCCTCGTGTGATGCTCCCACATCATCAAGTGAGAAGCAAACCTTCAATGAAGAATTGAGCCTAGTGGTGAAGAACTTCAACAAGTTCTACAAGAATAGAAGCAAAGAAAGAAGTTACATGTCAAGGTCCTACAATGACAAAAGATCTTCTAGTTGTGAGCGTAGTTGCTACAATTGTGGAATACCCGATACTCCAATGAGTGTACGGCCCCCTACAAAAGAAAAGAAGATTCTCCCAAAAGAAGAAGTAGAAGAGAAGAATCACCACCAAGAGAAAGGAGGAGCAGAGATGATCGTTATGAACGAGAACCCTCTCGGAGAAGCAAGGACTCGGAAAGGAAGGAAAAGTCATCAAGGAGCTACACAAAAAGAAGACATCAAGCTCATGTTGGTGAATGGGTATCCGGCTCCGACTCCGACAATCACTCCGAAAGAAGTTATCACTCCGACTCCGAATATACTCAAGATGAAGGTGTTGCCGTTCTAGCTCTTGTGTTAACCAACTCCTACGACATATTTGACTCACCAAATGAAGGAATTGGAAGATGCTTCATGGACAAGGGTCCAAAGGTAACACATCCCGAGTATGTTGATTTCAATAGTGATGAAGATGATTTGCTAGGTGATGATGATTTACTTGTTGACAACTCTAGTGATTAAAACTATGATGAAACGTCAATTAATCATACTAATCAAGATAAAATGAATGACGATGATAAGAAGGAGATTGAGCGTCTAACTAAAGAACTAAACACTCTTAAGTTAGCTCATGAAACTACCTTGGAAGATCATCGAGAACTTTTGAAGACTCATGATAAGCTACGCTTTGAAAAGCTCAACCTTGAGCAAGAGCATGAGTTTTTAAAGGAAGTCAATGATGATATTCGCAAGAAAAGTTCTTCTTACATTGCCAAGCGTTTACTCTTGTCTACTTACATGCCACAAGTTAAATCTAGCAACAAGAGCAAGAAAGATTCTTTATCTAGTAGTAACAACAATCATGCTGAATCCAATGTTGTTGCATCTAGTAGTTCTCTTGATTCCACTAATGATTCTCTTAGGCAAGTTACACTTGAGCAAGAAAATAGCTTATTGAAGGGAATTATAGAGAAAGGTGTTTAAAAGAGCCTTGCCGGAAGTAAGGAATTTGAGGAAATTGTACGCAAGCAAGGAAGACACCGGAAGAATCAAGGTGTTGGTTTTGAACGAAAGTTCAATGCCAATGGAGTTGAGTGGGAAGAAGATCAATACCCCAAGACGAAGTTTGTTCCTCAACAAGAGAAGTATGATCCTACTTCTTTCAAAGGGACACAAGCTCAAGATGATCTTCCACCACAAGACCACAAGCAAAAAGGCAAGGACAAGCTTCAAGAGGATATTGATGCATTTGAAGAAGCACCTAAGGCCTTGGTCAAGGGGGTTCCCAAGACTACATCAAGTTCTACTACATCAAGTACAACTACAACTCCAAGGATGCCCATCAAGATGGTGTGGATCCAGAAGAAGAAGAACTAGAAAGTTCTTGAGGGTGTCTCCGCCAACATACTTCACTCTTATCATTTTGGCGAGGACAAGTGCAAACAACTTCCATATCTTGCACTTGTTCAAGGAGTCACAAACCCTCTTGTTGGTAAGACAAGGGACAAGGTAACCTAATGCTTTCATGGACAGCATCTTATGTATGCATCACTCTATGTCTATGGATATCCTTGTTTGTTCCTTGTGGGACTAACCCGTGTAAGTATTGAAAGTGCAACTCACTCCAAAGGATTGCTCCGAATGATCTACATCAACATCGAGCATCTACATCTTCAACACCTACATGAAGTCATCATCGACAAAACCCAAGGTTAGTTCATCCCTCGTAGGGGGGATATCACATCTAGGGGGAGCTTTACTCTAATCAATTGAGCTAAAGCAACTCTAATGGTGTGAACACAACAATGCTTTATGTAAAAGTGGTAACCCCACTTGTGCTTAAACGATGAGTATGACCTATGATCAAATGTTCTCATTTGACTCCTAAGTCAATATACTAATATATAGATGATCTAGTAATCGCCAAATTGCTTGGTAGATGCTAGAGTGTTTGTGCATGCTTTGTCACATATTTCATTTGCCATTTTTATTGCGTGAGCATGTTGTATGCATATTTTACTCATTCGAGGACACCCATTTGTTGTTTTGATTGTTTGGCTCTTTTTCTTTTGCCAAATGGATGGATATGAATGCCTAAGAACTCCCTCTAGCTATCTATGCCTTCCTCGTCTCAAACTATATTCATGCTGCATCACAAAGTTTGATCAAGTCAGATTCGAACCACTCTGTGTGAGGAGCTGTCGGAGTTCCCGATTCATCATAGGCTTAAACCTCCAAAACCTCTTTGTGCATCTCGATCTGACCGATTCATCCTTTTCGGTCCTACTGAGTCACTAAGCTAATCTAGGGTTTTCAATCTCGGTGCAACCGATTAGAACCTTTCGGTCACACTGAGTTGTAGTAACTGCTTGCAGTTTTACATCTCGGTGCCACCGAGTTGTTCCACTCGGTCACACTGACAGGGTCAGGTTATATATACCGACGGGCCAAATTTTGGAAATTTTTCCGAACCTCCTCGCCCGCGCATAACCTACTCTGCCTCTTCGGGTCTCCGGATCGTCCTCTCGTCGCTAGCGACCTCCCGCCGCTGGTCTCCGCCGCTGTCAACGGCAATCTGCCCTGCCGTTGCCACCGTAGCAAGTTCGCCGCCGAACTAGGGTACGAACTTAAACTTTGTGCTAATCCATAACTCTGATTCTTAGCACATTGCTTTGCCATGATTGAAATCATCCTTTCCTGCGAAAACATCCCGTAGATTAGTTTTGGTTTGAAAATTTAGGGTTAGGTCTCCGTCGAATTCACCTCGGACTGACCGAGTTGTAGAAATCGGTCTCACCGATTTGGCTTAGTCCAGAGCACATGCATTTTCGGTCTGACCGAAAATTGCGAATCGATGTGACCGAGTTCGATTCTCTGTGAAACCCTAGCAGTCTCGATACCACCGAACTGTGACTCGGTCTGACCGAGTTCACTAGTTTAGGTTCCAAAAGCTGCTTTGGTATCACTGAGTTTACAAATCGGTAGATCCGAAATGCTTTCTGTGAAGAACTAAAACTAAGTTTTTAAGTCATCTATTTTGCAAAAATCCTGCACTTTGTGATGCTCATCTACTCTACCTCATCTATGACCTATTCACAGGGTCTGATGTCAGAGTATTTGCAGAGATGTCTGATCAAAGTGATAGCTAGAACAAATCTGAAGAGCAGGTGCAGATGAGTGAGGGTTCAGATCCCTCTAGCAGTTATGATGATGGCAGCAGGAGCACTTCCAGCAATTTGCCAAAGGCTGCCACCAGGACAAGGAAGAAGAGGAATTCTGACTCATAAGATGAGGACTATGTAGCTGTTGAAGATGAAGCCACATCAAAGGAAAAGGTGCTGAAGAAAGAGTATGGCACAGCTGCTGAAACAAAGCCTGGTCTGAAAACAAAGGCTCTAGTAAGAAGACAGCCCATGTCTAAGCCAAGAAAAGTTGTCACAGGTGAAACCATGAAGTTCACCATTGAATCTGAAGAAGCAGCTGGTGAGGATAAGAAGAAGAAGAGGGCTAGAACCACTACTGCCAGAGTTCTTGGCAAGCCCTCAATGAGGAAGGATTCAGAAGAAGAAGAGGAAGAGGATGTTGCACCAGCACCCAAAGCTCAAAAGCTTATGGGGGATGAAATCAAATCAGGGCTGCTCCATCTAAGCCCAAATCTACTCTCAAGGCTGTTGCTCCAGCTCCAAACCCTAAACACAAGAGGAGCACTAGGAACATGCCTGCTGAAGAGAAGAACAAGGCCCCAGTGCCTGAAACTGCTTAAGAAGAAGAAGATGACTCTGTTGTATTAAGGAAGCTGAAACCAAAGTTCCATGACCATACTGATGCACACCCAGTTGCAGAGAACATGAAAATCAGGAAGGATGCAGGATTGAGACTATGGAGACAGTCTGAACCATATGCTATCAGGAGAAGGACTGCTGTGGACTACAGGTTTCACACTAAGGAACAACAGGACTTCTATGTGACAATTCTGCTTGACAATAAGCCCATTGTGTGTGACATGAGATGGATTAACTTGGAGTTCATCAAGGAGAATGAGGATCACTTCCCTGGTGTGCATGATAGCTTCAAGGCATGTGGAGTTGACACTTTTGTTGCCCAGAAGCTCACCAAGTGGAATGATGAGCTCATCATGCAGTTTTACTCTACTGCCCACTTCTATCCAGATGGAAGGATAGTATGGATGTCTGAGGGTACTAGGTACTAGTCTATAGTTGAGGAATGGGCCAAGCTTATCAATGCTCCTGAAGCACATGAGGATGACTTGGATATTTATGCAGAGAAGAAGAAAGACCACAACACAATGGCCAACATGTACAAAGAGATCCCATATGCTGCTTTGGATACATGTAAGTTTGGATCTGTTCACTACTTGTTGTCTGGTCTGCGAACTACCAACTTGATCTTAAGGCACACACTGCTACCCAAGTAAGGTGATCACAAGATGATCAGAGGACATGCAATAAACTTGCTGCATATATTTGATGTCCCACAGAAGTTCAAGGTCATGAGTCTGATTGTTGAGACAATCAAGAGGACTGCTGCTGACCAGAAGAGAAGCTGTGGGTATGCCCCACAACTTCAGGAGCTCATCAACTCAAAGATGGGCAAAGGCAAATACATTTTGGATAAGGAGCACCTGCCCATCTACCCTGAATTTGAAGATAACACAGTGGTGATGAAAGGGAATGAACCATCTTCAGCTCAAGCACATGAGAAGAGAGAGAAGGCTAAGGCAGAGAAGGCTGCAAAGATGCCAACGGTAGAGGAGGCATCTCAGATATTCTTGAAGTGCAAGAAAGACTAGCTTGGATATCTGATTCAATCTACCCTTAGGATTGAGAAGGGCTTGGCCACTCTAACAAAGAACCAGGAAAGCTTGGAAAGGATTATTGAGACAAAATTCTATGACCTTGATGTCAAGGTGACAGAGATCCAAACTGCAGTTGAGCAACTTCTGGAGGAAGCTGAGGAGAAGAAGGGCAAGTCTACCATAGATGTTTTTGCCAGAGTGCCTAGAGGACAGAGATCTGCTGCAGTGCCAGTGACAGACACTAGAGCTACAGCATTAGCACGAGCAGCAATAGCTCCAGTTCCACCTCCAGCAGCTACTCCACCAGCTCCAGCTACTTCATCTGAAGCCTTCGTCCTTAGAGTTCTCTCAACACCACCTCCCGAAGATCAAGCCTGAGAGTCGTTTAGCACTATGCATTTTGTCGGATTTCGGGTTCCGGCAGACCCTTGAGGTTCGAACATTGGGGTGCGCGCGGAGATTTCTCCTTCTACCTACCTGCACCCCACCGCCTCGCTAAGATCTAAGCTATGGAAAGAGCAGCACAAGAGACACATGGTTTATACTAGTTCGGGCCACCATTGTGGTGTAATACCCTACTCTAGTTTGTGGTGTGGTGGATTGCCTCTTGGGCTGATGATGATGAGCAATACAAGGAAGAATAGCCTCGCGAGGGTCTGTTCTTGGCTGGGGCAATGAACTGCTAGGAGGAGTTCAGTCACCCTTCTCTCTCTCTGTGTGTGATGCTACTCGATCCGATCCCAGCTTGTTTCTGGATTGGCCGATTGCCTCTACCCTGGGGGTGGCTAGTCCTATTTATAGGCAAAGGCCCTGGGCCTCTTCCCAAATATTGAGCGGGAAGGGCGCCAACAATTGGCCATTTTTAAGGGGAACATCTGGTACACTTATCCTAACTAAAGTTGGTCCTCGCCTACCAAAGGCTCTGGTGGTGACGCTGGCTTGGGCTCCACAATGACTTCCTCCCTGCTGTTGGGCTGGTCTTGGTCTCGTTGCACCGAAACGGGTGCCTTTGCTTGATGCTCTCGCCTGCGCTTGCTCCCTTTGCACCAAAGAGGAAAGGAGGACACTGCGCGGGCTGGCGCCCGCCTGGCGCCCTTGGTCCTCATGGCTTGCGTCACGGGCACCTCGTGAGGTACCCCGCCTTGATCTCTCCGCCTCCTCGCGAGCCAGCCTGATGAGGCCATGCCTGAGGAAGCTCCGTGTCGTCCGCCCCGTGAGGCTTGGCCCCTCGCGAGGCTCTTGGGTCTGTGTTGATGAAGATGGGCCGTGCTGGGCCCCCCTTTGAGCCACGCCGCAGGCCGCCGGCAGGCAAGTCTGGGGACCCCCATTCCCAGAACGCCGACAGTAGCCCCTGGGCCCAAGGCACGCCCGGACTTGGCCGTGCAGGGAGGCGAAAGGGTAAGGGCGAAGCGCCGCGGGCCCTAACAGCCTGCGGCCCTGGGGCGCCTCGTGGCGGTTGATTGGACGTGGGCGGCACTGTTCCCCCATGCCCCCTTATTTTGCACCATGCTAGGCGGACTCGTAGTCGTACACAGCCGCACCCATTTCTGTTGCTTGAGCGCCCTCTATCCTTCCTCCTCTCGAACTCCAGCTTCTGTTTTCAACCCAGTCTCGAACCTTCCCCCCCTTCCCATCGCCATGGCTCCGACGAATAAGGGAAGAGGGAAGAAACCCATGCCTCCGCCTCGCTCGCCGCCGTTGGCGACCCCTGCCGTCGACCAGTCGATCATAATCAATCGAGAGGACTTGGGCAAGGTCAGCTCGGCTCTGGCCACTATCTTCAACGAATGCGGGAGGACGACGGCCTGGCCCGAGTCTCACTTCTCCATCGACAGGATAATCACCGAGGTCCAGTATTTTGCTGACGCCCTGTGGGCGGTTCTAGTACCCCCCTTTTCCGATTTCTTCAATGTCGTGCTTTCCCACTATCAGATCCACATGATGCATCTGGGTCCTGAATCCATCACCCTTCTTTCGGTCTTCGCCTTTGTTTGCAAGGCAATGATGGGCATCCTTCCTTCGGTTGCCTTGCTGCGTCACTTCTTCTCTCTGCGCCTTGTCGACCCTACCCAATGCTCGGCGTGCGTGAGCTTCGCTGCCGCGTCTGAGAAAGCGGCCTCAGGGATTGACTTTAGGCTCCCTCCGCCAGCGGCTGGGTTCCGCGAGCGGTGGCTGTATGTGGATGTAGGGGTGCCCGGCCCCCTGCTATCAGAGCCAACTTCGCCTGCTGTCCCCAATTCGGGCTGGGGCCAGGAGACGCTCGAGTGCCCCGGCTCGTCTTCGTCTAGCACCGCTTCGCGTTCTTGAGGTCGCTTGGCGTGACAGCGCCCAAGGTGGTGAAGGAGTTCCTGCTACACCGCATTGCTCCTCTCCAACGCCACTCCAGCCGGATGTGGGCCTTCAGCGGGAGTGATGATCGTATGAGGCTCCAGGAAGCGAACCTGACGCCTGAAGTGCTGAGGACAGTGCTCTTGATCCTGACTGGGGACCCCAACCCTGGCAGCTTCCAGCAGGGAGGGGCCTTGCTGTACCTCTGCCAGAACAGGGGCGATTTTGTGAATCAGATGCCTATCTTTGATGAGTGGGTGTCGCGCCCTGCCGGCCTCCAGGGGCCTCGCGAGAACTCAGTGATGGTGACTGCCCTTCTAGTTGGCCAAGGCGACTCTTCCTGAAGTGGCGGAGTAGGGAGGCATGAGGCGCCAGAGGCCGAGGGGGCTCCCGGCGGGTGACAGCGTCGGGCGATGCTCATGAGGGAGCAGCTCTTGGGGCCCGTGCTACGGAGGCTGAGGGCGGCAAGCAGCTTCCCTCAGCGCCTGTGGCTGAGGCCCCTGAGGCTCCAGTCGCTTCTCTTGGCGAGGCTACTGGCAGTACGCATCAGGCAGGCGCCCCTGACGCGGATCGCCTTGACGCTTCATCCTCGTCGCAGGTTGATCCCTGCGCTCAACTCTTGGGCCGCTTCCGCGTGGACTTTTAGGCCCTCCGGAAGAGAAGGGATGCCCTGGGCGACGATTACCCTTGTCGCCTGCTGAAGCGTAGGAAGTACTTCGCCACTGATGAGTAAGCCTTCTCCTTTTCCAGCTCCCGATCCTTCTGTTGCTTTTACTGATCCTTGCTCCGCAGGCCCCTTCCAGCCGAGCTCGCGGAGATGGCTGAGGTGCCGTCCCCCTTGGCTTCGCCCCCTCTACCGTCCTCAAGCTCTCCGAGCAGCAGAGACCTTGTGGTGAGGCTGAACGGAGAGGCGAACCGTCCCGAGGTGCATCGAGGCCCTGCGCACCTCGCGATCCTCCTTCGCGGGCCTTCTCGCGGCATAGCCAGCCTGCCGTGGGATTCTCGCCTTGTCGTGGACTGCGATTGGCTGAGGCGCTCCCTGCGCTCTTCATCTGGGGACGGGCTGGCTCCAGGCCGGGCTTCTGGCGTGGCGTTCCCGGCCGTCGCGAGGGTGCCAGCCCCCAGCCCCCTGCCCTGAGGGGGAGTGCTGATTCGTGGCCCCGAGCGCTTGCTTGGGGCAGATGATGGTGTGGAAGACGTGCTCGAGCGCGACCGGGAGCGTCGCGCTCTTCGCCAAGAATTCCTTCGAAGGGCGGCTGACGTGGTGAACCTGCATGGTGAGGAGCTTGCTGATGAAGACGCGCGCCTTGAGGCCGAGGCCCTGCGCCTGGCTGTAGAGAGGCGTGAGCTGGAGGGCGCCATCGCCCTTGCGCGCCATCAGGGCGATCTTGACGACGAAGAGGCCAAGGCGTCGCTAGTGGCCTCTCGGGAGGCCCGATCTCGGGCCGCTGAGGAGGCCCGGGAAGCTGACCGGCGGCGAGAGGCGGTGGAGGAGCAGGCTCAGGAGCTCCTGGCCCGGTGCCACTCACAGGAGGAGCAAGTGGAGCTGCGCGAGGCAGCCCTCACATTGATGAAGGTGGCCTCTGGCGACCCAGCAGAGCTCCAGAAGCATGAGGAGGCGCTGACGCTGGAAGCTGCCGAACGTGCACGCGAGTACGAGCGTCTGGAGACGAGGGAGCGCTTGGTGACGCAGGCGGAGGATGATGTCGCTGCACGGGAAGCCCGTGTCCTCGAGGAGGTCGGACGTCGGGTGGCGATGGCGCGCTTGAACCTCGAGCGCGAGTGTTAGGAGAGGCTAGGGTTGATCCGGGCCGAGCTGAAGGTAGGACTACTGCCTTGAGGGCCAAGCTGGAGGAAGCGACGCGGCAGGCCGATGCTTTTTGGGCCGCCCTTGAGGTAGCGCAAGGGGAGTCAACCACCTCCTAGGCCGAGGTGCTCCTTCTTCGCCATCGGGTGGAGGAGGCTGAGGCCGTCGCGCGCCAGAATGCGGACGAGATACGTCAGCGGCGGATCCTGGAGCATGAGCACGGCCCCGTGCTCACCACGCTCCGGGAGAGAGCCAACACAGCCTTGGGCAACATCTGTGAGGCGGCTGTTGGCGAGCCGCACGCAGTCAACTACACCGGCAACCTTCAGTTCTTCACCGACGTGGTGACGCAGCTGGAGGCGCGGTCGGTCAGGGCCGACAGATTGGTGGAGGAGAGTTGCCGCGCCCTGCTCGGGCGCACCTTTTCTCGCGTCTTCAGCCATCTCAGGAACATGGATCCCCACTTCAATTTCGACACCGCCATCGCCCCAGTCCCCCAGGCCGTCCGAGACGACCTGGCACACTGGGTGGAAGACAATGTGGATGCCCTTGTCAGGGCCTTCGCTTCAGACAACGACGGCGTGATCGTGGCTGCCGACGAGGGCGGCGTGGTGAACGGCCCTGACCCTGCTGGCGGCAACGCAGACTGCGATGGCGATTCCAGCGACGCCAGCAACGGTTCGGGAGGTGCTCCTGAGGACGCATTGGGGGATTTATCCGACTGATTATGCATCGTTCCTGCTTCCTTATCCTGCATGAATAGAACTCAGGTTTTGGCCTGATGGCTATTAGAGTATTTTGGGAGGGGGAGCGCCTCATGTAAAACTTGTGTTCATCGTATTAGTAGATGTTACATTGCCCATGCGCCCGCGCCAAGTAGTGGGCTAAGCGACGTGCTGGTTGGCTAGTTTACCTTCGTTCCGTGCGGGCCCTGAGGTAGCCTGTGGGAGGCTGTGGTGTCCCGAGTGTTCCCTGATCGAATCCGTAGGATCTGCAGTAAAAAAAACCCTCCTGAGAGGACGTGGCAGCGACAGTCTGGGCTGCACGCGAGCTAGGCCTGACCCGGCTCGCGAGGGGCTCATGAGGGGAGGCAGCTGAGGCGAAGTGGTAATCAAAACGCGAGAAATTGCTCGAACGAGACTAAGCACCCCTTCCCCGAACACACGCAAATCTCAAATTCGAATCCAACTTAAATCCAGCGGGGGAAAGTGACAACCAAAGGGAAAAGCAATGAAAGCAGACAAAAGGCCGCATCCGGCACCTTATCTAGTCTTGGACGTCTTCTCACCAGCGCGGAGCTAAGTGCTACCACTGGGCGTGGGAGGGAGCGTCAGGGCCTGAGGCCGGCACCCCTGAGACTCCGGGGCGTGTACAGCCCCACTCATTATTACGTGAGAGTGTCACGGGGCGGCGAGCATCACAAGCACTGGGCCTTCTTCACAGGTACCGGCCTTGCTTCATATCGCCAGACGAGGGCCCCGCCTTGCGCCACACTCTAGTGCCATCAACGACGACCGGAAACCAGGACGCCGCCGATGGGGTAGAGCGGTCGCCAGCGGTTCCCCCGACGACCACGGGTCTTCTGCCAGGGGCAGGCCCTGAGGCACCTCCCCAGTAGAGGGCCTACCTCCTGAGAACACCTTGCTCCGAACGCCGCGGTGGTGATGTCGGATCTCGGCCCCTCTCCTGCAGCCCCCTGCACCCTCCTCCCGAGGGGTAGGAGACTGTAGGAACGGGGCAGCTGCTCGTTGTGGCGACCTGCACGTCCTGCAATCCATGATTAGCGTATGCCTGCTCCTGAGGAATTAGCGGTACCCGATAATCGTTGCCTCCAGCGTGGCCAGTGGGACCGTCCCGGGGCTCCTGGAAGAACTCAGCTTCTGGCGCGTCATCCCCCCAGCTTGGGCTGAGGAGCGAGCCTTGTTCGCCCTCGTGAGGGTGCCCTTGGTCCATCATGTGGGGCGCGTATTCTTCTGGCGCCGTCATCCCGAAGGCCATGCCGTAGTGCTCCGTGTGCCATGCAGCTCTCCTTGGCGCGCCCACCGAGGGGTGGTAGTGCGGCTGTCCACTAGGGCCGTGGGTCGCGCCGAGTCCTTCTTCACGGACCGGGAGCGGGGGCTGCGCCGCCACCGGTCCGGTGCCGACAGCTTCGCTGGCGTTGGAGTAGCCTTGGAGCCCGCGGGCGCGCGCAGAGCCCCCGCGCGGGCCGCCCTGGGATTAAGATGGGAGCTGGGTGCAGAAGGGGTGGGCCCCCGAGGCGGCAAAGCCTAGGAGCTCTGCCACCCGCTCCAGCAGCACGTCCCGGCCACCCTCCAGCAGCCTGCACTGCAGCAGCTCTCGGGCCACTGTGAGCGCGGCCCTCGAGTTCGCCTGCTCCCGGCGGGTGTACGGTGTCATGGTCGCGGCGTGATTGGAGGCCCTTGCTGCCGACCGCGCCTGCCATGGTGTGAGAGCTGTCGAAGTCTGTCTGCATCGCCCGCGGCCTGCAGCGCCCTGTGGACCGCGAGCTGCCTGGGGCACGGGGTCGCCCGAGGCGAGCGGCTCTGCGCGGGCGGGCCACGCCACCCAAGGATCTGGGTTGCCCGCCTGGTCGCCGGACATGGTGATGATGACGCGATGGGACACGAAGCGGTAGAAGGTGGATTCCGGCGCACCCCTACCTGGTGCACCAAATGTCGGATTTCGGGTTCCGGCAGACCCTTGAGGTTCGAACACTGGGGTGCGCGCGGAGATTTCGCCTTCTACCTACCTGCACCCCACCGCTTCGCTAAGATCTAAGCTATGGAAAGAACAGCACAAGAGACACAGGGTTTATACTAGTTATGGCCACCATTGTGGTGTAATACCCTACTCTAGTTTGTGGTGTGGTGGATTGCCTCTTGGGCTGATGATGATGAGCAATACAAGGAAGAACAACCTCGCGAGGGTCAATTCTTGGCTGGGGCAATGAACTGCTAGGAGGAGTTCAGTCACCCTTCTCTCTCTCTCTCTCTGTGTGATGCTACTCGATCCGATCCCAACTTGTTTCTGGATTGGCCGATTGCCTCTACCCTGGGGGTGGCTAGTCCTTTTTATAGGCAAAGGCCCTGGGCCTCTTCTCAAATATTGAGCGGGAAGGGCGCCAACAATTGGCCATTTTGAAGGGGAACATCTGGTACACTTATCCTGACTAAAGTTGGTCCTCGCCTGCCAAAGGCTCTGGTGGTGACGCTGGCTTGAGCTCCACAATGACTTCCTCCCTGCCGTTGGGCTGGTCTTGTTCTCGTTGCACCGAAACGGGTGCCTTTGCTTGATGCTCTCGCCTGCGCTTGCTCCCTTTGCACCAAAGAGGAAAGGAGGACACTGCGCGGGCTGGCGCCCGCCTGGCGCCCTTGGTCGTCATGGCTTGCGTCACGGGCACCTCGTGAGGTACCCCGCCTTGATCTCTCCGCCTCCTCGCGAGCCAGCCTGATGAGGCCGTGCCTGAGGAAGCTCCGTCTCGTCTGCCCCGCGAGGCTTGGCCCCTTGCGAGGGTCTTGGGTCTGTGTTGATGAAGATGGGTCGTGCTGGGCCCCCCTTTGAGCCACGCCACAGGCCGCAGGCAGGCAAGTCTAGGGACCCCTGTTCCCAGAACGCCGACACATTTTTGAACTTTTTGGTAACTTGTTGCCAAAGGGGGAGAAAAATGTATAGATCATAGGCTTCGAGAGAGAGTGTTGCCTTTTTATTCTCTCTTGCTATTTTGGTTGAAACTTTATTGTGTGCTTGCGTGACATACTACTTTATGTCCTTGTGAGATACTTGTTTGATCAAGTGTTTGACCATATGCTACCCTTAATGCTTGTTGGATGATATTATCTCTTATATCCTCTTATGATCATTCACTTTGCTTAGTGATGAGTGCATGTGTTTTAATGTCTATCATTTTGAGCGCTCCACCAAGATGTATGTCACATGGAAGAGTAACCCATGATCCTAATCGATTGTGCATTTGCATGCAAAAGCAAATCTTAAATAATGCACAAATTTAGGGGGAGCTCTTGCTTATCACATACTTCTCAAAGCGACGATGTTTTTCAATCATATTTATCATTTGTCGAAGCTTTGATCTATATGTTGTCATCAATTACCAAAAAGGGGGAGATTGAAAGTGCAACTATCCCTGGGTGGTTTTGGTAATTCCTAACAACATATAGCTCATCGAGCTAATGCTATTCCAAGATAAATATTTCAGGAAAGCTCAATCATTGGCATGGCATGGATTAGAAAGTGGACCCTTCAAAATGCTAAGGACACAAGATTGTCTCAAGCTCAAAGCACAAGACTCTACTTTTTCTATTTTAGTGATCCAAGATCACATTGAGTCTATAGGAAAAGCCAATACTATTAAGAAGGGATGTGGTGTTGCTTAATGATGTTCTTGCTCAAAATACTTAGTGATATACTCCAAGACCCTCCAGTACTTTCTCATATCCACTTATGTCCCAAACCAAAAAGTCCAAATCGGCCCCACCGAAATTTCATATCCGGAGCCACCGAGTTCAGTTGACATAGCCACTTCGAGTAACCCTAGTCTTCTTGGTCTCACCGATAGGGATCTCGGTCTCACCGAGATGGGATTGTAATCTCTTTGTTTCCCTTCGTAATGTTTCAGTCAAACCGGGATGAGCAATCGGTCTGACCGAGATTGCAATGCAAACACTCTGTTTCCTTTTCATAACGTTTTGGTCCAACCGAGATGAGCGGATCGGTCCCACCGAGTTTGCCTGACCAACTCTCTGTTAGTCTATTACCAAAATCGGTCTCACCGAGTTTGTGTAATCAGTCTCACCGAGATTAGGTTATGCCCTAACCCTAATGATATCGGTCCCACCGAGTTGACGTGTCGGTCCCATCGAGATGCCTAACGGTCACATTATGAACCAAATCGGTCTGACCGAGTTCTTTGAATCGGTCCCACCGAGTTTGGTAATTTGTGTTTAACGGTTAGATTTTGTGTGGAGGCTATATATACCCCTCCACCCACTCTTCATTCGTGGAGAGATCCATCAGAACATGCCTACACTTCCAACACATATTTTCTGAGAGATAACCACCTACACTTGTGTTGAGGTCAAGATATTCCATTCCAACCACATAAATCTTGATCTCTAGCCTTCCCCAAGTTGCTTTCCACTCAAATCTTCTTTCCACAAAATCCAATCCTATGAGAGAGAGAGTTGAGTGTTGGGGAGACTATCATTTGAAGGACAAGAGCAAGGAGTTCATCATCAACACACCATTTGTTACTTCTTGGAGAGTGGTGTCTCCTAGATTGGCTAGGTGTCACTTGGGAGCCTCCGTCAAGATTGTGGAGTTTGTAAGGGCAAGGAGATTGCCTACTTCGTGATGATATACCCTAGTGAGGCAAGTCCTTCGTGGGCGACGGCCATGGTGGGATAGACAAGGTTGCTTCTTCGTGGACCCTTCGTGGGTGGAGCCCTTCGTGGGTTGAAGTCTCCATCAACGTGGATATACGATAGCACCACCTATCGGAACCACGGATAAAAAATCTCCGTGTCAACATTGCGTTTGCTCCCTCAAACTCCTCCGTTTACCTTCATATGCAATTGTTTTACATTCCGCTGCTATACTCTAAGAATTGCATGTGTAGGTTGATTGCTTGACTTGTGCTAAGTTGCTAAAATCTGCCAAGAACTAAAGGGAAAAGGATAGATTTTTATTTGGTCAAGTAGTCTAATCACCCCCTCTAGACATACTTTCGATCCTACAACAGGACCCCGATCGATCGAGCCGGTTGGGGCTGGATGAACAGGACCCCGTGGAGGGCTAGATGAACAAGATGACCCCGTGAAGGGCTGGATGAACAGTAGACGGTGGAGGGCTGGATGAACAATAGCCCGTGGTGGGGTGGTTGAACAAGACCCCGTGGAGAGAGCTGGTTGAACAATAGCCGGTGGAGGAGCGGTGGAGGCTGGATGAACAGGAGCCCGTGGATGAATAGTCGTAGGTGGAGGCTGGAGGAGGTCGATGGTGGATGAACAGGAGCCCGTGGAGGCTGGAGGAGGTCAACGGTGGAGATGAACAGTAGCCCGTGGAGTCCCGTTTTGCGGTACGCCACACCCCTCCCGATGAACTTGACCCCCGTTTTGACCGTAACGCTCCAACAAAGTCCGTTTCCTCCGTTTTGCGGTACGCCACACCCCTTCCGATCAATAGGACCCCATTTCGACCGTAGGAGGTCCAACACAAGTCCGTTTCCTCTGTTTTGCGGTACGCCAGGCCTCATTTCCATCGGTTGTTCCGTCCAAGCCCTCCCGATGAACATGACGACGCATTCCGTTCCGACCCAGCCGGTTGGCTCCCGATGAACATGACGACGACGCTGTTTCTCCATTCAGACCCAGCCATGTACACGAGCCCTAGCAGTACGTATGCGTGAGTAGGCGTTCAAGACCCCGCCCGTATGTACGTATGTGGCCGTATTTTCTTTCTTGCACATTGGCCGTTGTACGTATGTGTACATGCTACGTGCGCGCCTCTACTACGACACGTGCGCGGCTCTACGTCGACCAGTATGTATGTACACGTTCGCGACCAGAATGACAACGGTACGTACGCTTCGACCAGGTGGGTCCCGACTGTCAGGCACTTCCTTCCGTGCGAAGATGTAGCTAGTGGGTCCCAGCAGTTAGGGGGGCGAATCGTGTTTTTTTGCCCGAACGCACTTCCTTGCGTGCGAAGATGTAGCTGGTGGGTCCCAGCAGTCAGGGGAAATGTTTTTTTCGTGAAATACGGTGGCCCGTCTGGTGGGTCCCTGCTATTAGGTGGAGGAATAATTATTCTGCGCGTAGTGAGGAAGCATTTCCTTGCGGCCGCGGTGGACCCAGCTGTCAGCCTCTCCATGTGCAGTACTCTTCTGATGGAAGTCGTTCCTTGACGACGTTGACCACGCCGCGCCGAGAGCACCAGGGTGGTGGACGACGGCGAGGCGTAGGAAGGGGACGACGCGGAGCCGGGGAAGACGCGACAGTGGATGCCCACGTGGAGAGGAGTACGAGGATTCACTGGTTCGGCTGCGGTGTGAGGTTGCCGTCACCGCAGGGCCTGGCCAGCGGTGGGAATAGTAGGGAGCAGTGAGGCCTCTGTGGCAGCACAGCCGGC
Organism: Aegilops umbellulata; assembly: GCA_032464435.1. Lineage (NCBI taxonomy): Eukaryota > Viridiplantae > Streptophyta > Magnoliopsida > Poales > Poaceae > Aegilops > Aegilops umbellulata. The sequence continues at coordinate 291,649,240 of CP136054.1, read as the reverse complement.
CATGGGAGGCAGGAGCATGCGGCATGACCGGCGCTGCTTTTGGCGGCTGGTGCAAGAAGACCAGAGGTTGAAGAAGCACTACGGCCGTTGGATGGACATCATACAGTCACTAGAGCTAGAATCGTTCATATTGACTAAGTTGACAAAGCACTCCGTCCCCGTCAACTTAGTAGGCCCACAAGTCAGCCACCCATTATGGTGGGTCCCAGCTAGCAGGGGGTATTCATTTTTTTGTTCGTAATAAGGAGGCACTATCTTGCGTGCGAAGATATAGCTGGTGGGTCTGACCTATCAGTGGGGGGAATGTTTTTTTCACGAAATACAGAAGCCTTTCCTGTGGGTCTTAGCTGCCAGATGGAGGAATCATTATTTTGCGCATAATAAGGAGGCATTTCCTTGCATGTTGCCGTGGACCCAGCTGTCAGCCTCTCCACGTATAGTCCACTTCTGATGGATGTCGTTCATTGACCACGTTTACCAGAGTGCCGAGAGCACCAGGGCAGTGGACGACGGCGAGGCCTAGGAAGGGAACTACATGGAGCTAGGGAAGACTCGGCAGTTGTTTCCCATGCGGAGGAGTACGAGGGTTTATTGGTTCATCTGCCGTCCCCGGAGAATAACAGCAGGTGTGGGTGAGTAGAGGGATGGCTAGGCCAGCTATGGGAGTAAGGTGGGGTGGTGAGGCCTGCGCGGCAGCATAACCGGCCGCGGGAGGAGGGAGCAGGCAGTCCCGCCGGCACTTGTTTGAGTGGCTGGAGCAGGAAGAGCAGAGATTGAAGAAGCACGACAGCCATTGGATGGACATCGAACAGTCACCGCTCTCGTGTGTTGAGTAAGTTGACACGGTGTTGCATGTGCGTCAACCTTTTCTTTGGAAAGCATACGCGTCAACCTATAGTAGGCGCACAAGTCAACCTCAAATCTGCGGAAAACAGCATACATCACATCTGCCATTATTTCTAATAATGTACAACCCATTTGCTAATTCTTGAGAATTTTTTTGGAGCCCATCTTCTTTTTGTTAGCATTACACCCCATATTGTTGCTACGGTTAAAAAGTATACGGAATTTTGCATATTTCAGTGCGGTCAACTGTTTTTAATCCCGAAATATCGATTCACATTCAAACTATTTTGAAAAATAATTTTTATAAATATAAAATCCAAATAATTGTCCACGCATAAAAATCAATGGAATTTAAAATCTTGTAATGAAGAAAATTGAAACTAATTCCTGGTTTCATGTGTTTTAAAAATGTACAACCCATTTCTGGGCAAACCGAATGAAACTCTCCACGTCTTCAAAGATTTGCAGCCAGCAGGGCTGATAAAGCAAGTAGGCCTCGTTTGGGTATTTCTTTTAAAAAATAGAACTGGGCTAGCCATTTTCAGCAAGAAAAAAACACAACTGGGCTCATGATGTGGTAAACATAAATAAAACCCTGGCTAGACGGGCCACAGCCCCCGCACAGCCCCATTGTTACCCTGATCCGTCACTAAAACTAGTATAAATAACAACTGCTTGTTCCTCAAAAAAACTGCGTGACCTGCTGGGTCCCTGGTGTCAGCCGCTCGTAGTGTAATTCTCTCATTTATTGACTACGTTGACAATGGCGTAAGCCCCAGATGTCCAACCATTAGGAGGAACCATATTTTTGGGCTTGTAATATAGAGGCACTTGCCTGCGTACTGCCATGACGCTGGTGGGTCCCTACTGTCATCCTCTCCACGTACAGTCATCTCCTTGTCCTCTCGGTTGTTGACGACGTTGACAACACAAGAGGGCGGCGCACCGCGCACGGTGAGCGAACCAAGGCCGCAAGGCGGAGGATGACGGCGAGGCCTCGAATGGAAGGAACAGGAGCCGTGGAAGATGCGCTGGTCCAGTCACAGTCGGAGGGGAGGACGAGGGTTGACTGGTTCGGGTGCGGGTGCATGTTGGGGCTGACGTCGCCGGAGAATAGCAGGACGTGTGGGGGAATAGAGGGAGGGACTGGCCAACATTGGAGGGTACGTACGGTAGGGCAGCGGAGGCACAACAAGCCATGGGAGGCGGGAGCAGGCAGAGCCGGGGTGGTTTGGATTGGGTGGCTGGAGGAAGAAGAAGACAAGAGATAGAAGATACACGACAGATGTTGGATGTCAATCCAATGGCCGGTAGGCCGAATCGTTTGTTGACTGGCTAGTAAGTCGACACCACCTTGGATAGGCTATTCCTCGTGGGTCCTAAATGTCAGAATCCAAATCTGTCACGGTCATGCAACCTTTTCTATGAAAATTTATTGCCCGTTTGATGTGCTAGTTCGAAATAAGTTTGTGGGTGCCGGTGGGGGCTAATCACTTGGCTTATGTAATGCACAGTGGGCTCAAGTAGCCGGCGAGAGTGATGCTATTTCCTTTGGTTGGGATTTGTTACAATATTTCACTCTAAATTAAACGACTAGCAAGCCATTTGCCTTGTTTCAAAGAAAATATGACAGTCACAGCCGAGTTGAAAAGGGCAAGAACATCTAACTCCAGCTTACAAACCGTACAAAAGAACGAGGGTTAATTGTTAATTAGGTTTACAAAAAAACCCAGGCAGAAAAGGGCAAAAACATCTAACTCCAGCATTGTTTTCGGCAGTGATAGTCAAATGGATCGGTCAGGTCCATAGAACGAACATCCTGGGTCATAAAATTTACTGGATTATGACCACAATATGTTGTAAATAGAAGCCCAGCATGTTCAGAAGCTCTTTTGCCCACCTGAAACTCCTATTTTTGCTCTTCCACATACCCATCCGTCAAAACCATGCTGCTGATAAACTTAAGCCTGATGGACAATAGTAACCTCGCATTCACCAGGAAGAATGTGACAAATCTAGTGTTTGCACGGTTGGATACATACCGTTCTAGCGTTATTGTCTTCAATCGAATCTCATGAGAAGTGAGAAAATCCTGATGCCTACGAATCCACCGATTGGTTATAACTTTCTTACCCCGTCCTGTTGCCTAAATAGACATGAAGATTGAAAACAGTTAAGGTCTAAAAAAAGAGTGTCGAAAGAGCAACAACTGAACGGTTAATTCTAGTACACTATATGCGGGCTTCCAATGTGCGTGAAATTATCACCTTTATATACAACTTCTCCAGACATGGAAAGCAATGCAGCAAGCCAATAATCTTATTTAGATCAAAACTATTCATTTGGATATATACGATCTTGACAGAATCCAGCACCGTTGATAGGCCATCCATGGAGAAACTCTTCATTGAGCATAGAACATAACATTAGTACAAAATGTGTACTCCAAGATGATATATAACTTATGTGCGGAAATTTAAAATGCAGCTTATGGTTACAAGTGTAGATGATAATATAAAGTACCTGAAGAACTGTGGAGCCAAACACCACATTGAAATGAGCACAGAGATCATGTATTACACCCAAGGTCTCCAGTTTAGGCATAGAGAGGACGGTTATTTGCAACGGTGAATAACTAGAATGAAGGATCAACCTTTGAAGTGAAGGGGCATCTTGGATGATGAGCTGCCTTACATCAAAAGAAATTCCAATTCTTACAAGGTTAGGCGGCTTTATTTGGAGACAACCGATTCTAACTGTGAAAACAAGCACCAAGCACTCCAGGGCAGGGCAACTAGAGTGGATGATGCTGTGCAATGAGGCCTCCGATATACGAACCCACACAAGTGAAAGTTTCTTGAGAAATGGGAGTCGAAGGTTTAGTACCAGATTGTCTGGTAGGTAGCACAGCGCAAAGGTGGCGGCATGGATAGAGGAGGAAAACCGCGAGATGGACATCAGTGCTGAGGGCACAAGTACATGGCGTTCGGTATGTGGCTTCCAGGGGAATAGTAGAACTCAAGCAACTGTAGTTCTGTGAATTCAAGGGATTTCAGCGAGGCGTCCACCATGCAGGGCATGGTATGCTTGCTTAGGTAGCATGACGGGATGCAAAGGCTTTGAACAGATCCCTGGTGGGAGGAGATGATGGCTCCGGGGATTTCAAAATCATTGAAGAGAGATAGCTGACAACAGTCGAGATTAAGGGGCACGGCGCGCCGTAGAGGGCGCCACCAAATTGAGAGGACTTGGGTGCGGCAGCAATCCTTGGTGGGGAGAAGCGAGATGATCTCCCCAAGGACGGCGTCTGGGAGATCGCTGATGCGGTCCACCTGAGATTCTAAGGGTTCCTGGGATCCGGTGGGGGCGGGGTCGCGGCTTCTTCCCACGCTGCCGGGTGCGGGATCTACAACAGGCGTCGCCGCTGGCAGGAGCCTCATCTTCTTGGCACTGGGGTCAGCCGACTCCATTGACCTCGAGGGCGTCGCGTTGCGCTCACGCATTTGAGCAGAGGAACGAATGGCGAGCCTAGTTGTAGTGCGAGTGAAGAAGAAGCGGAGCTGGGGGTTTTCTATAGTAGTGAGGATGAAGGGGAGCTGGGGTTTTCTGTAGGAGTGAGGTGAGGAATTTGGGGTTACAAGTGGAGCGAGCTGACGTGAGGTGGGTGGGAGTGAGGTGGAAGAAGAGCACCCAAGTTTTTTTAGGGGGCGGTATGCTAGGTGTGGCTAGTGCCTCTCATTCAGTAAATATATGGGCTTTTGAATTGACTTTACTATTTACTAGGGTGGATGGGCTGTTTTGTCATGGGCCCAGAGAAACAATTACTACTGGTACAGTGGAGACACTCTACAGCTACCCAGAAAAACAATACTACTAGTACAGTGGATACAATACCGCTTCTAGCTCCTACTAGGTCATCGAAACGTCTCCCTCTACTGAATGTCGTTATACTTTTGTTTACCGACATGCGGGCCATGCAGCGCGCGGGCCCAAATACCATCCACCAAATTAGAAGCAGTATGCAGGCGGAGAATCACCCCGGTCGTAGTGCGACAGTAATGAGCCGTCGTATCACAAAAACCCACCTCCCCGCAGTCTAAGTTTGACGGACGAAGCAACCATCATTTCACTCTTCACTGAATCCCCTTCTCCCTCGCCGTCTTCAAGAAAGGCAAGAATCGCATCTGCCACTGTTCTTCTCTCCCAACAAAGGGAAGGTAAGTGGATCCGTGATGTTGGTAAATTTTCATTCAGAGAAAAAAAGAACTTTTGCAAAGCAGTAACCGATCCTCACTCTATTGCGATTGTGTTTTCCTTTCAGTGGTCTGCTATTATTCGTCAGTTTCATGATGGACCAAGGAGAACCACGCAAAGATCTGCAAATATTGGAGCAGACGCGGGAGGCTGATCTCCACGAGACAGAGAGCTCCAAGAAGATGGAGGCAGCCACCGAGCCGACCCCAGATACGCTCACGGCCACTACTGAGATGATCAACACCCCATTTGAGGTTACAGCCCCCGTGGCACTGCAGGAGCAGTTTTCCCCCTACGAGGATGTGTCCCCCCCCCCCCATGAGCTGCCCAAGGTGATTTTCTTCTTTGCCGATCTCGATTGTGGTTTTTCATCTAAGTATGTGGTGATGAATAATGAAAAATTTTATTAGCTTCGATACCATGCTATACATAGTGGTTTAAATAACTTGTGTTTCTTATACTGGAAAGTAATTCATAATTTGTTTCTGTTTCAATTAGAGCCCTGATGTAGACAATGATTGTGTGGTTTTACATGTCACTCGCTATGAGGCGGATGACCTGAATATACGCACGGGGAAAACAGAGTTTTTAGGATGTTGGATCCTGGAAGCCATTTGCGCTTATACCAATGAAGAGTTGTATTCCAGCCTCATTGTTGTCAGGCGTGTTGTCCAGGGTGTACTGAAGCACAAGAAGTTCAAAGCTACTCCTTCGTTTGTGAGGAATACTGTTATTGTCACGCTTACGCAGGAAGATGACATGGCATGCCTCCACAAACAAGTTTATGAGTGGCAAGGCCACAAGGTTGTATTCATGAAGGTTCACAGGATTGAGCTGCTCCCGGACGTCCTCGATGATGTTCATGGCAAGGTCCGTCTTGTGTCCAGCCCAAATTAGATCGAGGCATGAAATAGTTGCCCCAGCTAGTGTTTAATAGTAGTTTGGATTGTGTCTAATTATCCGAACCTTGCCTGTTATCGAGCCCTCTGGGGCTAGTACTTTGTTTGAATCCGTCTATGGGAACTGCTGCTACTTTTGTGTGCCCGTGAATCATGTGAGAACCATCATAATTGTTGCCAAAACAGATGCGTCCTCACTAGTTTTTTCATGAATATGGCATGGTAAGACATAAGTTGTCACGGTTTATCATACGAGCAGTGTGTGTTTTGATGAAATAGACTACTCGTTCGAGAACTGTGTGCCAACATATACATAAGTACTTGTAAACACTGTTGGTGCTACCCCACTTGTAAGCAGTTCTGCAAAACACGGCACATTGGCTCAGCTCGCTTCAACACTAGGCTATCGACCAGCTAACAATCAACAATCTTCTGTCTGACATATAAGCAACTATATATATCTTGTTCCAGTGGTTCATGTAGTTAACTGTGGCCACAATGTAAATTCCAAATGTTCACACGCTAGTCCGGCGTTCATGTGGAACACTCACATTAAACTTGGCTTCATAAAAAACTTGAAAATCATAAGTTAAGCAATTTTATACATCTCAATGATTCATAGAAAATAACAAACATATACTAGTTCACAGCAAAAGACAAAGTTGTGAGAAGGTTTACAAATCAGGAAAAAACAAGTAAGGCTTCTGCGAGCAAAGGGCCTCCCGGGGGGCTTAAATTTCCTGGAGTTCACTCTGGTTTTTTCTTGTTGCCACCATCCAGGGTTAGGTTCTCTCATTCCAGAATAACCAATTATAATTGTGGTCTCAGCTGGAATGCTGAACTGAACCATGCAGTGTACTGACCAACTCAAATGCTTGTGCATTCCACTAAATTTAAGCACCGCTATTTGCGGAAATAAACAGACCACAATGCCTCTTGTCCGCGCACCTATCCAAAAAATTGCCGTGCAGTCGTGCCAGCTAGTCCTCGTTCCATGGATGAACTGGTAGAAAGTGCATTCCGGACTAGGATGCAGTTGTTTTCGCTCGTCCCTACACTGCAATCAGGAAGTAAAACGTACGAATCAAGTTCTTTTATATTGCATTGGTCATTCTACCTAGTAACTACAAATGTAGGAATACCTGGAAGACGGATGGTTAGACGATGGCAGCGAGGGATAGCCATCTCATTTTGCACAGTTCTACTAAAACTGAGGTGTGTGTGCTTTTGATTGCGCGGATAGAAACGATACAGAGACAGACATCCTGAAACGATATGGAGACAGACATCCCTGTTTGCACAAATACGAAATACGGTTATTTAAACAGTGACAGATATTTGCAGTGGCATATGATTAACAATAGCATCTATTGTCTTATAATTCACACTAGATTGACATTATGAAAGTGTCCTTAAGTAAGTAGCATCACATCACATCAACACTGCCACTAGATTAACATGCAGAACAATAGCATTAGTATTACTGTCATGAGAGTAGCACATGGTCAGTAAATGTGCAATCAAATTTGTGTAGTTCCACTGGGATGAAGCAATGTTAGCGGTGTGAGATTTAAGTGTAACTGCAAAAACACAATTCATGGGAAATAAAGCAAGACGGGAGCACTTCATAAAATGGTGGTGGCATTGCTTGAATTTATCGACAGCACTAGACCATTACTTATAGTGACATTAGGTGGCATTGCTTAATGCTTCATGTGAGTTTACATTAACGGTAGCAATATGGGTGTAGGGACAGCAGGGGCATAAAGTGGTGAGGCAGATGCGGTTGCCGAGAGCGGCAAACACTCAGGCAGCATGTCTGCATTTGTCCCATTTTTATCTCCTCGGCAACATTTTCCTATGTGACCACAGGAAATCTAAACCTCTTCATTCTCATTTGCGTTGTCCCCCAACTCCTGTCACTTTCTTTCCTTTTTCCACCAAAAGATAGGTCCACTTCCCCCCACCCTTCGCCATCCACCATGCTTTCTTTGTCTTTTCAACCAAGAGACCGGTTGGGAAGCCAGTATCTACTACTTTCCCCCGTTTCCTCTTAGAACCAAGTCCTAGATTCATGCTACAACTTTCCCACTTTCTTCCCTGTTTGAACCAACCCTTAAAGTCGACTGTATGAACTAGCTTTACCTCTAATAATAATAAAAGTCTAGGTGGCTTTGGAACAGTAGACAGAAGTAGAAAAAGATCCACACGAAGCCAAGTGGGGAGCTGGGGCAGTAGAGCAAGGCAGGTTTCGATGGAATATATACCTGAGGGTCGTCGGCATGTGGCAAAGACGCTGTCAGGAGGCCGCATCTTGGCCATAATACCACAAGGAGGAAGAAGGGGTCGGAGGCCCTCCCGAGCCAGTGCTCTCTCGCAGAGAACGGCACGGCCGCCGATCGGGACGCGTGGGCAGCCGTTGGTCTCCTCCCTCGTCGCCGACGACAGCATGAACGATGCACCTACACCCCTGCCCCGGTCAAGGTTGTCCGGCTGGATTTGTTGCCAGCCATGAGCTGAGAGAGAGTGTGGCCACCTATGTCTTCCTTAGATCTGGAGAGCATGAGAGAGTGAATGAGAGGAACCCTAGTAAAGCAAGCGCTAAGGCTCCTGCTTATATATATAGTGGAGTGATTTTGGTGTACCAGCTTCAAAAAATGTGTTCCTACGTGTACCCGCGAGTGGGTGTGAGAGAACTAGTGCGTGCGTGCACCGCTTCTCTTCGTGAGAGTACAATATACTATGCCCAAAGAACGTTCGCCACAAGAGTAATAGTATAAGTGTGTGACGTGTGAGCTAAAATAAAATGTGCGCGATGTCTTTTGTTTTTTAGAAGTTCTGAGGGTAGGGTGTGAAGAGCACATATGTGTGTGACGTCTACCTGCAGATAGATGGTGGGTGCGAGAGGACTCGGGAGAGTCTTGACTCGTGAGGGTGTATGTGCATGAGAGAGAGGGGGGCACGGGTCAATGCAATGCATGTGTCCATAAATCATTATCCGGCAAACGTTCACCACAAGCCTTTTCCTGACGAACGCCGTAAGCACCGTTAGATCGGCATCTGATAGTGTCAGTTTTGGCATGTCATTTAACAGAACAACCACTCCTCCTACAAACAAATCTTCCACGTGAGTGTTAGCAACTACCGTATGCTCCCTCCATTCCAAAATGCAGTGCATATAGCTTTATTGAAAATTCGAACATCGTAAACTTTTACCGAGTTTTTGTGAACCAAATTGCACATGTAGAATACCCTGTATATATCATTTCATTCATCTTCGAGAGGTAACTATAAAGATGGGGGAGGAGTCTACAAAGAAAGACCATCGTATCACCTGCAGCAATTTCAACCATCCTTTGGTGTGGAGGAATACCATAGGAACTCTATATGATATGATTTTTATAGGATTTTTTCCTTTAGAGCCAATTGGTTCATAGGAATAGATTCATACACTCATTTCAAAGGAAATAAACATGATATCATTTCTATAGCTTTAGAGCCACTTGGTTCATATGAATGGATTCCTATACTCCCATAATTTCAAAGGAAAATAAACATTAGCGTATATTCAATAGAAAAGTTCCTATGATATGAACTAAATTACATATCTTTTCTAATCCTTCCTCATAGGAATTGAAATACATGTCATCTCTAGATTCAATAGAAAAGTTCCTATGATGTGAACCAAATGACATCTCTTTTCCAATCCCTACTCATAGGAATTGAGATACTCCATGTCATCTCTTTCCCTACAACTTCCATGTACACATCTTCTATTCCTAAATAGCTAGTACAACCCACTAGTAGCTTTTTTCCAAGACATGCAACTATGGCACAAGAACTATATAGTGTGCGAATAACTTTGAAAGATGTTCACTGGATGAAGCTAATCCGACAGTGCAGAGATGGCAAATCCGAGCACTACTGGCCGTTGGACATCATCAACATTCCACCAGATCTTCCACATGTACAATTTAGAAGACTCCATGGTTGAACTTAAGCATAATGCACAAACCTCAAAACACAAGCACTTCTCCTTTGTTCTAGAATCTTCCGAATCATAATTGAATTTTTTCTAAATGAATTGCCATTATTTGTTTTTTACTTTATGCTTTAGAATGCAAAACCCCATGAATCTTAACATTTTTATAAAACTAATTGATTTTGAATGAGATGAACTATAAGAACTAAACGAACATCTACATCATGCATATATGACTCAAAGATTTACATGCTATAGTGTGTATTTATTCATAATTTGGTTTCGAAATCTCATGAGTTCAATGCATGTGTACCTAACTAGTTTTGAGTAGAGTAGCAAATTTCACGCGGCCCCGGGTATATCAAAATGCAGGGCCCATGCATCATTGCCTTTCGGTCGAACCTACGTACACAATTTGTTGTACATACTATATCTCCACTCGTCCCCGAACCCAAAATGCTGCCTCGTTCCCCTAAAACCAAGCAGTCCACACATATTTAAGGCGTCGACTCAAACTCAATCCCTCTCCCATTTACTACGACGTGGCCCCACATGCCGTAGTAGTACTCCTACAAACCCTACCGCCGCACGCATCATCGATTTTCTTCAAGAGGACGAGGGAGAAGCCGATTTGTAGTGGAGGCGGTTTCAAAAAAAGGATCTCTAGTGGAGACCCCAACCCTAGGGTGCCCTAGGTAGCTGCCGCACACATCATTGGTTTTCTCTTTTCTTTATGCTCTTACGCCCTAGAGTGAAATGATGGGTGCTTCGTCCGTCCAGCTTAATGAGGGAAAGGTGGGGCTTTGTGATTTGACCCCTCATCGCTTATTTTCTACTACTGCGGTGCTCCGACCGGGGTGCCTCCAATTCCAACCGCTGCTCTGAATTGTAATTTGGTGCATCGCTTGTGGAACAAGACGGTGGATGAGCCACATATCGGCAAAAGGGGCCCTGTTGAGTGTGTCGCCATTTCGTGTGTGGACTGACCCTGCTTGAGTTGCTACGCCAACACGACAGGAGCAGCCTACCATTTGGTTTTGCTCCTTGGTGAATCCCGACTATATTGATCCAAAAAGATACGTACTGAACTACCCTCTTGTCGGGGGGAATCGGCTTCCTCGGACACCTATGGGGACCGAGCCCCTTGCTGGTTCGGCGGGGGGCAGAGGTTGCACAAAGAGCAGATCGAGGCGGTGCACACAGGGGGATTTTACCCAGCTTCGGGCCGCAAAGATGCGTAAAACCCTACTGCTGCTTGGTGGATTGTATTGTGTTCTTGCTCGGGAGCGCGCGGTGCTACAGTACACGCGGGCCGCCGGCGAGGTCGAGCGTAAAGATTCGTCTCCCCCCTCTACATGCGCATGGGGCCTCCTTTTATATGCTCAAGGGGTTACCCACAGGTGGCAACGTAGGTGAGGGAAAAAATGGTAGAATGTTGTAGTGGGTACAGCTGCCTGCACAGTGGCTGTACAATGCTATCATACCTAACTCTGACGGCGGGGGACAAGGGCATTAAATGCCCATCCGCGTCGCCCAGACGGAGCAGGGGAGTGGACCGTCAGGAGCGCCATCGTTTGCCACGATGGCTACTCTGTCAGCTTCGCTTCGCCACCGCATGCCCCTCGCTGCTCAGCCTCCCGCCACGTGCGCCTGGGATGCCCCCCCAGAGCGACACGTTGGTGGGTGAGCTGGAGCGCAGGCACGAGGTGGTAACTTGCCGCGGTGGATGTCTTGTCGCGCCCGGGAGCTTGTTGCTCACCGGGCCTTGCCGGGGCGCGGGGCGCACCGTGGCAGGGTCCTTGTCGTGCCGTGGATGGCCTTCCCGGCAAGCTCCTCTTGCCCGGGTCTTGTGCTTCGAGCGGCAGTCCCGGCAAACTCCTCCTGCCAGGACCTCGCTCTCTTCGGGTGGCCTTCCCGGCAAGCTCCTCTTGCCGGGGCCTTGGCTCAAATACTTTGTTCTTGAATGGCCCAAGAGGGGACCATTGAGGGTCTTGGTGATCGCCTGGCAGGCCTTGCCGCGGGGTGCTACGACTGCCCGTGCACAAGTTCGGGGTACTAAGGTACCCCTACTTTAGTACACCGACAGGAGCCCCAGGGCCTGGGTCATACACGGTGCCGAGCGCTGTTGGGCCAGGCCCAAAACAGTGCACGGGCACGCGCGGCCTGGGTCACGATACATCTTTTTCTGCGCCCACCACGTCCTCCCCGAACGGCACGCGTCGAATGCGGCATCGTGGGGGAGAGGCGTGCATGACGTGGGTGGCGTGCGCGGGGCCGAGCCCTGCAGGCATGCGTCACGTCGCAATAAATGGGGACGGTTCGTGCCATCTTCATAAGAAGAGGGAGGTGTGGAGGCGTGGCTCCTTCGCTGGATGGGGCCGAGGCACGGTTTTCGAGGCGCCCGTTCCCCACGATCACGGGGTGGGGGGGAGGCCGCCCCACCCGTCGCCTCGGCCCTGCACGTCAGCCACGCGGCCTCCATGCACCTGGAGTTGCGGACGGTGGAGGCGGGAAACCGGGCCGTCGCGGGTCGAGGGAGCAGGCCGGTCCCGGTCGCCTGGCCTCCCTGCGCCCTAATTGGTCGAGCGGGGCGGTCGAGTCCCCACCCTGCTCCTTTATAAGGAGCAAGAGGGGGGGGGTGACGGGAACCCACACTCCTCCATATCTTCCTCCTCTGACCCCCTCTCTCCATTAGCCATGGAGAAAGGGAATCCGGGTCCTTCATCGGTGGCGGCGAGGGTTGCCACCAGGCAGCGCGCCCCTCCTCCCCTTGCACCCGCGGTGGCGGAGCCAGCCGCAAGGGGAAGGGGGAGGGGGTGAGGTCGTGGACGAGGGCGTTGACGAGGCCGCGGCGCTCAGGGAAGAGGCGGGCGGGGCGACACGCCGTCCTCGCCTCCGCCAGCGGCCCTTCTTCCCACGGTGGTCCATCTCGGGGACGATCCTTGCGAGTTCTTCGTCAGGCTGCGCCGGGCGCCTCCTCGCCGACTCCGCCTTCCGGCTCTTTTCGCGAGCGTAATGGAGATGGAGCAACCCGAAACGCTAAGGTTGCGCATGAAGGGTTGCGGGATCAGCGGCACGCGGGTCCACGTCAAGTTCGCAGCCCCCGGCGTGGTGTATCTTGGCCGAGGGTGGAAGACATTCGCCCGGATCCACACCTTGACGGAGGGGTTCACCTTCCATTTCAAGTTGATGGAGGGGGATCTCCTCTCCGTCAAGGCCTTCGGGGACTTCGGGACCCGGGCCAGGTGCTGCGTGGATAGCTCATCCGACAGCGAAAGCTCCTCCTCGAGCGAGAGCGATGAGGAGGGGAGCGACAGCGACGACGAGGGCAGCGGTCGTCTGGATGACGGGTCCGACTAGGCGCCGGTCGCAGCTCCGTGTGGCACCGGCGACCCCATCATCCGGGTCGCCGGCTCCCTGAGCTTCTCGGGGTCGTCTTCCCGGGCGGCTGGAGTGGCGAGGCTGCGGAAGAGGAGGAGGACTGGCGGCAAGGCCGTCAACTCGGAGTACGAGGGCTAGGTGCCCCCGACAGCGTGTTGACGTCCCGCTGCCTCATCTTCGAGCTCCATCTCCGGCGCCACTGCCACCATCCAGCCTCCGGATCCCCCGGGGCGTTCTCTTGGTGTCTTCTGCCACCCGTAGCTTGCCTAGGCTCCCCTTTTGCCCTTTTCGCCTCCTTGTCCTACCTCCTGAGGAGAGAGACAAGAAAGGGATTACGGGCACCTCATCTTTTTTCAATCTGTAAGCCTTCGGGCCTTAGTTGCATTTAAAGCTTGTAATCCCATCTTTTCATGTTTTTCATTCTCTCTGAACTGTACCTGAGCGGAATGTTTTTGATGAAAAGGGGGAGTTTGCCGGGCCATTTGTCCCGTGGGTGGAACCCACGCCAAGGAGCGAACCCTTTGTATCGTTAGGATAGACATTTCTTCGCCCGGCAACAAGCCCTGCCGTCTTCCCGCGCCGCTCGGCCCTTCTCACGCCTTTGGCGGAGGCGGGGAGAAGGCGGGATCCGGCCCCCCGCTTCGCCCCTTTGCCGCCGAGACTACTACCAAGACGGGCCCCAGGAACGCGCTCTGGGGCCTGTCATCGAGGGAGCACGGCAGCTTTTAGGGGGAAAAGGGTTTTCGTATTCCACAGTTCATGAGAGAATGCATGACAAGGGATGCGAAAACTTATCTGGGATTGCCGCCCCCGGCAGCTTTGGCTTGCCGCGGACGAATCTTCGTACTTGCAGCCCCCGGTAATACTGGCTTGCCGGGGACCAGATGCTGGCCCGCCCTTCTTCTTTTCTTCGCCTTTAAGTGGTCTGGCCAGGATGTACAAACCCCTGTGAACCAAAGGGATCGAAAGAACAGGAAAAAGGACGCAGACTCGACCTCTAAGCTAGGGGTTAGCAGCTGTCAGGCACTGTCAACCCTAACCAAGGACGAGACTCGACTCAGCATGCATGCTAAAACTTAGGGCGCCAGCGCTTCATTTCTGCTGCTCAGGGTCTGCGCCTGGCTTTGCACAAAGGATTACATGCAACTGCGGCAGGACTTGTACAAAAGGTTGGTTGCCGGGCGGGCCCCGACAACCGCGCCTTACGGGTAAAACTTACGAAGATGCTCAATATTCCAGGAGTTGCTCACCAGAGTGCCATCTTCGGTCTCGAGGCGGACAGCGCCAGGCCTCGTGACTCGTCTCACCCGGTAAGGGCCTTCCCACTTCGGCGTCAACTTGTTATGATTCTTGGCGGATGGGGCGCGCTGAAGAACAAGGTCGCCTTCCTCGAAGCTTCTGGCTTTAACTTTGCGGCTATGATAGCGGCGCAAAGCTTGCTCGTAGCGTTTGGCTCGCACAACAGCCTGAAGACGATCTTCCTCAAGGAGCAGCGCGTCATCTTCACGCAGCCGCTCTTGCTCAAGCTCATCATAAGCGAGCACTCGAGGTGACCCGTATACGAGTTCCGTGGGGGTAACTGCTTCTGCTCCATAGACTAGAGAGAATGGTGTCTGGCCAGTGGCTCGATTTGGCGTCGTTCTGATCGACCAAAGAGCCACCGGCAGCTCCTCGATCCAGTTTCTTCCACACTTGTGCAACCAGTCAAAAGTTCTGGTCTTGAGCCCGCGCAGTACTTCGGCGTTGGCCCTTTCAGCTTGACCGTTGCTCCTGGGATGAGCAACAGAAGCGAAGCATACCTTGGCGCCGAGATCTTGGACGTATTGCATGAAGGCGCGGCTCGTGAATTGCGTATCGTTGTCGGTGATGATCCTGTTGGGGATCCCGAAGCGGCAGACAATCGACCTGAAGAACTTGATGGCTGACTGTGCTGTCACCTTCCTCACTGGTTCCACTTCCGGCCACTTCGTGAACTTGTCGATTGCGACGTACAAGTACTCAAAGCCCCCGACAGCTTAGGGGAAGGGGCCGAGGATATCGAGCCCCCAGACCGAAAATGGCCAGGATAAAGGGATCGTCTAGAGAGCTTGAGTTGGCTGGTGTATCTGCTTGGAATGGAACTGGCACGCTTCACACTTGGTTACTTGTGCAGTCGCATCCTGGAGGGCTGTCGGCCAGAAGAAGCCTTGCCGGAACGCTTTGCCGGCAAGTGCTCTTGCGCCAATGTGGTGACCACATATGCCTCCATGTATCTCTGCCAACAGCTGCTGTCCGTCTTCCCGGGGAATACACTTCAATTTCACACCGTTGCGCCCTCTTCTGTATAGTGTGTTGTCGACGAACTGGTACATACTGGAGCGCCGGGCTACTCTTTCCGCTTCTTCTTGTTCTTCGGGAAGTTCTCCGTACTGGAGGAAATGGACAGTCTGCCGCGCCCATGCTGGAGCCTGCGGCTCGACAACAAGGACTGAAGGCACTTCTGCCGCTGCGGGAACGTCTGCTTCTACGGCGAGGATCTGGGGCTCGGCCGGAGCTTGACGTTCCTCGGCAAGCTTGCCGGAGCAAAGCTTGTCGGGAGCGCCTGCTTCTACCGAGTAAACCCTGGGGTTTTCTGGAGCAGACGGTTCCTCAGCGGTCTTGGCGTCGATCCTGGGGACCTTCTTGGCGGCGGCTCCGGGGAGCTCTGCCGGAAGATAGTCGCCGGAGACCAACTTCCTCTTCTTGATCTGTCTGGTTGATGGCGTTACGGATGGCTGAGTCAGCTTGAGCACAAAGGTCCCTGCTTCCACATGTAACTTAAATGCTGCGCACTTTGACAGGCCGTCAGCGATGTCATTCTCAGCTCTTGGAATGTGTTCCATCTGCAGGCCATCAAAGTGCTCTTCCAGCTTCCTCACTTCATCAACGTACGCTTCCATCAACGGACTCTGGTAATCCTTGTTCACTTGGTGGACGACGAGCTGTGAGTCACCCCTGACAATGAGCTTCTTGATCCCAAGTTCTGCCGCGATCCTGAGACCGGCAAGCAAACCTTCATACTCTGCAGTATTGTTGGTTGCTTGTTCCTTGGGGAAGTGCATCTGGACTACGTACTTGAGGTGCTCTCCGATGGGCGCGACAAGTAACGCGCCGGCGCCGGCGCCTTGCAGCGAGAAGGCACCATCAAATTACATCAGCCACTCTTTGCCTGCTTCTTTGGCGGGGATGCTCGTCTCTGCGATATCATCGTCTGGTGTTGGTGTCCACTCCGGTATGAACTCCGCCAAAGCTCTGCTTTGGATAGTCGAGGTGCTCTCGAACTGGAGACCGAAGCTCGACAGTTCTAGTGCCCACTCGACAATCCTGCCTGTTGCTTCTGGATTTTGCAGTATCCTCTTCAGCGGAAAGCGGGTGACAACTGTAATCTCGTGTGCTTGGAAGTAATGGCGCAGCTTTCTCGAGGCCATGAGGAGGCCGAAAAGCAATTTCTGCATACCAGAGTACCTTGACCTGGCCCCCTGCAAGAGGGAGCTGACAAAGTACACTGGGCGCTGCACCATTTTCTTCTTCCGCACCTCCACTTGCTCCTGCGCAGATTCATCCTCGTCGGGGCCAGAGCTTGTCGGGGAAGCCCCCTGCTTGTCGCTGGACGTGCTTGCCACGGTCGCTGGCTCATCATCGGCCTCCCTCTCTGCTACTAACGCAGCACTAACCACTTGATTAGTTGCCGCTAGGTACAGCAGCACCTTCTCTTGTGGTTTAGGCGCGACAAGTATCGGAGCGGAGGACAGGTATTTCTTCAGGTCCTGCAGCGCAGCCTCCGCTTCCGGAGTCCATTTTACTGGACCCGCCTTTTTCAAAATTTTGAAAAATGACAGGGCGCGCTCTGCAGACCTAGAGATAAACCTGCTGAGAGCCGCGATGCAGCCGGCAAGCCTTCGCACGTCCTTGACACGGGTTGGTGCCTCAATCTGCTCGATGGCCTTCATCTTGTCTGGGTTGGCTTCTATCCCTCGCTGAGACACGAAGAACCCGAGAAGCTTGCCGGAAGGAACTCCGAACACGCACTTCTCGGGGTTGAGCTTGAGGCTGATCCTGCGCAGATTCGCAAAGGTCTCTTCTAAGTCTTGAATCAGGCTTGCCCTGTCTCTGCTCTTGACCACTATATCATCCATGTAGGCCTCCACATTCCTGTGGATTTGTGGCTCAAAAGCTGTGTGGACAACCCTTGCAAATGTCGAACCGGCGTTCTTCAGTCCGAAAGGCATCCGTACGAAACTGTACGTGCCACATGGAGTGATGAACGTGGTCTTCTCTTCATCTTCTTCAGCCATGAAGATCTGATGATATCCAGAGTAGGCGTCAAGAAATGAAAGCAGGTCACATCCGGCCGTGGAGTCAACAATCTGGTCAATGCGCGGCAAGGGAAAGGGATCTTTGGGACAAGCTTTGTTAACATCAGTGAAGTCGATGCAAAGCCTCCATTTCCCATTTGCTTTGCGCACGACAACAGGATTGGCCAACCACGTCAGATGGAGCACACCTCTGACGAGGCCTGCCGCTTCCAACTTCTTGATCTCTTCTGCGATGAACTCTTGGCGCTCCACTGCTTGCTTCCTGATTCTCTGGTTGACGGGCCGTGCGTGAGGACAGACGGCGAGGTGGTGCTCAATCACTTTCCTGGGAACGCCGGGGATGTCAGATGGCTGCCAGGCAAACACATCGACATTCGCCCGCAGGAAAGTAACGAGCGCGCTTTCCTATTTGGGGTCGAGCGTGGCACTGATGGTGAAGGTACCACCAGTGCCGTCCTCCTTGGCGGGCACCTTCTTGGTCGTTGGCGGAGCCGCCATCGTCTTCTTACTCTTGCCGGTGGAGCTCGATGGCGCGTCCTCGACGGTAGCGCAGCACTCCAGAGAGGTGCGCTTGCTGGAGTGGGCGCCAGAGCACTTGCCGGGCTTGTGACCCACTGCGGCTGCTGCTTCCCGGTAGATCTTGTCGGCACAGATAAGGGCATCCTTCTTGTCGCCGGGGACAGAGATGACGCTTATCGGGCCTGGCATCTTGAGCATGTTGTAGGCGTAGTGAGAGGCCGCCATGAACTTGTCGAGCGCTGGATGGCCGAGAATTCCATTGTATGGCAATGGAAAATCGGCGATGTCAAAGGTGATCCTCTCTGTCCTGAAGTTCAGCTCGCTGCCAAATGTTACTGGCAGCGTTATTTTCCCCTTCGGTTTGCTCCTTCCCGGGTTGATTCCTTGGAACGTGCCGGTTTCTTCGAGCTCGCTGTCGGGGACTTGGAGTTTCTGGAGCACAGCGGAGGAGATCAGGTTCAAGCGGGCCCCGCCGTCAACCAGCATCTTGGTGACCTTGAGGTTGCGGATTGTTGGCAAAACCAACATCGGCAAGCACCCGATCACAGTAGTGCGATCAGGGTGTCCTCAATATCAAAGATGATAGGCGTGCTAGACCATTTCAGAGGCTTACGCGACTCGACGGGTGGCTCCGCTGCATTGACTTCCTGCGCCCACTGCTTGAGTTGGCGGTGAGAAGTATGCAGGGTGGCGCCGCCGTCTACGCACAAGACCTCTGTGGCTTTCTGAAACTCTTGCTCACTGGTCTCGACGTCATCCATGTCTTCGTCTTCGTCGTCGTCTTCGGTCTTGTCGCGGCCGCGGGGAGGTCGCTCCGCTTGCCGCTGCTTGTCCTTGTCGCGGCGTCCTCCCTGGCCGGGGCTCTTCGTGCCTGATCCTCCGCCACCTCCTCGGGCTATCTCCTTGTCGCGCCGCTCGTACTCGGCCTTTTGCAGCTCGACGAGCCGCTCGACCTGCTTGCAGCTCTGGAGGCCATGGCCCTTGGTGCGGTGGATCTTGCAGTATTGTTTGCTGGTGCCGTTCCGTTTGTTGGCGGCCGCCACGGCCTGGCAGTGGACGCATCCGGCAATCTCCTTGCCAGAGCTGCCAGCTTGGGCCTTCTTGGCGGTGCCTTCATCGCCGGACTGCTCAACAACCAGTACCTCTTGGCTCTTCTTCTTCTTGTTGCTCCGCCGCCGGCCCTTCTTCGCCGGGGCGGTATCCTCACTGTCAGATCCTCCCGCTCCAGCGCTCTCTCCGGGGAGTTTCCTTATTTCCTCAGCACGGGCACACTCGTCGGCCAGGGCGTATAGCTCGCTGACGTCCTTGATCTTGCACATCGCCATCTCCTCCCGCATCCTGCGGTTACGCACGTTCTGATGGAACGCACTAATGACCGCGGCGGGGTGGACGTCTGGGATGTTGCAGTGTACACGGCTGAATCTCTGGATGAACTTGCGCAGAGGTTCTCCCTCCTTCTGGACGAGCAGGTGAAGGTCGCTTGCTTGGCCATGGGGTTTGTGGCCGCCCGTGAAGGCGCCAACAAACTGATGGCACAAGTCTGTCCATGAGGTTATGGAGTTGTCCGGCAAGTGCATGAGCCAGGATCTGACGTTGGACTTGAGCACCAGCGGGAAGTAGTTGGCAAGGATCTTGTCGTCTCACCCCCCGGCAGCCTGCACCGCAATGGTGTAGATGCTGAGGAACTCCGACGGATGCGACTTGCCGTCGTACTTCTCTGGCACGTCTGGCTTGAAATTCTTTGTGCTGGGCCACTGGACTTGCCGCAGCTCACGGGTGAACGCAGGGCAGCCCACTGCGTACGGCAGGTCGCCAGGTTCCCCTGGTGCACGCATGTCGACAGAGGGCCCAGCACGGTGGTCTGATTGACGCCGCGCTTCTCTTCGACGCTCGATGCGAGTACGAGTGTCCTCTTGCTCTCTCTCGTGAAGAACTTGGCGTTGATCGCGACGAGTTCGCGGATTTGACGACGCGGTGGAGTTCTTGTCGTGGTGATTCCCGCGAGTCGGCGATCTTGGCCTCCGGGGCGGGGAGTGGACGGTGGTCGCACCCCCGCCGGTCCTGGCGCCATCCGTCCTCGCCTGGCCGTCTCGCCGCGGCTGCGACGCGCTGTGCTGCCGCGGGGTGTCGCCGTTAGCGCAATCGATGAGGCTCTGTATCGTGGCCCTCCAGTCGTCGAGCTTGTCCGCCGTTGGAGGGTAGTCTAGGAGCAGTTGGGCTCGCGCCAGAGCTTCTGCTGGAGTGGCGGGCAGCGGCGGTGAACAGCGCGTGGAGCTGGATGTGCTCGAACTTCTAACTACGTTAGAAGGAGCAACACCCGGGCCAGGCAGCCGCGCCATGCTCGCGCCAGCGCGTTGGTGCGAGTGCTGGCCTTGAGCGCCCTGGGATCCGCCGGCTCGATTTGGGTCCAGCGAGCGTATGGTACCGTGGGCGCCAAGACGCTGCTGGTCCCGTGCTTCCTGAGAGGGGCGCGGTGCATGTTCGGACGCCGTGGCACCGTGAGCTGGCTCGACGACGCCCGTTCCGCCGCCGGTGCCGTCCCCGCCACCCGTTTGCTCCAAGGGAGGCGGGTTCGACGCGGATGGACCGGCCACCTCTAGAGCCTTCTTCTTCGGTGGCATGTCGCTGAGGATGAAGGAGATCTAGCTGGTGCAGACGCCGGATCAGGTTCGCGCAAGTTCGACGCCCCCTACCTGGCGCGCCAAAGATGTCAGGGGGAATCGGCTTCCTCGAACACCTATGGGGACCGAGCCCCTTGCTGGTTCGGCGGGGGCGGAGGTTGCACAAAGAGCAGATCGAGGCGGTGCACACAGGGGGATTTTACCCAGCTTCGGGCCGCAAAGATGCGTAAAACCCTACTGCTGCTTGGTGGATTGTATTGTGTTCTTGCTCGGGAGCGCGCGGTGCTACAGTACACGCGGGCCGCCGGCGAGCTCGAGCGTAAAGATTCGTCTCCCCCCTCTACGTGCGCATGGGGCCTCCTTTTATATGCTCAAGGGGTTACCCACAGGTGGCAACGTAGGTGAGGGCAAAAATGGTAGAATCCTGTAGTGGGTACAGCTGCGTGCATAGTGGCTGTACAGTGCTATCATACCTAACTCTGACGGCGGGGGACAAGGGCATTAAATGCCCATCCGCGTCGCCCAGACGGAGCAAGGGAGTGGACCCTCAGGAGCGCCATCGTTTGCCACGATGGCTACTCTGTCAGCTTCGCTTCGCCACCGCATGGCCCTCGCTGCTCAGCCTCCTGCCACGTGCGCCTGGGATGCCCCCCAGAGCGACACGTTGGTGGGTGAGCTGGAGCGCGGGCACAAGGTGGTAACTTGCCGCGGCGGATGTCTTGTCGCGCCCGGGAGCTTGTTGCTCACCGGGCCTTGCCGGGGCGCGGGGCGCACCGTGGCAGGGTCCTTGTCGTGCCGTGGATGGCCTTCCCGGCAAGCTCCTCTTGCCGGGGTCTTGTGCTTCGAGCGGCAGTCCCGGCAAACTCCTCCTGTCAGGACCTCGCTCTCTTCGGGTGGCCTTCCCGGCAAGCTCCTCTTGCCGGGGCCTTGGCTCAAATACTTTGTTCTTGAATGGCCCAAGAGGGGACCATTGAGGGTCTTGGCGATCGCCTGGTAGGCCTTGCCGCGGGGTGCTACGACTGCCCGTGCCCAAGATCGGGGTACTAAGGTACCCCTACTTTAGTACACCGACACCTCTCCATCTGTTTTTTAGGCGTCTCGGTTTATAGGGCGTGCACGTAGTTCTAGGTCATCCATTTGACAAACTAAATATGATTTACTATGTCACAAAAATTATATCATTGGATTCTTAAGCGGATGTAGTTTCTAAACATATACTGTTCATCACATATATAGCCAGTTAAATTCTCAACCTAGAACAACTTGCATGCCTTGTAAACCGATGCGGAGGAAGTATAGTAAAAATGAGGTAATTTTACCGAGCGATCGGCGGGGGAGCATGGCCTGTCATGCGGTCCCACATGTCATGATGTACCAAGCTGATACGCGTGTCCCTCTTGAGGCAGAAGCAATACTACGTGGTTTGAGATAATGGCGCACTACTAGAAAAAGGGCTACTAATGGCGCATTAGTGGTGCGCCATTAGTACCACGCCATTAGTATATTTTACTAATGGCACACCACTGGTGCGCCATTAGTATCTGGTATACTAATGGCGCACCCCAGATGCGCCATTAGTATATACAACAGTGCGCCATTAGTATGCCTCCCAGGGGCCATGTATACCCAGGTGCTTTGGCATACTAATGGCGCACGACAACAAGATGCGCCATTAGTAACTTCGGCATACTAATGGCGCACTGCTCAATGATGCGCCATTAGTATCCTCTGGCATACTAATGGCGCACTGTGATGTGATGCACCATTAGTATGAATATTAGTTTTTTTTAATTTTTTAATTTTCTGTTTTTTTGCACAGGTTACAAAATGTATAATTGGACAAAATATAGACAGCACACATCAACAACAGATTCATCAAATACAATAGAAGATTAGTCTCTGAATACAATTCATCATATTAGTCTCCGATTACAATTCATCATATTAGTCTCCGAATTGAAAAGACCGAACAAAGATAGAACATTATATTACAAGTCTTGAGACCGCGAGTAGCGAGTTTGTCTTCACATTACAAGTTGATATCGATCATCTAAACTACCATCCAATAGAAGAGAGCTGCGGTCATCACGATGAGCATCATCACGATGAAACTCGTCTTCATCCGGTTCCTGCAACGCTCCCTCCCCTCTCCCGCTAGATAGCGGGCGTATCTAGATTCGGCCTCGGCCCTAGTGGTGTACCCTTTGTAACTGTTACCGCTGAGTCGGTGAACCTGTCTCCGACACTCCTCCCAGTCGTCGTAGACTCCAGGAACCTTACCCTTGTACACGACATACGACGACATTGCTATGCACTAGCCAAACGAAACGTTAGTACCAATTCACAGACAATACATAAGCAATATATAAGTATGCAACAGAACGATCGGAAGAGTAAAGCAAGACATTAATAGCATCGATTACATCTAAGTTGAACGACTCTCAAAACCAAAGAGACATACTACAAGTTCATTAAAGTTTAATTACAACATGAGCCAATCGATGTTTCAGAACTAGACACGACATCACTACTTTCGACTCGACTCAAGGGACCGGAACGTGGATGAAGCCGTCGTCTATCGTGGGAGTCATGAAATTACGGGCGTTGTCACCCTGCATTTGTAGCATTGTGTCGATGTCACTATTGGACGGTTGATTTCTGAGGTAGAACTGCCCCGAGGTACGAAGGACATCTTGATGGATGATTTCCGCAAACTCCGACTGGATGCGAAAGAATTCTTGTCTGATGTCCGCGTCCTGGATTGCCGACACGCTCGCGGCCCAATCTTTGAGTTTACTCGGTAGCAGAAGTTGATGATGGTCCCGTATGATCGCCCGCATGTGATGGATGGCATAGTAGTCACCCTTCTGACCGCCAGGCGGCTGCTTGACGTAGTAGAACATCGTATTGTGGGAGAACATGTGCTTGCCTTACTTACGAATAGGCCTGGTGAAGGTGCCTCCAGATTTGGCGTAGCCGGGGAGAACATCATCAAGAACCTTCTTGACATTTGTGTAGTCTACGTTCGACTGACGGTCCGGGTCGAAATACGTGGCCATGGAATATTTGGGGCTTAGGAGGATGAGCGTGCAATGTGTGTCACTGCAGAAATCACGGAATGTTAAAAGAAAAACGATCGAAATCTAAGAATTCATATGTTACGGGGCGGTTGAGGGGAGGAATTACTCGGGAAAGTAATGCACGAGGAAGTTATCCTTATCTGGGTTTGCCAGAATGACGTGTTCGAAGTAAGAACTCGTGACTTGCCGGTCCCCAGCGCTTCCCAAGATCTTGGCACGCATGTAGAAGGGGTCGACTATCACGATGTCCGGGGTCTTGTCGCGAATGATCCGCATCTCCATACTCAGCGAAAATAGCCGAACGAAGGTGTAGTTCAGCTTATGAAGGTTCAACATTGCGTGGATGTCATCAAACCGCAGGACGATCGTACCCCCGATGGAGTTATCCACAAAGCCCTTGCCCTCTGGCACCTTGGCCGCGAAAACCGGGTATGCCACATCCTTCTCTCTGAGACGCCGCTTCTCCAAAGAAAGAACACTGTCATGCAGACTCCGCATAGCACCGGCTGCAACATCGAGCATATTTCTCGGTAGCATCGGCCTACCCGCCACATGCACCCTCCTCATTAAATCCTCAGGTGAAGGTGGCCCGTCCTGAGCACGGATCATACTCGGTGCCGGCTGGCCCACACCCTTGTTAGTCTTTCTTTTGCGTGCCTTCTTCTTCTCCTGTAATGGGACCGAGTTCTGCTCACAGACCGCCTTCTTGAGTGTGTTGGGGCTGAGAATATTTCGCACCTTGCCTATCTGAGGCTCGGTGAAGTCGGCAGCTGGAGGCGTCTCCTGAGAGCTGAACGGCAGACGACGCCTATTGCAACTTGGCTTCTCCATGGTACCAGCTAGATCGCGCACGTCTTTTGTTGGGTTGGGTTCTTGAGAAGGAGGCCCCATGAAGTCGCCATCGTACCCATGATCGGCAAAGTACTGATCGACGTTGCCAAATGTATCGTCGTCGTCGTCGTTCTGATCCTGTGCGATATGCATGTTTGGATCCAGTGGCATAGGGATGTCCGGCACCGTTGCGGCGGTCTTGCCATGGGGCCGACTTGGCGCCGGCACGACTGGCGGTGTTGTCTTTGGGGTGGTGTCCCCCGCCCCCAAACGAATCTGGCTCTTCGTCCAAAGCAGGGGCCAGCTCAGGCAGGCGCTGAGGGTCATCACGTCATCATCGTCGGCCCCAACGGGTCGAATCGGAGGTAACAACTCATCGCAGCCTGGCAGCACCCGAACCAGTTGAACCCTAAACAAGTTGGGTGGCATCTGGGTACCATGGAACAAGGGGTTGCTCGGTTGAACGATTTTGCCCTTGGCGACATCGACCAACTCATTGTTCACGAAGTGCAGGAGAGTGCACGGAACGTCGGCGGCGCCCTGCGAAAACATGTAGGGCGTCAGGGATGCCCAGTCAAAGGCAAGGAGATGAAGTCCTCAGCCGAGAGAGGCTTAATTAGTTACCGTGATGATGGCGTCGAGCTTGGCTAATGTCGAGGCACCGCCAACGGCGGGCGTGCAGTTGACGGAGGGGGCGCTTGCTGCAGAGGTGCCGGCCGGCGTACACCTGGGTGCATTAAGCTCCCATGCCGGCGTCGGAGACACCAATGCCACCTCCGCCGGAGACACCAATGGCCCCGCCATCGCGTTCTGCGAGTTGCTGGCCGTGAAGCTAGGAATCGGGGGCGGCCCCTGTTGGCCGCCCGCAATCCACGCACTCAACCCCTAGATCAAGGTAGGCACAATGGCGGTGATCGTCGCTCCGAGTTGTTGTTGCACTTGCTCTTGGCTAATCTCCGGAATCCGCGCCACTTGTGCCTTGAGTTCTTGAACCTCGCGCGCCTGGCTTTCCGAGCTGGTCTTTTTCTCCTTTCGCCCACCAGTGTTATAGTATGACCCCCATTTTGTCGACAAGCCTTTGTCGGCCACACGACCAGATGACGTCGGCTTACTGAGCTTATCCTTGTTTTTCATCACATTCAACGCCCTATTTAGAGTGGTGTCCCAAGGGTTGCTCTTAGTCAACCCCGCGCTAGTGCTTTTACTCGCCTGCGGAAGGAATGTGAACCATTTAGAAATTTGGCTTCATTAATTAGAATGCAACCATATGGAGCTAATTACGCGGGGGTGTATTCCTTACCAGAACAAGCTCAAGCGCCCTAGTCTTCGGATCCGTGGTAAGCTCCTTTGTTTTCGGGTCCTTCTTGTACTGGGACCTGACATAGTTCCTGGTCTGCTTGTCACCGTATTTATCGAAGAGGGGCGGTAGGCCTTGCTCGGCACGGTCCGCCTCCTCCTTGTCCCATATAGGCTCCGCCACTCTGTAACCGCCGGACCGAGTGTGTGTTCCCCTAAGTTCATCTCCCGCATTTCTTTCCCCCATCGACTTGATTCGGAGTTTGCGGTGCTCGAGCAATTGATCTTGAAGTCGTTGTAGTCATCTTCGGTGATCGAAGGATTTTTCTCCTTGATCTTCTCATAACTCTCACCTTTCTCGATCATTCTCTTCACATTGCTTTTCCAAGTAGACAGGGCCTTGCTCATCTTCGTGAGGGCAGCATTGTTCACTTTATTCCCTTTGACGCTCGTGTTTTCAAATTCAGCGGGGAACTTGTATCGTTCGTGCAGCTTCGTGAAGAGGAGGTTGCGCAAATTCCCTCGGTCAGGATGCCTCAGGTTCTCGGTGTTGATCGAGACGGTGCTCCAGAGAATGCACCCGAGCTGAAGCGAGTACCCCTTGACTATTCGTTCGGGCACCGTTGGATTCCCGTCGGAGTCCACTTCAGTAACTTCCTCCTTGAGGGTGCAGAGCACGGTCGGGCGCCGGTCCTTTCGTTGCCTCTTCGGTTGGCTGCCATCTGTGCGTGCGCCGCCATCATCAGTGGTGGCATCCTCGGCGGCACCATCAGTGGTGGCATCAGTGGGGTCATCCTCGGCGGCACCATCAGTGGTCTCGGGATCGGTGGGGAAGGCGGCGTCCTCATACAAGTGAGGTTGTTCCTCCATCTCCTGGGACAGCTCCCAGAATGCCTTGCCGCCCGAACCCCCGGCCTCATCGTTGTTGGCCATGTTTCTCTCTAAATAGGAACGAAGTTTGGTCAAAAAGTTTGTTATTGTAAAGGAACAAGATCATGGTCTCATCATTTAGGGTTTGTCGACACCGAGGCATCCTAAAAGCAAAGCTTTTATCATTGAGGGTTTTTCGACGCCGAGGCACCCTAAAAGCCTAAGCTTTCATCATTTCGGTTTTTATCGACACCGAGGCACCCTAAAAGCCAAGGTTGTATAATTAATGGTTTGTCGACACCGAGGCATCCTAAAAGCTAAGCTGGGAAGGAGAATTCTAAGTTGGGCCTAATCACTTGGCTCTATTGCCGCCTATGGTTTAATGCAGCTAGAATAAAGAGGCACTTGATCCTACTTAATTAACTACTAAGATACCTCGGCCCATGCATTAGTCACAAGTACCCCATATGTCCTATTTTTAGCAAAGTCATGCTAAAATTCACGGAAAAATTCAGCATGACCTTTGCTGAAAATAGGACATATGGAGTACCCGAATTTGCCAGAACGGAAGTTAATCGACATTCCGGTAAACTCAAGGGCCTCTCGGGGTACCTGCAAAATCATTATCCCAGGTGGACAAGGCAATGTGCTACTTGCTTAAATCTCTGTCCAATGCTCTATTTACAAGACAAACAACAGGTGGCAAAGCCCAGTGTTAAAAAAAAGGCCTCCATCACAACATGGAAAATATGTTGGCCTGTGAAGAGGTGAAACAATATATGCATCTCCAGGCAGTATCATTCAACATTTTGGACAAACCACTACAAGCAATACTGGATTGGATACAAGAAGAATGTGAGAAAATACAAACAAATACAAATGCTGTCATGAACTAAAACAACAGGACCCCGGTATTAAGCAGAACTGTAACGAGCAAGTTATGGATCTGAACTGTTTAGGAGTAACGATTAAATATCAGAAAGTTCATTAAGCCTGAGTACATGTTTTTACCATAGTATTGTTGTTACTCATATTATATACAAGTATAAGGACCATGTGGATTTGCAAGGAAACTAGAGATGCACACAAGTAATGGCTTAGTAAGGTGGATGTCTTCCAGCTTTGTTTAGTTATCAGAAAATCGGTGAATGATTTCTCTTAAAGTACTATGCTAGGTCTACATAAGGCGCTCCTCCTGTCTATATGAAACAAATGGTAGGTCCTTACTATGCTAGTACTTTTTGACTGCCTAAGTTTATCCATGTACTGGACAGTTGGTATTCAGTTATGTCTTGTGGCTCGTGTTTCATTCTACAAGTTGAAATGTTTTCTCATGGGCTAGTGATTACAATTATCTACCTACCAAGTCATAACCTCTGCTGATCCTAATAAAATGTTTTTTCATTTAGTTCTTGGAAAGCTCTCATTTTGGAGACAGCACTTTGACTACCTATATATATGTAAACATTTATATTGGATAATTATATGTCAAGTGTAAATTTGTCTCAGCAAGTAGCCCAGTTTGAAAAAGCAAAAAACAAACTGAAATGATACAAAAATACAGATTTATGTGCATGAACATGAACCTGTATGTATTTGCCACTATGATCTAGAAATAAGAAAAAGGGAATTCATTTGCAATTACCTGTAGATAAAAAACTAAAGAGGCAGCTAACACGGGGGCCGTAGGGATAGGGCAGTGGGGCGCGGGGAACGCCGGGGACGCCTGGGAGTTCTAGGTGAGCTCCTTTCCCTTCCTTCACATGCCCCAGGCTATGCTCCAAATTGGGCATGGCCGCAGGAATCTGTGTGTGCTGGTGGTGGTGGTGCTAATTTTATTTTGTGGTTTGGCTGGCCGCAGGAATCGACCATCGGTGCGGCTTTCTTCTCGCAGACCCTGGCGGTCAACGATGAGACGGTCAAGTTCGAAATCTGGGACACGGCCGGCCAGGAGAGGTACCACAGCCTGGCGCCCATGTACTACCGCGGCGCCGCGGCTGCCATCATCGTCTATGACATCACCAACGCGGTTAGTATGAGCAGAGCATGAGTATCTTGATTTGGCTTACGTAGGCTTATAATTGTATGTAACTGTATTCTGCAAGAATAAGTCTGCACTAGTTCTGAGTTCTGACTGTCCATGCACTGTTCTGTGTGGTCTCTACCTGCTGACCTCTTTGTCTAAGTTGGCTTTTCTAGTGATTTGTATGAACCTATTTATGCATATGGACATATGCATTGTAGTGCTTTTACGATTCAACACTGATCTCTCATGGAATGTGTTATTTTAGTCGTGCTTTTGCATATGTTCCCTAGTTGCTTTGCTAAATGAGTAATCTGAATTCAGAACTGAAGTACGATGTAGTAGCAAAATTGAACCAACAATGAGAGGGGGAGAGGAGGAGGGGGAGCTCAGGGGGGGGCGTAGGGATAGGGCAGTGGGGCGCGGGGAGGATGTCGGGGACGACGACGACGCAGGGGAGGAGGCGACGAGGTCCGGGTGGTGGTGGTGCTCCGGCGACGGTGGTGTGGACGGGGAGAGCGGCGGGGCAGCGGCGGGGCGGCGTCACGGCGTCGGGGAGAGCGGCCGGGTGGCGGCGGGGCGGCGTCGCGGCATCGGGGCGGCGTCGAGGCGGCGGGGCGGCGGCGCGGCGTCGGGGCGGCGTCGAGGCGGCAGGGCAGCGGCGTCGGGAGAGGAGAGGGGAAGGGGATCGAGGGCGAGGGAGAGAGAGGGGATAGGTTTGGGCCGGGGAGGGAATATGGATGGGGGCGGTACAATACTAATGGCGCACCACCCCTCGGTGCGCCATAAGTACATCAATACTAATGGCGCACCTCACCCCGGTGCGCCATTAGTATTTTTTTTATTTCTGCTCGAGCCAACAGGTTATCTTCCAATTGACCTGATCCACATCAAGTTCCGTCTACTAGCTCGACTGGTCAGCAGCCAGTTCTCACACCAGGAGGTCCTGGGTTCGATTCCCAGGCTCCACAAATTTTTTTATGCATTTAAAATGCTGTTTGATACTTATTTGTGTTTAAATATGTTCAAACTTGTTTAAATCATAACAGTAATATTTTTTTATAAGACAATAATAATTTTTTAAAATATCATCAAACAGTAATGCCGGTGGAGCGGGGGAGGGTGCGGGGGGTGCGGGGGGTAGGCAGCGGCGGTTGAGTAGGGGAGGAGTGCGGGGGGTCGGCGGCGGCGGTTGAGTAGGGGAATCGAGGGTGCGGGGGGTCGGCGGCGGCGGCCGGTGGACCGGGGGGTGCTCGGCGGCAAGGGGGACCGGATCTGGCGAGGTGGGATAGCGATCGAGATGGAGGGGGATCAAGATCGAGTGTCCATGAAATTAAAAAATATTCATGATAGTTCAAAAAGTGCCCATGAAATACAATCGAGAAATGAAGGCTACGATTTAAGTACAATCGATCTTAGCTAGCTATCTGTTCACAATCTTCTTGCCCTTCTTTTTCGCAAATGGGGTTCTTCTGCGGAACGGACGTCCTTTAGGTAGGGTGGTCCTACTTCTTCTTGTGGTGTATGCTGCTGCTTCATCATCGCCGTCATGTTCGATCCTCGAGTCGCCGTACTTGTCGAAGTCTTGCTCATTGGCTACTCCATCCATTCTGATGATCTTCCTTTTGCCTCTCCTCACGACAACACGACTGGTCTTTGACGGGTCGGTAATGAAGAAGCATTGGTCCACATGGGAAGCCAGTACCCATGGCTCATTTTTCGCGGTGACGTTTGCGCCCGCGGTCTTGGATTTGGCTTCGGGTATAACCATGGTGGTGAAATACCAGTCTTCTTTTAGGACGCTCTTGGCCCATCTGACACGGAACATCGGGACCTTCTCTCCAGCATAGCTCAGCTCCCAGATCTCCTCGATCCTTCCGTAGTATCTGTCCTTGTCGTTACCGGTGTAGGATTCCATAGTTACCCCGGAGTTCTGATAACCATCGCTCTTCATGTCCTTGGCCTCGGTGTAGAATGTGTAGCCGTTGATATCATACGCCTCATAGGTCATCAGGTTGTGCTCGGCGCCCTGTGACAAGGCGAATATGAGTTGTTCTTCCGCGGAAGAATCCTCATGTAAAGGGTATGACAGAAGCTTCTGCTTGAACCAACGCGTGAAACATGAGTTGTGCTCTTTGAGTATATCTCCGTCCGTCCTCTGTTGGCCTCGGTCATTGTACGTCTTCTTAACAAAGTTTTGTGCTCTACCACCCAAGGATCGACCACGTCTATGTGTTGTAGCGCGACTAGGATTGCTCTTTCAAAGTCGGCGAGTCGACCCTCGAAGTCGACATGCATTTCACGGCGACCCTCACGGTGACCCCATCCAGCGAGCCTGCCGAGGTGCCTGTTGACGGGCAGACCAACGGGGTTCTCGATGCCTAGATAATTCGTGCAGTAGGAGATGCACTCTTCTGTCAGAAAGCCCCTGGCTATGCTTCCCTCTGGACGTGACATGTTGCGAACGTATCCTTTGATGACACCATTCATCCTTTCGAACGGCATCATGCTGTGCAGGAACGTCGGCCCGAGTTGGATGATATCCTCCACTATATGGACCAGCAGATGCACTATAATGTCGAAGAATGCGGGCGGGAAGTACATCTCAAGCTTGCATAGTATCACCACGATCTCTTCCTGTAGCCTTCTGAGTTGCCTCACGCCAATCGACTTCCGAGAGATGACGTCGAAAAAGTTGCATAGGCCAAATAGCATTTCACGGACGTGCGCGTCCATGATCCCATGGATTGCAACTGGAAGTATCTGCGTCATTAGCACGTGACAGTCGTGAGACTTCATCCCGCTGAACTTCTGCTTCGCTGGGTCTAGGTATCTGCTTATCTTCCCCGTGTAACCGTAAGGAAGTTTTACTCCTAGGAGGCAGGTGAAAAACTGCTCGATCTCCTCCTGACTTAGAGTGAAGCACGCGGGAGGGTAGTCATTTCCGGTCTTCTTGGCCTTTTTGCCTTTGCGACGACTTTCTGTGTCCTGCTTCGCCTCATCATCATCATCATCATCATCATCATATATAGCGTGAAGCTCCTGCCTGATACCCGTTGATTTCAAGTCTGCCCTTGCTTTCGGCCCATCTTTGGTCCTCTCTGGCATGTTGAGCAGGGTACCAAGCAGACTCTCGCACACGTTCTTCGTGATATGCATGACATCAAGGCTGTGAGGCACACGGTGGATCTTCCAGTACGGCAAGTCCCAGAAAACAGACCTCATTTTCCATACCTTCAGCAGCGGCTCTGGCGCCTTTCGCTTCTTTCCCGGCTCTGGCGCCTTTTGCTTCTTTCCCGGCAGTGGGCGGTCTTTCCAATTTTTCAACAGCTTGTCTATTTCCTCGCCGCTCCTCATACACGGGCGTTTTCGGAGTTCGATTTCACCATCGAACAGATCCTTGCGTTTCCTCCACGAGTCATCGTCGCGAAGCCACCTTCGATGTCCCATGAACACGGTTTTCGAAGACCCAGGATCTCTATCTAGCTGGCGATACGTTGTGTCATTCATGCACCTTACGCATCCAGAAAATCCGTGGACTACCTGCCCCACGAGATATCCGTAACCGAGATAGTCGTGCACCGTCGTGAGCAGTGCGGCTCTCATAGGGAAATATTCTTTCTCTGCGGCGTCCCACGTATTGGCTGGCGTTTTCCACAGCGTGTCTAGCTCTTCCTTCAGCAGCCCCAGATACAGATTGATGTCGTTCCCTGGTTGTTTTGGCCCTTCAATTAGCATACTCATGTGAATGTACTTCCTCTTCATGCACAACCAAGGGGGAAGGTTGTACATCCACACAAACATACGCCAGGTGCTATGTGTGCTTCTCTGGCTGCCAAACGGATTGACTCCATCGGTGCTCGCGCCCAGCACGATGTTCCTTGGATCCTTCCCAAATTCTGGGTATTCGAAGTTCAACGCTTGCCACTGGCTTGCATCCTTAGGGTGACACAGCATCTTGTCTTTTTTATCTATCTCCGGATCATTTGCGTCATCTTCTCGCTTCTTCTCCTCCCTATCCGCGTGCCAACGCAGGAGCTTTGCTACCTTAGGATCCGTGAAATACCGCTGCTGTCGGTGTACTAAAGTAGGGGTACCTTAGTATCCCGAACTTGTGCACGGGCAGTCGTAGCACCCCGCGGCAAGGCTTGCCAGGCGATCGCCAAGACTCTCCGTTGTCCCTTTTTTTTGGGCCATCCAAGAACAAAGTATCTGAGCCAAGGCCCCGGCAGGAGGAGCCTGCCGGGAAGGCCACCCGAAGAGAGCCAGGCCCCGGCAAGAGGAGCTTGCCGGGACGACCGCTCAAAGCACAAGACCCCGGCAAGAGGAGCTTGCCGGGAAGGCCAACCACGGCACGACAAGGACCTTGCCACAGCGCGTCCCGCGCTCCGGCAAGGCCCGGTGAGCGACAAGCTCCCGGGCGCGACAAGACATCCACCGCGGCAAGGCGTTTGCCGCGGCAAGTTACCACCCCGTGCCTGCGCTCCAACTCACCCACCAACGTGTCTCTCTGGGGGCATTCCAGGTGCACGTGGCGGGAGGTTGAGTAGCCAGGGGCATGCGGTGGCGAAGCGAAGCTGACAGAGTAGCCATCGTGGCAAACGGTGGCGCTCCTGACGGTCCACTTCCCTGCATCGTCTGGGCGACGCGGACGGGCATTTGATGCCCTTGTCCCCCGCCGTCAGAGTTAGGTATGATAGCACTGTACAGCCATTGTGCAGGCAGCTATACCCACTACAGCATTCTCCCATTTTTGCCCCCACCTGCGCTGCCACCTGTGGGTAACCCCTTGAGCATATAAAAGGAGGCCCCATGCGCACATAGAGGAGGACACCCATCACCACGCCCGGTCTCGCCAGCGGCTCGTGTGTACTATAGCACCACGCGCTCCCGAGCAAGAACACAATACAATCCACAAAGCAGCAGTAGGGTTTTACGCATCCTTGCGGCCCGAAGCTGGGTAAAATCCCTTGTGTGCAGCGCCTCGATCCGCTCTTTGTGCAACCTCCGCCCCCCGCCGAACCAGTTAGGGGCTCGGTCCCCATAGGTGTTCGAGGAAGCCGATTCCCCCCGACATCTTTGGCGCGCCAGGTAGGGGGCGTCGAGGTTGTGCGAACCTAATCCGGCGCCTGCACCAGCTAGATCTCCTTCATCTTCGTTGACATGCCACCGAAGAAGAAGGCTCCGGAGGTGGCCGGTCCGTCCGCGTCGAACCCGCCGCCCTTGGAGCAAACGGGTGGTGGGGACGGCACCGGCGGCGGGACGGGCGTCGTCGAGCCAGCTCATGGCGCCACGACGTCCGAACATGCACCGCGCCCCTCTCAGGAGGCACGGGACCAGCAGCGTCTTGGCGCCCACGGTACCATACGCTCGCTGGACCCAAATCGAGCCAGCGGATCCCAGGGCGCTCAAGGCCAGCACTCACACCAACGCGCTGGCGCGAGCGTGGCGCGGCTGCCTGGTCCGGGTGTTGCTCCTTCTAACGTAGTTAGAAGTTTGAGCACATCCCGCTCCACGCGCCGTTCGCCACCACTGCCCGCCACTCCAGCAGAAGCTCTGGCGCGAGCTCAACTGCTCCTAGACTACCCTCCAACGGCGGACAAGCTCGACGACTGGAGGGCCACGATACAGAGCCTCATCGGTTTCGCCAACGGCGACACCCCGCGGCAGCACAGCGCGTCGCAGCCGCGGCGGCACGCCGAGGTGAGAACCGATGGCACCAGGACCGGTGGGGGTGCGACCACCGTGCACTCCCCGCCCCAGAGGCCAAGATCGCCGACTCGCCGGAATCATCACGACAACGACTCCACCGCGTCGTCGAATCCGCGAACTCGTCGCGATCAACGCCAAGTTCTTCACGAGCGAGAGCAAGAGGACGCTCGTACTCGCATCGAGCGTCGGAGAGAAGCGCGGCGTCAATCAGACCACCGCGCTGGGCCCTCTGTCGACATGCATGCACCAGGGGAACCAGGCGACCTGCCGTACGCGGTGGGCTGCCCTGCGTTCACCCATGAGCTGCGGCAAGTCTAGTGGCCCAGCACGAAGAATTTCTAGCCAGACATACCAGAGAAGTACGACGGCAAGTCGCATCCGTCGGAGTTCCTCAGCATCTACACCATCGCGGTGCAGGCTGCTGGAGGGTGAGACGACAAGATCCTTGCCAACTACTTCCTGCTGGTACTCAAATCCAACGTCAGATCCTGGCTCATGCACTTGCCGGATAACTCCATAACCTCCTGGACAGACTTGTGCCATCAGTTTGTTGGCGCCTTTACGGGCGGCCACAAACCCCATGGCCAAGCGAGCGACCTCCATCTGCTCGTCCAGAAGGAAGGGGAACCCTTGCGCAAGTTCATCCAGAGATTCAGCCGTGTACACTACAACATCCCAGACGTCCACCCCGCCGCGGTCATCAGCGCATTCCATCAGAACATGCGTAACCGCAGGATGCGGGAGGAGATGGCGATGTGCAAGATCAAAGACGTCAGCGAGCTAAATGCCCTGGCCGACAAGTGTGCCCGTGCTGAGGAAGGGAGGAAACTCCCCGGAGAGAACACTGGAGCAGGAGAATCTGACAGTGAGGATACCGCCCCGGCAAGGAAGGGCCGGCGGCGGAGCAACAGGAAGAAGAAGAGCCAAGAAGTACTGGTTGTTGAGCAGTCCGGCGATGAAGGCGCCGCCAAGAAGGCCCAGGCTGGTAGCTCTGGCAAGGAGATTGCCGGATGCGCCCACTGCCAGGTTGTGGCGGCCGCCGACAAGCGAGACGGCAACAACAAACAGTACTGCAAGATCCACCGCACCAAGGGCCATGACCTCCAGAGCTGCAAGCAGGTCGAGCGGCTCGTCGTGCTGCAAAAGGCCGAGTATGAGCGGCGCGACAAGGAGAGAGCCCGGGGAGGTGGCGGGGGATCAGGCACGAAGCGCCCCGGCCAGGGAGGACGCCGAGACAAGGACAAGCAGCGGCAAGCGGACCGACCTCCCCACGGCCGCGACAAGAACGAAGACGACGACGAAGACGAAGACATGGATGACGTCGAGACCAGTGAGCAGGAGTTTCAGAAAGCCACAGAGGTCTTGTGCGTAGACGGCGGTGCCTCCCTGCATACTTCTCACCGCCAGCTCAAGCAGTGGGCGCGGGAAGTCAATGCAGCGGAACCACCCGTCGAGTCGCGCAAGCCTCTGAAATGGTCCAGCACGCCTATCATATTTGATATTGAGGACCACCCTAATCGCACAACTGCGATCGGGTGCTTGCCGATGTTGGTCTCACCAACAGTCCGCAACCTCAAGGTCACTATGATGCTAGTTGACGGCGGGGCCGGCTTGAACCTGATCTCCTCCGCCGTGCTTCGGAAACTCCAAGTCCCCGACAGCGAGCTCGAAGAGACCGGCACGTTCCAAGGAATCAACCCGGGAAGGAGCAAGCCGAAGGGGAAGATAACGTTGCCAGTAACATTTGGCAGCGAGCTGAACTTCAGGACAGAGAGGATCACTTTTGACGTTGCCGATTTTCCATTGCCCTACAATGGAATTCTCGGCCGTCCAGCGCTCGCCAGTTCATGGCGGCCTCTCACTACGCCTACAACATGCTCAAGATGCCAGGCCCGATAAGCGTCATCTCTGTCCCCGGCGACAAGAAGGATGCCCTTATCTGTGCCGACAAGATCTACCGGGAAGCAGCAGCCGCGGCGGATCACAAGCCGCTTGCCGCTGAAGCTCTCGGAGGAAAGGAGAAGACCAAGCCCGACAAGTGCTCTGGCGCCCACTCCGTCAAGCGCACCTCTTCGGAGTGCTGCGCTACCATCGAGGACGCGCCATCGAGCTCCACCGGCAAGAGTAAGAAGACAATGGCAGCTCCGCCAACGACCAAGAAGGTGCCCGCCAAGGGGGACGGCACTGGTGGTACCTTCACCATCAGTGCCACGCTCGACCCCAAATAGGAAAGCGCGCTCGTTGCTTTCCTGCGGGCGAATGTCGATGTGTTTGCCTGGCAACCATCTGACATCCCCAGCATTCCCAGGAAAGTGATTGAGCACCACCTCGCCGTCTGTCCTCACGCGCGGCCCGTCAAGCAGAGAGTCAGGAAGCAAGCAATGGAGCGCCAAGAGTTCATCGCAGAAGAGATCAAGAAGTTGGAAGCGGGAGGCCTTGTCAGAGGTGTGCTCCATCCGAAGTGGTTGGCCAATCCTGTTGTCGTGCGCAAAGCAAATGGGAAATGGAGGCTTTGGATCGACTTCACTGATGTTAACAAAGCTTGTCCCAAAGATCCCTTTCCCTTGCCGCGCATTGACCAGATTGTTGACTCCACGGCCGGATGTGACCTGCTTTCATTTCTTGACGCCTACTCAGGATATCATCAGATCTTCATGGCTGAAGAAGATGAAGAGAAGACCGCGTTCATCACTCCATGTGGCACGTGCTGTTTCGTACGGATGCCTTTCGGATTGAAGAACGCTGGTTCGACATTTGCGAGGGTCTAAATAAATGTGGAGGCCTACATGGATGACATAGTGGTCAAGAGCTGAGACAGGGCAACCCTGATTCAAGACTTAGAAGAGACCTTTGCGAACCTGCGCAGGATCAGCCTCAAGCTCAACCCCGAGAAGTGCGTGTTCGGAGTTCCTTCCGGCAAGCTTCTCGGGTTCTTCGTGTCTCAGCGAGGAATAGAAGCCAACCCAGACAAGATCAAGGCCATCGAGCAGATTGAAGCACCAACACGTGTCAAGGACGTACGAAGGCTTGCCGGCTGCGTCGCGGCTCTCAGCAGGTTTATTTCCATGTCTGCAGAATGCGCCCTGCCGTTTTTTAAAATTTTTCAAAAGGCGGGTCCAGTAAAATGGACTCCGGAAGCGGAGGCTGCGCTACAGGACCTGAAGAAATACCTGTCCTCCGCTCCAATACTTGTCGCGCCTAAACCACAAGAGAAGTTGCTGCTATACCTGGCGGCAACCAATCAAGTGGTTAGTGTTGCGTTGGTAGCGGAGAGGGAGGCAGATGATGAGCCAGCGACCGCGGCAAGCATGTCTAGTGACAAGCAGGGGGCTTCCCCAACAAGCTCTGGCCCCGACAAGGATGAATCTGCGCAGGAGCAAGTCGAGGTGCAAAAGAAGAAAATGGTGCAGCGCCCAGTTTACTTTGTCAGCTCCCTCTTGCAGGGGGCTAGGTCAAGGTACTCTGGTGTGCAGAAATTGCTTTTCGGCCTCCTCATGGCCTCGAGAAAGCTGCGCCATTACTTCCAAGCACACGAGATTACGGTTGTCACCCGCTTTCCGCTGAAGAGGATACTGCAGAATCCAGAAGCAACAGGAAGGATTGTCAAGTGGGCACTAGAACTGTCGAGCTTCGGTCTCCAGTTCGAGAGCACCTCGACTATCCAAAGCAGGGCATTGGCGGAGTTCATAGAGGAGTGGACACCGACACCGGACGAAGATATCCCAGAGACGAGCATCCTCGCCAAAGAAGCAAGCAAAGTGTGGCTGATGTACTTTGATGGTGCTTTCTCGCTGCAAGGCACCGGTGCTGGCGCGTTACTTATCGCGCCATCGGAGAGCACCTCAAGTACGTAGTCCAGATGCACTTCCCCAAGGAACAAGCAACCAACAATACTACAGAGTATGAAGGTTTGCTTGCCGGTCTCAGGATCGCGGCAGAACCTGGGATCAAGAAGCTCATTGTCAGGGGTGACTCGCAGCTTGTCGTCCGCCAAGTGAACAAGGATTACCAGAGTCCGTTGATGGAAGTGTACGTTGATGAAGTGAGGAAGCTGGAAGAGCACTTTGACGGCCTGCAGATGGAACACATTTCGAGAGCTGAGAATGACATCGCTGATGGCCTGTCAAAGTGCGCAGCATTTAAGTTACCTGTGGAACCAGGGACCTTTGTGCTTAAGCTGACTCAGCCATCCGTAACGCCATCAACCAGAAAGAGCAAGAAGAGGAAGTTGGTCTCCGGCGACTATCTTCCTGCAGAGCTCCCTGGAGCCGTCGCCAAGAAGGTCCCCAAGATCGACGCCAAGAGCGCTGAGGAGCCATCTGCTCCGGAAAACCCCAGGGTTTGCTCCGTGGAAGCAGGCGCTCCCGACAAGTTTTTCTCCGGCAAGCTTGCCGGGGAACGTCAAGCTCCGGCTGAGCCCCAGATCCTCGCCGTAGAAGCGGACGTTCCCGCAGCAGCAGAAGTGCCTTCAATCCTTGTTGTCGAGCCGCAGGCTCCAGCATGGGTGCAGCAGACTGTCCATTTCCTCCAGCACGGAGAACTTCCCGAAGAACAAGAAGAAGCGGAAAGAGTAGCCCGGCGCTCGAGTATGTACCAGTTCGTCGACAACACACTGTACAGAAGAGGGCGCAACGGTGTGAAATTGAAGTGTATTTCCCGGGAAGACGGACAGCAGCTGTTGGCAGAGATACATGGAGGCATATGTGGTCACCACATTGGCGCAAGAGCACTTGCCGGCAAAGCGTTCCGGCAAGGTTTCTTCTGGCCGACAGCCCTCCAGGATGCAACTGCACAAGTAACCAAGTGTGAAGCGTGCCAGTTCCATTCCAAGCAGATACACCAGCCAGCTCAAGCTCTCCAGACGATCCCTTTATCCTGGCCATTTTCGGTCTGGGGCTCGACATCCTCGGCCCCTTCCCCCGAGCTGTCGGGGGCTTTGAGTACTTGTACGTCGCAATCGACAAGTTCACAAAGTGGCCGGAAGTGGAACCAGTGAGGAAGGTGACAGCACAGTCAGCCATCAAGTTCTTCAGGTCGATTGTCTGCCGCTTCGGGATCCCCAACAGGATCATCACCGACAACGGTACACAATTCACGAGCCGCGCCTTCATGCAATACGTCCAAGATCTCGGCGCCAAGGTCTGCTTCGCTTCTGTTGCTCATCCCAGGAGCAATGGTCAAGCTGAAAGGGCCAATGCCGAAGTACTGCGCGGGCTCAAGACCAGAACTTTCGACAGGCTGCACAAGTGCGTAAGAAACTGGATCGAGGAGCTGTCGGTGGCTCTTTGGTCGATCAGAACGACGCCAAATCGAGCCACTGGCCAGACACCATTTGCTCTAGTCTATGGAGCAGAAGCAGTTACCCCCACGGAACTCGTATACGGGTCACCTCGAGTGCTCGCTTATGATGAGCTTGAGCAAGAGCGGCTGCGTGAAGATGACGCGCTGCTCCTTGAGGAAGATCGTCTTCGGGCTGCTGTGCGAGCCTCTCGCTACCAGCAAGCTTTGCATCGCTACCATAGCCGCAAAGTTAAAGCCAGAAGCTTCGAGGAAGGCGACCTTGTTCTTCGGCGCGCCCCGTCCGCCAAGAATCATAACAAGTTGACGCCGAAGTGGGAAGGCCCTTACCGGGTGAGACGAGTCACGAGGCCCGGCGCTGTCCGCCTCGAGACAGAAGATGGCACTCCGGTGAGCAACTCCTGGAATATTGAGCATCTTCGTAAGTTTTACCCGTAAGGCGCGGTTGTCGGGCCCCGCCCGGCAACCAACCTTTTGTACAAGTCTTGCCGCAGTTGCATGTAATCCTTTGTACAAAGCCAGGCGCAGACCCTGAGCAGCAGAAATGAAGCGCTGGCGCCCTAAGTTTTAGCATGCATGCTGAGTCGAGTCTCGTCCTTGGTTAGGGTTGATAGTGCCTAACAGCTGCTAACCCCTAGCTTAGAGGTCGAGTCTGCGTCATTTTCCTCTTCCTTCGTTTCCTTTGGTTCGCAGGGTTTTGCACATCCTGGCCAGACCGCTCAAGGGCGAAGAAGAGAAGAAGGGCGGGCCAGCATCTGGTCCCCGGCAAGCCAGTATTGCCGGGGGCTGCAAGTACGAAGATTCGCCCGCGGCAAGCCAAAGGTGCCGGGGGATGCAATCCCAGATAAGTTTTCGCATCCCTTGTCATGCATTCTCTTATGGACTGTGGAATACGAAAACCTTGTTCCCTCCTAAAAGCTACTGTGCTCCCTTAACGGCAGGCCCCGGAGCACGTTCCTGGGGCCCGTTTTGGTAGTAGCCGCGGCGGCAAAGGGGCGGGACGAGGGGCCTGAACCCGCCTCATCCCTTCCTCCGCCAAAGGCGTGAGAGATGTCGAGTGGCGCGGGAAGACGGCAGGGCCTGTTGCCGGACAAAGAAATGTCTATCTTAATGATATAAAGGATTCGTTCCTTGGCGTGGGTTTTACCCACGGGACAAATGGCCCGGCAAACATCCCCTTTTCATTAAAAACATTCCGCTCAGGTACAGTTCAGAGAGAATGAAAAACATGAAAAGATGGGATTACAAGTTTTAAACATAGCTAAGGCCCGAGGGCTTACAGATTGAAAAAAGATAAGATGCCCGTAATCCCTTTCTTGTCTCTCTCCTCAGGAGGTAGGACAAGGTGGCGAAAAGGGCAAAAGGGGCGCCTAGGCGAGCTACGGGTGGCAGAAGACACCAACAGAACGCCCCGGGGGCCGCCCGGAGGCTCCGGAGGCTGGATGGTGACGGCGGCGCCGTAAGTGGAGCTCGAAGATGAGGCAGCGGGACGTCAACACGCTGTCGAGGGCATCTAACCCTCGCACTCCGAGTTGATGGCCTTGCCGCCCGCCCTCTTCCTCTTCCGCAGCCTCCCTACGCCAGCCGCCAAGGAGGCGACCCCGGGAAGCTCAAGAAGCCCGCGGCGCGGATGATGGGGTCGCCGGTGCCACACGGAGCTGCGACCGGCGCCTAGTCGGACCCGTCATCCCGACGACCGCTGCACTCGTCGTCATTGTCGCTCCCCTCCTCGTCACTCTCGCTCGAGGAGGAGCTTTCGCTATCGGAGGAGCTATCCACGCAGCACCGGGCCCGGGTCCCGAAGTCCCCGAAGGCCTTGACGGAGAGGAGATCGCCCTCCATCAACTTAAAATGGAGGGTGAACCCCTCCGTCAAGGTGTGGATACGGGCGAATGTCTTCCACCCTCGGCCAAGATACACTACGCCGGGGGCTGGGAACTCGACGTGGACCCGCGTGCCGCTGATCCCGCAGCCCTTCATGCGCAGCCTTAGCGTCTCGGGTTGCTCCATCTCCATCACGCTTGCGAAGGGAGCCGGGAGGCGGAGGCGGCGGCGAGGCGCCCGGCGCAGCCTGACGAAGAACTCGCAAGGATCATCCCCGACGTGGACCGCCGTGGGAGGAGGAGCCGCTGGCGGAGGCGAGGCCAGCGCGTCGCCCGCCCGCCTCTTCCCTGAGCGCCGCGACCTCGTCCACGCCCTCGTCCACGACCTCGCCCCCTCCCCCTTCCCCTTACGGCTGGCTCCGCCACCGCGGGTGCAAGGGGAGGAGGGGCGCGCTGCCTGCCGGCAACCCTCGCCGCCACCGACGAAGGACCCGGATTTCCATTCTCCATAGCGAATGGAGAGAGGGGGTCAGAGGATGAAGAAAAGAAGGGATGGAGGAGTGTGGGTTCCCGTCGCCCCTCTTGCTCTTTATAAAGGAGCAGGGTGGGGGCTCGACCGCCCCGCTCAGCCAATCAAGACGCAGCAAGGCCAGGCGACTGGGGCCGACCTGATGCCCCGACCCGCGATGGCCCGATTCCCTGCCTCCACCGTCCGCAACCCCGGGTGCATGGAAGCCGCGTGGCTGACGCGCAGGACCGAGGCGACGGATGAGGCGACCTCTCCCCACCCCGTGATCATGGGGAACGGGCGCTTCGGAAACCGTGCCTCGGCCCCGTCCAGCGAACAAGCCACGCCTCCACGCCTCCCTCCACTTATGGAGCTAGCGCGAACCGTCCCCCCTTTATGGCGACGTGACGCATGCCTGTGGGGTTCGGCCCCGCGCACGCCGCCCACGTCACGCACGCCTCTCCCCACGATGCCGCGTTCGACATGTGCCGTTCGGGGAGGACGTGGTGGGCACAGAAGCAGATGCAGCGTGACCCACTCCACGCGTGCCCGTGCACTGTTTTGGGCCTGGCCCAACAGCGCTCGGCACCGTGTATGGCCCAGGCCCAGGGGCTCCTGTCGGTGTACTAAAGTAGGGGTACCTTAGTATCCCGAACTTGTGCACGGGCAGTCGTAGCACCCCGCGGCAAGGTTTGCCAGGCGATTGCCAAGACTCTCCGTTGTCCCTTTTTTTTGGGCCATCCAAGAACAAAGTATCTGAGCCAAGGTCCCGGCAGGAGGAGCCTGCCGGGAAGGCCACCCGAAGAGAGCCAGGCCCCGGCAAGAGGAGCTTGCCGGGACGACCGCTCGAAGCACAAAACCCTGGCAAGAGGAGCTTGCCGGGAAGGCCAACCACGACACGACAAGGACCTTGCCACGGCGCGTCCCGCGCTCCGGCAAGGCCCGGTGAGCGACAAGCTCCCGGGCGCGACAAGACATCCACCGCGGCAAGGCGTTTGCCGCGGCAAGTTACCACCCCGTGCCTGCGCTCCAGCTCACCCACCAACATGTCGCTCTGGGGGCATTCCAGGTGCACGTGGCGGGAGGTTGAGTAGCCAGGGGCATGCGGTGGCGAAGCGAAGCTGACAGAGTAGCCATCGTGGCAAACGGTGGCGCTCCTGACGGTCCACTTCCCTGCACCGTCTGGGCGACGCGAACG
The DNA here is from genome assembly GCA_032464435.1 of Aegilops umbellulata. Classification (NCBI taxonomy): domain Eukaryota; kingdom Viridiplantae; phylum Streptophyta; class Magnoliopsida; order Poales; family Poaceae; genus Aegilops; species Aegilops umbellulata. The sequence continues at coordinate 291,605,765 of CP136054.1, read as the reverse complement.
AGCATTTAATGCCCTTGTCCCCCGCCGTCAGAGTTAGGTATGATAGCACTGTACAGCCACTGTGCAGGCAGCTGTACCCACTACAGCATTCTCCCATTTTTGCCCCCACCTGCGCTGCCACCTATGGGTAACCCCTTGAGCATATAAAAGGAGGCCCCATGCGCATGTAGAGGAGGACACCCATCGCCACGCTCGGTCTCGCCAGCGGCTCGTGTGTACTGTAGCACCACGCGCTCCCGAGCAAGAACACAATACAATCCACAAAGCAGCAGTAGGGTTTTACGCATCCTTGCGGCCCGAAGCTGGGTAAAATCCCTTGTGTGCAGCGCCTCGATCCGCTCTTTGTGCAACCTCCGCCCCCCGCCGAACCAGTAAGGGGCTCGGTCCCCATAGGTGTTCGAGGAAGCCGATTCCCCCCGACAGCTGCAGACGAGGAGTGATCGGAAAGTACCACACCACTTTTCGAGGAGCTTTCTTCCTCTTCTTGTATCGAGTGACGCCGCACACCGGACATATGGTAGACTCCGTGTGCTCGTCCCGATAAATGATGCAATTGTTCATGCACACATGGTATTTCACGTGCGGTAAATCCAGAGGACACACGATTTTCTTCGCCTCCTCCAAACGGGTCGGGCACTTGTTCCCCTTGGGAAGACGTTCGTGCCAGAATGACATGTTCTCGTCGAAGCATGTGTCGGTCATTTTGTGTTTTACCTTCATCTCTAGAGCTATGAGCGTTACTTTCAGGCGGGTATCCTCGGGCATGCATCCTTCATACAATGGAGTAACCGCGTCTAACTCAAGTTGATCCATCTTGGCTTTCTCTCGGGCGGCATCTCTTGCGTTATTCGTCTGCTTGAGAAGCAGCTCTTGAATATAAGGGTCCTGCACCCAGCCCATCGATGGTCCACCGTCGTCTGCTCCGCCGGCATCATCATCTTCATGATCATGCCCGTCGTCTGCTCCGGCATCTTCCTCATCATCATGTCCTGCATCTTCTACATGATGACTGTGTACAGCATCACCGTCGTGATCATCTCCTGGGGATTCTTCATCTTCTCGCCTGCCCGAGCCGCGGTGGTTGTCTTGCTGCCCTTCCTCATTTGTTGCCCGACCCCCATGGACGACTTCGTAGTCATCTTCATCACCTTGCCACCGATAGCCATCCATGAAACCACGCAAGAGCAGGTGGTCCCGCACCTGCCCGGAATCCGGGTCCGCAATAAGGCTCTTCAGCTTGCATCTTCGACACGGACATCTTATCTCCGTCTCGTTCTTTTGAAGCATCTCGGCCTTCGCGGAACTCAAAAACCTATTCACGATGCCTTCGGTCATCGTGCGGACCATGGTCGCCTGCGGGGTAGAGCAAAACGATATTTTAGAACCAAGAAAAAATTTGGCATGACTTTCCCTAAAAATAGGACCAAAAAGAATGCTTAATGCCAAAATTATCGCTGAAACGGAAATGAATCAACATTCCGGCAAAATATTGGCAACTATCGCATTTCAAATACCGGTACACCTCCAAACACAAACACATATGCAACACCACAAACATATGCAACACCACGAACATACATAGATCTAGCTAGGCCATAAAAAGTGCATGTGCACATTGTTGTAGGGAGAACTACATAAATATAGCTTCCCCCCTTACTTACCTATCAAAACAAGGTAATTTAACCACTTAATTTGAATGAATCTATGGTGGAAATGAGGTGAAAAAGAGGAGGCACCCGAGACAAGGAGGAGGTGGAGAGAATGAAGTGGGGAGAAAGTGAGTGTGGGTAGGAGAGGCTGTCCAAAATATCTTGTTGCTGCCCACTTACTAATGGCGCACCAACACCAAATGCGCCATTAGTAATCGAGGTTACTAATGGCCCCTGTTCAAGAATTCATCCGATTAACCAGTTAACTTGCCGATTAATCCCTACTCATAGGGTCACCGAGTAGCCGATAAACTGATAAATTGTCCGATTAATTGATTAAATGGCCGATTAACTTGCCGATTAGCCTATTAATCCCCTACTCGCCAGCCAACCGAGCAGTTACCAGTTAACGATTTCCTCAACAATGCTAATGGCGCACCTTCTGCTGGTGCGCCATTAGTAGTTTTGCAAAAAAACATACTAATGGTGCACTGTTCCGCAGTGCGCCATTACTAGTTTAAACTAGTAATGGCGCACGGTGGAACAGTGCGCCATTAGTAGTTTTGCAAAAAAAGGAATAAAAATATAATAAAAACAACAACATTAGTGGCGCACTTTCCGGCAGGTGCGCCATTACTAGTTACAACTAGTAATGGCGCACTTTGTCTGGATGCGCCATTAGTATGTTTGGACAGGCGCACTAGTTCAAAAAAAATTTGTTTGATCCTAATGGCGCACCCTGTGCCAGGTGCGCCATTAGTAGTTTCAACTCTAATGGCGTATCTGAAGGTGGTGCGCCATTAGTATATACTAATGGCGCACCGCTTGTTTGGTGCGCCATTAGTGTCAATCCCATCTATAGCCCTTTTTCTAGTAGTGGCGAACCGAAGTGTGAAATAATGGTTGCTTCGCCCATCTGGGAAGGTGTGGCATTGTGATTTGACGTCTCATTGCTCATTACTACTACTGGGGCGGTACGACTTGGGTGCGTCCCCCTGCTGTTCTGCACTGTTATTTGGTGCTTGACACGTCAACCCGGTTGCTATATGTCCGACATGTCGGCGACATGAAGTATAGAATTCATGAAAGCGGGCGTCGACGGAGGAGTACAAGACACGGCTTGGGTTTTTGCAGCTTCACGCGATCCATCGATACAAACCGGGACTAAAAAAAGGCGAGGGCGTGTCTTTTCCCGCACGGCAGGCAGGGGAGTTTGGCATAGTCTGTTCGAGGCAAGGAGGCAGGAAGGGAAACAAGCAAATAAAGGTTGAGCGACTTAGTTTTGGGAAAATCTGATTTTACGGAGTACGTACCCACTAGGGTTTATAGGGCTCATCTAAAAAACATTCATTTTTCCGTTTTATAAGTCTCAATGCTACTACTAGTAGTAGTACCATCACATTTTGGATTTCGAGGTGCGTTAGATCACCCGATGCAAGCAGTGTCAAGAGAAAACTCACCAATGCATGTAGAAGTTCATGGAAATTTAGTGGTCATTCATGCATTCGTTCTAATTAATGCCTCGGTAAACATAACTTCTTGAGAAAAACGAGTGTACTAATTATTTGTGCAAACTAGGAGTACGAAATTAATTCGACCACTCACTGTCTACCTTGGTTGGAGAGATTTTGAAATTGAGCCATAAACTGGAAAGGAGGGAGTAGTAACTTTTGTCTCGATTACTATTTGTGGCCTTGTGTAGATGCAAAATGTATTTTTTTATAGTGGCCTTGTATAAGTAAATGGAGGGAGTACTAAAGGACATATATATTCCAAACAATATGATAATCGCTCTAACCAAGGTAGTAGGGACGAGGAGTAAACGGAGGGAGTAGTAAAAATTTCTCCTCGTCCTGCGAGCCACCTCGCGCGTGGGCGAGGGAGCGGGCGTAAGGCATACAGTACTACTACTAATAAGCAAGATTCACCTCATCCTGCGAGCCACCGCGCCCCTGGGCGGGGGAGACGGCGTACTAAGCAAGCTTCTCCTCGTTCTGCGAGTTGACGGGGCACATCAAAAGTACTCCAGTGTATAGAGCCTTGCCTCTAAGGTAGGCCCCACATGGTTTGCCTCTTTTTTAACATAACGCATCAAGTCACAATTTGTTTGTTCACCCGTGGTAGATGATCCTCCCCCCACCAAGTGGACAACCAGTACACGTGCCAAATTACCACGTGGGCTTCCTTTTCGTACAGAAATGAGCTCCACCGTGTACCCGCACGTGTGTGGTTGGGAAAGATACGGGAGTACGTGTGCGGTGCGTGCACCTCTTCTCTTCGTGCACGCCCCCCACCTACGTGGGTGTGTGTGAGAGAGATACAGACCTAGGCATAATGCACCGACCATCCCCATGCCTCCGCCTAGTCCGACCACCAGTCCCCACCATGCCGCTCCTCCTCACCTTATCTCTCATCTTTCTCCCTCCATTTTTATATACGAGGCCACAATCAAAATTACAATTTGCAGATATACAAGGCCACTAACACTAATCGATGCAATATTAATGGTGTTTGCCTTGCAGTACTAGCAAAGGAGGAAATTAATTATCCCTTGAATGCATGCGGGAGTGTGAGCATTGGCTTGATGTGCATGAAAGAGAAGAATACACATTAATTTACACGGCAAACAAGGAAGCAAGGCGGCTAGCAACATCGACTTAGAAGACATTAATTTTTGCCTTCGTACCTGTAATATGGGTTTGTGGCCTTGTATACAAAAATGGAGTCCGATAAAATTCTCGAGATACCATTTATCCGATAAAATTCTTGAGATATCATTAGTTTTTACAAAATGGGATTACTCCTGCATGGGTCAATCACAACAGGTGTTTTGTAAAAAAAATGCATCTTGATGTTCCGTGTAATGCACGGGCATCTTGCTAGTCCATGAAAACAACACATGGCAAAATTCCACGGCGAACGAGGGATTTGAATCTGTTGGGAGGGGTTGTTTGGATCTTGCCCGGGGTAGCCAAAATATTGGCGACCCTTTTGTCCATCGGTGCCTTTGCCACCGATGAACGAGGAATGGCTCGGGTGCTCATGCATCCTCCAGCGTGCACGTTGGAGACGAGCTCGCGTGAGCAGTGTTCTTTTTGTCCCACCACGCCGCCTGAGCCGCCCGCAGACCCACCGACGACCCGCAAATTACGCCATCCAACCGTAGCCACACATGTTATGACAGCAACTCAACCAACTGGACGAAATTCATGCAAACACGATGATATTTCATATAAACAACGACGGAAATCATATAAGATACCGGATTTTCATACAAACATGATGGATTTCATTAAATTCAAATGACCTACGCGGTGCTAGTTCTGGACAGGCCATATATATAATACCTGGCCTAAATGGTCGCCCGCTGATCGATTTGTGTTACTCATGTCCGGCAGCACGATCACCGGACTGCCGGGAGCCCAGGAGGTATATGCTTCAGCGCATAGGACAGCTCGCTTCCCCACTGTCCAACTGATATCATTGGCTAATGCCGAAGATGATGGTGGAAGGGGGCTTGCCCGCTTCCGTGGAGCCCATGCGGTGTCGACGAAGGTCCTCGCAACAAAAGGATCCGGCAAGACACCTGCTGTGTACGCCGGTGTCGCCTCCGTGGTGGCCTTCATGGGATCCAAGCGGCGGTGGCCTCCCGTGTTCTACTTTTCCTCGATGATGGCGGTGGACCCTGTGGCGCTGGCCACCGACTCGTCGCTCTCCGCGCACCCGACTTCTGTCACTGCTTGCATGGCGCGGCCGCCGGCATGGGATTCTCAGTGACAGAAACGGGACACGCGGTACGAGGTGGCGGCATGGACAGCAGCAACGATGTCGTGCGCCGCTCCTCGCCGAGCTGGCCTGGAGCGGCGAGTTGCTGAATGTAACCCACAAGTATAGGGGATCGCAACAGTTTTCGAGGGTAGAGTATTCAACCCAAATTTATTGATTCGACACAAGGGGAGCCAAAGAATATTCTCAAGTATTAGCAGTTGAGTTGTCAATTCAACCACACCTCGATAACTTAGTATCTGCAGCAAAGTATTTAGTAGCAAAGTAATATTTTTGGTGTTTGGTAGTGATTGTAACAGTAGCAATGGAAAAGTAAATAAGCGAAGAACAATATGTGAAATGCTCGTAGGCATTGGATCGGTGATGGAGAATTATGCCGGATGTGGTTCATCATGTAACAATCATAACATAGGGTGACACAGAACTAGCTCCAATTCATCAATGTAATGTAGGCATGTATTCCGAATATAGTCATACGTGCTTATGGAAAAGACCTTGCATGACATCTTTTGTCCTACCCTCCCGTGGCAGCAGGGTCCTAATGGAAACTAAGGGATATTAAGACCTCCTTTTAATAGAGTACCGGACCAAAGCATTAACACATAGTGAATACATAAACTCCTCAAACTATGGTCATCACTGGGAGTGGTCCCGATTATTGTCACTTCGGGGTTGCCGGATCATAAAACATAGTAGGTGACTATAGACTTGCAAGATAGGATCAAGAACTCACATATATTCATGAAAACATAATAGGTTCAGATCTGAAATCATGGCACTCGGTCCCTAGTGACAAGCATTAAGCATAGCAAAGTCATAGCAACATCAATCTCAGAACATAGTGGATACTAGGGATCAAACCCTAACAAAACTAACTCGATTACATGATAGATCTCATCCAACCCATCACCGTCCAGCAAGCCTACGATGGAATTACTCACGCACGGCGGTGAGCATCATGAAATTGGTGATCGAGGATGGTTGATGATGACGATGGCGATGAATCCCCCTCTCCGGAGCCCCGAACAGACTCCAGATCAGCCCTCCTGAGAGGTTTTAGGGCTTGGCGGCGGCTCCGTATCGTAAAATGCGATGAATTCTTCTCTCTCATTTTTTCTCCACGAAAGCAAATATATAGAGTTGGAGTTGAGGTCGGAGGAGCTCCAGGGGGACCACGAGGTTGGGGGCGCGCCATAGGGGGGAGGGCGCGCCCCCACCCTCGTGGACAGGGTGTGGGCCCCCTGGTCTTCATCTTTTGCAGGGATTTTTTATTATTTCCAAATAGACGTTCCATGGAGTTTCAGGTCCTTGCGAGAACTTTTGTTTCTGCACATAAATAACACAATGGAAAGTGTGCTAAAAACAGCGTCAGTCCGGGTTAGTTCCATTCAAATCATACAAGTTAGAGTCCAAAACAAGGGCAAAAGTGTTTGGAAAAGTAGATATGACGGAGACGTATCAACTCCCCCAAGCTTAAACCTTTGCTTGTCCTCAAGCAATTCAGTTGATAAACTGAAAGAGATAAAGAAAACTTTTACAAACTCTGTTTGCTCTTGTTGTTGTAAATATGTAAAGCCAGCATTCAAGTTTTCAGCAAAGATTATGACTAACCTAATTTGCAATAACTCTTAGGTCTCATGTTTACTCATACCAGTAGCATAATCAACTAGCGAGTCATAATAATAAATCTCGGATGACAACACTTTCTCAAAACAATCATGATATGATATAACAAGATAGTATCTCGCTAGCCCTTTCTGAGACCGTAAAACATAAATGCAGAGCACCTTTAAAGATCAAGGACTGACTAGACATTGTAATTTATGGTAAAAGAGATCCATTCATTGTCATACCCAATATAAATTAATAGTAATGGATGCAAATGACAGCTGCGCTCTCCAGCTAGTGCTTTTTAATAAGAGGGTGATGACTCAACATAAAAGTAAATAGATAGGCCCTTCGCAGAGGGAAACAGGGATTTGTAGAGGTGCCAGAACTCGATTTTGAAATAGAGATAAATAATATTTTGAGCGGCATACTTTCATTTTCAACATAACAACCAAGAGATGGCGATACCTTCCATGCTACACACATTATTGGTGGTTCCCAAACAGAATGGTAAAGTTTATACTCCCCCTCCACCAACAAGCATCAATCCATGACTTGCTCGAAACAACGAGTGTCTCCAACTAGCAACAGTCCCAGGGGGAGTTTTGTTTGCAATTATTTTGATTTAGTTTGCATAAAGCATGGGACTGGGCATCCCGGTGACCAGCCATTTTCTCGTGAGTGAGGAGCGGAGTCCACTCCTCTTGAGAATAACCCGCCTAACATGGAAGATAAGGGCAGCCCTAGTTGATACATGAGCTATTCGAGCATACAAAACGTAATGTTTACTTAAAGGTTTAGAGTTTGGCACATACAAATTTACTTGGAACGGCAAGTAGATACCGCATATAGGAAGATATAGTGGACTCATATGGAATAACTTTGGGGTTTAAGCGATTGGATGCACAAGCAGTATTCCCGTTTAGTACAAGTGAAGGCTAGCAAAAGACTGGGGAGTGACCAACTAGAGAGCGACAACAGTCATGAACATGCATTAAAATTAATAAACACTGGATGCAAGCATGAGTAGGATATAATCCACCATTAACATAAATATCATGAAGGCTATGTTGATTTTGTTTCAACTACATGTGTGAACATGTGCCAAGTCAAGTCACTTAAATCATTCAAAGGAGGATACCACCCCATCATACCATATCACAACCATTTTAATAACATGTTGGCACGCAAGGTTAACCATTATAACTCATAGCTAATCAAGCATGGCACGAGCAACTATGATCTCTAATTGTCATTGCAAACATGTTTATTCATAATAGGCTGAATCAAGAACGATGAACTAATCATATTTACAAAAACAAGAGAGCTCGAGTTCATACCAGCTTTTCTCATCTCAGTCAGTCCATCACATAACATCATAATTTCCTTTCACTTGCACGACCGAACGATGTGAATAATAATAAGAGTGCACGTGCATTGGACTAAGCTGGAATCTGCGAGCATTCAATAAACAGGAGAAGACAACACAGTGTGGGCTCTTGGTTAAATCAACAATAATGCATATAAGAGCCACTTCAACAATTTAATCATGGTCTTCTCTATCGAACACCAAAGAAAAGAAAAAAATAAAAACTATTTACACGGGAAAGCTCCCAACAAGCAAAAGAAGAACGGGAAATCTTTTTGGGTTTTCTTATAATTAGTACTACTACAGCAAGAAAAGTAAACTAGCTAGAAGCTATTACTATTTTTTTTGGTTTTTCTTCAGATTAATCAAACACACAAGAAGAAAGCAAGAAAAAGAAAATAAACTAGCATGGATATTACAGGGAAAAAGTATGAGCACAAACATCAGGCAATGAGTGTGCGTAAACGTAAATGTAATGTCGGTGGGAAATACATACTCCCCCAAGCTTAGGCTTTTGGCCTAAGTTGGTCCATTGCCACGGATGGCCTGGCAGATACCCGTAGGTGTAGCTGGGGTCGTACTGCGATGCAGCGGTTATCGCCTCCTGAACTGCAGCGTGGCGGCGAGCTGCCTCCGCCCTCCTCTCGTACTCATCTGCCTCCTCTCTGATGATAAAATGTCTTCCTTTTGCCTCCTCACAAATGAACTAGTGAGATGATGGTATTGGCTGCACTTTTCTGCCTCAAAGCTCACAAGATCAGCGTTACGCAAATATGCGTTAAATGCTTTCTTGATTCTCGCTCGATCCATAAAATTTTCTGAAGGCCATTCGCAGGGCTGCACAGGAGCATCCCTTGGTGGCTCCTCATCAGCATCACGCATTGCAAGCCTGGGTCCTTGATTCCTTGAAGAACCACCTTGGAACATTTTCCTAAGCATATTTCTTCCTTAAAAAATTTCTGAAATTTTTAGTAACTTCAAACAAAAGTGAACCAACCTCAATAAAATTGATAGCAACTACTCCTACAAATTCCTAGAGCCTATAGCATGCATTAGAAATACTTGGAACCATATAAATTTGACGTGCAAGCTCAAGAACATGGACACCTAGGCAGCAAAAATATACAATGAATAAAGCACTAGAGCAAAAACTAATTGGACCAATGGAGGAGTCACATACCAAGGAACAATCTCCCCAAGTAGTTTTGTGAGAGGTGCTTTGAGCAAGGAGATTGAAAATTGCAACAAAATGAGCTAGAAATATTCTAGAAAAAAATCATATTTCATTTTACGGGCATTTGGAGAACTTCTACTTTCGGGGTATTTTTATATTGCATAGATAAATCAGAAAACAGACAGAAAAATACTATTTTTACTTTATTTCAAGCAAATAACAAAAAGTAGAAAGAGAGTACAGAAGGTTGTGCCTTCTAGTTTCATCCATCTCATGCTCATCAAAAGGAATCCACTAACAAGGTTGATCAAGTCTTGTTAACAAACTTATTCCGAATAATCATGGAACCGGAGAAATTTCGAATAACTCTATGTTACCTCAACGGGGATATGCACATCCTCAATAACAAGAATATCATATTTCTTCTTGACAGTAGGAAGAGGAAATTCAAAACCTCCAAATATAATCGATGGAATTTTTCCAATAGAGTTGATACTATGAACTTGAGGTTGTTTCCTCGGAAAGTGTACCGTATGCTCATTACCATTAACATGAAAAGTGACATTGCCTTTGTTGCAATCAATAACAGCCCCTGCAGTATTTAAAAAAGGTCTTCCAAGAATAATAGACATGCTATTGTCCTCGGGAATATCAAGAATAACAAAGTGTGCTAAAATAGTAACGTTTGCAACCACAACAGGAACATCCTCACAAATACCGACAGGTATAGCAGTTGATTTGTCAGCCATTTGCAAAGATATTTCAGTAGGTGTCAACTTATTCAAATCAAGTCTACGTTATAAAGAGAGAGGCATAACACTAACACCGGCTCCAAGATCACATAAAGCAGTTTTAACATAATTTCTTTTAATGGAGCATGGTATAGTTGGTACTCTTTTTACAAGGACTAGGTGCATCAATATTATTTCTCTGAGAATCTTGCTCAATTCTCTTAGGGTGGCCTTCAGGATACAAAGGTTCCTGAGTCATCTTACCAGTTCTAGTAGCCACTCCAACAGCATAATCATTTTTCTTACTATTCATTTCATTGAGCAAATCATTTTGAGCTTTAAGCACTTGTTCTACTTGAGTGGTAACCATAGAAGCATGTTTAGTAATGAGTTTAAGTTCACCTCTAACATCAGCCATGTAATTACCCAAGTGTTCAATCATATAAGCATTTTGTTTTAATTTCCTACCAAAATAAGCATTGAAATCTTCTTGCTTAACCATAAAGTTATCAAACTCGTCCAAGCATTGGCTAGCAAACTTATAGTGAGGAATATTACCTTCATCAAATCTATAGAGAGAATTTACCTTTACTACCTGTGTCGGGTTATTAAGACCATGAGGTTCTTCAATAGGTAATGGATTAAGATCATATGTTTCTTCAACAGGCGGTAAATTAAGGCCATGTATTTCTTCAATAGGAGGTAAATTCTTAACATCTTCAGCTTTAATACCTTATTGTTTCATAGATTTATTTGCCTGCATATCTTCAGGACTGAGAAATAGAACACCTCTCTTCTTCGGAGTTGGTTTAGGAATAGGCTCAGGAACTGGCTCAGGAGCTGGCTCAGGGAGTGTCCAATTATTTTCATTTGTCAAGATATTATTCAATAGGATTTCAGCTTCATCCGGTGTTCTTTCCCTGAAAATGAAACCAACACAACTATCGAGGTAATATCTGGAAGCATCAGTTAGTCCATTGTAAAAGATATCAAGTATTTCATTTTTCTTGAGAGGATGATCAGGCAAAGCATTAAGTAACTTGAGAAGCCTCCCCCAAGCTTGTGGGAGACTCTCTTCTTCAATTTGCACAAAGTTGTATATTTCCCTCAAAGCAGCTTGTTTCTTATGAGCAGGGAAATATTTAGCACAGAAGTAATAAATCATATCCTGGGGACTATGCACACAACCAGGATCAAGGGAATTAAACCATATCTTAGCATCACCCTTTAATGAGAACAGAAATATTTTAAGGATATAAAAGTAGCGACATCTCTCATCATTAGTGAACAGGGTGGCTATATCATTTAATTTAGTAAGATGTGCCACAACAGTTTCAGATTCATAGCCATGAAAAGGATCAGATTCAGCCAAAGTAATTATATCAGGATCAACAGAGAATTCATAATCCTTATCGGTAACACAGATAGGTGAAGTTGCAAAAGCAGGGTCAGCTCTCATTCTATCATTAAGAGATTGTTGATTCCATTTGGCTAATAATCTCTCGAGCTCATATCTATCTTTGCAAGCTAAAATAGCTAAAGAAGCTTCTTTATCAAAAACATAACCCTAAGGAATAACAGGCAAGTTTTCATCATCACTTTCATCAACATAATCAGGTTCAATAATTTATTTCTCTCTAGCCCTAGCAATTTGTTCATCAAGAAATTCACCAAGGGGCACAGTAGTATCAAGCATAGAAGTAGTTTCATCATAAGTATCATGCATAGCAGATGTGGCATCATCAATAACATGCGACATATCAGAACGAATAGCAGAAGCAGGTTTAGGTGTCGCAAGCTTACTCAAAAAAGAAGGTGAATCAAGTGCAGAGCTAGATGGCAGTTCCTTACCTCGCCTCATAGTTGAGGGATAAATTGTTGTCTTAGCGTATTTCAAGTTCTTCATAGTGACCAGCAGATATAAATCCCAAGTGACTCAAAGAATAGAGCTATGCTCCGTGGCATCGGTGCTAGAAAATAGTCTTGATAACCCACAAGTATAGGGGATCACAACAGTTTTCCAGGGTAGAGTATTCAACCCAAATTTATTGATTCGACACAAGGGGAGCCAATGAATATTCTCAAGTATTAGAAGTTGAGTTGTCAATTCAACCACACCTGGATAACTTAGTACCTGCAGCAAAGTATTTAGTAGCAAAGTAATATTTTTGGTGATTGGTAGTGATTGTAACAGTAGGAAAGGAAAAGTAAATAAGCGAAGAACAATATGTGAAAAGCTCGTAGGCATTGGATCGGTGATGGAGAATTATGCCGGATGCGGTTCATCATGTAACAGTCATAACATAGGGTGACACAGAACTAGCTCCAATTCATCAATGTAATGTAGGCATGTATTCCGAATATAGTCATACGTGCTTATGGAAAAGAACTTGCATGACATCTTTTGTCCTACCCTCTCGTGGCAGCAGGGTCCTAGCGGAAACTAAGGGATATTAAGGCCTCCTTTTAATATAGTACCGGAACAAATCATTAGCACATAGTGAATGCATGAACTCCTCAAACTATTGTCATCACCAGGAGTGGTCCCGATTATTGTCATTTCAGGGTTGCCAGATCATAACACATAGTAGGTGAATATAGACTTGCAAGATAGGATCAAGAACTCACATATATTCGTGAAAACATAATTGGTTCAGATCTGAAATCATGGCACTCGGGCCCTAGTGACAAGCATTAAGCATAGCAAAGTCATAGCAACATCAATCTCAGAACATAGTGGATACTAGGGATCAAACCCTAACAAAACTAACTCGATTACATGAGAGATCTCATCCAACCCATTACCGTCCAGCAAGCCTACGATGGAATTACTCACGCACGGCAGTGAGCATCATGACATTGGTGATGGAGGATGGTTGATGATGACGATGGCGACGAATCCCCCTCTCTTGAACTTCGAACGGACTCTAGATCAGCCCTCCCGAGAGGTTTTAGGGCTTGACGGCGGCTCCGTATCGTAAAATGCGATGAATTCTTCTCTCTCATTTTTTTCTCCCCGAAAGAAAATATATAGAGTTGGAGTTGAGGTCGGAGGAGCTCCAGGGGGCCCATGAAGTAGGGGGTGCGCCCTAGGGGGGTGGGCGCGCCCCCACCCTCATGGACAGGGTGTGGGCCCCCTGGTCTTCGTATTTTGCAAGTACTTTTTATTTTTTTCCAAATAGACGTTCTGTGGAGTTTCAGGTCATTCCGAGAACTTTTGTTTCTGCACATAAATAACACCATGGAAAGTCTGCTGAAAACAGCGTCAGTCCGGGTTAGTTACATTCAAATCATACAAGTTAGAGTCCAAAACAAGGGCAAAAGTGTTTGGAAAAGTAGATACGATGGAGACGTATCACTGAACCGCGCGTCGGCTTAGGGCGGCAAGCGGCTCCGTCGGGCGAGGGGAGGGAGGTGGATCAGCGAGCTGCATACCTCGTATCTGGCGGGCTCAGCGGGCCACCCAGCCGGCTTAGATGCGGAATAACTAGTCTTCATAAGCCATTGTAAGAGTGGACAAAATGGTGAAGGAGGAGATAGTGGAGCGGCGGAGGTGTGCGATTCTTGGCCGGCGTTTGGCCTTGTTTAAATAGGAGATTAAATAGACGGCAGATGGGAGGAGCTTGGCCGGCGTTGCGTTTAATGCCGGCCCGGTCATGAACGGACGTGTGTCCAGAGTGGGTTTCTCGGCTTCCACATGGGCGGGTTTCATGGTGGCGTTTGAATGCGGCAAGCAGGTGTGTTTAGCCGGGCGTGCAGCGAGTGGCGCCCTTGACTCTGACGTAGGACACCGTGCCGTTCTTCCACTGACGTGTGGGCTCTTTGGGTACATGGCCTGCATGTCAGTGACCCAACGCAGGCAGCGCACAGCAGAGGAACCTTTGGTGGGCAAGGGCGGTCAGAAGCGGGCATTTCATAAACTGATGATTGTTCATTGAGTATGACATCATCTTTTTCATGTAGATAAGCCTACTATGTTGATAGCACATTCGATACGTTGTGATTCATAAAGACCGCTGCAAACATCAATGTTCTGCTTATCACAGATATTATGGATTAATACTCGTAACAATCCATGTCCTTAACAAAGGGTGCTTGCACATATAGGTTGAGTGTGTGTCTTACGTCGTGTGTTGTGTGCATGCAGGCGAGCCAGTGTTGCATGCGTGCAAGGGTACGTTTCAGTGTTGCATGCATGTGTGCGTACGTGCGTGTGTTCGTGGGTGCATGTGTACGTGTCAGTGTTGCACCCCTGCATGCGTGCGTGTGTTCGTTATGTGTACGTGTTAGTGTTGCATGCCTACATGCGTGCGTGTCTTGCGTGCGTGTATGTGTACGTGCAGGGTGAGGCTACACGTTAGTCGACTGACTTTTTCTTCTCTGGTCATTAGATTTTCCAGCCGTTGGATAGGAAATCAAGGGCCTGCAGTTTATCATCCAACTCCACCCCCTGAGCCGCCAGCCACCACCGGCCCAACCGTCGGCCCGCGCCGCCAGCGGCTGGCCCGCGCCGCCACGCCACCCCGAAACCACTCCCCACCGTCGGTCCGCCGCCGCCCCGGCCATGCCTCTAGGCCCTCCCGCACCGAGCTTTTTCTCCAGCGATCCCCACCCCTACGCCCAATCAACGCGCCCACCCCCCACCGCCGGCGACTACCAACCAGAGGTCTCACGACTTCGACTACCCACCGACCACTAATTTATTACCATTTCTGTCCATCATATAAGCTGTAAGTGCATCTAGTGCCCCTTAGTGATTTTGGTGTATTGAAGACTTATAGGTTAAGTATCTAATGTGTTTATGAGTGTACACAGGTCTATAAGTCTATGAGGAGTTTGATATTTACAGAGAAAGTCTACCCCTAAAAATGAAGTTCTTCATCTGAAGACTTTGATATTTTGAAGACTTTCTGAAGACTTTGAAAGTGAAGAAATTGGTGTGACCTTGAAGACTTGGTTATCATTCGAGGAATATGAAGCGTGAAGACTTTTGTTTTCGTAGTTTCATTTTCTCTTTCTTGAGTCATAGGAAACACCGTACTGTTAAAGGGGGTCGAGGAAATACTAAGGAGAAAATTTCCAAGTGATGCTCATCTCAAATCCTACATCTACCAATCCCTTCGAGTGAATCCATTGGAAATCTCATACAGTTCAGTCAATTTCTTCAGTGAAAAAGACGTAGTTCTTCTGGTCACTGAGGACTTTGCTCTGACTGAGGAGTTAGGAATTCGCCAGTGCGAATTACCTACACTGTGAGGAACATGATAGCCCTGAGGAATTTGTACCTCAAATTTCCGACAGTTGCTGTGCTACGCGCCAGCTGTCCCAAAATATCTTATCCACATAACGGTCATATGATTGAAGGGCATTTATGTCTTATCATGTCGGGCTGGTCCCTAGGCTATAAATAGCCGCCCCCTACAACCACTAGCTGGTTGGCTGCTCCGCGAGAACTTGACACTTGTCATTTGAGAGCAACCCATCCTCCGAGGACTTTGAGCAAAAATCATCAAGTGAGGAAAATCCAAAACCAAACCCAAAACACCTACAAACCCAAAGTGATTGAGCATCACTGAAGAGATTGATCCTGCGTGGATCCGACGCTTGTTACCTTTGAAGACTGTGCTTCTTCCAGACGATTAGGCGTCAAGGTCTAGAGCATCCAAGAGGAATTGTGGATCGCCGAGTGACCAAATCTGTGAAGGTTTGGAAGTCACCTGAAGAATTACCACGAGTGATTGGGCGAGAACTGTGTGTCCTTAGCTCAAGGAGAATACGGTGAGGACTGTGTGTCCGGGACTAGGTGTCCTCGAGTTTAAATACTCAGCCGCTCCAACCAGATGTACAACTGAGACAGCAGTTGGAACTGGTCTACCAAATCATTGTCTTCACCAAGCTTACTGGTTCTATTTCCTCAACACTTTCATTTCCTCATTACTGTGTTGTGTAATTGTTCATATTTGTGCTTGAAGACCTTGACTAAGGACTTTCTCAATTTCATCAGTTCAATTTCTTCAGTCTGTTTGTCTTCATATTGTGCTATCCTGTGTTTACGCTTTATGTACTCTGTCTGTGTCTTCATTTCACCATGATGACCTTGCATGTAATCTTCTATGTTTACCTCTGAGTACTTATTCCGCTGCAAGTAGTTCTTCGCTAAGGAATTTCCTCACGAGCAAATTCCTCAGTGAAGAATTTCATAAAAATCGCCTATTCACCCCCCACCTCTAGTCGATATAACGCACTTTCAATTGGTATCAGAGCAAGGTACTCCCTTGTTCTGTGTGATTTTGGTTTAACCGCCTGGAGTTTTAGTTATGTCGACCGCAGGTTTGAAGAAAGTGTCGTGCCCCATCCTTGACGGTCACGAGTATCCCAAATGGAAGGCTATGATAAAGAAGCGTCTCATGGTGATGGACAACGAACTATGGACCGTCACTGAGATTGGTCTGACTGATCTGTGCAAGATGGCGGAAGCTGATGACATTCGCAAGTACACTCAACTCAACCTCACAGCGAAGGCCGTCATCTGCTCCAGTCTGTCTTGAAACTGGTTCAGAAACATCATGCATCTCGATCAGGCGAAGCTTGTCTGGGACCATCTCTCTGATGTCTATGAAGGCCATCGAACTCGTCATGATCCTTGGTTTGAGGATTTCAAGGAATCGCTCAAATCGATGACATTCGAACCAGAGTCATCATCCTGTACTTCATGCCTTATGGCAAAAAGTGCTGAGGTAACTGAATGCTACCTATCTGAGTCTAGTGATGAAGAATCTGGTGATGAATTTGGACCCAGTTATGTCAAACTTTCTTCCCTTGCCACAAAACAACAAAGAGCTTTGCAAAAAGCTAATGATATGCTTAGTAAGAGCAATGATATGTTGGGTGAAGAAATGGATCAGTCACAAGCCTTGGCTGAAAGTCTTCAAAGACTTCATTCTAAGCATGACTCTCTTCAAGATCAGCATAACTCTCTCTTGTCTGATTTTGAGAAGATAAGAGTGAGTTATGAAGATCTTCAGAAGGAGCGCGATTCATTACTTGCTCAACAAATCAGCGGTGCTCAGGAAGAATTCATTCCTCCATGCTTAAAATGCATTGAACGAGAATTTGCTAATTCTTCACCTAAATGTTCAAATGCTTCAAATGTTACAAATTCTTCACATGTCTCTGCTATCACTAATTCCTCATCTTAGGACATTGCTAGTATTACTAACGATGCAGGACTGAAGGGATTGTACATGACAGGCATGTACAAAAGCCTCAAAGGGCATTAGACTCTTTGTGATGTGCTTAAAAAGCAAATCCTCAACAGGAACCCTAGGAAAGAGGGTATTGCCTTTGAGAGGAAACTCAATGCTGATGGTACATATTGGAAGCCTGAGCAGTACCTCAAAACCTCATGGGTTGCTGCAAAGGGACCTCCAGTTGATCCATCTAATTTATCTGGCTATACATGTGAATCTTCTCATTCTTCTGATGAGTCATTTGACTCCAACTATAAATTGTTCAAAAATCAGAATGGTGAAGTATTTGCTAGATATGTTGGCACTAACTGCAGGAACGGTTCCCCTATGAAGAAAATCTAGGTTCCCAAAAGTTGCCTTGAAAGTCTTCAGGTGAATATCCTCATGACACCACCTGTGAAGAAAAGGAACCCCAGATCAAATTCCTCATATGGACCAAATTCTTCATATGGATCCAAGTCCTCATACAAACCAAATTCCTCAAGGGGATCAAATTCCTCACATGGATCAAAGTCCTCATATGAACATCATCGTGCTAACAACTCTGTTTCGCAGGGAAGAGCCAAGGGCTATGAATATGAGCATTATTCTTCAAATTATTATGTTCATAAGTCCTCGAAGAATTTCTCTGCTCATTCATATGCTTACCCTAACCCCTCTTATGTGAAACGAAATGGTTTGGCAGCTTTGCCACTATTATCATATGGAGCTTGCAGAGTGATGAACTCTTTGCCACCCCTTCAGATGTGGGTGGTGAAGAAAAAGAACTAATCTCTTCTGCAGGGTCAGGTCTCCAGACGTACGATAACGTCTGAAGAATTTGCTGGGGACCTGACAAAATGCCTGAAAGGACGCAGGCTAACCATGATGAAATGAACTTTCATTTCATACGTCCTCCCTCTGTTTTATCTGTCTTACTGCTTGATGAAATTGATCTGATAAATTGTGATATCATATTATTCACTGCTGAAGTATATGAGGTCGTAAGTTGCACTAATTCATCTACAGGATGATTAACCCAAAGCCACTGAATGGGTACTTGATAGTGGATGTACGAATCACATGACCGGTGACAGGAATCTGTTGATGGATGCTCCCTTATCAGCGTCACACATGAAGCATATCATCTTCGCTGATAAAAGCAAAAGTCAGGTATTGGGTCTAGGTAAGGTTGCTATCACAAAGGATCGACACATGGACAAAGTCATGCTTGTTGAGTCCTTAGGATACAATCTTATGTGTGTCTCAATGCTTTGTGATCTTGAGATGGTTGTTGTCTTTGGCAAGTATCGTTGTGTTGTGATTATGGAAGCTGTGAATTCCAAAGTCTTCGAAGGCTTTAGGAGAGGAGACTTGTATATTGTTGATTTCTCTGCAGATTCACAACCAGCCGTGTGCCTACTGGCAAAAGCTTCAGAAGGATGGCTATGGCATCAACGACTTGGTCATGCAGGCATGAGGAATTTGAACACGCTTGCGAAGAAGAAGCATGTCATTGGCATTGAGAATGTCAAATTCCTCAAGGATCACTTGTGCGGTGCCTGTGAAGCTAGAAAGATGACAAAGGCCAAGCATCCAACGAAGACTATCATGACCACTACTCGTCCATTCGAATTGCTTCACATGGATCTCTTCGGTCCTAATCATTATTCCTCTGTTTCAAATGAAGCATCTCAATATGGCTTTGTTACTGTTGATGATTACTCTCGTTACACATGGGTACACCTTGTCTCTTACAAAACTGAAGTGCAGGAAGTCTTCAAACGATTTTCCTCGAGGGCTTCAACCAACTTCGGTGTGAAGATCAAGCACATCAGAAGTGACAATGGCACTGAGTTCAAGAATTCGGGTCTCGGACTATCTTGATGAACTTGGTATTACTCATGAGTTATCTGCTCCTTATACTCCACAACAGAATGGCTTCATGGAGCGCAAGAACAGGACTCTTGCTGAGATGGCTCGCACTATGCTCGATGAATACAAAACCCCTCGTCGTTTCTGGGTTGATGCAATTGATACTGCGTGCCATATCATCAACAGAGTATATCTTCACAAATTCTTCAAGAAGACTGCCTATGAACTCCTCACTGACAAGAAACCCAATGTGACTTATTTCAAAGTCTTCGGTGCTAAATGCTGGATTAGAGATCCTCATCACAACTCTAAAGTTGCACCGAAAGCACATGAAGGTTTTATGCTTGGTTACGGAAAGGACTCGCACACCTACAGAGTCTTCAGCAATGTTCTTCACAAGATTGTTGAAACTGTAGATGTGCGGTTTGATGAAACTAATGGCTCGCAAAGAGAGCACCTACCTTCTATGTTAGATGAACCAGCACCTGAGGATTCTATCAAGCATAAGGCTACTGAAGATGTCACTCCTACTGAAGAATCTGCTAAAGAATTCATTCCAGAACGTGAAGAACGTCGAGCTGATGCACCTGAAGAAAATGCTGAGGAAATTGATGCTGAAGAAAATGCTGATCAAATTCCTCAACGACAACCAGCTCATCCTCGCGTTGCAAAAGAAGTGCAAGTGGAGAAGATCATCGATGACATTAGAGCACCAGGTCCTCTCACACGCTCAAAAGCTTCACATCTATCTAACTTTTGTGGGCACTTTGCTTTTGTCTCTATCACAGAGCCCGCTAAGGTAGATGAAGCATTTCTGGAGCCTGAGTGGATTCAGGCCATGCAAGAAGAATTACATCAGTTCAAGCTCAACAACGTATGGGAACTAGTCAATCGTCCCGATCCTCGCAAGCATAACATCATTGGTACAAAGTGGATCTATCGCAACAAGCAAGATGAAAATGGTGTTGTGGTGAGGAATAAGGCATGACTAGTAGCTCAAGGCTACACATAGGTTGAAGGAATTGATTTTGATGAAACTTGTCGGAGTAATGGGCCACGGGTAGGCAAACCCGAGGCCCAGAACCTTTCAAGACATCGGGGCCGGCTTCGCCCCTCGAAGGATCCTAAGACAAAGGGCCGACTCTGAGAGTCGGCTATAGCATCGCCGACTACCCACTCACGGCCGAATCTCGAAGACGGCTATGACATAAGCCGACTCCCAGTTGGCGACTCCAGGAATGCCGACTATGGGGAGTCGGCCCATGACTTCGCCACCTTCAGCCTTCTAGAAGAAGGACAGGACTGGGGATGGTCGGAGTACGGCCCTCCCCTACCCTGATTACCAAGGGAGGGTATGGCTACAGTGCGACGTACCGGAGGAGATCTTCGGTATGGCGCGGCACTGTGGCCATACCGGCCCTGACGTCCGCCCCAGCGGCAGAACCCTGTTCCCACGTTGGCCCGCCAGTACGGCCTCGAGACGGCGGGCCTCGCCAGTCAGCGGGGGAGATAGAAGACGGCGAGAGCGCCCAAAGACGGACCCTGTGGGAGTCGGCCTCCAGGAGTCGGCCCGTTCCTCCCATGGGCCCCGCACGCCATTAACCAGATAAGACGGGGAGTGGCCACAGTGATCGCCCGCCGGACGGCGGCACTGTTGCCACGACCCCGTGACCAAGACGACGTCATCAGAAGCGCGGCTACAGTGACCAGGTCAGCCGGCGGGGCCCACCAGCAGCGGGCCCCAGGAGTCGGCGGAGAAGACGGCCACTTGAGAGACAGGCAGCTGGGACCCGCGCCCAGTCGGATTACCATTGTACCCCCGGGGGGGTAGGCCTATATAAACCCCCCGGAAAACCCTTGCAAGGGGTTGGATCCTTTGACCACTAGACATAAGCACAGAAGGGAGAGAGCTAGCCTCGCCCTCTCCTACCTCTAGAACACAGCTCGAGGAGCACCTTTGTACACATATCACCATAGTGACCATGCGGAGACCCCGTAGAGCAGCAGTAGGGGTATTATCTCCTCGGAGAGCCCCGAAGCTTGGTAAGATCCGTCGGCGTGCATGTCTATGCCTCATCCCGCTTCCAGGCACCGGCGACGTTCTACTCGCCCCCACCATGATAAGCCATCCGTTGGCATATGTCGTACCCAACCCCCGACATTTGGCACCCACCGTGGGGCGAGGTGCACCGTCGTCCGGAGAGCTGTTCTGGACGGGAACCCTTTTTCTCCCCGGTGAGCGTAGCCAGCCCGGCGCGCCAGAGGGAATCTGCGCCGACGCGCTGCGCGATGTTGAGCCCGTTTGCGCGGCCAGCTGCCTCGCCGATCTTGTCGGCGAGGTTAGCCTCTCCGACGAGCCTGCATCCGACGCAGGCACCGGCGGCCCCGCAAACCTTCTCGCGGGCCTCCTCGACAACCTCCATGTTGCTGGCGAGCCTGCAACTGACCTGGAGTCCGTAGGCTCCACCGACCCGATGCTGGTCGATTCCGACACCGCGTCGGTCGACGCCTTTCCCACCGATGTGGTGATCTACGACGAACCGCTCCCTCGCATGGAGAGCGGCGGAAGCACCGTCACTGAGGTGCTCGTCATCGACCATGGCGAGCACTCCGACGGGAGAGCTCGCGACCCGCTTGACGCGGCACTGCAAGACCTGGATGCGCCCATTCCAGAGGACGCTGACGCCAAGACACTGGAGGCGCGCCGCCTCTAGCTCGTCGAAGGCGCGAAGAAGCTGGCGAGCATGAGACGCTTGTCAGAGGCCTACCAGCACGAGATGGATCGCGCCGTGGGCGGCTCGCCGGCCCCGGTGGGGCCAAGCCGCCAGGGCGCGGTCCGCCAGCGCGGCGCGGGCATCGCCAGCATGTTCGGGTCCATTCGCCCCATATACGCCACGCCCGCAGAAAACATTCGAGCCGCCCAAGCGGCGGCAGACGAGGTGGATAACCTTGAAGGCGAAGAGCGCCGACTGATGACGGAGCGAGTCCAGCGACTCCTCGACGCGGCCGGCGCGCAGAACGCGGCCGGCTGCCGCAACGAAGGACCGCAGCAGCAGAAAGATGACCTGCCACCCCGCCGAGATCAAGGCGCAACATCTCGGGCACCGACTGGCGGCGTCCGCGGAAGAAAAGACAAGGAGCCGGCTGCAAGCCGCAGTCGGACTCATATCACCATCGAGCGCGACCAGGACGGCCGCCCGAAAGCGGTAGAGCGGTGGGACGACTATGTGCCTCCGCCACCCCGCAGAGAAAGGCGAGTCTCTCCACCGCCCGTTGAACATCCGACTCTCGGAGGCCGCCTAGGCCGCCGAGAGGGAGTCGGAGAGAACGATGCCCTCCTCCGAATCGACCGACTCCATCGATCTCTGGTGCTGGAAGAAGAAGATGAGCTGGGGCCGCCGTGTTTTGGTCCCCGCATCCGAGATGAGCCCTTCCCCAAAGGGTTCACTCTCCCCAGAGATACCCCCAAGTACACCGGCTCCGTGAAGCCGGAGGATTGGCTAGTCGACTACGCCACCGCCGTCGACATAGCAAGCGGCAACAAGCGCGTCGCCGTCAAGTACGTTCCGCTCATGCTCCAGGGCACGGCCCGGACATGGCTGAACATCCTGAAGCCCCGCAGCATCAACAGTTGGGTCGACTTCACCGAGGCTTTCGTCCGCAACTTCACGAGCACGTACAAGCGACCTCCCAAGCCTCGCCAGCTCTCCTTGTGCGTGCAAGGCCCCGACGAATCCACTCGCGACTACCTCACGCGGTGGGCCGAGCTCCGAAACTCCTGCGAGGGCGTGCACGAGGTGCAGGCCATCGAGTACTTCACCGCCGGGTGCAGAGAAGGCACCCTCCTCAAGCACAAGCTTCTCTGCGACGAGCCGGAGACCCTGGATGAGCTGCTGATCATAGCAGACAAATACGCCACGGCCGACTCTTCTATGAAGACGGAGATCCAAGTCAGCAAGACAGGCAAAGTCGCCCCTCAGGCTCCCCGAACCCCGGCTGGAGACGCCAGCCGGCGGCAGCAGCAGAACGATCACAAGCGCAAGGCCCCGCTGCCGGCTTCCAATAGCCGGCATGTCGCAACGGTCGACGATCAACAACCAGAAGGGCAGCCTCCACCCAAGCGGCAGAAGGGCGGCAAGCCCAATTGGCTGCCGGCTTTCTCCTACGAGCAGGCTCTGGATGGCCCCTGCAAGTTTCACAGTGGCGCAAAGCCATCAAACCACACCACCAGAAAGTGCCACTGGCTGACTAGGATTGCCAAGGGAGACGGCTTGGTGCCTCCTCCACCTGCTAGACAGCCGCCTCCGCCTCCACCCCCGCAGCCGGCTGCCAGGCCAGTCGGCGCAGTACAAGATGAGTACCCCGAAGAGCACGGGGCCTACGTGGTGTTCACCAGCGTGGCAGTTGACAAGCGCAGCAAGCGGCTGCTGCGGCAAGAAGTGAACGCGGTGGCGTCGGACGCCCCGGGGTTCATGCACTGGTCCGAGAAACCTATCAGTTGGAGTAGGGCAGATCACCCAGAGGTGATGCCAAATCCAGGTTCCTACGCCTTGGTTCTGGAGGCCACATTTGCCACTGATAGGCGGGCAGCTTGCTTCTCGCGAGTTTTGATAGATGGAGGCAGCAGTATCAACATCCTGTACAAGGATACTATGGAGAAGTTAGGAATCAAGCAAAGACAACTCCAGAACAGCCGGACTGTATTCCATGGGATCGTCCCTGGCCTTTCCTGCTCCCCAATCGGCAAGATTTTATTAGATGTCCTTTTCGGAGATAAGGATCACTTCCCCCGAGAGCCAGTCTGGTTTGAAGTGGTGGACCTCCGGAGCCCATACCATGCCCTACTTGGCCGACCTGCCTTGGCCAAGTTCATGGCGGTCCCCCACTACGCCTACCTCAAGATGAAGATGTCGAGTTCCAAGGGAATCCTGACTGTAGTCGGCGACTACAGGAAGTCGTCCGCTTGTGCGGCCGAGAGTAGTCGGCTGGCCGAGTCCCTGGTTATTGCAGCGGAGAAGCGGCTTCTTGACCGGGTTGTGGCGATGGCCGGCAAGCAGCCTGAGTTGTCGCCCAACCCCAAGGATTCGGAAGCTGAAGGCTCGTTCAAGCCGGCGAAGGAAACGAAGAAGATACCTTTGGACCCAGAGCACCCGGAGAGGTACGCTGTCGTAGGTGCGACCCTCGACAGCAAATAGGAAGGCGAGCTCGTCGATTTCCTCCGTGAGAATCGGGACATCTTTGCATGGTCCCCCAAAGACATGCCAGGTGTACCGACGGAATTCGCCGAGCACAAGTTACATGTCCGGTCTGATGCGAAGCCCGTCAGGCAGCCCTTGCGCCGCCTGTCAGAAGAGAAAAGAAGAGTTGTTGGTGAAGAGATAGCCCCGCTCCTTGCAGCCGGCTTTATCATGGAAGTATTTTTCCCAGAATGGTTAGCGAACCTAGTTTTAGTGCTGAAGAAGAACAAGCAGTGGCGAATGTGTATCGACTACACAAGCCTGAACAAAGCCTGCCCCAAGGACCCGTTTGCTCTGCCAAGGATTGATCAGGTGATAGACTCCACGGCCGGCAGACAGACTGAAGACCGCCTTCATCACGCTGTCCGGAGCCTTCTACTACCTGACCATGACGTTCGGCTTGAGGAATGCATGCGCCACCTTTCAGCGTTGCATGCAGAAGTGCCTCCTCAAGCAACTCGGCAGAAATGCCCACGTCTACGTGGATGATGTGGTGGTGAAGACGGAGAAGCGCGGAACCTTACTGGAAGACCTCAAAGAGACCTTTGAGAACCTGCGCCGATTCCAGATCAAGCTTAACCCCGAGAAGTGCGTTTTCGGAGTACCAGCCGGCCAGCTACTCGGCTTCCTGGTCTCTGAACGCGGCATAGAGTGCAACCCCGTGAAGATCAAGGCCATCGAGAGGATGGAGGTGCCTAGCCGACTGTTGGACGTGCAGAAATTCACTGGATGTTTGGCATCCATCAGCCGCTTTATCAGTCGGCTAGGTGAGAAAGCTCTCCCCTTGTACCAACTCATGAAGAAGACCAATTTTTTCGAGTGGAACCACAAGGAGGATGAGGCCTTTCTGCAACTGAAGAGGATGTTGGTTACTCCCCCTGTGTTGGCGGCTCCAACTCCCAAAGAGCCCATGCTCCTGTACATCGCCGCCACCAACCGAGTAGTCAGCACGGTAATCGTAGTTGAGCGCAAGGAGGAAGGCAAGGCACTGCCGGTCCAGAGACCCGTCTATTATCTGAGTGAAGTACTGTCAACCTCCAAGCAAAACTACCCCCACTATCAAAAAATGTGCTACGGCGTGCACTTTGCTGCCAAGAAGCTGAAGCCCTACTTCCAAGAGCACCCAGTCACCGTGGTCTGCACGGCCCCATTAGCCGAGATCATTGGAAGCCGAGACGCGTCAGGACGAGTGGCAAAATGGGCCATAGAGCTGGCGCCCTACACGATCTACTATCAACCCCGCACCGCCATCAAGTCGCAAGCACTGGCCGACTTCCTCGTCGACTGGGCCGAGACCCAGTACCTGCCACCGGCGCCCCACTCCACCCATTGGCGGATGCATTTCGATGGCTCCAAGATGCGCACCGGCTTGGGAGCCGGCGTCGTCCTCACTTCTCCCAAGGGCGACATGCTCAAGTACGCACTGCAGATTCACTTCGCCGCCTCCAACAACGTCGCCGAGTACGAGGCGCTCGTTCACGGGCTCCGGCTTGCCAAAGAGCTTGGCATCCGCCGGATCCTGTGTTACGGCGACTCCGACTTGGTGGTACAGCAGTCGTCAGGCGACTGGGACGCCAAGGATGCAAACATGGCAAGCTACCGTTTTCTCGTGCAGCAACTCAATGGGTATTTTGAGGGGTGCGAGTTCCTCCACGTGCCGAGGAACGACAATAACCAAGCAGATACTTTGGGACGAATCGGCTCCACCCGCCAAGCAATACCTTCAGGCGTCGCCCTCCAGCGCCTCCTCAAGCCGTCCATCAAGCCCTCACCAGAGTCAGATTCAATTTTTGTGCCGACTCCCCCTGAAGAAGCCGGATCCGGCCCGAGAGCCCAAGCAAACAGCACAAGACCCGTTGCAGATGATCTGAAGAGTGCCGCAGTTGCAGCCAGCCCGGGGACTTCGGAACTCGGCCCGAGGACTGCGGCAGCCAGAGAGAAGACTCCAGAACTCGGACCGGGGACTGTTCCAGTCGGCCCGGGGACTTCGTTAATCCAGCAAGCGGCTGCGGACTCCAGCCCGCCGACTCCCAGCCCAGCCGCTCGCGTCCAAGTCGCAGCTTTGACAGTAGAAGAGATAGCAGCACCCTCATGGGCCCAACCCATCCTCCAATTCCTGGTGAACAAGGAGCTGCCGCCTGACGAAACCTTAGCTCGGCAAATACAACGCCGAGCAGCAGCATACACCATAATCAACAGAGAGCTAGTTAGGCGCAGCGTCACCGGTGTTCATCAACACTGCGTTGAGTCGGATCAAGGCCAAGAAATTCTCAAAGATATCCACCAGGGCGAGTGCGGCCACCATGCGGCCTCGAGGGCACTCGTCGCCAAAGCTTTCAGACACGGTTTTTTCTGGCCGACTGCCCTCGTAGAGGCCAAAGAGTTGGTCCAGAAATGCAAGGGGTGCCAGAAGTTCCGCTCCAAGCCGCTCCAACCGGCTTCAGCTCTCAAGACTATCCCCATCGCATGGCCCTTTGCAGTATGGGGCCTGGATATGGTGGGACCCTTCAAAACGGCACGAGGCAGCCTGACTCATCTACTTGTCGCGGTGGACAAGTTCACCAAGTGGATAGAGGTGAAGCCCATCAAGAAGTTGAATGGTTCGACTGCCGTGACTTTCATCTCAGACATCACAATTCGGTATGGCATACCACACAGCATCATCACCGACAATGGCGCCAACTTTGCCAAAGGCGCCTTGGCCCGTTTCTGCGCGACACAGGGCATCCGACTGGACCTAGCGTCCGTTGCCCACCCACAGTCAAACGGCCAGGTGGAACGAGCGAATGGCCTCATCCTGTCCGGCATCAAGCCTTGGTTGGTCGAACCGTTGGAACCTTCGGCCGGCTGTTGGCTTGACGAGTTGCCGGCCGTCCTCTGGAGTCTGCGTACGACTCCAAACAAGTCAACCGGCTTCACGCCCTTCTTCCTCGTTTACGGTGCTGAAGCCGTCATCCCAACGGACATAGAGTTCGACTCCCCACGAGTCACGATGTACACCGCGGAGGAAGCAGAAGAAGCACGACAAGACGGCGTCGATCTGCTGGAAGAGGGCCGGCTGTTGGCACTCAGCCGGTCCAGCATCTACCAGTAGAGCCTACGTCGCTACTACAACAGGAAGGTCAGGCCGAGATCCTTCCAAGAGGGCGACCTTGTGCTCCGGCTGATCCAGCGAACAGCCGGCCAGCACAAGTTGTCGGCTCCGTGGGAAGGCCCCTTCATCATCAGCAAGGTGCTGGGCAATGACTCCTACTACCTGATCGACGCTCAGAAGGCCCGAGCACGCAAGAGGGACGACTCCGGCAAAGAGACGGAGCGACCATGGAACGCGAATGTTCTTCGAAGATTTTACAGCTGATGCAGTATGTATCACGCCCCCCTTTTTATTTTAAGTACCAAGACTCTGGGGCCCCCGAGACGGACTCGGGGACTGCCCCTTTTGTTATCTGTATGACAAGAATTATGCTTCCGAGTACGACACTCTTTATGCCGCTTAACCCCGGGCTCGACCAGTCGGCCCGGGGACTTGCCGTCTCGCGCTATGAAAACGCTTCCTGCGGTCAGACAAGTAGTGCGCGGCGCCTAAGCCGACTCCCGCCAAAGCCACAGCTCGCAGAGCGACTGACTGGTGGGCCGGAGTAAGGTAGAATAGGCGCCCGCACGAAAAAAGGCTAAGGATTCAAAGCGTAAAAACATAGCCCGAGCCGGCTTTTCAGCTGATCCTCGCAAAACCGACTCCGAGTAGTCGGCTTGCCGTCTTTCTATCCGACTTGCTACAAAAACTCTCGAATGGCTAAGTACTTGCCTTCCCAAGGCGGCCAGGTATTTGCTCCAGCGACAGTCCGCGGAGCGGCTGTCCAACTGGCAAAGACAGCACCCAAGGGAAGGCGGCAAAAGGAAAAAAGCCTAAAGAGCAACAAGCAAGAAACGATAGAATCTAGACAAATATTTACACCACAAAGGCCATTGGCCGAATCCATGAACAGATGTTCGAAATACACCCAGTGGGTGGAAATGTGTGAATTAACAAAGTCTTCGAGAAACTACTAAGTAGATAAGTAAAGCAAGACGGCGGGTTATGAAGCGGCAGACGGGTTTGGGGGCTCGGCGGAGATGGCGGTGTCGGACGTCGGGGCAGCCGGTTGGGCAGACTCGGCTTGATCACCTCCAGCAGCAGCTGGCGTAGTTGGGCGCGGCTCGTTGTTGGATGCTCGGTCGAGCTGAGGCTGGTCGCCCGCTCCGGCTTCTGGTGCCTCCGTCTCGCCGCCGGCTTCCACCTTGTCTTCTTCCTCGACGCTAGAGCCAATCACCTCCGCCGAGTCCTCGCCGTAGTTCAGGTTCATCCCAAACCACTCCGGCGGCGCCTCCTTGCCGTTGTCAGCATGCTCAGGAACGAAGACGCTGGTGTCGACGTACTCGGCGATCGCCGCGGCGCGCTTGACGAAGTCATCCTCCATGGCTGCCAGTTCCGGCTGGGCCTCAGCTCGGAGCGTGGCCAGCTAGTCCAGACTCAGGTCTGGATACCACGCCTTGAGGAACTCCAAGGCACAACGTGCCCCGGCACGTGCCGGGGAGCCCTTCCAAGCCTCCAGACGGCCTGCTGCGACCTCCAGCCAGTCGGCAGTCCGACTGGGAGTGCGCAAAACCGGCATTTCCGGCCACAAGGCAGCAATCACCTGGGCGTCGACTCGTTGAAGCCGGCACAGCATCCGGTGGGCCAGCCGTAGACGAGCCTCGATGCTCAGAAGCTGTTCGTCAAGAGTCCGGGGGGTGTTGACAGCAACCTCCTCACCGGCCGCCCTCCGCGCCTCACAGTCAGCCTCGATGGCTTGAACGGCAGTTTGTGCGTAACCCGGGAAGAAGTCTGCCAAAGACGAAAAAAGAAGCAAGTCAGAAAAAGCAAGAGTCGGCCCGACCCACGGTCGGCCGCTCAAAGAAAGCGAGCAAAGAAAACTTACCATCGATGATATCTTCAATCTCGTGGAAGCCGGAATTCAGCATCGCCTCCTTATCAGTCCAGGAGGAGCGTTCGACCTCGAACTCGGCCTAGAGCTCAGCCTCCTTGTCCTTCGCCCCCTCGTGCACCTTCTTGAGCAGCTCCTTCTGCTCCGCCAGCTGCGCGGCCAGCAGGTCGCGCTCTGTGACAAGCTTGCTGCAGTCCGCCTCTTTGGCACGCAAGGCGGTGTTAGCAGCGCCCAGCTGCTTCTGAAGGATGGCGTTGGTCTCTGAAGAAAAAAGAAAAAGGACACAAGTCATCAGAAAAGGTCGCCAAGAAGATCCGGCCCGACTGCGCAGCAGTCGGCCTGAATCTCGGGGACTACAGCCCGCGGGTGCGCCAGCGCGCCCCCGCGAAGAAGCAAACTTACTCCGGCTCTCCGACAAGTCGGCAGTCCGCTTGCCCAGCTCTTCAACATTTCGGTTGAAGACGGTGGCTCGGAGGTTGTGGTAGTCCTACAGTGAGCATTTCAAAAAGAATAAGCGTTTGGAATTCGCCATTAGAGTTCCAACCCGCCTGCTCAGCAGCCGACCTGGAACTCGGGGACTACACCCAGTAGGTGCGCTGGCGCGCCCCCACAGAGAAGAACAAGAAAAACAAGTCAGAAGGAACATACCCGGACGGCCGCTCGTGTCGCTAGGTGCGCCTTTGTGCAGTGCTGGATGGCGTCGCTTTCAGCTCGCAGCTTCGCCTGGACGTCCAGGAGCGCCTGGTTCAGCGGGCCTGTGCCGCCTCCTCGCGCCCACCCGACGGGCGCGGAGCTCATCACCTCGACCTCCGGCGTGGCCGAGCTGGCCGCTCCGGTCTCCAGAGGGCGTGGCGCCGAAGTCGCCTTCTCCAGCCGGCGGCGAGTTGGCAGGGCGACTTGAAGAAGCAAGTTCGTCGTGGCTTCGTCTGTAGTTGGCGGTACCGGCGGTTCCGCCGACTGTTTATCCTTTGCGCCCCCCAATGACGGCCGGGGCGGTGGTGGCGGCACCACCGGGTCTCGCCTGGGGATCTCGCCGCCCTCCCTCTCCGCAATGGCGTACTCCCCGTCGGCTTCTCCAGACCGCTCCGTATAAACCGGAGGCGGCGTCGAGTTCAATGGAACGACGAGCAGCGCCGATTGGCGGCGCGCGGCTTCTTCGGCCCGCTCTTGGGCCACGGCGGCGGCTCCGGCTCCCTCGAGACCCTGCTGGGCGGGGGCGGCCGTCTTCTCGGCCTCCGCCTTCTTCCGACGGGCGGCTTCATCCTCGTCGCGTTTCTCCTGCGCGTTCCGCTCCGTCGCCTCCCAGAGGTCGGCGGCTGGGTCAATGCGCCGAGTCGTGGCGGACGACACCACCGACCCCCTGATGGAGGCGGCGGCGACCCTCCCTAGGGTGAGAGGAGCTCTGAAGCGAGGAGCACATGTAAAAACTCAGACTAAACCCACCAGAAGACAAAAACAAGACAGAGAAGTAGGGGCACTCACGCAGAGGACAGTGGCGGCTTCTTCACTTCCTTACGGAATCGCTGGGCCTTCACGGCCGCCTCTTCCCGTTTGGTCGCGGCGGCTGCCCCCTTAAACTTCTTCTCCCGGCCTCAGAGGGAACTCGGCCTGGCCCGGCGCTTCCTCGCGCCGTCTTGCCTCGGCTGGTGGTGCGGGGCGACTTCCCCTTCTTCGCCGACGGGCCAGTCGGCGAAGGTGGCCGAGGGCCTTAGGCCGCCTTCTTCTCCTTCGCCGCCCCCTTCGGCGTCGGCCTCCAATGCCGCCGCCCCCAAGTCGGGGTCGTTGACATCGCTCTCTGCTCGATCAGAGGCGAACTGGCGAGGCGGCCCCGTGGCGCCAGATGAGGGCTGGAGAAGAGAGTTCTGGTTCAAAGGTCAAGAGAAATAAAGAGCAGAAGCCGGATTCGGCTGAAAAAAAGAAAGAGAAGAAAAGAGCAACTTACCACCGGCGGGGGGTTGGCACGCGAGTATGGCTCCATGCCAAACTGCCAGTCCCCCGAGAGGCCGCAGTTCGCGATGAAGTTCACCGTGTCCGCAACCTCCGCGTGAGGAAGATCTTTGGTGCACGTCCGACTGGGGTCCTGGTGGCCGCTCATCTGACAGATCAGATGAGGCCGGCTTTGGAGCGGCAGAACTCGGCACGCCATGAAGGCGGCCAGCAAGTCGGCCCCAGTCAGGCCGGCTGACTGCGTCAACACCCGAAGTCGCTGCACGGCGGCGGCTCCAGCCGGAGTCAGCGTCTTGGCGCGTAGGACCAGCTGGGCTGCCTCCCAGCCGGCGCGCCGGCTTCGAAGGCCGGCAGGTTGACCCAGTCGCCGTCTGCGGCGACGTTCTTTACATAGAAGTAAGAACGCTGCCACATCTTCACCGACTTGATCAGCTGGATGGCGGGGAATGGGTTGTCAGCAGTCGACCTCCGCAGCGCGATGAAGGCGCCGCATTGGGCTGGCACGCCGGCGACGTGCGTACCGAGCTTAGAATGGAAGAACTCCACCCACAGCTCGATGGTGGGGAGAACTCCGAGGAATCCCTCGCAGAGCGAGGTGAAGGCCGCCAACAGCACCACCGTGTTTGGAGTAAGGTGGTGCGGTTGGAGGCCGTGAAACTCCAGGAACGAGCGGATGAATCCGCTCGCCGGCAGCCCCAGGCCGCGCGTCAGGTGGGAGCGGAACACGACGCGCTAACCCTCCGCAGGCGCCGGCGACACCTCCTCCGGCGGCGGGGCGCGGGCCTGCACGAGGTTCGCGCTGGGGATGCGGCGCGTCCTATGAAGAAACTCGATGGTGTCGTCGTCAACTTCAGAGCCGTCCCACATGCCGGAGCGGACGGCGGCGGGCGCGGCGGCGGAAGAAGAGCTCATCGCCGGGAGCAGGGCGTGGTCCGGTGCGGCAGCAGTGAGAAGAAGAAGGAAGAAGAAGGAACGGGAGGAAGCAGAGGAGAGCGGGCGCACGTGCTTTGCCGCCCCGCTCCCTCTGCCTACTTATAGGCTTACGGGCTGAGGAGCCGAGGGGGCATCGTGGGATTAACTGCGCCCACGCCCCCACGACCCCCACGATTTACCACGCGGAGTTACCGCGCGCATTTACTGCGCCAGAAGCCCAACCGCCCGCGCGGCCGCAGCGGATCCGCTCGAGGGCCGAGGTGCGGTAGTGGCGGCCCCGCCCGCAGGCCTGTCCCGTCGCGCGCGTGGGCTGGCAGGCTTGCCCGGCCACGTGGCGCCCATGGAATGGTCCGCGGCGGGCGGCGGCCGTGTAGCTTCTCAAGCACGCCGTTTGCGTCCCGCCACGATCTTCAAACTACCTAAAGAAGAGCAAGGCGACTTGAAGGCAAGTCCGACCTCTGAGAGACGGCTCGACGAAGACGGACAGAGCAGAATCGCCTCCTGATAATCGGCACGAAGGGAGACGGCAGGCGAGCTACGGCACCAACTCCTCGAAGGAAGAAACTGTTGAGGCCCCTCGGCACATCCCTCGGCGCCTCACCAGCTTCGGGGACTACTGTCGGAGTAATGGGCCACGGGTAGGCAAACCCGAGGCCCAGAACCTTTCAAGACATCGGGGCCGGCTTCGCCCCTCGAAGGATCCTAAGACAAAGGGCCGACTCTGAGAGTCGGCTATAGCATCGCCGACTACCCACTCATGGTCGAATCTTGAAGACGACTACGACATAAGCCGACTCCCAGTTGGCGACTCCAGGAATGCCGACTATGGGGAGTCGGCCCACGACTTCGCCACCTTCAGCCTTCTAGAAGAAGGACAGGACTGGGGATGGCCGGAGTACCGCCCTCCCCTACCCTGATTACTAAGGGCGGGTATGGCTACAGTGCGACGTACCGGAGGAGATCTTCGGTACGGCGCGGCACTGTGACAATACCGGCCCTGACGTCCGCCCCAGCGGCGGAACCCTGTTCCCACGTTGGCCCGCCAGTACGGCCTGGAGACGGCGGGCCCCGCCAGTCCGCGGGGGAGATAGAAGACGGCGAGAGCGCCCAAAGACAGACCCCGTGGGAGTCGGCCTCCTGGAGTCGGCCCGTTCCTCCCATGGGCCCCGCACGCCATTAACCAGATAAGACGGGGAGTGGCCACAGTGATCGCCCGCCGGACGGCGGCACTGTTGCCACGACCCCGTGACCAAGACGACGTCATCAGAAGCGCGGCTACAGTGACCAGGTCAACCGGCGGGGCCCACCAGCGGCGGGCCTCAGGAATCGGCGGAGAAGACGGCCACTTGAGAGACAGGCAGCTGGGACCCACGCCCATTCGGATTGCCATGCAAGGGGTTGGATCCTTTGACCACTAGACAGAAGCACAGAAGGGAGAGAGCTAGCCTCGCCCTCTCCTACCTCTAGAACACAGCTCGAGGAGCAACTTTGTACACATATCACCATAGTGACCATGCGGAGACCCCGCAGAGCAGCAGTAGGGGTATTATCTCCTCGGAGAGCCCCGAAGCTGGGTAAGATTTGCCGGCGTGCATGTCTACGCCTCATCCCGCTTCCAGGCACCGGCGACGTTCTACTCGCCCCCACCATGATAAGCCATCCGTTGGCATATGTCGTACCCAACCCCCGACAAAACTTTTACACCTGTTGCTAGACTTGAGGCTATTCGCATATTTCTTGCTTATGCTAACCATCATGATATCATCTTATACCAAATGGATGTGAAAAGTGCATTCCTCAATGGTAAGCTTGAGGAAGAAGTATATGTTGCTCAACCCCCAGGTTTTGAAGTCCAAAACATCCTGACAAAGTCTTCAGACTTAACAAGGCCCTCTATGGCCTCAAGAAGGCCCCACGGGCATGGTATGATACATTGAAGGAATTCTTCATGAAGAAAGGCTTCACACCCGGTTCACTCGATCCCACTCTCTTTACTAAATCTTATGATGGTGAACTATTCGTGTGCCAAATATATGTTGATGATATCGTCTTTGGCTGTACTAACCAACGTTATAGTGATGAATTTGCCTATATGATGAGTGAAGAATATCAAATGTATATGATGGGAGAGTTGAAATTCTTCTTAGGTCTTCAAATTCGTCAACAACGCAATGGCATATTCATATCTCACGAGAAATACCTCAAGGATGTCCTAAAGAAATTCGGCATGCAAGATTGCAAAGGCATCAAAATTCCTATGCCCACAAATGGTCATCTATGCACTGATGAAAATGGTATTGACTTCGATCATAAGGTATACCGCTCCATGATTGGCTCTTTATTGTACTTAGGTGCATCTAGGCCAGATATAATGCTTAGTGTTTGCATGTGTGCACGATTTCAAGCTGCACCGAAGGAATCACACCATAAGGCTGTGAAGCATATTCTTTGATATTTAGCTCACACGCCAACACTAGGATTATGGTATCCCAAGGGCTCAGATTTTGATCTCATTGGATATTCAGACTCTGACTATGCTGGTGACCGTGTGGACCGCAAGTCAACATCTGGTACTTGTCATTTCCTCGGACGATCCTTGGTCTGTTGGTCCTCGAAGAAACAGAACTGCGTATCACTGTCTACTACTGAAGCTGAGTACATTGCTGCTGGTTCTTGCTGTGCTCAATTACTATGGATGAAGCAAACGCTCAAGGACTATGGCATCAACGTGAAGAATGTGCCTCTCCTCTGTGACAATGAGAGTGCCATCAAGATTGCTCACAACCCAGTTCAGCACTCGAAGACAAAGCACATTCAGATTCGTCATCATTTTCTTCGTGATCATGTGTTGAAGGGCGACATTTCTATCGAGCATGTGAAGACTGAAGAACAGCTAGCCGATATCTTCACTAAGCCCTTGGATGAGAAGAGATTTAGCAAGTTGCGGTGTGAGCAAAATATCTTAGAGTCTTTGAATGTACTTTGAAAATGCACTCATCCTAACACTTATGCAAAATTGATGACTTAGATATGCAACACATGAAGAAACGTTTTTCTTCAATCAATGAAGAATAACACTATAAGTGTGAAGAATTTGATTCTCAGAACCCTACAACAATTGTACGCGGTGTCTGAAATCATCATTCTTACACGGTGGGTCACGCCACCACAAAAGTTGAAAATCTTCAATTTGAGTTTTTCCTCAACTTTTGAAATTCCTCAGTTTTTCAAATTCTTCCACTTTGTAAAATCTTCACTTGTGCCGTCGTTTTTCTTCATTGGCTATATATATATATATATATATATATATATATATATATATATATATATATATATATATATATATATATAGGGTCGCGCTATTCGTCACCCAGGGTGAGGAATAGTTATTTTTCACCCCCTCTATTTTAACATCAATGCACCGTAATTTTACGTTCCTTCAATTTTTTCTTATTTCAGACATAAAAAGAGAACATAAAAAAAATATAGTCGCTGTAAAAAATATTTTATGTTACGTAAACTACAGATGTAAAAACATAGTGTAAAATGTACATAAAATGTAAAGTTTCTGGTCTTCTGACCTTTTTTATGCCAAATTTTACGCAATGAATCAATATTACTGTAACAATTTGTATTTGAAACATAATTTATTTATGAAATGACCGTAACATTATGTCGGATGAAGAATAATTTATTCTGCACCCTGGATGATGAATAGTAACACTATATATATATATATATATATATATATATATATATATATATATATATATATATATATATATATATATATATATATATATATATATATATATATATATATGTCCTCTACAACATTCACTTATAGCTATTTCTTCAAGTTGGATCTTTTCTGCTAAGTGAATGTGATCGGACCCTTCCCCTCTATGCTATACTCAATCCAATCTGTTCACAAATTCTTCATGTGCGTTCTATTTGAAACGCGTTCAAATTCTTCACTGTGTCCTTGTCAGCTGAAGAAATTGTGAACGGAACGTTAAAACTAATCTTATCCAAACTTTCGGTTTTGCCGCTCAAACCGTTCCGCATCCCATGATGGATTATTTTATCCACCCACGATCTTACACGATCTCCACTACACAGTACGTGGGTGACACATGTCGCAAGAAGGAGAACGGCCAGGGGCACGTTCGTCCTAAATCTTCGGAAGAGCAGTTTTTCACTGCGGCTATAAATACCCCTGTCACCGTCCTCACTTCTTTTACCCCGCTCGATCTCACTCTCCCGCTCGAGCTTCCAAACCCTAGCGCCGTCGCTACTCCATCGTCGCCGGTGAGGAAGAGCTTCACTGCCTCGACCTCGTCGCCGTCGTACTCGCGCCGACCGCGGAAATCTTCACCTCCGCCGCAGCCGTAGACGTCTTCCTCCGCCAAGTTAGGGCGTGGAAGATCTGCATCGACGAATTTCACTGTTTTAACTCCCAGTTCGTCATGTTCTTCGTTCACGGTAATTAAAAGCTAATTTTACTGCCCTCTTTGATTCGAAACTTTTCTACAAAATCTTCAAAGGTGTTTTATTCTTCAACTCCTCACACACAAAACACCTCACATGTTATCTGTTCTTGATTCATTTCCCTAAGCCTCATTTTCTTCAAGATTCCTCAATTGTGTGGATCCTCGATCTATACAACTCTGGAACCTAAGATATAAAGCGCTTAGTGAAATCCCTCAAAACGAATCTAGTCAAATTCCTCAAACTTGTTCTTTATGAAAAACCCTCTGAGAACGCATATGACCTCTCCAAATTCCTCGCAACTATACTCTGTTCACAGGTACACATGTCCGCTGCTGAATCATTAGGTTCTCATCAACTTAACTCATTTGCAGCGTTCCTCGAAGAAAAGTTGCATACTTCTTCAAAGAATTCAATTGTTCAAATTCCTCATCTAAAGAAAATGGCTGAAGGTAAACGGCCACAGAAAGGAGGAAAGAAGCCTGAGGTCATGACTTCTTTTGAGATCCCAGAGGATATTTACAAAGAGTACTGCACGCCTGATGAAGCCAAGTTTGGCAAAGGAGATAAAAATCAGCGCAATTTGCGAATCCAGAGGATTGAATGGAGATGGGCACGTGAATGGAGGGAGTACAGATATGTTACTCCAAAGTACATGAAGAAATTCGCACTCAACCCTCCATGCCCAAGAGCCCCATTGGCACCTGGCCAAGTGGCTGATCCCACTAGCATCAAACGCGGTGAGGATTTTCCTGAGGAATGGGCCAACCGCCAAGCTAAACTTGCAAGACAAGCCAAAGAAGCAGTGAGGAAATTCAGTGAAGATTCTACTGCTGCTGCTGCCACTGAGGCTTCTGTCAAGCCGAAGAAAGCGATGCTCAAGAAGCCCGCTCGCAAGCCAAGTGCTTCAACATCACTGCCCTCACGGCAAAGTTCCTCGGCTGCGCCCTCACGGCCAGAATCTTCAAAATCTTCAAAGCAAATTCCTCATGCTGCTCCTTCTCCACCAAAGTCCTCAGCACCACCTCAACAGTCCTTAGTTGTCCCGACAAAGTCCTCAGCACCTGTGCATGTGGCCTCGTGCCAAAGGACTACTGGCACCTCAATTTCCTCTGGTGTCTCAGCTAGTTCCTCAGCTGGACCTTCTCTGCTGAAGAAAAAGGCTACTACTGGACGCGGCACTCGTCCAAGCCCTCAGAAGAAGCAGGTAGTCTTCACTGTGCCATCTGATGATGATGAAGCTGATGAAGAGGAACTCGCTGAAATCATCAGAGGCCGACAAGAAAGGGCTGCTAAAGCCAAAGGCACACCTGTGCCCCTGCTATTGGATCCAAGGGCGATCCTAGATTATATTGATCTCTGGCATAAGGACCCGAACACACCTATGCCTGATTTCAAGCTGACTCCTGGCCAAAGTCACATGTTGACTCATTTAATCCAAGAGGAGAAGTGGAAATATGATAGGGCCAGAGAGATCAAGAAATCACAGTACAGGAAAGAGAAGTTGCTGAGGAAAAACGTTGTCAAGATGACGCCTGAGAAACTCGTCAAGATGCAGGCTAAGATCAAAGCCCTCAGCGACAACTTTGACTCGTACTATGCTGATTGGCAAGGAGCCAAGGTCAGATTTGTGAGGCTAACTGATACCTTCACCAAGGGTGCAGCCTGAACACAACAAATTCCTCATGCTGAAGCATCTGTTCAGCAAACTGAAGAACATGCCAGCACCGCTGATGAAGTTCAGGCTGCTGAAGAAAATGTCAGTTCCAGGGCTGATGACTCTGCTCCAGCCACCGAAGAAATTGCCAGGGCATCCACTAGTGGTGCGCAAGAAGAAAACGAAGAAACCAGGGCAACTGCATCAGTTGCGCCTGAAGATAATCAACCAGATTCCTCAGCTCCACCTGCGCCTACGCCAACTCCAATTCTTCCATCTGCATTAGATGTGAAGAAAACCAAGGCTGCAAAATGAGCTGCCGTGAATAAAAGGAAGGCATCCAATGCTTCAGAATCTTCAGCCCCCAAGAAGATGAAGCCGATGACAAGCTCATTTGCAAATCCCATTGATGCCATTCCTATCTCCTCCATGCCATCAAAGGACCTTGTTCCTTTTGGTGAAGATTATGAGATCCCTAGTGGATCAGATGAAGAAACTCAATCTGCTGCTTCCTCAGAGCAGATTGATGAAGAAATTGAAGCGGATGCAATCCCTTCAACCCCAATGGTCTCATCACCAATGCCTCAGTTTGATGCTGAAGAGGCTGGTGTTGAAACTGACAAGGTGACTGCACCTGAGGAACATCCTGAAATTCCTCAGCCTGAAGAACCTGAGATTGTGATTCCTGAGGTCGTGATGCAACTCACCGACACTCCTCTGCCAAGGCCAAAGGATCCGTTCTCCCGCAAACAGAAATTCAAGGCTGAAGACTTCTATGGCAAGCATGTGTTCTTCACTGAATACAATCCATATGACTCTGCTCGCATAAGGAAGAGGCGTTTCTGGACAGCCAGCCAAGCCAATTTGTATTCCTCAGTGCTTGACAACAAAGACAAAGTCTTCGACCATGCTCATATTCTTCACGTGGATATGGAGTCTTTGCCGTGCTTCACGCCAGTCCTCAGTGTTCTTCACGACGCTGGGCTGCGGAATTTCTGCACAGATATATGCGATTGGAATGAAGAACTTATTCTTCAATTCTATGCAACGTTGCACATCACCGGCAGCTCTGAAGATGTCAATTCATGGGTTCTGGACTGGATGACTGAAAACACACATCATAAGGCCCCAGCATCTGAATTGCTTCGAGTCCTTCCTCTGAGTCCACCCACTGAAGATGCACGTTGTGTGTACAACAAACCTGAGCTTTCAAATCACTATATGCAAGTGCTGAGGAAGCCTTTGAAGCCAGGGCAAGCTCCTAGAACCAAATTCCTCGTCAAGGAACTGTTGTATGTGCCGAGGACTGTCTATCGCATTCTGACGAAGACAATGAGTCCCATCAAAGGCCACGACTCGACTGATGAAGAAGTCGTTGGCATCATGAAGAATCTGCTTTTCAACATCATTCATGGCGTTCCCGTCAACTTCCATGATTTCTTCATGAGGACTCTGGCCAACATTGCTATGTCACCATTTGAGCTGAAGCCTTATGCACCTTGGATAATGAAATTCATCAGGACAAGGTCTTCACTCAACTACAAGGCTGAAACTCTCAACCACTGCAGCTACTTGCCTCCCATTGAAGTCCTCAAACAGAAATTTTCCTCAGCTGAAGAAAAGGGCAAGGCCACTGCTGTGATAGATGAAGGCATTCGTCCATTGGATGGACAATTTCGCAAGGCTGCTTCTTATTCCACCAATGATGACTCTGCCACACATGACTCTGCTGCCAACAGTGCCAAGCCAAATCCTCAAGCCACAGCACCCAGGGTGATGACTGACTGTGAGTTACTCCTTAGTCTTCATCAAAAGGTTGATCGCAATCACAAATGGGTCAAGCGTCAGTTTGGTTCAATTCTTCACAACATGACTTCCACACACAATGCAGTGAAGAAATACCATTACTACCTTCATGAAACCCTCAACCGCACCTGGGCTGTTCTGTCTAAAGTGTACAGTGCTGAAGACTTGGAGAAAATGGGTCTCAAAGAAGACTTTGACTGGTTTGCACCTCCTCCGAAGAAATACAAGAAGGTCAAGGTTCCTTCTCTGGTGGCCAGCTCATATTCTTCATCGCGTGAGACTGATGAAAATGAAGATTTGGACGACACTGCAGCAGGCCCTACTTCAACGACCGACCCCAACAACGCTGGCGCTCCTTCATCAACTTGAATATCTTCAGGGGCGTTAGTCCTCAGTTTCGATCCTTTTGGTCATTTGATGACAAAGGGGGAGAAATCTGAGTTAGTCTTCAAGCGGGTCTATAATAAGGGCATTTTTTAAGTTACAACTCTTGTTCTTCCGAAACTTTTATTGGATCGAGTTGTAATCTTAAGTCCGATGGTGCGCTGATACTTTTGTTGCACTATGCTTTGATACTTTGATGCGCTATTCTGCATCCTTATTCCTCGTTAATATTATCGCACGCATGATGAATTACATCAGGCACCATATTTCATCATGCATTTCAAATTCTTCATATTATATGTCAAATGCGTGTATGAATTACAAGATATAGGGGGAGATCTCCATGATTCAACTCTTCAAGTGTGCATTGCTTCAAAAGCAAATTCCTCACTATGCACATCTTCAGGGGGGGTTCTTCTATATCTTGCAATCAAATTCCTCAATATCATTCTTTACGCTTCATATATTTATCCCCGTTGAAAACTTAACCTATGTTGTCATCAATCACCAAAAAGGGGGATATTGTAAGTGCATCTAGTGCCCCTTAGTGATTTTGGTGTATTGAAGACTTATAGGTTAAGTATCTAATGTGTTTATGAGTGTACACAGGTCTATAAGTCTGTGAGGAGTTTGATATTTACAGAGAAAGTCTACCCCTAAAAATGAAGTTCTTCATCTGAAGACTTTGATATTTTGAAGACTTTCTGAAGACTTTGAAAGTGAAGAAATTGGTGTGACCTTGAAGACTTAGTTATCATTCGAGGAATATGAAGCGTGACGACTTTTGTTTTCGTAGTTTCATTTTCTCTTTCTTGAGTCATAGGAAACACCGTACTGTTAAAGGGGGTCGAGGAAATACTAAGGAGAAAATTTCCAAGTGATGCTCATCTCAAATCCTACATCTACCAATCCCTTTGAGTGAAGCCATTGGAAATCTCATACAGTTCAGTCAATTTCTTCAGTGACAGAGACGCAGTTCTTCTGGTCACTGAGGACTTTGCTCTGACTGAGGAGTTAGGAATTCGGCAGTGCGAATTACCTACACTGTGAGGAACATGATAGCCCTGAGGAATTTGTACCACAAATTTCCGACCGTTGCTGTGCTACGCGCCGGCTGTCCCAAAGTATCTTATCCACATAACGGTCATATGATTGAAGGGCATTTAGGTCTTATCATGTCGGGCTGCTCCCTAGGCTATAAATAGCCACCCCCTACAACCACTAGCTGGTTGGCTGCTCCGCGAGAACTTGACACTTGTCATTTGAGAGCAACCCATCCTCCGAGGACTTTGAGCGAAAATAATCAAGTGAGGAAAATCCAAACCCAAACCCAAAACACCTACAAACCCAAAGTGATTGAGCATCACTGAAGAGATTGATCCTGCATGGATCCGACGCTTGTTACCTTTGAAGACTGTGCTTCTTCCAGACGGTTAGGCGTCAAGGTCTAGAGCATCAAAGAGGAATTGTGGATCGCCGAGTGACCAAGTCTGTGAAGGTTTGGCAGTCACCTGAAGACTTACCACGAGTGATTGGGCGAGGACTATGTGTCCTTAGCTCAAGGAGAATACGGTGAGGACTGTGTGTCCGGGACTAGGTGTCCTCGAGTTTAAATACTCAGCCGCTCCAACCAGATGTACAACTGAGATAGCAGTTGGAACTGGTCTACCAAATCATTGTCTTCACCAAGCTTACTGGATCTATTTCCTCAACACTTTCATTTCCTCATTACTGTGTTGTGTAATTGTTCATATCTGTGTTTGAAGACTTTGACTGAAGACTTTCTCAATTTCCTCAGTTCAATTTCTTCAGTCTGTTTGTCTTCATATTGTGCTATCCTGTGTTTACGCTTTCTGTACTCTGTCTGTGTCTTCATTTCACCATGATGACCTTGCATGTAATCTTCTATGTTTACCTCTAAGTACTTATTCCGCTGCAAGTAGTTCTTCGCTAAGGAATTTCCTCACGAGCAAATTCCTCAGTGAAGAATTTCATAAAAATCGCCTATTCACCCCCCCTCTAGTCGATATAACGCACTTTCATAAGCGTTGATGGGTGGGCCCTATGCTAATGTGCGCTACTGAATGTGGACCGTTTGACTCGTCAATTGCTCGTGTCATCAACAAATTACAGACCTGTGGTGAGCCAGTGACCATATGATCACCCTAGAATGTATTTTATTAACACAGTACAGACTCAAACTACCATTTCTTTCTTTCATATATGAGCTGACATGTGGGCCCCACGGTTACGCGCCCCGATGGTGCAACACTAGTTGTGCCACGTGGAACGTTTGACTGGTCAATTGATTGTGTCATCAACAAAATACGAAGTTGTACGGGTGAGCCAGTGACCGTATAATCATGACATGTATTTTTTTAACACGGTACAGACGTAAGGGCTCAGATATACGCGCAAGCACTCACCGCTATAAGCGCACACACGCAGACCCTACCCCTATGAGCACCTTCGAGAGAGTGAGCCAACATATGATCTTGAGATTTTACGAAGTCACCATATAGGTGCCTAGTAGTCGAGTGGAACGTCTCCTCCCACTGAACGCATATCGCTGGAAAATACTAAAATTAACCCAGGATAAATGCGAGCACCGAGACTTTAACCCTGGTGGGCTCGAGAAACCACTGTCCTCCTAACCATCCAACCACATGTTGGTTAGCATGACAAAATGTATGTGGTGACCGTGATGAGCTTACTCTGAAGTCCAGTGAACATATCGTGCTTTCGCTTCAAATACAATGACCGTAAGTGTCGTCAACAAAATACGGAGCACGCATCAAATGCAAAGCCCGTCAGTGTCATCAAGAAAATACGGAGACGTATCGTGAGCTAGATACCGTATGATCACCACGAGAATGAATACGGTGACCGTAATGAGCATATTCTGAAGTCCGGTGACAGTATAGTGCTTTAGCTTGAAATACAGTGAACGTCACATGTGAATGTGTCATGGGCATGCACACTTTTAGAG
The DNA here is from genome assembly GCA_032464435.1 of Aegilops umbellulata. Taxonomy (NCBI): domain Eukaryota; kingdom Viridiplantae; phylum Streptophyta; class Magnoliopsida; order Poales; family Poaceae; genus Aegilops; species Aegilops umbellulata. The sequence goes on along the minus strand of CP136054.1, from coordinate 291,561,936 downwards.
GGTCGAGAGATAATTTGTGTGTGTACGTGAAAGCGGTGTAGAAAGAGGGGGTGTCCGGTGGAGACAAGGAGAGATATGCCCTTCGTTTCTCTTTTCCGTGACTAATATTTTAGGAGAATATATAAACATTCACAATGCAGAACAAATATTTTTGGATGCACCATGCAATTAACTTTCATGTATAACATTGTACTATTGTATATGCTTATTTTCTTAGTGGCCGATTGCGTGTGCGGTGTGGTGGGCACATCATTTCTAGTTGTGGTGGGTCAACATGAGGACTCATGGGTCGGTTCCATCCCACGCCACATAGGTTGGACCGAAACGCGTTATACGAAGACCCATATGGAGGACTCGGCATACAACACGAAGCTAGCTACAAGAGTTGCAGAGGACTCTATCCCCACTGGTGATAGGCCGACTATATATGATTTGTAACCCTAGGCCCCCAGTATGTTATAGAAGCTTGGGGGCTAGTTCGTCGATAGTATACACACACGTACAATGCCTGGTATTCACGTGTACTTTGTACAGACCCCTATCACTAATATATAGTACCAGGAGTAGGCTTTGTCCTCAACTGCAAGGGTCCGAACTAGGGTAAAACTTTGCCTCGTATTACCATCCAGCCTAATAGTCAGGGATATCCTACAGAATGATATGATGGAATCATATCTGACAACTACTAAGAGAGAGGTGTGTCTTGGGGGGCATTGTGTGTGAGAGAGGCCTAAAGATAATGTGTGTGCGGGAGATACGGAGGCACATATATGTGCGTATAGAGGGCTAGTAGAGACAGTGCGTGTGTATATACGCTTGTGAGAGAAATAGTGTTTTCCAACTGAGATTAGTGAAAAGAGTGGTACATAGTAGTCAGAAAGAGAGAGAGATACACAAAGAGCATGTGCGTGAGACACCCCGACACCCCAAGAGAGATTGTGAGCATGTGTGAAAGAGAAATGCCGATGCATATAAAGTGTGTTTACTTATGCGTTAGATAGAAAGATATATAGCGTGTTTGTGAGTATGGGCCGAGGCATAGTGCATCTACGTGTAAAAGGCGGTTCCACACCTTAAATTAAAATATGAATGGAATTATTATTTTGGGATGAGATCATGAATTTTGCAAATTTCGTATGGACAAAAATCGGTCTATCAGACACCCATACTCTATTGAATTCTACCATGTGCATGTGTTTATTTCATATTATCGATCCATAGAGTGAGATTGGCTTGAAATACAGGCAATGGATGCTTTTGCAATTCATATATAAACATTAATTAGTGCACCCCATGTTGTTAGTGTGAAGCACTTTATACATTTGTCACGTGCATGGATACATTCCAAATTGCTAGCTACGAAATAGAATACATGTCGAATTCATCATAAAGGGGGTTTCGAAGATTCGAATTCATAGGAAGTGCATTCATCTATTTGAACCCGAGATAATGGCATTTGTAAATCAGATGTAAAAGGGGGCATCAATCTTTGTTGTGCATTTGAACATGCTATATATATTCATATGCATGTCTAACTTTTTTTTGCAACCAAGGAGATTATATCTGGAACCATGCATGAATGAGGTAAGTTGCATATTTTTTAATATATACTCGTGTACAATGTATATTCAAATCTACCCCCTCCATTCCAAAATAATCGTAACTTTAGGATTTTCAAGAGTAAAGATTTGTGAAGTTTGACAAATCCTGAAAGTTCAATTCAAGAGAACCGAAAACGTTAATGCTTCTGCTCCCAAAAATTGAAAGAAACGCCAAATAGGCCTCTGGTCACCCGAAACCGCATGAGACTAATGTTTGGTGGTAGGAAATTACTGTCTTGACTCTGGCCCGTGTAGCCTATCGACCCGATGTCCAAAGGTCTAAACTGGGGTAGGTTTGCAACTTCACCAAGACGCTAGTCTCAACCATCTCCGAGAAGCATTCAGACGCCATGGGCGACTAAACACCCATGCGCTCGGTCGAAATCTATCCCGCCCACATTTGGGACACCTGAGATTACTATCCTACCCCCAACCCGCAATATGTCCAAAATTTTAGATGGGGGCAAAGTTTGTAACTTTCCCCAAATTTCAAACAAGCGTGTCCCAAACCGAAACATTGTTCCCCCTTAGTTCCCCGCCTCCCTCCGTTTCCCCATTCATACTCCATGGGCGCCAAAACGCCCTCTCCACCAGCCACGAAACCCCAGCCTCCTCCGTCCTCCACCCCATAGCGCCCAATCCACCGCCGCCCTCCTCCATCACGCCAGAGCCGGTACCCCGATGTCGTCATCCAACGCAACCGCAACCACAACGCCCTCAAGGACTTAGCAGCTGAAGCCGAGGCAGAGCTAACTCCATGACACCGACGCCGACGTGTGCCGTACCAGAACCACTCCGACCACGCCGTCCTGCGCCTCACTGTTGCCGCTCCACTATCGCAACCGTCCACCGCACCGGAGCTGTTCCCGCTACGCCATCGTTCGCCGCCTCGGATCTGGTTCCCCACCGCCAACAGACGGCCACAGCACCACACTCAACAACTTGTCCATGGGTTCGTCCAAGGCTCCACCGTCCTCCACAACTTCTCGTTTCCAGCAAACCACAAGAAGATCGTTGGAAAACGGAAGGAGGACACAACACTGCCAGCAAAAAGAGGTACTCCTCTTCCTTTATTCGTGCAAACCTTATGTCTCTGCTCACGCCGTATTCATCCCACGAAAGAAACTAGTTGAGCACTGCTTACTGCATCTTCTTCGTGATACTAAATGCACAAGGTTTCCTCCCTTTACTATTTCACCTTTGCTAGAGGTCAGTAGCCCACCTGGATTTCAATTCAGGGTCAGTTGAACCGCAATTAAAAGAAGCAGCACCCGCTTAGGCGCGCGATGCACCTAGTCCGCCTGTTCGCCGGGGAAGCGGTGCATCAGTGTCTATCATAGGTGTGTGGGGCGCAGGAGCTTCTTGCGCCCGATCTGGAGGTCCGCAGGGCTAGAATGGATGGCCGGGGGCGGTGCCAAGCACGGCGGTGCGGTGAGGTCGAGGGGAGGGCGCAGGCAGGGGACTGGGCCGGTGGTCGCTGGCGTTTCAAGGAAGATCGTCAACACTGACTGGCTGGAGGTAGGTGAAGGCGATCTTCCCGTTCTTTGTACATCGGACGGTGCAGAAAAAATGGACTGGCCTATTTGTTTTCAGTCGACTGTTATTTTCATAGAATCCTGTAGTAATTTAGTGTGCCATGCATGTTGTAGAGCTATCTGAAGGAAATATTCCCTAGAGGCAATAATAAAGTTATTATTTATTTCCTTAATTCATGATAAATGTTTATTATTCATGCTAGAATTGTATTAACTGGAAACATAATACATGTGTGAATACATAGACAAACAGAGTGTCACTAGTATGCCTCTACTTGACTAGCTCATTAATCAAAGATGGTTATGTTTCCTAACCATGAACAAAGAGTTGTTATTTGATTAACGAGATCACATCATTAGTTGAATGATCTGATTGACATGACCCATTCCATTAGCATAGCACCCGATCGTTTAGTATGTTGCTATTGCTTTATCCATGACTTATACATGTTCCTTTAACTATGAGATTTTGCAACTCCCGTTTACCGTAGGAACACTTTGTGTGCTACCAAACGTCACAACGTAACTGGGTGATTATAAAGGTGCTCTACAGGTGTCTCCGAAAGTATTTGTTGGGTTGGCAAATTTCGAGATTAGGATTTGTCACTCCGAATGTCGGAGAGGTATCTCAGGCCTTCTCGGTAATGCACATCACATAAAGCCTTGCAAGCATTACAACTAATGAGTTAGTTGCGGGATGATGTATTACGGAACGAGTAAAGAGACTTGCCGGTAACGAGATTGAACTAGGTATTGGATACCGGCGATCGAATCTCGGGTAAGTAACATACCGATGACAAAGGGAACAACGTATGTTGTTATGCGGTCTGACCGATAAAGATCTTCGTAGAATATGTAGGAGCCAATATGGGCATCCAGGTCCCGCTATTGGTTATTGACCGGAGACGTGTCTCGGTCATGTCTACATTGTTCTCGAACCGTAGGGTCCGCACGCTTAAGGTTTCGATGACAGTTATATTATGAGTTTATGAGTTTTGATGTACCGAAGGAGTTCGGAGTCCCGGATGAGATCGGGGACATGACGATGCGTCTCGAAATGGTCGAGACGTAAAGAATGATATATTGGAAGACTATGTTTGGACATCGGATGCATTCCAGGTGAAATCAGGATTTTATCGGAATACCGGGAGGGTTACCGGAACCCCCCGGGAGCATAATGGGCCAACATGGGCCTTGGAGAAGAGGTGAGAGGGCTGCCCTCATGGGCTGTGCGCCTCCCCCCTTCCCCTAGTCCTATTAGGACTAGGAGAGGTGGGTGTCCCCTCTCTCTCTCTCTCCCCCTTGGAGAATCCTAGTCCAACTAGGATTGGGGGGAGGAATCCTACTCCCAGAGGGAGTAGGACTCTCCTGGCGCGCCAGGCTTGGCCGGCCAGCCCCTCCCCCTTGGCTCCTTTATATACGGGGGCAGGGGGCACCCCAAAGACACACAAGTTGATCTACGGATCATTCCTTAGCCGTGTGCGGTGCCCCCTTCCACCAAATTCCACCTCGGTCATATCGTTGCAGTACTTAGGCGAAGCCCTGCGCCGGTAACACATCAAGATCGTCACCACGCCGTCGTGCTGACGGAACTCTTCCCCGACGCTTTGCTGGATCGGAGCCCGGGGATCGTCATCGAGCTGAACGTGTGCCAAGAACTCGGAGGTGCCGGAGTAACGGTGCTGTGATCGGTTGGATCGCGAGGAGAACGTACGACTACTTCCTCTACGTTGTGTCAACGCTTCCACTTCGGTCTACGAGGGTACGTAGACAACACTCTCCCCTCTCGTTGCTATGCATCACCATGATCTTGCGTGTGCGTAGGAAATTTTTGAAATTACTACGTTCCCCAACAGTGGTATCAGAGCCAGGTTTTTATGGTTTGATGTTATTTGCACGAGTAGAACACAAGTGAGTTGTGGACGATACAAGTCATACTGCCTACCAGCATGTCATACTTTGGTTCAGCGGTATTGTTGGACGAGACGATCCGGACCAACCTTACGCGTACGCTTACGCGAGACCGGTTCCCTCGACGTGCTTTGCACATAGATGGCTTGCGGAAGACTGTCTCTCCAACTTTAGTTGAACCGAGTGTGGCTACGCCCGGTCCTTGAGAAGGTTAAAATGGAGTCTATTTGACAAACTATCGTTGTGGTTTTGATGCGTAGGTAAGATGAGTTCTTGCTTAAGCCCGTAGCAGCCACGTAAAACTTGCAACAACAAAGTAGAGGACGTCTAACTTGTTTTTGCAGGGCATGTTGTGATGTGATATGGTCAAGACATGATGCTAAATTTTATTGTATGAGATGATCATGTTTTGTAACCAAGTTATCGGCAACTGGCAGGAGCCATATGGTTGTCGCTTTATTGTATGCAATGCAATCGCGATGTAATGCTTTACTTTATTACTAAGCGGTAGTGATAGTCGTGGAAGCATAAGATTGGCGAGACGACAACGATGCTACAATGGAGATCAAGGTGTCGCGCCGGTGACGATGGTGATCATGACGGTGCTTCGAAGATGGAGATCACAAGCACGAGATGATGATGGCCATATCATATCACTTATATTGATTGCATGTGATGTTTATCTTTTTATGCATCTTATCTTGCTTTGATTGACGGTAGCATTATAAGATGATCTCTCACTAAATTATCAAGAAGTGTTCTCCCTGAGTATGCACCGTTGTGAAAGTTCTTCGTGCTGAGACACCACGTGATGATCGGGTGTGATAGGCTCTACGTTCAAATACAACGGGTGCAAAACAGTTGCACACGCGGAATACTCAGGTTTAACTTGACGAGCCTAGCATATAACAGATATGGCCTCGGAACACGGAGACCGAAAGGTCGAGCGTGAATCATATAGTAGATATGATCAACATAGTGATGTTCACCATTGAAACTACTCCATCTCACGTGATGATCGGACATGGTTTAGTTGATTTGGATCACGTGATCACTTAGAGGATTAGAGGGATGTCTATCTAAGTGGGAGTTCTTAAGTAATATGATTAATTGAACTTTAATTTATCATGAACTTAGTCCTGGTAGTATTAGCATATCTATGTTGTAGATCAATAGCTCGCGTTGTTACTTCCCTATGTTTATTTTGATATGTTCCTAGAGAAAATTGTGTTGAAAAATGTTAGTAGCAATGATGCGGATTGGATCCGTGATCTAAGGTTTATCCTCATTGCTGCACAGAAGAATTATGTCCTTGATGCACCGCTAAGTGACGGACCTATTGCAGGAGCAGATGCAGACATTATGAACGTTTTGCTAGCTCAATATGATGACTACTTAATAGTTTAGTGCACCATGCTTAACTGCTTAGAATCGGGACTTCAAAGACGTTTTGAACGTCATGGAGCATATGAGATGTTCTAGGAGTTGAAGTTAATATTTCAAGCAAATACCCGAGTTGAGAGATATGAAGTCTCCAACAAGTTCTATAGCTAAAAGATGGAGGAGAATCGCTCAACTAGTGAGCATGTGCTCAGATTGTCTGGGTACTACAATCGCTTGAATCAAGTGGGAGTTAATCTTCCAGATAAGATAGTGATTGACAGAATTCTCTAGTCACCATCACCAAGTTAGTAGAACTTCGTGATGAACTATAATATGCAAGGGATAACGGAAAATATTCCCAAGCTCTTCGCGATGCTAAAATCAGCGAAGGTAGAAATCAAAGAAAAACATCAAGTGTTGATGGTTGACAAGATCACTAGTTTCAAGAAAAGGGCAAAAGGAAAGAAGGGGAACTTCAAGAAGAACGGCAAGCAAGTTGCTGCTCAAGTGAAAAAGCCCAAGTATGGTCCTAAGCCTGAGACTAAGTGCTTCTACTGCAAAGGGACTGGTCACTGGAAGCGGAACTACCCCAAGTGATTGGCGGATAAGAAGGATGGCAAAGTGAACATAAGTATATTTGATATACATGTTATTGATGTGTACTTTACTAGTGTTCATAGCAACCCCTCAGTATTTGGTACTAGTTCAGTTGCTAAAATTAGTAACTCGAAACGGGAGTTGCAGAATGAACAAAGACTAGTTAAAGGGCAAGGTGACGATGTGTGTTGGAAGTGGTTCCAAGATTGATATGATCATCATCACATACTCCCTATACTTTCGGGATTAGTGTTGAAACTAAATAAGTGTTATTTGGTGTTTGCGTTGAGCATGAATATGATTTGATCATGTTTATTGCAATACGGTTATTCATTTAAGTTAGAGAACAATTGTTGTTCTGTTTACATGAATAAAACCTTCTATGGTCATTCACACCAACGAAATTGGTTTGTTCGATCTCGATCGTAGTGATACACATATTCATAATATTGAACCCAAAAAGATGCAAAGTTAATAATGATAGTGCAACTTATTTGTGGCACTGCCGTTTAGGTCATATTGGTGTAAAGCGCATGAAGAAACTCCATGCTGATGGACTTTTTGGAATCACTTGATTATGAATCACTTGATGCTTGCGAACCATGCCTCTTGAGCAAGATGACTAAAACGCCGTTCTCCGAAACAATGAAGCAAGCAACAGATTTATTGGAAATCATACATACTGATGTATGTGGTCCGATGAATATTAAGGCTCGCGACAAGTATCATTATTTTCTGACCTTCACAGATGATTTGAGCAGATATGGGTATATCTACTTGATGAAACATAAGTCTAAAACATTTGAAAAGTTCAAAGAATTTTAGAGTGAAGTGGAAAAACATCGTGACAAGAAAATAAGGTTTCTACGATCTGATCGCGGAGACAAATATTTGAGTTATGAGTTTGGTCTTCAATTAAAACAATGTGGAATAGTTTCACAAATTCATGCCACCTGGAACACCACAGCATAATGGTGTGTCCGAACGTCATAACCGTACTTTATTGGATATAGCACAATCTATGATGTTTCTTACCGATTTACCAATATCATTTTGGGATCATGCATTAGAGACAGCTGCATTCACGTTAAAAGGGGCACCATCTAAAGTCCGTTGAGACGACACAAAATGAACAGTGGTTTGGCAAGAAACCAAAGTTGTCGTTTCTTAAAGTTTGGGGTTACGATGCTTATGTGAAAAAGTTTCATCCTGATAAGCTCAAACCCAAATCGGAGAAATGTGTCTTCATAGGTACCCAAAGGAGACTGTTGGGTACACCTTCTATCACAGATCCAAAGGCAAGATATTCGTTGCTGAGAATGGATCCTTTCTAGAGAAGGAGATTCTCTCGAAAGAAGTGAGTGGGAGGAAAGTAGAAAACTTGATAAGGTAATTGTACCTTCTCCCTTATTGGAAAGTAGTTCATCACAGAAATCTGTTCTTGTGACTACTACACCAATTAGTGAGGAAGCTAATGATGATGATCATGTAACTTCAGATCAAGTAACTACCGAATCTCGTAGGTAAACCAGAGTGAGATCCGCACCAGAGTGGTACGGTAATCTTGTTCTGGAAGTCATGTTACTAGACCATGACGAACTTGCGAACTATGAGGAAGCGATGATGAGCCCAGATTCCACGAAATGGTTTGAAGCCATGAAATCTGAGATTTGATCCATGTATGAGAACAAAGTATGGACTTTGATGGATTTGCCCGATGATCGGCAAAGCCATAGAAAATAAATGGATCTTCAAGAGGAAGACGGACGCTGATAGTAGTGTTACTATCTACAAAGCTAGAATTGTCGCAAAAGGGTTTTCGACAAGTTCAAGGTGTTGACTACGATGAGAGTTTCTCACTCGTATCTATGCTTAAGTCTGTCCAAATCATGTTAGCAATTGCCGCATTTTATGAAATCCGGCAAATGGATAAACAAAACTACATTCCTTAATGGATTTATTAAAGAAGAGTTGTATACGATGCAACTAGAAGGTTTTGTCGATCCTGAAGGTGTTAACAAAATATGCAAGCTCCAGCGATCCATCTATGGACTGGTGCAAGCATCTCGGAGTTGGAATATACGCTTTGATAAGTTGATCAAAGCATATAGTTTTATACAGACTTGCGGTGAAGCCTGTATTTACAAGAAAGTGAGTGGGAGCACTACAGCATTTCTGATAAGTATATGTAAATGACATATTATTGATCGGAGATAATGTAGAATTATTCTGTAAAGCATAAAGGAGTATTTGAAAGGAGTTTTTCGAAGAAGGACCTCGGGGAAGCTACTTACATATTGAGCATCAAGATCTATAGAGATAGATCAAGACGCTTGATAAGTTTTTCAATAAGTACATACCTTGAAAAGATTTTGAAGTAGTTCAAAATGGAATAGTCAAAGAAAGAGTTTTTGCCTGTATTACAAGGTGTGAAATTGAGTAAGACTCAAAGCCCGACCACGGCAGATGATAGAAAGAGAATGAAAGTCATTTCCTATGCCTCAGCCATAGATTCTATAAAGTATGCCATGATATGTACCAGATCTATTGTATACCCTACACTGTGTTAAGCAAGGGAGTACAATAGTGATCTAGGAAGTAGATCACTGGACATCGGTCAAAATTATCCTTAGTAAAATAAGGATATATTTCTCGATTATGGATGTGACAAAAAGGTTCGTCGTAAAAGGTTACGTCGATGCAAGTTTTGACACTAATCTAGATGACTCTAAGTCTCAATCTAGATACATATTGAAAGTGGGAGCAATTAGCTAAAGTAGCTCCGTGCAGAGCATTGTAGACATAGAAAATTGCAAAATACATAACGGATCTGAATGTGGCAGACCCGTTGACTAAACTTCTCTCACAAGCAAAACATGATCACACCGTAGTACTCTTTGGGTGTTAATCACATAGCGATGTGAACTAGATTACTGAATCTAGTAAACCCTTTGGGTGTTGGTCACATATCGATGTGAACTATGGGTGTTCATCACATGGTGATGTGAACTATTGCTGATAAATCACATGGCGATGTGAACTAGATTATTGACTCTAGTGCAAGTGGGAGACTGAAGGAAATATGCCCTAGAGGCAATAATAAAGTTATTATTTATTTCCTTAATTCATGATAAATGTTTATTATTCATGCTAGAATTGTATTAACTGGAAACATAATACATGTGTGAATACATAGACAAACAGAGTGTCACTAGTATGCCTCTACTTGACTAGCTCATTAATCAAAGATGGTTATGTTTCCTAACCATGAACAAAGAGTTGTTATTTGATTAACGAGATCACATCATTAGTTGAATGATCTGATTGACATGACCCATTCCATTAGCATAGCACCCGATCGTTTAGTATGTTGCTATTGCTTTATCCATGACTTATTGTCGGTGTACTAAAGTAGGGGTACCTTAGTACCCCAGACTTGTGCACGGGCAGTTGTAGCACCCTGCGGCAAGGCCCGCCCCGAAAGCGCCAAGAGAAGACCAAGCATTCAGGACAAGGCCCCCGGCAAGAGGAGCTTGCCGGGTCAAGAAGACAAGGCCCCCGGCAAGAGGAGCTTGCCGGGCCGAGAAGACAAGACCCCGGCAAGAGGAGCTTGCCGGGACGACTGCGCCCATGTAAGGCCATCCAAGAACAAAGTATAACGAGACAGAAGATCGAGCCCCCGACAAGAGGAGCTTGTCGGGAAGGCCGAACCCAGGCATCACAAGAGAAGCCCGCCGTGGCGCGCCAAGCGCCCCGGCAAGGCCTGATGGCTGGCACGCTATCAGGCACAGGAAGACGACCCCCGCGGCAAGCCACTTGCCGCGGCAAGATCGCCACCTCAAGGCTGCGCTCCAGCTCGCCCGCCACGCGTCGCTCCGGGGCTTCCCCCGAGGGCACGTGGCGAGGCACCGCGCAGCCTGGGGCATGCGGTGGCATGCAGCCGCCATCGTGGCGAACGGTGGCGCACCTAACGGTCCGCCTCGGTGCTGTCCGGGCGACCGTGACGGGCATTCAATGCCCTTGTCCCCTACCTGGCGCGCCAAAGATGTCGCGGGGGATGGCTGTCCCCCGCGGGCACCTATGGGGCCGGAGCCCCTTTCGTTGTCCGGAGGGGGGCGGAGGGAGCGCGGAGAGCAGATCGAAGCGGGCACACGGGCGGTTTACCCAGGTTCGGGCCGCGATGGACGCGTAAAACCCTACTCCTGCTTGGTTGTATTGAACTGGGGAGCTCGGGAGCTTGGGGAGCTAGCTGCACCGAGCGTATGGCTGTCTGGGTGCCGATTCTCCGAACCCCGGAACCTCTTCTACGTTGCACACGGGCCTCCTTTTATAGCGCAAAGGGGTCACCGACAGGTGTCAACGTAGGAGAACGGGGCGCGGCGGCAACCGAAGCCCCAGCCCGCGGGGACCCCGCTCCCGCCGCCGACCCGGCCCTGCGGAGGCGCCTCCTCGGCCGGGCCGGGGGCTCCGCCTGCGACGAGCCGCCCGGAGGCTGCAGGAAGGCAACGCCGACCTCCGGCAAGCCGCTCGCGTCTTGGGCGGGCTCGTCCTCGCCGCCGAGCCCGGCCGGTTCCCCCTGGTCGACAAGTTCCATCGGGTCGGCGAGGCTCTCCGCCTCCGCCGCCTCCGCCTCGGCCACGGTGAACCCAGCTTCGCCCGCAGCCGCGGCGGCCGCCGCCTCCTCCATCCTGGAGGCAATGTAAGCTAGCTCCGCCGCGGTGGTGGCTCGGGTGAGGCCATCCTTCTCGGCAGGATCGACTGGCTCCTCCTCCAGGCCGTCGAAGAAGGCCCGCACGACATCATCCGGCGGCTCCTGCCAGGTCGCGTTGACCCCGTGCGAGTCGCACAATGGCATCATCGCAAGGATATGGCTGAGCGACGAGTTGTTGCACAAGGGAACGACGCCCGGCGGCAGCCGGAACCACTCCGGGTGGTCAGGGTCGTGCTTGAACAACTCCTTCAACATCGCGTCGTGCTCCAGCACGGTGAAGTTAAAATTGAGGCCCGGACGCAGCCTCATGATGTCCGCCGCGTTCCGGAACTCCCAAGCCGGCTTCCTCCTCTCCTGCAGGGGAGCGATGCGACGGCGAAGGAAATCCGCGCCGACGGCGCCGACGGTGAGTCCGGCGAGCCTGAGGCGCAGGATCCGGGTGACGGCGATCTTCAATTTGGCGTCGTCCGAGGACACCTCGCTCCAGTCGTCGCCGCGCACCACCGGAGTTCGGCGCACGGCGGTGAACGGCTGCGGACGATCCTCGACAATCAAGCACCATTCCGCCCTCCACTCCTCCCACCTGCCGCGGAGATCCCCGCCCAAGTAGGCCCCCTTCTGGCCGGACCGGGAAACCCAGGCGATCCCACCGGACAGCGGCTCCCCTTTTTCCACCCGAGGGACAAAGAAGTGCCGGAAGAGGGCCACGTTGGGACGAATTCCGACGAAGTTCTCGCAAAGGTGCGTAAAGACCGCCATTGTGAGGACGGCGTTGGGGGTAAAGTCGAGGAGGTGGAGGCCATAGGTGCTCATGATTTCAGAGAACTCCGAGTACGGCGGGCAGAGCCCACAGTAGAAGAAGACGACGAAGAAAGGATACCCGGTCGGGTACTGCTTCTGGGCTTCGGCGGGGAGCACCCGCGTGCGCGGATGCGCTCGCGTCTTCGTCGACCAGAAAAGGGAGTACTTGTCCCTTAGCTCCACCGCACCGAGCTGGGGAGGGAACGTCGCCGTCTCCTTCCGAAGCACTTCAAGCTGTAGCGCCTCGGCCGATTTCGCAGCCTTCCCCTTCGCCTTATCGCTCTTCGGGGCCATGGCGGAGGCAGGGGAGGGAGATCGCCGGAGCTGACGACGACGGGCGCCCCAAGAACAAACCGCTGCTGCCTCTGAGAGGAGGAGGTAGCAGAGGTTTTAGAGGGGTAGTGACCGAGGGAAAGGCGAACCGCCCCTACTTTCCTCCGCTATAAGAGGGAGAGGTGGGAGGGGGGGGACGCTTCGCCTCTCCGAATCAAGAGATCGTGCGCGACGTGACGCGCGCCTGCGCGGTTCAGCCCCGCGCACGCCACCCACGTCACGCTCACCTCGCACGCCCCGCCCCCACGACGCCGCGGTAAGCGCGCGCCGCCTGGGGAAGGCGCGGCGGATGCGGAGTTAAGGAGCAGCGCGACCAAGGCCATGCGTGCCCGTGCACCGTTAGGGCCTGGCCCAACAACGCTCGGCACCATGTGTGGCCCAGGCCCGGGGGCTCCTGTCGGTGTACTAAAGTAGGGGTACCTTAGTACCCCAGACTTGTGCACGGGCAGTTGTAGCACCCTGCGGCAAGGCCCGCCCCGGAAGCGCCAAGAGAAGACCAAGCATACAAGACAAGGCCCCCGGCAAGAGGAGCTTGCCGGGCCGAGAAGACGAGACCCCGGCAAGAGGAGCTTGCCGGGACGACCGAGCCCCCGACAAGAGGAGCTTGTCGGGAAGGCCGGACCCAGGCACCACAAGAGAAGCACCGCCGTAGCGCGCCAAGCGCCCCGGCAAGGCCTGATAGCTGGCACGCTATCAGGCACAGGAAGACGACCCCCGCGGCAAGCCACTTGCCGCGGCAAGATCGCCACCTCAAGGCTGCGCTCCAGCTCGCCCGCCACGCGTCGCTCCGGGGCTTCCCTCGAGGGCACGTGGCGAGGCACCGCGCAGCCTGGGGCATGCGGTGGCATGCAGCCGCCATCGTGGCGAACGGTGGCGCACCTAACGGTCCGCCTCGGTGCTGTCCGGGCGACCGTGACGGGCATTTAATGCCCTTGTCCCCTACCGTCAGAAGTAGGTATGATAACACTGTGCCGCACTGTAGCGCCACCGTTCCCGCACTATTACAGCTACCACCCCTTTTACACTTTTACCCCTTTCTCCTACGTTGACACCTGTCGGTGACCCCTTTGCGCTATAAAAGGAGGCCCGTGTGCAACGTAGAAGGGGTTCCGGGGTTCGGAGAATCGGCACCCAGACAGCCATACGCTCGGTGCAGCTAGCTCCCCAAGCTCCCGAGCTCCCCAGTTCAATACAACCAAGCAGGAGTAGGGTTTTACGCGTCCATCGCGGCCCGAACCTGGGTAAACCGCCCGTGTGCCCGCTTCGATCTGCTCTCCGCGCTCCCTCCGCCCCCCCTCCGGACAACGCGGTGCTTCTCTTGTGGTGCCTGGGTTCGGCCTTCCCGACAAGCTCCTCTTGTCGGGGGCTCGATCTTCTGTCTCGTTATACTTTGTTCTTGGATGGCCTTACATGGGCGCAGTCGTCCCGGCAAGCTCCTCTTGCCGGGGTCTTGTCTTCTCGGCCCGGCAAGCTCCTCTTGCCGGGGGCCTTGTCTTCTTGACCCGGCAAGCTCCTCTTGCCGGGGGCCTTGTCCTGAATGCTTGGTCTTCTCTTGGCGCTTCCGGGGCGGGCCTTGCCGCAGGGTGCTACAACTGCCCGTGCACAAGTCTGGGGTACTAAGGTACCCCTACTTTAGTACACCGACAGGAGCCCCCGGGCCTGGGCCACACACGGTGCCGAGCGTAGTTGGGCCAGGCCCTAACAGTGCGCGGGCACGCGTGGCCTTGGTCGCGCTGCTCCTTAACTCCGCATCCGCCGCGCCTTCCCCAGGCGGCGCGCGCTTACCGCGGCGGCGTGGGGGCGAAAACGCCCGTTCCCTCTTTAAGTGGAGGGAGGTGCGGAGGCGCGGCTCAATAAATGAACGGTGGTGGGGCGTGGTTTTCGAGGCGCCCGTTCCCCATAGTCACGTGACGGGGAGAGGTCATCCCACCCGTCGCCTCGGTTCTGTGCGCCCACCACGCGGTCCTCATGCACTCGGAGTCGCGGCGGCGGAGGCAGGGAGTCGGGCCGGCGCGGGCCGATGCAGTGGGTCGGCCCCAGTCGCCTGCCCTTCCTCCGCTTCTATTGGAGGAGCGGGGCGGCCGCGGTCCCACTCCGCTCCTTTATAAGGAGCGAGAGGGGGCGACGGAAATACGCACTCCATCTCCTTCCTCCTTCTGCTTCTGGTTTCCTTCCCCCATCTGCGATGGAGGGGGGGAACCCTGGTTCTTCTTCGATTGCCGCGAGGGTGTCTGCTCGGCAACGCGCCCCTCCTCCCCTTGCGCCCGCGGCGGCGGGGCCGATCGTCGGGGGAAGAGGGAGAGGGCGAGGTCGCGGACGAGGTCGTGGACGGGGCCGAGGCGCTCGGGGCGGACGGATCGGTGCGCCGCCCTCGCCCCCGCCAGCGGCTCCGTTCCTTCCTGCGGTCCATCTCGGGGACGACCCCTGTGAGTTCATTATCAGGCTGCGCCGGGCGCCTCGTCGCCACCTCCGGCTCCCCGCTCCATTCGCGAACGTGTTGGAGGTGGAGCAGCCCGAGACGCTAAACCTGCGCATGAGGGGCTGCGGGATCAGCGGGACGCGAGTCCACGTCGAGTCCCGAGCCCCCGGCGTGGTGTGTCTGGGCCGCGGGTGGAAGACGTTCGCCCGGATACACAGCTTGACGGAGGGGTTCACCCTCCACTTCAAGCTAGTGGGGGAGGACCTCCTCTCCGTCAAGGCCTTCTGGGGCTTCGGTATCCGGGCCCGGTGCTGCGAAGATAGCTCCTCCGACAGCGAAGGCTCCTCCTCGAGCGAGAGTGACGAGGAGGGGAGCGACAGCGACGACGAGGGGAGCAGCCGCCGGGATGACGGGTACGACTAGGCGTCGGCCGCAGCTCCGGGTGGCGCCGGCGGCCCCATCGACCGCGCCGGGCTCCGTGAACTCCCCGGGGTCGTCTCCTTGGGCGACTGGCGTAGGGGGGGCTGCTGAGGAGGACAGAGGGCGGACGTCGAAGGCCGCGAAGTCGGAGTACGGGCCGACTTCGACAGCTGGCTGACGCTCCGGCGCCTCGTGTTCCAGATGCGCCCCAGACGCCGTCATCACCCTTGCTCTCGGTGACGACCACCGGGGTCTTATCTTGGGCCCGGCAAGCTCCTCTTGCCGGGGGGGGGCTTGATCTCCTCGGGCGGCCGGAGTGGCGAGGCTGCGGAAGAGGAAGAGGCTGGCGGCACGGCCGCTGCCTCATCTTCCAGCTCTGCCTCCGGCGCCTCCGTCTTCTTCAGCCTCCGGAGACCCCCGGGCGGAGCCCCCGGATCTTCTCTTGGTGCCTTCTGCCACCCGTAGCTCATCTAGGCACCCCTTTCGCCCTCTTCGCCTACTTGCCCTACCTCCTGAGGAGAGAGACAAGAAAGGGATTACGGGCACCTTATCTCTTTTCAGCTTGTAAGCCTTCGGGCCTTAGTTGCGTTTAAGCCTTGTAATCCCTCTTTTCATGTTTTTCATTCTCTCTGAACCGTACCTGAGTGGAATGTTTTTAATGAAAAGGGGATGTTTGCCGGATCATTTGTCTCGCGGGTGGAAACCGCGGTAAGGAACGAATCCTTTACATCGTTAAGATAGACAGTTCTCGCCCGGCAACAGGCCCCGCCGCCCCCCCGCACTGCTCGACCTTTCTCACGCCCTTGGCGGAGGCGGGGAGCAGGCGGGTTCCGGCCCCTCGCTTCCCTCCCTCTTGCTGCCGCGGCTGCTATCGAAACGGGCCCCAGGAACGCGCTCTGGGGCTTGCCGCTAAGAGAGCACGGTAGCTTTCCAGGAGGAAAGGAGGCTTTCAAATCCCACAGTCCATAAGAGAATGCATGATGAGGGATGCAAAAACTTATCTGAGGTTGCAGCCCCCGGCGACTCTGGCTCGCCGGGGCGTAGGTGTTGGCTCGTCCTTCTCCTCTTCCTTGTCCTTGAGCGGCCCGGCAAGGACATTCAATTCCTGCGAGCCAAAGGGAAAGGACGGGAAAAAGACGCGGACTCGACCTCTAAGTTAGGGGTTAGCGACAGTTAGGAACTGACAACCCTAACCAAGGACGAGACTCTGACTCAGCATGCATGCTAAAATCTAGGGCGCCAGCGCTTCTCTTTTTTCGGCCAGGGGCTTCGCCTGGCTTTGTACGAGGGCTTAAATGCAACATCGGCAAGGCCTGCACAAACCGGTGGTTGCCGGAGCGGATCACGGCAACCGCGCCTTATGGGCGAGACTTGCGAAGATGCTCTATGCTCCCAGGAGTTGCTCACTGGTAGGCCCTCTTCGGTCTTGAGGCGGACAGCGCCGGGCCTCGCGACTCGTCTCACCCGATAAGGGCCTTCCTGCTTCGGCGTCGACTTGTTATAATTCTTGGCCGACTGAACGTGCCAGAGAACAAGGTCGCCTAACAGGGCAACTTTATCTGGTGCCAGGGGCTTCGCCTGGCTTTGTACAAGGGGTTACATGCAGCAGCGGCAAGGCCTGTACAAACCGGTGGTTGCCGGAGCGGATCACGGCAACCGCGCCTAGTGGGCGGAACTTGCGAAGATGCTCTATGTTCCCAGGAGTTGCTCACTGGTAGGCCCTCTTCGGTCTTGAGGCGGACAGCGCCGGGCCTCGCGACTCGTTCCACCCAACAAGGGCCTTCCTGCTTCGGCGTCAACTTGTTATAATTCTTGGCCGACTGAACGTGCCAGAGAACAAGGTCGCCTAACAGGGCAACTTGATCTGGTGCCAGGGGCTTCGCCTGGCTTTGTACAAGGGGTTACATGCAACAGCGGCAAGGCCTGTACAAACCGATGGTTGCCGGAACGGGTCACGGCAACCGCGCCTTATGGGTGAAACTTGCGAAGATGCTCTATGTTCCAGGAGTTGCTCACTGGTACGCCTTCTTCGGTCTCGAGGCGGACAGCGCCGGGCCTCGTGACTTGTCTCACCCGATAAGGTCCTTCCCACTTCGGCGTCAACTTGTTGGAATTCTTGGCCGACTGAGTTCGCCGAAGAACAAGGTCGCCCTCCTCGAGACTCCTGGCCTTGACCTTGCGGCTATGGTAGCGACGCAAGGCTTGCTGGTACCGAGCAGCTCGTACCGCAGCCTGGAGACGTCCTTCCTCAAGGAGCAGCGCGTCATCTTGGCGCAGCCGCTCTTGCTCGAGCTCGTCATAAGCGAGCACCCGAGGAGATCCGTATACGAGTTCCGTGGGGATAACCGCTTCCGCTCCATAGACTAGAGCAAAAGGTATCTGTCCGGTGGCTCGGCTTGGTGTCGTCCTGATTGACCAAAGAGCCGCCGGCAGCTCCTCAATCCAATTTCTCCCGCACTTGTGCAGCCTGTCGAAGGTCCTGGTCTTGAGTCCGCGCAGCACTTCAGCGTTGGCCCTTTCTGCTTGACCGTTGCTCCTGGGGTGAGCAACTGAAGCGAAACAGTCCTTGGCGCCGAGATCCTGGGCGTATTGCATGAAGGCGCGACTTGTAAATTGCGTCCCATTGTCGGTGATGACTCTGTTGGGGACTCCGAAACGGCAGACGATCGACCGGAAGAACTTGACTGCTGACTGCGCGGTCACCTTCCTCACTGGCTCCACTTCCGGCCACTTCGTGAACTTGTCGATTGCAACGTACAAGTACTCGAAGCCCCCGACAGCCCGGGGAAAAGGGCAGAGGATATCGAGCCCCCAGACCGAGAAGGGCCAGGACAAAGGGATTGTTTGGAGAGCTTGAGCTGGCTGGTGAATCTGTTTTGCATGGAACTGGCACGCTTCACACTTGGTTACTAGTGCAGTTGCATCTTGGAGGGCTTCTTGCCAGAAGAATCCTTGCCGGAAGGCTTTCCCGACAAGTGCTCTTGCGCCGATGTGATGGCCGCATATGCCTCCGTGTATCTCCGCCAACAGCTTCTGTCCGTCTTCCCTGGAGATGCACTTCAATCTGACACCGTTGAGTCTCCTTCTGTACAGCTCGTTGTCCACGAACTGGTACATACTTGACTGCCTGGTGATCTTCTCCACCTCTTCTGGGTCGTCGGGAAGTTCTCCAGTTTGCAGAAAACGGACGATCTGCCGTGCCCATGCCGGAGCCCGGGGCTCGACGGCAAGGGCTAAAGGCATGAAGGCCGCTGCGGGGACCCCGGCTTCTACGGCAAGAACCTCTGGTTCAGCCGGAGCTGGTGATCCCCCGGCAAGCTTGCCGGGGCAGAGCTTGTCGGGAACCTCTGCTTCCACTGGACGGACCCTCGGACCCGCAGGAGCGGACTGTTCCTCAGCGTTCGGATCGCTGATCCGCTCGCCGGAGCGAGGCTCATCGGGGACACCTGCTTCGACTGGACGGATCCTCGGATCCGCAGGAGCGGGCTGTCCCTCGGAGTTCAGGCTGCTGATCAGCTCGCTGGAGCGAGGCTTACCGGGGACACCGGCTTCGACTGGACGGATCCTGGGATCCGCAGGAGCGGGCTGTCCCCCGGCGTTCTGGTTGTTGATCTTGGGGACCTTGGCGGCGGTCTCAGGGAGGTCCGCCTGCGAGTAGTCGCCGGAGACCAACTTCCTTTTCTTGGACTGCCCAACTGATGGTGTAACGGATGGTTGAGTCAGCTTGAGCAAGAAGGTCCCTGGTTCCACAGGTAACTTCAGCGAAGCACACTTCGAAAGGCCGTCTGCTATCTCATTCTGAGCTCTCGCGACGTGCTCCATTTGCAGCCCTTCAAAGTGTTCTTCCAGCTTCCTCACTTCATCGACGTAAGCTTCCATCAGAGGGCTCTGGTAGCTCTTGTTGACTTGCCGGACCACCAGTTGAGAATCTCCCCGCACGATCAGCTTTCTGATCCCAAGTTCGGCCGCAATCCTGAGGCCGGCGAGCAAGCCTTCATACTCAGCAGTATTGTTGGTAGCTTGCTCTCTTGGGAAGTGCATCTGGATAACGTACTTGAGGTGCTCTCCGGTGGGCGCGATGAGTACCACGCCAGCACCGGCGCCTTGCAGCGAAAAGGCACCATCGAAGTACATTACCCACTCGCTTGTTGCTCCTTGTACGGGCGCGCTTGTTTCTTGGCCTTCTCCATCTGGCGTCGGGGTCCACTCAGCTATGAATTCTGCTAAAGCTCGGCTCTGTATGGTTGAAGTACTTTCAAACTTGAGCCCAAAGCTCGACAGCTCCAGTGCCCACTCGACGATCCTGCCCGTTGCCTCTGGATTGTGCAATATCCTCTTCAGCGGGAAGCGAGTGACTACTGTTATCTCATGCGCTTGGAAGTAATGGCGCAGCTTTCTCGAGGCCATGAGGAGGCCGAAAAGCAATTTCTGCACCCCGGAGTATCTTGATCTAGCCCCCTGCAAGAGGGAACTTACAAAATACACCGGGCGCTGCACCATCTTCTTCCGCGCTCCATCCTGTTCCTGCGCAGGGTGGCTCTTGTCGGGGCCAGAGCTTGCTGGAGCAGCCCCCCGCTCGTCGCTGGACTCGCTTGTAGGTGGTATAGGCTCCTCGTCGGCCTCCCTCTCCGCCACTAACGCAGCACTAACCACCTGGTTGGTTGCCGCTAGGTATAGCAACAACTTCTCCTGTGGTCTAGGTGCGACAAGTATTGGAGTGGAGGATAGGTACCTTTTCAAATCTTGCAGCGCTGCCTCCGCTTCTGGAGTCCACTGCATGGGACCTGCCTTCTTCAAGATTTTAAAGAAAGGCAGGGCGCGTTCTGCAGACCTTGAAATGAACCGACTGAGGGCGGCCACACAACCTGCAAGCTTTCTGACGTCCTTGACGCGCTTTGGGGCTTCGACCTGCTCGATGGCTTTGATCTTGTCGGGATTAGCTTCAATCCCCCTCTGTGACACAAAGAACCCGAGAAGCTTGTCGGAGGGGACTCCGAAAACGCACTTCTCGGGGTTCAGCTTGAGCTGTATCTTGCGCAAGTTCTGAAATGTCTCTTCCAGATCTTGGACCAGGGTTTCCTTGCTCCTGCTCTTCACCACGATGTCATCCATGTAGGCCTCCACGTTCCTATGGATCTGCGGCTCGAAGGCAGAGTGCACTACCCTTGCAAACGTTGATCCCGCATTCTTCAGTCCAAACGGCATGCGTATGAAGCAATAGGTGCCGCACGGAGTGATAAATGCGGTCTTCTCTTCATCTTCCTTGGCCATAAAGACTTGGTGGTATCCTGAATATGCATCAAGAAAAGAGAGTAGCTCACATCCGGCAGTGGAGTCAACAATCTGGTCTATGCGCGGCAAGGGAAATGGATCTTTGGGACATGCTTTATTCACGTCGGTGAAGTCTATGCACAGTCTCCACTTCCCATTGGCTTTGCGCACGACGACCGGATTGGCCAGCCACGTTGGATGGATCACACCTCTCACTAGGCCTGCTGCCTCTAGCTTCTTGATCTCTTCGCTGATGAATTCCTGGCGCTCCACGGCTTGCTTTCTTACTTTCTGCTTGACGGGTCGCGCGTGAGGACAGACAGCGAGCTTGTGCTCAATCACCCTCCTGGGAACACCGGGGATGTCGGACGGTTGCCATGCAAACACGTCGTCATTCGCCCGCAGGAAGGCGACGAGCGCGCTTTCCTATTTGCTGTCAAGCGTGGCACTGATGGTGAAGGTACCGCCAGTGCCGTCCTCCTTGGCGGACACCTTCTTGGTTGCCGGGGGAGCGGTCATTCCCTTCCTGTACTTGCCGGCGGAGCTCGATGGAACGTCCTCGACGGCGGCGCAGCACTCCGAAGAGGTGCGGGTGCCGGAGTGGGCCCCAGAGCACTTACCGGGCTTGGTCTTTGTCTTCTTCCCCCCGGGGGCTTCAGCGGCAAGTGTGTCCTTCTCTGCCGCGGCTGCTACGTCCCGGTAGATCTTGTCGGCGCAGATAAGCGCGTCCTTTTTGTCGCCATGGACAGTGATGACGCTTATCGGCCCCGGCATCTTGAGTACGTTGTAGGCGTGGTGGGAAGCCGCCATGAACTTGGCGAGAGCGGGACGGCCGAGGATCCCATTGTATGGTAACGGGATATCGGCGACGTCGAACGTGATACGCTCAGTCCTGAAGTTAAGCTCGCCGCCAAAGGTCACCGGCAGAGTAATCTTCCCCTTGATGACCTCTCCCCGTCACGTGACTATGGGGAACGGGCGCCTCGAAAACCGCGCCCCACCACCGTTCATTTATTGAGCCGCGCCTCCGCACCTCCCTCCACTTAAAGAGGGAACGGGCGTTTTCGCCCCCACGCCGCCGCGGTAAGCGCGCGCCGCCTGGGGAAAGCGCGGCGGATGCGGAGTTAAGGAGCAGCGCGACCAAGGCCACGCGTGCCCGCGCACTGTTAGGGCCTGGCCCAACTACGCTCGGCACCGTGTGTGGCCCAGGCCCGGGGGCTCCTGTCGGTGTACTAAAGTAGGGGTACCTTAGTACCCCAGACTTGTGCACGGGCAGTTGTAGCACCCTGCGGCAAGGCCCGCCCCGGAAGCGCCAAGAGAAGACCAAGCATTCAGGACAAGGCCCCCGGCAAGAGGAGCTTGCCGGGTCAAGAAGACAAGGCCCCCGGCAAGAGGAGCTTGCCGGGCCGAGAAGACAAGACCCCGGCAAGAGGAGCTTGCCGGGACGACTGCGCCCATGTAAGGCCATCCAAGAACAAAGTATAACGAGACAGAAGATCGAGCCCCCGACAAGAGGAGCTTGTCGGGAAGGCCGAACCCAGGCATCACAAGAGAAGCCCGCCGTGGCGCGCCAAGCGCCCCGGCAAGGCCTGATGGCTGGCACGCTATCAGGCACAGGAAGACGACCCCCGCGGCAAGCCACTTGCCGCGGCAAGATCGCCACCTCAAGGCTGCGCTCCAGCTCGCCCGCCACGCGTCGCTCCGGGGCTTCCCCCGAGGGCACGTGGCGAGGCACCGCGCAGCCTGGGGCATGCGGTGGCATGCAGCCGCCATCGTGGCGAACGGTGGCGCACCTAACGGTCCGCCTCGGTGCTGTCCGAGCGACCGTGACGGGCATTTAATGCCCTTGTCCCCTACCGTCAGAAGTAGGTATGATAACACTGTGCCGCACTGTAGCGCCACCGTTCCCGCACTATTACAGCTACCACCCCTTTTACACTTTTACCCCTTTCTCCTACGTTGACACCTGTCGGTGACCCCTTTGCGCTATAAAAGGAGGCCCGTGTGCAACGTAGAAGGGGTTCCGGGGTTCGGAGAATCGGCACCCAGACAGCCATACGCTCGGTGCAGCTAGCTCCCCAAGCTCCCGAGCTCCCCAGTTCAATACAACCAAGCAGGAGTAGGGTTTTACGCGTCCATCGCGGCCCGAACCTGGGTAAACCGCCCGTGTGCCCGCTTCGATCTGCTCTCCGCGCTCCCTCCGCCCCCCTCCGGACAACGAAAGGGGCTCCGGCCCCATAGGTGCCCGCGGGGGACAGCCATCCCCCGCGACATCTTTGGCGCGCCAGGTAGGGGAGATCCGCAAGAGCCGGCGCGACCCCTCTGAAGAAGAGGCTGAGCTTGGTGCTGTGAGGGAGGTCCGGGTCCGGAGAGTAGATGAGGTGTTCCAACTTCAACGCCAGCAACTCCTGGTCGATGTTGGATGCGGAAGACACCAGGTCCTCGGTCCACACCGCGACGGTCCGACGGAAGTCCTCGGCCGCGGTGTTGGCGCTCTCCGCCAAGCTTCGCTCCTTGCGGAGCTCCTCCTCCAGCGCGGAGACTTTCAGCTCCAGGGCCTCGATAGAGTCCTTGGCGGCCCTCAGCTCGTCGCCCTGCTTGGAGAGACGCGCCTGGAGTTCGGAGTTGGCGTGGGCGTCCTTCTCCCGCTCCGCATTGAGCGCGCCAGCCCTCTCCGCGCTCGCCTTCAACAACTCCTCCAGCTGCGCGACCCTGACGGCAAGTTCCTCCCTGGCGGTCTCCGCGGCAGCCGCGGCGGCTTTCGCTCCTTCCAGCTCCCCGCCCTTTCGTTGTCCGGAGGGGGGCGGAGGGAGCGCGGAGAGCAGATCGAAGCGGGCACACGGGCGGTTTACCCAGGTTCGGGCCGCGATGGACGCGTAAAACCCTACTCCTGCTTGGTTGTATTGAACTGGGGAGCTCGGGAGCTTGGGGAGCTAGCTGCACCGAGCGTATGGCTGTCTGGGTGCCGATTCTCCGAACCCCGGAACCCCTTCTACGTTGCACACGGGCCTCCTTTTATAGCGCAAAGGGGTCACCGACAGGTGTCAACGTAGGAGAAAGGGGTAAAAGTGTAAAAGGGGTGGTAGCTGTAATAGTGCGGGAACGGTGGCGCTACAGTGCGGCACAGTGTTATCATACCTACTTCTGACGGTAGGGGACAAGGGCATTAAATGCCCGTCACGGTCGCCCGGACAGCACCGAGGCGGACCGTTAGGTGCGCCACCGTTCGCCACGATGGCGGCTGCATGCCACCGCATGCCCCAGGCTGCGCGGTGCCTCGCCACGTGCCCTCGGGGGAAGCCCCGGAGCGACGCGTGGCGGGCGAGCTGGAGCGCAGCCTTGAGGTGGCGATCTTGCCGCGGCAAGTGGCTTGCCGCGGGGGTCGTCTTCCTGTGCCTGATAGCGTGCCAGCTATCAGGCCTTGCCGGGGCGCTTGGCGCGCTACGGCGGTGCTTCTCTTGTGGTGCCTGGGTCCGGCCTTCCCGACAAGCTCCTCTTGTCGGGGGCTCGGTCGTCCCGGCAAGCTCCTCTTGCCGGGGTCTCGTCTTCTCGGCCCGGCAAGCTCCTCTTGCCGGGGGCCTTGTCTTGTATGCTTGGTCTTCTCTTGGCGCTTCCGGGGCGGGCCTTGCCGCAGGGTGCTACAACTGCCCGTGCACAAGTCTGGGGTACTAAGGTACCCCTACTTTAGTACACCGACAGGAGCCCCCGGGCCTGGGCCACACATGGTGCCGAGCGTTGTTGGGCCAGGCCCTAACGGTGCACGGGCACGCATGGCCTTGGTCGCGCTGCTCCTTAACTCCGCATCCGCCGCGCCTTCCCCAGGCGGCGCGCGCTTACCGCGGCGTCGTGGGGGCGGGGCGTGCGAGGTGAGCGTGACGTGGGTGGCGTGCGCGGGGCTGAACCGCGCAGGCGCGCGTCACGTCGCGCACGATCTCTTGATTCGGAGAGGCGAAGCGTCCCCCCCCCTCCCACCTCTCCCTCTTATAGCGGAGGAAAGTAGGGGCGGTTCGCCTTTCCCTCGGTCACTACCCCTCTAAAACCTCTGCTACCTCCTCCTCTCAGAGGCAGCAGCGGTTTGTTCTTGGGGCGCCCGTCGTCGTCAGCTCCGGCGATCTCCCTCCCCTGCCTCCGCCATGGCCCCGAAGAGCGATAAGGCGAAGGGGAAGGCTGCGAAATCGGCCGAGGCGCTACAGCTTGAAGTGCTTCGGAAGGAGACGGCGACGTTCCCTCCCCAGCTCGGTGCGGTGGAGCTGAGGGACAAGTACTCCCTTTTCTGGTCGACGAAGACGCGAGCGCATCCGCGCACGCGGGTGCTCCCCGCCGAAGCCCAGAAGCAGTACCCGACCGGGTATCCTTTCTTCGTCGTCTTCTTCTACTGTGGGCTCTGCCCGCCGTACTCGGAGTTCTTCTCTGAAATCATGAGCACCTATGGCCTCCACCTCCTCGACTTTACCCCCAACGCCGTCCTCACAATGGCGGTCTTTACGCACCTTTGCGAGAACTTCGTCGGAATTCGTCCCAACGTGGCCCTCTTCCGGCACTTCTTTGTCCCTCGGGTGGAAAAAGGGGAGCCGCTGTCCGGTGGGATCGCCTGGGTTTCCCGGTCTGGCCAGAAGGGGGCCTACTTGGGCGGGGATCTCCGCGGCAGGTGGGAGGAGTGGAGGGCGGAATGGTGCTTGATTGTCGAGGATCGTCCGCAGCCGTTCACCGCCGTGCGCCGAACTCCGGTGGTGCGCGGCGACGACTTGGAGCGAGGTGTCCTCGGACGACGCCAAATTGAAGATCGCCGTCACCCGGATCCTGCGCCTCAGGCTCGCCGGACTCACCGTCGGCGCCGTCGGCGCGGATTTCCTTCGCCGTCGCATCGCTCCCCTGCAGGAGAGGAGGAAGCCGGCTTGGGAGTTCCGGAACGCGGCGGACATCATGAGGCTGCGTCCGGGCCTCAATTTTAACTTCACCGTGCTGGAGCACGACGCGATGTTGAAGGAGTTGTTCAAGCACGACCCTGACCACCCGGAGTGGTTCCGGCTGCCGCCGGGCGTCGTTCCCTTGTGCAACAACTCGTCGCTCAGCCATATCCTTGCGATGATGCCATTGTGCGACTCGCACAGGGTCAACGCGACCTGGCAGGAGCCGCCGGATGATGTCATGCGGGCCTTCTTCGACGGCCTGGAGGAGGAGCCAGTCGATCCTGCCGAGAAGGATGGCCTCACCCGAGCCACCACCGCGGCGGAGCTAGCTTACATTGCCTCCAGGATGGAGGAGGCGGCGGCCGCCGCGGCTGCGGGCGAAGCTGGGTTCACCGTAGCCGAGGCGGAGGCGGCGGAGGCGGAGAGCCTCGCCGACCCGATGGAACTTGTCGACCAGGGGGAACCGGCCGGGCTCGGCGGCGAGGACGAGCCCGCCCAAGACGCGAGCGGCTTGCCGGAGGTCGGCGTTGCCTTCCTGCAGCCTCCGGGCGGCTCGTCGCAGGCGGAGCCCCCGGCCCGGCCGAGGAGGCGCCTCCGCAGGGCCGGGTCGGCGGCGGGAGCGGGGTCCCCGCGGGCTGGGGCTTCGGTTGCCGCCGCGCCCCGTGCCGCGGCGTCGACGGGGGCGGAGTCATCTACAGCCCCCGCCAAGCGGCCTCGGGAGCCCACTCCCCCGCCTCCCCGTGTCAGGGCCGAGCCGGTTTTCGACTATTCAGCGCTCAGCTCCGACGACGAGGAGGACGGAGAGTAAGTTCCCCATGGAGCTCATATCTTTTTCCCTGATGGTTCGTCCTGTTCGACAGCTCATTCGCCCTTCCTTTGACCCGGTCCCCTTCTCAGGACCCTGGCTCAGAGGAGAGCGAAGAGATCGAGGATCCCGTGGGTCATCCTTGATGACGAATCTCCCCCGGCAAGCGAGGTCGTGTCGGAGGCGCCCTTACCGGACCCGGCAAGGGGTCCTCAGGGCGGCTCACAACGCAGCCCCCAGCGTGAGCACATGACTCGTCCTTGCTGCTTGGCGCGTACGCGAGCCCTCCCTCTTCTTGTTGTTGATGCGAAGTTGTTGCTTTTGGGCAGGAGCGGAGCAGCTCCGGCGGGCGCGTCCAGAGGGCGCCTCCGCCGTGCCGACCGAGTCCGCTACCCCGCCAAGGGAGAGATCCTCGGCAAGGGAGGACCTTCCGACGGGGGACGCGGCCGACGGTCCCCCGGCCGCGGCGAGCGCAGCGCCCGCCTCGGATCCGACGAAGGCTGAGGCCGTTGTCGAGGAGGGCGCGCGTGGCGACGCCGGCGACGTCGCCGGTGCCCGGGAGGCAGACGGCGCTGATGTCCCCGTGGGCGACGGGGAGGCCGAGGAGCAGCAGAGGCTTGCCGCCGCGGAGTTACCCGCGCGGGAAGGCGAGCTGGTGCTGAAAACGGCCAGCCTCGCTGACCACGAGGAGGAGGCTGCCGCGCGCGAGCGGGCGCTCAGCGGAGACCTGAAGAAGGCGCGGGATGCTGCCGCAGCCGCTGAGATCACCAAGAAGGGGCTGGAGGCGAGGGTGGCAGAAGGCACCAAGAGAAGATCCGGGGGCTCCGCCCGGGGGTCTCCGGAGGCTGAAGAAGACGGAGGCGCCGGAGGCAGAGCTGGAAGATGAGGCAGCGGCCGTGCCGCCAGCCTCTTCCTCTTCCGCGGCCTCGCCACTCCGGCCGCCCGAGGAGATCAAGCCCCCCCCCCCGGCAAGAGGAGCTTGCCGGGCCCAAGAGAAGACCCCGGTGGTCGTCACCGAGAGCAAGGGTGATGACGGCGTCTGGGGCGCATCTGGAACACGAGGCGCCGGAGCGTCAGCCAGCTGTCGAAGTCGGCCCGTACTCCGACTTCGCGGCCTTCGACGTCCGCCCTCTGTCCTCCTCAGCAGCCCCCCCTACGCCAGTCGCCCAAGGAGACGACCCCGGGGAGTTCACGGAGCCCGGCGCGGTCGATGGGGCCGCCGGCGCCACCCGGAGCTGCGGCCGACGCCTAGTCGTACCCGTCATCCCGGCGGCTGCTCCCCTCGTCGTCGCTGTCGCTCCCCTCCTCGTCACTCTCGCTCGAGGAGGAGCCTTCGCTGTCGGAGGAGCTATCTTCGCAGCACCGGGCCCGGATACGGAAGCCCCAGAAGGCCTTGACGGAGAGGAGGTCCTCCCCCACTAGCTTGAAGTGGAGGGTGAACCCCTCCGTCAAGCTGTGTATCCGGGCGAACGTCTTCCACCCGCGGCCCAGACACACCACGCCGGGGGCTCGGGACTCGACGTGGACTCGCGTCCCGCTGATCCCGCAGCCCCTCATGCGCAGGTTTAGCGTCTCGGGCTGCTCCACCTCCAACACGTTCGCGAATGGAGCGGGGAGCCGGAGGTGGCGACGAGGCGCCCGGCGCAGCCTGATAATGAACTCACAGGGGTCGTCCCCGAGATGGACCGCAGGAAGGAACGGAGCCGCTGGCGGGGGCGAGGGCGGCGCACCGATCCGTCCGCCCCGAGCGCCTCGGCCCCGTCCACGACCTCGTCCGCGACCTCGCCCTCTCCCTCTTCCCCCGACGATCGGCCCCGCCGCCGCGGGCGCAAGGGGAGGAGGGGCGCGTTGCCGAGCAGACACCCTCGCGGCAATCGAAGAAGAACCAGGGTTCCCCCCCTCCATCGCAGATGGGGGAAGGAAACCAGAAGCAGAAGGAGGAAGGAGATGGAGTGCGTATTTCCGTCGCCCCCTCTCGCTCCTTATAAAGGAGCGGAGTGGGACCGCGGCCGCCCCGCTCCTCCAATAGAAGCGGAGGAAGGGCAGGCGACTGGGGCCGACCCACTGCATCGGCCCGCGCCGGCCCGACTCCCTGCCTCCGCCGCCGCGACTCCGAGTGCATGAGGACCGCGTGGTGGGCGCACAGAACCGAGGCGACGGGTGGGATGACCTCTCCCCGTCACGTGACTATGGGGAACGGGCGCCTCGAAAACCGCGCCCCACCACTGTTCATTTATTGAGCCGCGCCTCCGCACCTCCCTCCACTTAAAGAGGGAACGGGCGTTTTCGCCCCCACGCCGCCGCGGTAAGCGCGCGCCGCCTGGGGAAGGCGCGGCGGATGCGGAGTTAAGGAGCAGCGCGACCAAGGCCACGCGTGCCCGCGCACTGTTAGGGCCTAGCCCAACTACGCTCGGCACCGTGTGTGGCCCAGGCCCGGGGGCTCCTGTCGGTGTACTAAAGTAGGGGTACCTTAGTACCCCAGACTTGTGCACGGGCAGTTGTAGCACCCTGCGGCAAGGCCCGCCCCGGAAGCGCCAAGAGAAGACCAAGCATTCAGGACAAGGCCCCCGGCAAGAGGAGCTTGCCGGGTCAAGAAGACAAGGCCCCCGGCAAGAGGAGCTTGCCGGGCCGAGAAGACAAGACCCCGGCAAGAGGAGCTTGCCGGGACGACTGCGCCCATGTAAGGCCATCCAAGAACAAAGTATAACGAGACAGAAGATCGAGCCCCCGACAAGAGGAGCTTGTCGGGAAGGCCGAACCCAGGCATCACAAGAGAAGCCCGCCGTGGCGCGCCAAGCGCCCCGGCAAGGCCTGATGGCTGGCACGCTATCAGGCACAGGAAGACGACCCCCGCGGCAAGCCACTTGCCGCGGCAAGATCGCCACCTCAAGGCTGCGCTCCAGCTCGCCCGCCACGCGTCGCTCCGGGGCTTCCCCCGAGGGCACGTGGCGAGGCACCGCGCAGCCTGGGGCATGCGGTGGCATGCAGCCGCCATCGTGGCGAACGGTGGCGCACCTAACGGTCCGCCTCGGTGCTGTCCGGGCGACCGTGACGGGCATTTAATGCCCTTGTCCCCTACCGTCAGAAGTAGGTATGATAACACTGTGCCGCACTGTAGCGCCACCGTTCCCGCACTATTACAGCTACCACCCCTTTTACACTTTTACCCCTTTCTCCTACGTTGACACCTGTCGGTGACCCCTTTGCGCTATAAAAGGAGGCCCGTGTGCAACGTAGAAGAGGTTCCGGGGTTCGGAGAATCGGCACCCAGACAGCCATACGCTCGGTGCAGCTAGCTCCCCAAGCTCCCGAGCTCCCCAGTTCAATACAACCAAGCAGGAGTAGGGTTTTACGCGTCCATCGCGGCCCGAACCTGGGTAAACCGCCCGTGTGCCCGCTTCGATCTGCTCTCCGCGCTCCCTCCGCCCCCCTCCGGACAACGAAAGGGGCTCCGGCCCCATAGGTGCCCGCGGGGGACAGCCATCCCCCGCGACACTTATACATGTTCCTTTAACTATGAGATTTTGCAACTCCCGTTTACCGTAGGAACACTTTGTGTGCTACCAAACGTCACAACGTAACTGGGTGATTATAAAGGTGCTCTACAGGTGTCTCCGAAAGTATTTGTTGGGTTGGCAAATTTCGAGATTAGGATTTGTCACTCCGAATGTCGGAGAGGTATCTCAGGCCTTCTCGGTAATGCACATCACATAAAGCCTTGCAAGCATTACAACTAATGAGTTAGTTGCGGGATGATGTATTACGGAACGAGTAAAGAGACTTGCCGGTAACGAGATTGAACTAGGTATTGGATACCGGCGATCGAATCTCGGGTAAGTAACATACCGATGACAAAGGGAACAACGTATGTTGTTATGCGGTCTGACCGATAAAGATCTTCGTAGAATATGTAGGAGCCAATATGGGCATCCAGGTCCCGCTATTGGTTATTGACCGGAGACGTGTCTCGGTCATGTCTACATTGTTCTCGAACCGTAGGGTCCGCACGCTTAAGGTTTCGATGACAGTTATATTATGAGTTTATGAGTTTTGATGTACCGAAGGAGTTCGGAGTCCCGGATGAGATCGGGGACATGACGAGGAGTCTCGAAATGGTCGAGATGTAAAGAATGATATATTGGAAGCCTATGTTTGGACATCGGATGCATTCCAGGTGAAATCAGGATTTTACCGGAATACCGGGAGGGTTACCGGAACCCCCCGGGAGCATAATGGGCCAACATGGGCCTTGGAGAAGAGGTGAGAGGGCTGCCCTCATGGGCTGTGCGCCTCCCCCCTTCCCCTAGTCCTATTAGGACTAGGAGAGGTGGGTGTCCCCTCTCTCTCTCTCCCCCCCTTGGAGAATCCTAGTCCAACTAGGATTGGGGGGAGGAATCCTACTCCCAGAGGGAGTAGGACTCTCCTGGCGCGCCAGGCTTGGCCGGCCAGCCCCTCCCCCTTGGCTCCTTTATATACGGGGGCAGGGGGCACCCCAAAGACAGACAAGTTGATCTACGGATTGTTCCTTAGCCGTGTGCGGTGCCCCCTTCCACCAAATTCCACCTCGGTCATATCGTTGCAGTACTTAGGCGAAGCCCTGCGCCGGTAACACATCAAGATCGTCACCACGCCGTCGTGCTGACGGAACTCTTCCCCGACGCTTTGCTGGATCGGAGCCCGGGGATCGTCATCGAGCTGAACGTGTGCCAAGAACTCGGAGGTGCCGGAGTAACGGTGCTGTGATCGGTTGGATCGCGAGGAGAACGTACGACTACTTCCTCTACGTTGTGTCAACGCTTCCGCTTCGGTCTACGAGGGTACGTAGACAACACTCTCCCCTCTCGTTGCTATGCATCACCATGATCTTGCGTGTGCGTAGGAAATTTTTGAAATTACTACGTTCCCCAACACTATCATATGTCTCCCGTCATTTATTTCTCACCGACCTGCTATCTGCTACCTTTACACTGTACTAATTGTGCACACACTTCACCCATACTCACACTATTCTTTTTTTATGCATGGGTATTTCAGACTCTAAAGCAGTAATGAAGAATGTAGAAAAGAAAAGACAGGAGTCGCTCGAGTGTAATTCGAAGATAAGCACTAAGCGTTTCAGCGCTCTAAAGGGTGCAATGTCAGCAGTTGGAGACAGTAAACGTAGCCCTGCAGTTGATGATCTCAATTGCCACACACAACCATCCCAGGTGCTTGCTTTAACTTCGTGCTGTCAAATGTGGCTGCATGTTGCATATGGTGTCTAGCTTGTATTGCTTCCAATTTGGTTAAATTGCATTTGCTTACTTTACACATTATACCTTTGATAATGACATGCCTTCATGTTTTTGATACATACTACATATGTCTATTAACCATGTTCGTACATCAAACTAACGCTCTTTTGTATCCCTCGTCAATCACTTATGATGAGACAGTCACCCCAGTGGGTTACTGTGAGACGCCCTAATCGTTTAACGAGTGAAGTGTCATCCTCCCCACATGATTCTCAATAAACAGCAAGGCTAAATGAAGATAGTCAACGTAGCTCTCTAGTTGATGACCTCAATCCCCCCACACCACCATCGCAGGTGCTTGCTCTTACTTGGCAGTGTGATATGTGGTTGCATGTTGCATATGGTGTCTACCTTGTAATGCTTCTAATTAGGGTAAATTGCATCTACTTGTTTAACACATTATACATGTGAATATGACATGCCTTCCTATTTTTTGGAACATACTACGTCTTTCTATTAACCATGTTCTTACATGAAACTACTTTTCTTGTGTATCCCTCATCAATCAGTTCTGATGATACACCTTCAAGTTGACAGTGTAATATTGGTTGCATCTTGCATATCATTTCAAACATGTATTGCCTCTAATTTGTTGAAGTGCCACTTGTAATGAGACACATCTAGCTTGGTAGAGTGATTTTGGTTGGATCTTTCATATGGTGTCTAGATTGCATTGCTTCCAATTTGTTGAAATGCCTTCTGCTTAGCGTTTTTCATACATATTCCATCCTCCTACAATGTGGTTGCCATACATAAAAGTTGTGTTCGTCAGTATCATGCATCAACGAATTTGGAAGTGCGAATTTCATTCCTTTTTCTTGTGTGTTTACTTGACAAGGCAAAATCTGAAAGGACGAAGGCACGGAATGATGGTGGTCCTTTGGAGCAACCGAAACAGATGATCTCTGCAGATTCTCCTGCTACTCGTACTGCAGTGCTAGTTACAAATCTCATCTCCCCTACTCCACAACCCAAGGTGCTTGCACTAACATGGCAGTGTGATATCAGGTTGCATGTTGCATATGGTGCCTAGCTTGTATTGCTCCTAATATGTTAAATTGCATCTCCTTACCTTACACATTATACATGTGAATATGACACGCCTTCCTGTTTTTGGTACATACTACAACTGCCTATCACACCATGTTCTTACATTAAACTATTGTTCTTGTGTATCCTGCATCTATCGCTTATGATGAGACAGTCATGCCCGTGGGTTAATATGAGACGCGCTACTCTTATAAAGAATGCAATTTCATCCTCTCCACATGATTCTCAAGAAACAGCAAGCCTAAATGAAGATATTGAACGTAGCTCTGTACTTGAAGACTGCACTTCCCCTACACTACAATCACAGGTGCTTGCTCTAACTTCGCAGTGTGATATGTGGTTGCATCTTGCATACGGTATCTGGCTTGTAATGCTTCTAATTAGGGTAAATTGCATCTGCTTAGTTTACACATTATACCTGTGAATATGACATGCCTTCCTATTTTTGGTACACACTACATCTATGTGTTAACCTTGTTCTTACATGAAACTACCTCTCTTCTGTATCCTGCATCAATCACTTACGATGAGTCACCTTTATTCGTTGCATATTGCATAAGCCTATTGCCATGTATTGCTTCTAATTTGGTCAAATAGATTTTTTAGGGAACCCTTTTAATTTGGCAGAGTGATATTGGTTTCATCTTTCATATGGTTTCTAGCTTGCATTGATTCTAACAAGTTCAAGCACCTTGTGCTTCGTTTACACTTTATACATCATACATGTCAATATGTCACGCCGTCCTGTTTTTCATACATATTCCATCCTCCTATCATGCGGCTGCCTTACATGAAAGTAGTGTTCGTCAGTATCATGCATCAATGAGTTCTGAAGAGCAAATTTTATTCCTTTTTCTTGTGGGTTTGACTCGACAAGGCAAAATCAAGAAAGAGGAAGGAAAAGAGTATGGAAGGCGATGATGGTGGTCCTCTACAGCAACGTAAACGGAGCATCTGTACCGATTCTCCTTGTACTGATAGTGCATTACAAGGTCCAAGTCTCTGCTCCCCTACTCCACCATCCAAGGTGCTTGCGCTAACTTGGCAGTTTGATATATGGTTGCATGTTGCATATGGTGTCTAGCTTGTATTGCTCCTAATTAGTGTAAACTGCATCTTCTTAGCTTACACATGATACGTGTGAATATGACATGCTTTCCTATTTTTGGTACATACTATATCTGTCTATCACACCATGTTCTTACATGAAACTACACTTCTTGTGTATCCTGCATCAGTCACTTATGATGGGACACCTTTAAGTTGGGAGTGTGATATTGGTTTGCGTCTTGAATATGATTCTAGCATGTATTGCTTCTAGTTTGATGAACGCCACCTATGACGAGACAGTTTTAACTTGGGAGAGTGATATTTATTGCACCTTCCATATAGTGTCTAGTTTGCAGTGCTTCTAATTTGTTGAAGTGCCTTCTGCTTAGTTACCACATCATAGGTGTGAATTTGTCAAGCCGTCCATTTTTTCGTACATATTCCAACCTAGTATCATGACTTTGCCTTTCATCAGAGTAGTGTTCATCAGTATCATGCATGAATGAGTTCTGAAGAGCGAATTATATTCCTTTTTCTTGTCGGTTTGACCTCACAATGCAAAATCAATAAAGCTGAAGGAAATTGGCAAGGCATTGGATGATGGTGGTCCTTCCGAGCAACTGAAATGGAGGTTCTCTACAGATTCTACTCCGCCATCCTCCCAACCCGATTCGCAAGACAACACAAGGCTAGACAGTCAACGTAGCTGTGTAGATGATGAGCACATCTCCCCTACTCCACCATCATAGGTGCTTGCTCTAACTTGGCTCTATTATATGTGGTTGCATGTTGCGTATGATGTCTAGCTTGTATTGCTTATAACTTTGTTGAATTGCATCTGCTTACTTTACACACAATGCCTGTGAATATGACATACGTTCATGTTTCTAGAACATACTATATCTGATCACAGGATGTTCTTACATCAGACTACTGTTCTTGCATATCCCGCATCGGACACTTATGATAAGGCACATTTAAGTCGCCACTATGATATTGGTTGTGTCGTGCATATGATTTCTAGCATGTACTGCTTCTAATTTGTTGAAACGCCATACAGTTTGAACTTAGCAGAGTGATATTGGTTGCATATTTCATATGGTGTCTAGCTTGCAGTGCTTCTAATTTGTTGAAATGACTTCTGCTTAGTTACCACATCATAGGTGTGAATATGTCATGCCATCCTGTTTTTCATACATATTCCATCCTCGCATCATGTGTTTGCCTTTCATCCGAGTAGTGTTCGTCAGTATCATGCATGAATGAGTTCTGAAGAGCAAATTTAATTCCTTTTTCTTATCGGTTTGACTTCACAATGCAAAAATCATTACAGCTGAAGGAAATTAGTCCGGTAGTGGATGATGGTGGTCCTTCGGAGCAACTCAAACAGGGGGTCTCTACAGATTCTACTCCGCCATCCTCCCAACAAGATTCGCAAGACAACACAAGGCTGGACAGTCAACGTAGCTGTGTAGATGATGAGCACATCTCCCCTACTCCACCATCACAGGTGCTTGCTCTAACTTGGCACTATTGTATGTGGTTGCATGTTGCATATGATGTCTAGCTTGTATTGCTACTAACTTTGTTGAATTGCATCTGCTTACTTTACACATAATGTCTGTGAATATGACATGTGTTCCTGTTTCTAGAACATACGTGTACATGATGAGCACATCTCCCCTACTCCACCATCACAGGTGCTAGCTCTAACTTGGTACTGTTATATGTGGTTGTGTTTTCCGTATGATGTCTAGTTTGTATTGCTTCTGATTATGTTGAATTGCATCTGCGTAGCTTACAACATATACCTGCAACAATCACTTACCCATAAGACACATTTAACTTGGGACTGTGATGTAGGTTGCATCTTGCATTGTCTTCTAGCTTGTACTACTTCTAATTTCTTGAAATGGCACTTATGACGAGACACGTTTTACCTGATAGAGTGATATTGATTGCATGCTCATATGGTGCCTAGCTTTCATTTCTTCTAATTTTGTTGAAATGCCTTCCGCTTACTGTTTTTTCATACATACTCCATCCTCCTATCGTACGTGTGAATATGAAATGGTGTCTTTTTTATATATTCCGTCCTCCTATCCTGCGCTTGCCTTACATCAAAGTAGTGTTCGTCTGTATCATGCATCAACCAGTTATACAAAGCTAATTTTATTCATCTTCTTGTGATTTTGACTTCATAAGGCAATATCATAAAATAGGAAGGAAAAGAGTGGCAGTTTCATAGTGGTTGCATCTTGCATTGATTTCTACGTTGTACTGCTTCTAATTTTTCGAATTGCCACTTATGACAAGACACTTTTAACTTGGCAGAGTAATATTGGTTGCATCTTTCATATGGTGTCTAGCTTGCATTACTTCTATTTTCTTGAAAATCCTTCTGCTTAGTTTACACATTGTAGTTGTGAATATGTCATGCCGTCCTGTTTTTCTTGCATATTCCATCCTCATACGGTTGTCTTGCATCAAAGTATTGCTTGTCTGTATCATGCATCAATGAGTTCTGAAGAGCGATTTTATTCTTTTGTGTTGTGGGTACGGCTTGACATGGCAAAGTCAAAAAAGAGCAAGGAAAATAATATAGTAGGGAGTGGTGTTACTCGTCGGGTGAAACGGAAAAGGATCTGCCATCGAGATTCTGCTGGTACTTATAGTGCAGTAGAAGGTCCAAGTCCACCGGCTAAATCTACAAACACAGTATAACCTGCTCCACTAGCTGCAGCATCCACTTCAACTGTAACAGCATCTTAACGAGTTACTCATTCGTTTGCTCCGGAACTGGCCAGTTCCCAAGCTGCCTTCACACCTAACACTACTTCCGAAGCACTGCTGACACAACAGGACTTGGCAAGATCAGGTGAACCTCATGAGCATCAACACCAAGACGGTACCTGACCGAGTCAAGTTGCAGTTGCATGCTCCTTTATATGTACTCTCACGGTTTGATGTACACTAACACTTTCCATATTCGTTGTTGAACTAGCACCACAGCGCAAGCGGAAACAGACATCAGGGATAATGCTTGACAGATTAACAAAATCTGAAGGAGGAAGAATGGAGATCCATTTTGAGGCAGGTTTAAAAAGGCCACGTGATGCTACAGAGTCGGCCAAGTTAGTATCAGAGGCAGTCGTTGCCGTTAGGTGTCATGCACATATCCTCCCAACGTGGATCTAGTACAGGAATGAGAAAGACAATACCCAATTTAACACCTTCCTTGACCATTTATCCCTAAGTAATGTTATTCATCGCAATTAGTAATATTGTCTTGCTCTGTCCCATACTTTCTAGCTTCCTCCTAATAAGACTCACAGATGAGGTTCAAGTTGGATCCTAAAGATGATGCAACTAAACAAGCATGCACTCATGTTTTTCAGTCTGCTCTGCGACAGTATCGGTACCACCTTAGAAAATCTCACTTTGAAGGCAAGGCTAACAATGAAATCGCCCAAACATCTCCCGTGGAATATATTACAGATGAAGACTGGACAGCCCTCGTTAAACACTAATCTGATCCAAATTATCAGGTAGGCTATATGTATTTGATCACACCACATATTGAACTTGTATTTATGTATGTGCCTTACAAGTGTATCTTCTTCTAGGCTAACTGTTTGAAGAACAAGATCAACCGTTCTAAAGTGAAATTCCAACAGACAACAGGATCTCGTAAATATATTACACACTGCGAGGCCCTTGTAAATAGCTGCTACTTCCTTCTTTTTTCTGTGCCATATTATCGTATCTATATTTACTTGTTCCAAATACAGAGGAAAGCCCATGCGGACCAAAAAGAACCTGAACCGAATGTAGTGCAAATCTTCAAGGATTGCCACACCAGCAAGATGAAGGGCATGAGCAACCAGTTCAAGCTGTTGTTGTAAGTCCTTACTCCTCCTGCCTTTGAACTGATTGGTACTGTGATGTGTTCATTTAACTACTTGGTTTGCAGCCAATGTCAGTTACTCTGTTCACTTTTATACACAGTTGTCTTAACGTATCATTTCACCTTACATGGTTTAAAAGAGATTAATGATATTCTTTTGGTCTTGATCTGTAATCTAGTTGTTAAGTTCACGTGCGCACACAATGATAAAATAGCTTGTTTGTTTTATATCTGTTTTCCTATTATATGAATGATGTCATACTATGCTCATCCTACTTTAAACCATGTCTCTTTATCCTTAGATGTCAACGAATGTGAGGAAATAGACAATACAGTAGGCATGCTACATGGACATATGTTCTGAAAGTGATTTTATTATGTAGTTGGCACTACAATACATGCTAATGTATTACAGTAGTTCACCAAAATAAGTTATGTACAAACGTGTAACCTACTTTGTTTGTTTTTGTCTCATCATTAACTTCTCTGGTACACTAATCTACAAGTTCAAACTTTCAGGAAGCTATGGAACAAATGATTGAACAGCCACAACCACCTGAAGGTGACGAGGCTACCACAGGCACAATGTCACCTCTTGCTGCAGTATATCAGTATCTCTCCACTAACAGTGCAAAAAGCACCTTCCTGCGTAATTTTGGGTTGGTTGTCAAGGTAACCACATCCAAATCGCTAATTGAACAAAATCTTCCTGCTAGACAGAGTGATATATATGTGCTCCAGACACAAGTCCAATCCCTAATGGACGTCGTTTTGGAAACAAGAATAGTGGTTGACAAATGTCGTCAAGATATGAATGGTTTTGAAACCAGACTATCAGACATTCGCTTCGTTGTTCAAGAGCAATGGCGGAAAAAAGGTGAACATCATGCTGCTCCATCAGATTCTATAGCCTGAAACATTAGCACTCAGGTTAAATGATCTGTGCTTCTATACATCTGATGGTGCTTTTATCTGCAAGGACTATAAACTTTATGCCAACAGGCCTTTTGTTGTATGGTTGGAATTTATTTTGTTGTGATACAACATTTATGAAGCTGCCAAAGGCTGCAGTAATTATGACGCTATTTTTGTATAGTGTAGGTTTATCCTAGTAATGTATTCGGCCGAAAGCTTCGTAGGAGCCCAACATGCCAACATTCGTCGGGCCCATTCCAATTGGGCTAAAAACGATTATGGGCCAAAATTTGCATGTAGCCCACTAAAAATATCTGGGCTTAAATCAGCATAAGCTTTCATATTTTTCTCGTAGGCCTGTGCCCATAGTGGGCCTTTAACAGGCCTAAACATAATTTGGGCCCTCAGTAACCATAGGCCGTTTATAGGTGTAAATATCTCGAGCCCATAAAAAACATGGGCCTTTAATAGACTGAAAGTGAGATTGGGCCCTGATTGTGCCAAATAACCCACTAGTCTAAGCGGGCCGAAATGGTGGCCCATTTACGATGCGGATCTTTCACAGGCCGAAATTCGGACGGGACGTAAATGCGCCGACCTAATACACGGGCCTTTAATAGGCCAGAAGTTTGGTCGGACTAGATTATCGTCATTTTTATATGGGCCGTTAATGGGCCCGATGTGACGTTGGGCCACATATGGCCCATGGATTTCGTCCGACGTTAACAGGACGAAAATCACAACAGGCCGAAAGTGGCCCAAATCTATAGTGGTCCTATAACATGCTGAATGTCAAACATGGCCGAATATGAGCCAAATCCTTCACGGTCATTTATGGGCCGAAAGTTTCAATGGCCTGCAAATGGGCCCAAATGAAGCAGGACCATTAACAGGCCAGAAATACACCGGGCCATAATTCGGCCCATATACTTAGCGGACTGTTAACGGGCCAGAAGTGACCATGGGCTGCGATGATGACAAGTTTAGGACAGGCCGTTGACGGGACGATTTCACACTAGCCTTACGGACCTTAACTGAGAATGTTGGGCCTTTAGCTAGGCCGGCCCATTATGGTATGCAAAATCTTGTGGGCCTTTAGCTGGGTTGGCCCATTGTGGTCCACTAAATCTTGTGGGCCTTTAGGTGGGCCGGCCCATTATGGTCCGCTAAATCTTGTGGGCCTTTAGTTGGGTCGGCCCATACTTTATGGGCCACTTTTGGGCCCGTCCACGTGTCAACATATCGTAGGCCCATCTCGACCATTGGATGAATGATACATGTGTCAACGCGGAGCTGACACATGGTTCCGTCGGCCAATGAGAATTTTACACGTGGAAAATCAGCATTGGTCGTGGCTGTTAGCGGGTTATTGGATCCAAAACCGGACCCGATAGCTTAACGGCGTCCCGTTATGGTGGATGCTACATGTCCGTCACCCTTGACCAAAGCACTTCTATGACGCGCGATTTATCGTCATGGAAGTGGACACTTCCGTGATGATAATTTTGGTAATGTCATGGAACACTTCTACGACAGCACAGGTATGACTATCTTGATTTTGTCATAAAATCGTCATGGATGTACATGCATGACAAAAAACGCGACCTACTATGACAAACACGTATCATCACGGAAGTGTATTTTTTTGTAGTGACTGCGTCGCTCATCGTTAGCATTGTTCTATTCATGCCTCGCAAAGAACATGACACGTGCGGTGAAACACCCGAAGCAAAAGAAGAAACACAGGAGCAAAAGAAGAAGAAAGATTATCCCCCCCCCCCAAAAAAAAGAGAAAGAAGACGCACACACAAATCTAGGGCGCTACTCTACATGAAGGGTTGTTGGCCACGGAGTCGTAACTGCTTCTTCATCGCCTCCACGACCTCCATCTGCTCTCGCATCTCCTCTGCCATCTTCTTCATTATATCCATGACGCGGGATTTCTCGACGTGAGCCTTCATCATCTCTTCCAGGGCCGCATTACGTACCTGGACAGCAACCGGGTGCTTGATGCAGAGCTTCGCCAACTCCTCCTTCTATTCCATGACGAGGGCGTGCAGCATCTTCACCGAGGAACTACTCTTCTCATGCAACTTCTTCCAGCCGGCGTTCTCCTCCTTCAGCATGTCGAGCTCGTGGCGGAGCTTCGCATTGTCCTCCTGAAGTTGCAGGATTTCGTCGGTCGCCTTCTTATCCGAGGCAATGCTCTTCTTCAGCAGCTTCACCAAGCCGACGGTCAACTCCCCCTGCTCATTGAGCTCAGCGGGCATGTCATCGAGGCTCTCCTTCAGCAGCTCCACCAAACCGTTGATGAACTCCTTCTGCTTATTGAGCTGATCGGGCATGTCGTCGAGGGCTAACGACTCCAGCGCCGCCAGCTCGGCATGTTCGCCTCTATGGCTAGGGCGCTCCTGGGAGCCCTCACTTGCCCGTGAGAGATCTTTCGAGGTCTCTGTGAGGCCGTGAGCCCTCTTTTTTTTCTGCGGCCTTGGTTGTCGCTGCCTTGTTATGAGTAGTGCTCGACCTAGAGCTTTGCACACCGGCCATGGAAAGAACGGACATACAAGAAAGACTTATGAGGAGGAACGTAGAGTAATTTTCGGCTAGGTAGTTCCCCTTTGTATAACCTAGTACTATCACTGGTACTAAAACCTGCATAGTGGGAACACGTTCAGGTTTGATACGTACTAGGTGTGTGCAGGTTTGCACTTAATTATAGCATGGTAGTACTACTTTGGAATGTGATGGGAACAAGCTAAAGATTAATTGATGGTATTGGTTTCGAGGCCCAAAACGGCTCCCCGTGAGTTTAGTAGAACATAAATTTCAAGTACTACTGCTCAAATGCGGTCACACAAGTCAGTGATGTAACTAGTCATACATGTCAGACCAAGCCGATGTGTGTCCCTTCGGTGAGACGCGGGTCCGACCGACCGTCTGTTGGTACGACCGACCGTAAGTATTGCGCGATGGAGACTTCTGGTTGTGGCTTCGGGTGATTGTCACAACCAAGCATTCAAAAACTAGTGATAAATCAATTACCATCTTTTTCCAAATGACCAAGTATTTTCACAGGAATACAATACATATAGATGGAGTGATTGTCAAGGTTGCAAACCGACATGGCGTTGAAAGTTCACTGCAGTAGCAACCGAGTAGGTCACTGCATCGCTAGCGGGGAAGGAGGGTGGCTCACCTCGCCTACGATGCCTGCCGAGTGGCACACCCACAGCTGGTCCCGGGATTTGGCTTCCCTACCACCCATTTGAACAGTTGCACCGGCTTCTCATGCCATTCCGCAGGCATGCGCATTCTTTCCTCCGCAGTCGACTCCGTGAATATGATCTCTGCCATTAGCCCCAGCTCGAAATCAATGCGACCCTGCTAGATGCTTACATCCCTCATCATCTCTCCCTTGAGATCGACTTGCGCCTCTGCCTTGTGCTTCGCCAGGCGCTGCTCCTTTGAACTTGTTTTCAATCAATGCAACGCAGCCCTGGCATGTCCTCTGGTGCCACCGATATGTGAGTCAAGAGCAATGGATCCCCTCTGAAACACCTGTGTGTTTCGCTCAAAGGTGCCAGTGCTGCGGGCCGCATTGAGAGGGCAGCCCGCGGGATCCTAGGATCTAAGCGATTATCCA
This sequence comes from Aegilops umbellulata, assembly GCA_032464435.1. Lineage (NCBI taxonomy): Eukaryota > Viridiplantae > Streptophyta > Magnoliopsida > Poales > Poaceae > Aegilops > Aegilops umbellulata. The sequence goes on along the minus strand of CP136054.1, from coordinate 291,519,380 downwards.
TGGCGGGATCCGGTGGGCGAGGCGGGGAGGTGAGACTAGGTGCTACGAGAGCCCTACGAGGCTAGGATAAAGATAGTACTCCACTTTGTCCATATTTAAATACAAAGGCCACCAACAGTAACCCAGGCAAAAAAATGATCATCCTGCCTGCGTCCTAGTTTATTGGCCTCCCTTTTATTTTGTGCCAATTTTGACCAAAATTTTAACTAACAAAATGTTAATACATGTCACCAAAAATTATATCACTAAAATCACATTTTAAAGTAGTATTCGATGACATTAATTTTTATGACATGCATAAATATTGTGTTACTTAAAATCATGGTCAAAAATTGGCACAAAATATGAAGGAGACCAATGGAAGTAGCAACCCATGATTTAACTACTCGCATGCACGCAGTGGAGTAGTAATGTCTTTCCCAACTACTTCCTCCCTCACGTCCACTCCAATTTGCATGCACTGTATTAATTGGCAATCAATGAAGTGAACGACTTTACATGCATCAAATTATCACATGGGGTGGATCTTCGTACAAAAATGCATCCCACCGTGTACCCGCATGTGCGTGCGTGCACATCTTTGCTTCGTGCATGTACTACCAGTGTGCATGAGAGAGGACGAGTACATTCTTCTGGAACCAGCAGCACGTCACTATGATCAATCGACACAAGGAGGTCGCGACAACGCCTCCACATGTGCCCCGTGGTTCATGGAGCCCCCCACATCATTTTAATCATAATATATTAACTTAAAAAGGAAGTACTAGTAAGGTACACGTGCATTTCACGCATGAGATTTGGCAACCAAACTATGAATAAATACACACACTATAGAATGTAAGGTTTGAGTCATATATGCATGATGTACACGTTTGTTTAATTCTTATAGTTCATCTCATTCTAAATCAACTAGTTTTTATAAAAAGATATGTATTATGATTCATGGAATTGTACGTTGTAAAGCATAAAGTAAAAACAAGTAATGGCAATTCAACTAGAAAAAAAGTTTGGGCAGTTATGATACGGAAGATTCTAGAACAAAGAAGAAGTACTTGTGTTTTGAGGTTTGTGCATTATGCTTAAGTTCAAACATGGAGTCTTCTAGATTGTACGTGTGGCAGAATCTGGTGGAATGTAGATGATATCCAATGGCCAATAGTGCTCGGATTTGCCATCTCTACACCGTCTGATTGGCTTCATCCAACGATCATCTTTCAAATTTATCGCACTCAATATAGGGGTATAGATATAGATATAGAGGTATAGATATAGACTAGTTTGGCACATCATCTAAAGGTTTTCTACATGCTCATTTTTGTACAAATGTGCTCCATCATGCACCCGCCCGTTTGTATGTGGGAACGAGTGCGTGTGTGCACCTCTTCTCTTTTGCACACGTAGTCTGTGTGTGAGAGAGATACTAAGATATGGTGAGGGAATACGTGTCAATGCAATATGTGTGAAGGAGAGGCCTATATACATACATGTATGTGCATGGGGTCGGGGTGATATACGAGAAGGGAGGGGAGGGGTCGACCACGTGAGACATCGATAGAGACAGATAGAGGGAAGAGCTCTACGAGCGTACAAGCACTGGGATATAGAGGTGTGGGGCTGGAAGATGGTGTGTGGGGCCAAGTGGACGGAGACTATGATGGAGTGCACAAGTGCGAGATCGATATTTAAAGAGAGGGGGCGAGTGCGCGGTTGCGCACAGTGGCGTGATACATCTCCAATGTATCTATAATTTTTGATTGCTCCATGCTATATTATCTACTGTTTTTGGACCATATTGGGCTTTATTTTCCACTTTTATATTATTTTTGGGACTAACCTATTAACCGGAGGCCCAGCCCAGAATTGTTGTTTTTTTGCCTATTTCAGTGTTTCGAAGAAACGGAATATCGAACGGAGTCCAAACGGAATGAAACCTTTGGGAACGTGATTTTCTCACCAAACATGATCCAGGAGACTTGGACCCTACGTCAAGAAAGCCACGAGGTGGGCACGAGGTAGGGGGCACGCCCACCCCCCTAGGGCGCGCCCCCACCCTCGTGGGCCTCACAAAGCTCCACCGACGCACTTCTTCCTCCTATATATACCTACGTACGCCCAAACGATCAAATACGGAGCCAAAATCCTAATTCCAATGCCGCAACCTTCTGTACCCACGAGACCCCATCTTGGGGCCTATTCCGGAGCTCCGCCGGAGGGGGCATCCATCAAGGAGGGCTTCTACATCACCATAGCCCCTCCGATGAAGTGTGAGTAGTTTACCTCAGACCTTCGGGTCCATAGTTAGTAGCTAGATGGCTTCTTCTCTCTTTTTGGATCTCAATACAATGTTCTCCCCCTCTCTCGTGGAGATCTATTTGATGTAATCTTCTTTTTGCGGTGTGTTTGTTGAGACCGATGAATTGTGGGTTTATGATCAAGATTATCTATGAACAATATTTGAATCTTCTTTGAATTCTTTTATGTATGATTGGTTATCTTTGCAAGTCTCTTCGAATTATCAGTTTGGTTTGGCCTGCTAGATTGGTTTTTCTTGCAATGGGAGAAGTGCTTAGCTTTTGGTTCAATCTTGCGGTGTCCTTTCCCAGTGATAGTAGGGGAAGCAAGGCACGTACTGTATTGTTGCCATCGAGGATAACAAGATGGGGTTTTTATCATATTGCATGAATTTATCCCTCTATATCATGTCACCTTTCTTAAGGTGTTACTCTGTTTTCTTGAACTTAATACTCTAGATGCATGCTGGATAGCGGTCGATGAGTGGAGTAATAGTAGTAGATCAGGCAGGAGTCGGTCTACTTGTCTCAGACGTGATGCCTATATACATAATCATACCTAGATATTCTCATAACTATGCTCAATTCTGTCAATTGCTCAACAGTAATTTGTTCACCCACCGTAGAATACTTATGCTCTTGAGAGAAGCCACTAGTGAAATCTAGGGCCCCCGGGTCTATCTTCATCATATTAATCTTCCTACGCTTTATTATTGCTTTGCTATTTTACTTTGCCTTTTATTTTACTTTGCATGTTTATACTAAAAATACCAAAAATATTATCTATCATCTCTATCAGATCTCACTCTCGTAAGTGACCATGAAGGGATTGACAACCCCTATTCGGATTGGTTGCGAGGAGTTATTTGCTTTGTGTAGGTACGAGGGACTCGTGCGTAGCCTCCTACTGGATTGATACCTTGGTTCTCAAAAACTAAGGGAAATACTTACGCTACATTGCTGCATCATCCTTTCCTCTTGCCGTTGCCGGGGAGTCTGCGCAAAAGTCAACATACGAAGTACCCATCACAATCCCTTATCTCTCGCATTATATTATTTGCCATTTGCCTCTCGTTTTCCTCTCCCCCACTTCACCCTTGCCGTTTTATTCGCCCTCTCTTTTCCGTTTGCCTTTTTCTCGCTTGCTTGTCATTATGGCTAGTCTTATATCTTCTCCGTTGTCTCCCGAGAATGAAGTTCTAAATTTTAAACAAAGGGAGGGATAAAATCTAAAAGACGCTTGGTACAGAATTTGCAATGCTCAAAATAGATCTACCAGGAAGCAATCTACTTCAGTTCTTCTCCGCAATTTTTATGTTGGTGCTAATCCTTGGTATAGGTATATCCTTGATACCATTACCGGAGGGAATTTCTTGGGTAGCCACACTTTTGACTCTTATAATGCTATGATAGATTTATTCGGCTCACCACCTCTTTTGGTTAATGGAACTATGTTAACTTTGGAGCATGTAATGCAAAGACTTGAAATTATTGAAAATAAAGTTGCTACCGTAGAATTAATTGAAAATCTAGATAAAGAGATCCACAATCAAATTTCCCAATATGGATCTAAGGTAGGAGTAACTTTGAAAAATATTAAGGAGAAGGAACCCATAGTTAATGAAAAAATAAATCATGATTCCACTAGAATCGATAAACTTGAGGGTATCATTACCAACTTGGGCCTTTTCTTCCGTAAAGAATACTCCAAGTCCACCTGCTAAAATTGCCAAGCTTATGTATGTTCCTCAAAATAAGGGTGAATCCTCTAGTAAGGAAACTGCGGATCTTAAATCCATAAGTATTCACCCCAATCTTTTTGCTATCATTAAGGAACCATTTGCTACGAATGAATTTTTCGATTTTGTGCCTAAAAGTTTGATAATCACTAAAAAGAAAGAAATTTCTAAGGATAATAGATGTCTCATTGAAGAATTTCCTACCAAAGATGGCAATACCTAGATATATCCTTGCTTTTATGCCTAGCTAGGGGCGTTAAACGATAGCGCTTGTTGGGAGGCAACCCAACTTTATTTTTAGTTTTCATTGCTTTTGCTTCTGTTTAGGAATAAATCTTTGATCTAGCCTCTGGTTACATGTGTTTCTACGTTTTAATTAGTGTTTGTGCCAAGTTAAACCTATAGGATCTTCTTGGATGATAGTTATTTGATCTTGCTGTAATTTCCAGAAACTTTTTGTTCACGAATACAATTGTTAAAAATCACCAGAACGTGATAAAATAGTGATTCCAATTGCTGCTGATCAATAAACAATTTCCTAGGTCGTCCTATTTTGGGTGAATTTTTTGAGTTCCACAAGTTTGCGTTAGTTACAGATTACTACAGACTGTTATGTTTTTGACAGATTCTGTTTTTCGTGTGTTATTTGCTTATTTTAATGAATCTATGGCTAGTAAAATAGTTTATAAACCATAGAGAAGTTGGAATACAGTAGGTTTAACACCAATATAAATAAATAATGAGTTCATTACAGTACCTTGAAGTGGTCTTTTGTTTTCTTTCGCTAACGGAGCTCACGAGATTTCTGTTGAGTTTTGTGTTGTGAAGTTTTCAAGTTTTGGGTGAAATCTTTTGATGGATTATGGAACAAGGAGTGGCAAGAGCCTAAGCTTGGGGATGCCCATGGCACCCCCAAGATAATCTAAGGACACCAAAATTCAAAGCATGGGGATGCCCCGGAAGGCATCCCCTCTTTCGTCTACTTCCATCCGTAACTTTACTTGGAGCTATATTTTTATTCACCACATGATATGTGTTTTGCTTGGAGCGTCTTGTATTATTTGAGTCTTTGCTTTTTAGTTTACCACAATCATCCTTTCTGTCCACACCTTTTGAGAGAGCCATACATGAATTGAAATTTGATAGAATACTCAATGTGCTTCACTTATATCTTTTGAGCTATATAGTTTTGCTCTCGTGCTTCACTTATATCTTTTAGAGCACGGTGGTGGATTTGTTTTATAGAAACTATTGATCTCTCATGCTTCACTTAGATTATTTTGAGAGTCTTAAATAGCATGGTAATTTTCTTAATAATAATATGCTTGGTATTCAAGATTTGTAAAACTTTCTTTTGAGTGCGTTGAATACTAAGAAAAGTTTGATGCTTGATAATTGTTTTGCGATATGGAGGTGATAATATCAAAGTCGTGCTAGTTGAGTAGTTGTGAATTTGAGAAATGCTTGTGTTGAAGTTTGCAAGTCCCGTAGCATGCAGGTATGGTAAACGTCATGTAACAAATTTGAAAATGAGGTGTTCTTTGATTGTCCTCCTTATGAGTGGCGATCGAGGACGAGCGATGGTCTTTTCCTACCAATATATCCCCCTAGGAGCATGCGCGTAGTGCTTTGATTTTTGGTGGCTTGTAGATTTTTGCAATAAGTATGTGAGTTCCTTATGACTAATGTTGAGTCCATGGATTATACGCACTCTCACCCTTCCATCATTGCTAGCCTCTTCAGTACCGTGCATTGCCCTTTCTCACATTGAGAGTTAGTGCAAACTTCGCCAGTGCATCCAAACCCCGTGATATGATACGCTCTTTCACACATAAACCTCCTTATATCTTCCTCAAAACAGCCACCATACCTACCTATTATGGCATTTCCATAGCCATTCCGAGATAAATTTCCATGCAACTTTCCACCATTCCATTCATCATGACACATTCATTATTGTCATATTTCTTAGCATGATCATGTAGTTGACATAGTATTTGTGGCAAAGCCACCGTTTATAATTCTTTCATACATGTCACTCTTGATTCATTGCATATCCCGGTACACCGCCGGAGGCATTCATATAGAGTCATACTTTGTTCTAGTATCGAGTTGTAATCATTGACTTGTAAATAAATAGAAGTGTGATGATCATCATTTAATAGAGCATTGTCCCAAAAAAAGTAGAAGAAAGGACAAAGAAAAAAAATAAGGCCCAAAAAAATCAGATAAAAAGGGGCAATGCTACTATCCTTTTTTCCACACTTGTGCTTCAAAGTAGCACCATGATCTTCATGATAGAGAGCCTCTTTTTATGTCACTTTCATATACTAGCGGGAATTTTTCATTATAGAACTTGGCTTGTATATTCCAACAATGGGCCTCCTCAAGTGCCCTAGGTCTTCGTGAGCAAGCAAGTTGGATGCACACCCACTTAGTTTCTTTCGTTGAGCTTTCATACATTTATAGCTCTAGTGCATCCGTTGCATGGCAATCCCTACTCCTTGCATTAACATCAATCGATGGGCATCTCCATAGCCCATTGATTAACCTCGGTTATGTGAGATCTCCTTTTTTGTCTTCTCCACATAACCCCCATCATCATATTCTATTCCACCCATAGTTCTATGTCCATGGCTCGTGCTCATATATTGCGTGAAAGTTTATAGGTTTGAGATTACTAAAGTATGAAACAATTGTTTGGCTTGTCATCAGGGTTGTGCATGATGAGAGCATTCTTGTGTGACGAAAATGGAGCATGACTACACTATATGATCTTGTAGGGATGAACTTTCTTTGGCCATGTTATTTTAAGAAGACATAATTGCTTAGTTAGTATGCTTGAAGTATTATTATTTTTATGTCAATATGAACTTTTGTCTTGAATCTTTCGGATCTGAATATTCATACCACAATTAAGTGGAGTTACATTGAAATTATGCCAAGTAGAACTCCGCATCAAAAATTCTTTTTTATCATTTACCTACTCGAGGACGAGCAGGAATTAAGCTTGGGGATGCCTGATACGTCTCCAACGTATCTATAATTTTTGATTGCTCCATGCTATATTATCTACTGTTTTGGACCATCTTGGGCTTTATTTTCCACTTTTATATTATTTTTGGGACTAACCTATTAACCGGAGGCCCAGCCCAGAATTGTTGTTTTTTTGCCTATTTCAGTGTTTCGAAGAAACAGAATATCAAACTGAGTCCAAACGGACCCCCACAATGCTCCACCGACGTACTTCTTCCTCCTATATATACCTACGTACCTGTCGTGGTTTAGTCACGACAGATGTCCTAGTGAAAGGACTTAGTCGTGGAGCCATCACGACGGGTTAGCTTGAAGGGGTTAAAGCGGACACAGGGACGCAGAGAGTTTTATACTAGTTCGGCCCCTTCGATGAAGGTAAAAGCCTACGTCTAGTTGTGATGGAATTGATGGGGTTTCGATGACTAGGGAGCAAATAAGCTTCGCCTAAGTCTCGAGTTGTTGTTGTCTGTCCTTGAACCGCCGCCAGGTCGTCCCCTTATATGCACAGGTGACGCCCATCGGTCCACACAGTCCCAACACCGGTTCATACTCGTATCCTGGTTGGTCTCTCCTTATTCCTAACTTACAATACAAGTTTACACATAAAGCCGGTTTATGGCTACAAGTCCTAAATCGACTACAGGCCTTGGGCCCTTATCTGCCTCTTTGGGCTTTAACACCTTTGAACTACTGATGAAGTTAACCCGGCCCAGGTAGGCCGGTTTACGCCCAGTAGTAATATCCCCAATAGTACCCCCAAACGATCAGATACGGCGCCAAAAACCTAATTCCACCGCTTCAACCTTCTGTACCCACGAGACCCCATCTTGGAGCCTGTTCCGGAGCTCCGCTTGAGGGGGCATCCATCATGGAGGGCTTCTACATCACCATAGCCCCTCCGATAAAGTGTGAGTAGTTTACCTCAGACATTCGGGTCCATAGTTAGTAGCTAGATGGCTTCTTCTCTCTTTTTGGATCTCAATACAATGTTCTCCCCCTCTCTCGTGGAGATCTATTTGATGTAATCTTCTTTTCGTGGTGTGTTTGTTGAGACCGATGAATTGTGGGTTTATGATCAAGATTATCTATGAACAATATTTGAATCTTCTCTAAATTCTTTTATGTATGATTGGTTATCTTTGCAAGTCTCTTCGAATTATCAGTTTGGTTTGGCCTACTAGATTGGTTTTTCTTGCAATGGGAGAAGTGCTTAGCTTTGGGTTCAATCTTGTGTGTCCTTTCCCAGTGACAGTAGGGGCAGCAAGGCACGTATTGTATTGTTGCCATCGAGGATAACAAGATGGGGTTTTATCATATTGCATGAATTTATCCCTCTACATCATGTCATCTTGCTTAAGGTGTTACTCTGTTTTCTTGAACTTAATACTCTAGATTCATGCTGGATAGCGGTCGATGAGTGGAGTAATAGTACTAGATGCAGGCAGGAGTCAGTCTACTTGTCTCGGACATGATGCCTATATACATGATCATACCTAGATATTCTCATAACTATGCTCAATTCTGTCAATTGCTCAACAGTAATTTGTTCACCCACCTTAGAATACTTATGCTCTTGAGAGAAGCCACTAGTGAAATCTATGGCCCCCGGGTCTATCTTCATCATATTAATCTTCCTACGCTTTATTATTGCTTTTCTTTTTTAATTTTCCTTTTATTTTACTTTGCATCTTTATACCAAAAATACCAAAAATATTACCTATCATCTCTATCAGATCTCACTCTCGTAAGTGACCGTGAAGGGATTGACAACCCCTATTCGCGTTGGTTGCGAGGAGTTATTTGCTTTGTGTAGGTACGAGGGACTCGCGCGTAGCCTCCTACTGGATTGATATCTTGGTTCTCAAAAACTGAGGGAAATACTTACGCTACTTTGCTGCATCATCCTTTCCTCTTCGGGGAAATCCAATGCAGTGCTCAAGAGGTAGCATGGCGGAGCCATGAAAAAAATGAGCTAGGGGGCCAAGCATTGCCAATCCTTTACGGGGAGGGCCAATTCATCAACTTAAACCATTTTACCAGCAATTGATCTATTGATCACATTCATATTAGCCTCAATATACAGTGATGTTAGGGGGGGCAGGGCCCTTGTTGCCCCTGTCTTCGCCACTGTGCGCACGCCTGAGAGACGAAGCGGAAGGCATGGATGATGAGAGGGGGACGATGGATATATAATGTGGGTGTATTAGCTATGTAGTCCTATATAGAGAGGTATAGATTGATTGATGTGTATGTGGGAAAGAGGGTGAGACCTGACTGGATATATAGAATCTTCCGTATCACAATTGCCCAAAATGTTTTCTAAATGAATTGCCATTATATTTTGTTACCTTATGCTTTACAACGCACTGTTTCATGAATCTTAAAATACATTAGACTTTTTATAAAAACTAATGTATTTTGAATGAGATGAACTATAAGAATTAAATGAACATCTACAGCATGCATATATGACTCAAAGCTTACATGCTATAATGTGGTATTTACTCATAATTGGTTTGCCGAATATCATGTGTGCAAGGCACGTGTACCTTACTAGTCTATGTCCTTATATAGTGTGTGATACGTCTCCGTCGTATCTACTTTTCCAAACACTTTTGACCTTGTTTTGGACTCTAACTTGCATGATTTGAATGGAACTAACCCGGAATGACGCTGTTTTCAACAGACATTCCATGGTGTTATTTATGTGCAGAAACAAAAGTTCTCGGAATGATCTGAAACTCCACGGAACATCTTTTTGGAAAATATTAAAAATACTGGAAGAAAAATCCACGTCAGGGGGCCCACACCCTGTCCACGAGGGTGGGGGCGCGCCTGCCCCCTTGGGCGCGCACCCCTGCCTCGTGGGCCCCCTGACGCTCCATCGACCTCAACTCCAACTCCATATATTCACTTCCGGGGAGAAAAAAAATCAGAGAGAAGGATTCATCGCGTTTTACGATACGGAGCCACCGCCAAGCCCTAAAACCTCTTGGGAGGGCTGATCTTGAGTCCGTTCAGGGCTCCGGAGAGGGGAATCAGTCACCATCGTCGTCATCAACCATCCTCCATCTCCAATTTCATGATGCTCACCGTCGTGCATGAGTAATTCAATCGTAGGCTTGTTGGACGGTGATTGGTTGGATGAGATCTATCATGTAATGGAGTTAGTTTTTTTAGGGTTTGATCCCTAGTATCCACTTTGTTCTGAGATTGATGTTGCTATGACTTTGCTATGCTTAATGCTTGTCACTAGGGCCCGAGTGCCATGATTTCAAATCTGAACCTATTATGTTTTCGTGAATATATGTGAGTTCTTGATCCTATCTTGCAAGTTTATATTCACCTACTATGTTTTATGATCCGGCAACCCCGAAGTGACAATAATCAGGACCACTCCCGGTGATGACCATAGTTTGAGGAGTTTATGTATTCACTATGTGTTAATGCTTTGGTCCGGTACTCTATTAAAAGGAGGTCTTAATATCCCTTAGTTTCCATTAGGACCCCGCTGCCATGGGAGGGTAGGACAAAATATGTCATGTAAGTTCTTTTCCATAAGCATGTATGACTATATTCGGAATACATGCCTACATTACATTGATGAATTGGAGCTAGTTCTGTGTCACCCTATGTTATGATTGTTACATGATGAACCGCATCCGGCATAATCCTCCATCACCGATCCAATGCCTACGAGCTTTTCAATATTGTTCTTTGCTTATTTATTTTTCCGTTGCTACTGTTACAATCACTACAAAACCCAAAAATATTACTTTTGCTATCGTTACCGTTACATCCATATTACTTTGCTACTAAATACTTTGCTGCAGATACTAAGTTATCCAGGTGTGGTTGAATTGACAACTCAACTGCTAATACTTGAGAATATTCTTTGGCTCCCCTTGTGTCGAATCAATAAATTTGGGTTGAATACTCTACCCTCGAAAACTGTTGCGATCCCCTATACTTGTGGGTTATCAAGATTATTTTCTGGCGTTGTTCCTGGGGAGCATAGCTCTATTCTTTGAGTCACTTGAGATTTATATCTGCTGGTCACTATGAAGAACTTGAAAGACGAGAAAGCAAAAATCTATCCCTTAACTACGAGGGGAGGTAAGGAACTGCCATCTAGCTTTGCACTTGATTCACCTTCTGTTTTGAGTAAGCTTGCGACACCTAAACCTGCTTATGCTATTCGTTCTGATATGTCGCATGTTATTGATGATGCCACTTCTGCTATGCATGATATTATGATGAAACTACTTCTATGCTTGATACTATTGTGCCGCTTGGTGAATTTCTTGATGAACAACTTGCTAGGGTTAGAGAGAATGAAATTATTGCAACTGATAACATTGATGAAAGAGATGATGAAGACTCTCCCCCTAATAAATATGAATCTCCTGTTGTTCCTGAGGGTTATGTTTTGGAAAAAGAAGCTGCTATAGCTATTTCAGCTTGCAAAGATAGATACGAGCTCAAGAGGTTATTAGCTAAATGGAAGTAGCAATCTCTTAATGCTAGAATGAAACCTGACCCTGCTTTTGCTACTACACCTATCTATGTTACTGATAAGGATTATGAATTCTCTGTTGATCCTGATATAATTACTTTGGTTGAATCTGATCCTTTTCATGGCTATGAATCTGAAACTGTTGTGGCACATCTTACTAAATTAAATGATATAGCCACCCTGTTCACTAATGCTGAGAAATCTCGCTACCTTTATATCCTTAAAATATTTCCGTTCTCATTAAAGGGTGATGCTAAGATATGGTTTAATTCTCTTGATCCTGGTTGTGTGCATAGTCCCCAGGATATGATTTATTACTTCTCTGCTAAGTATTTCCCTGCTCATAAGAAACAAGCTGCTTTGAGGGATATATACAATTCTGTGCAAATTGAAGAAGAGAGTCTCCCACAAGCTTGGGGGAGGCTTCTCCAATTACTTAATGCTTTGCCTGACCATCCTCTTAAGAAAAATGAAATACTTGATATCTTTTATAATGGACTAACCGATGGTTCCAGAGATTACCTGGATAGTTGTGCTGGTTTTGTTTTCAGGGAAAGAACACCAGATGAAGCTGAAATTCTATTGAATAATATGTTGACAAATGAAAATAATTGGACACTTCCTGAGCTCGCTCCTGAGCCAACTCCTGAGCCTATTCCTAAACCAACTCCGAAGAAGAGAGGTGTTCTATTTCTCAGTCCTGAAGATATGCAAGAGGCAATGAAATCTATGAAAGAAAAAGGTATAAAAGCTGAAGATGTTAAGAATTTACCTCCTATTGAAGAAATACATGGTCTTAATCTTCCTCATGCTGAAGAAATACATGATCTTAATCCTTCACCTATTGAAGAAACTCATGGTCTTGATAACCCGACACAGGTAGTAAAGGTAAATTATCTCTATAGATTTGATGAAGGTGATATTCCTCAGTATAAGTCTGTTAGACAATGCTTAGAAGAGTTTGATAACTTTATTGTCAAACAAGAAAACTTCAATGCTTATTTTGGCAGACAATTGAAATATAATTCCGATACGCTTGAACACTTGGGTGATTATATGTCTAGAGTTAAGGGTGAACTCAAACTCATTAGTAAACATGCTTCTATGGTTACCACTCAAGTAGAACAAGTACTTAAAGCTCAAAATGATTTGCTCAATGAATTGAATAGTAAGAATAATGACTATGCTGTTAGAGTGGCTACTAGAACTGGTAAGATGACTCAGGAATCTTTGTATCCTGAAGCCCATCCTAAGAGAATTGAACAAGATTCTCAGAGAAATAATATAGATGCACCTAGTCCTTCTAAAAAGAAGAAAAAGAAAAATGATATGACTTTGCATGCTTATAGTGAACTTGTTGTTGAACCACCTGAGAATCCAAATGATATATCTATTTCTGATGCTGAAACACAATCTGATAATGAACATGAGCCTAATGAAAATGTTAATGATGATGTTCATGATGATGCTCAACCTAGTAATGATAATGATGTAGAAATTGAACCTGTTGTTGATCTTTATAACCCACAATCAAAGAATCAACGTTATGATAAGAGAGACTTTGTTGCTAGGAAACATGGTAAAGAAAGAGAACCATGGGTTTAGAAACCCATGCCTTTTCCTCCCAAACCATCCAGGAAAAAGGATTATGAGGATTTTGAGCGCTTTGCTGAAATGATTAGACCTATCTTTTTGCATATGCGATTAACTGATATGCTCAAAATGAATCCTTATGCTAAGTATATGAAAGAAATCATCACAAATAAAAGAAAGATACCGGAAGCTGAAATTTCCACCATGCTTGCTAATTATACTTTTAAGGGTGGAATACAAAAGAAACTTGGAGATCTAGGAGTACCAACTATACCATGCTCCATTAAAAGAAACTATGTGAAAACTGCTTTATGTGATCTTGGAGCCGGTGTAAGTGTTATGCCTCTCTCTTTGTATCGTAGACTTGATTTGAATAAGTTGACACCTACTGAAATATCTTTGCAAATGGCTGATAAATCAACTGCTATACCTATCGGTATTTGTGAGGATGTGCCTATTGTGGTTGCAAACGTTACTATTTTAACGGACTTTGTTATTCTTGATATTCCCGAGGACGATAGTATGTCTATTATTTTTGGAAGACCTTTTTTTGAATACTGCAGGGGCTGTTATTGATTGCAACAAAGGCAATGTCACTTTTCATGTTAATGGTAATGAGCACACGGTACACTTTCCGAGGAAACAACCTCAGGTCCACAGTATCAATTCTATTGGAATAATTCCATCGATCATTTTTGGAGGTTTTGAATTTCCTCTTCCTACTATCAAGAAGAAATATGATACTCTTATTATTGGGTATGTGCATATCCCCGTTGAGGTAACATAGTGCTATTCGAAATTTCTCCGGTTTCATGTTATTCGGAATGAGTTTGTTAACAAGACTTGATCAACCTTGTTAGTGGATTCCTTTTGATGAGCATGAGATGGCTGAAACTAGAAGGCACAACCTTCTGTACCCTCTCTCTACTTTCTGTTATTTAGTCGAAATAAAGTAAAAATACTATTTTTCTATCTGTTTTCTGAATTATATGTGCAATATAAAAATACCCCGAAAATAAAAGTTCTCCAGATGCCCTGAAAATGGAATATGATTTTTTCTGGAATATTTGAGAATGTCTCGCACTGAGAACACAGCAGGGGGAGCAAGCACCTGGCCACGAGGGTCCAGGGCGCGCCCCTTGCCTCGTGGGCCCATGCTGGCTCCCCTCCACTTATTCCTGCACCCACACACTTCTTCTTCCTCCCAAAAAAATCACCATCCAGCTCAAGCACGAGTTCTACCTCATTTTTCTGCCATTTTCGATCTCCTTGCTCAATGCACCTCTCACAAAACTGCTTGGGGGGATTGTTCTTGGTATGTGACTCCTCCATTGGTCCAATTAGTTTTTGTTCTACTGCTCTATTAATTGCAAATTTTTGCTGCCTAGGTGACCATGTTCTTGAGCTTGCATGTCAAATATATATGGTTCCAAGTAGTTCTAATGCATGATATAGTCTCTAGGCACTTATAAGAGTAGTTGCTATCAATTTTATTGAGCTTGGTTCACTTTTATTTGAAGTTACTAAAATTTTTAGAAATTTTCAAAAAATAATGAAGAGATTTTTAGGGGCTCATCGAGCCGAAGCTCGAAGGAAAAGCAAAGTGAAGAAGCACAGAGACCCAAATATAATTTGCCTCGCGCCGTGGAGGTTCGGCCGTGTGAATGGTATTCCGATGATTTCTTGAGAGAAGCCGGGTTTTATGATCATTTTTATGAATTGGCTGAGAATGCAAGCCTCACCGACTTCCTCCGTGACCAATGCGAATAGTATCTCTTACTCACCAATACTTTTGTGCAAAACTTCTACTATTATCCTAAGGAATCACCTCCTTCAGTAGAGTTTCATTTATATGATGTGGTTAAGAAGATGCCACTAGATGAATTTTGCAAGGTTGGAAAAATACCTTTCAAGGGTAGTTTAGAGGAACCTCATCGTAAAGATGTGGACGGGTTCATTGACACTATTATAGTAGGGGAAACTAGGAAGGTTTCCGATGCAAGAATCACTAGCATACATTTTCCTTTTTTACGCTACTTTGCCATATTTGCTAGTCGTTGCTTAATTGGTCGCGGAAACTATGGAAACCTTAGTGTTCCTGATATCATCATTTTGTTCCATGGTTTGTTCTGCGATAACACTGTTAGTATGGGCGGTATTATTGCTAAACGGTTAAATTTGAACCGTAGGAAGGGCCCCATCTTTGGAGGTATTTACGCTTCACGCCTTGCTGCACATTATAACATACCTATTAGGCACTATGAAAAAAACAAAAATTGCTGCCCACTGCCTACATAAGAGTATGGTAGCGCATGACTTTACTGTTAAGAATAGGGAAGGGGCTCTTAAATACAAATTGTTCTTTGATAAACATCACCCTGAGACTATTACCTTGCCTGCTCCTTCCTTATTTGATTTATCTGCAGGCCAGTATCTCGTTCCACTGGCGGCCATTCACGCCTATCAGAACCCTACACCAGCCACGGAGCCGAAACCACAATTTGAACCTCCACGACGGTCTAATTACCAGTGGGATCCGGAGATGATTTCCAACCAGTGGCTGTCATAGTCTTCTTGATCGCAGTACAACCCCGGCTACAACTACGGATATCCGCCAGGCCATCCGTGGCAATAAACCAACTTAGGCCAAAAGCCTAAGCTTGGGGGAGTACGTATTTCTCACCGACATTACATTTATGTTCACACACTCATTGCTAGATGTCGGTGCTCATACTATTTCATTGTAATATCCATGCTAGTTTATTTTCCTTTTTCTTGCTTTCTTCTTGTGTGTTTAGTAAACCTTAAGAAAAACAAAAAAAATAGTAGTAACCTTTAGTTAGTTTACCTTTCTTGTTGTAGTAGTAATAATTAAAAACAAAACCCAAAAAGATTTCCCATTCTTCTTTTGTTTGTTGGGAGCTTTCCCGTGTAAATAGATTTATTTCTTTTCTTTTCTTTGGGGGTCGATAGGAGATAGACCATAATGAAATTGTTGAAGTGGCTCTTTTATGCATTATTGTTGATTTAACCAAGAGCCCATATTGCCTTTTCTTCTCCTGTTTATTGAATGCTCGCAGATTCTAGCTTAGTCCAATGCACGTGCACTCTTATTATTATTCACTTCGTTCGGTCGTGCAAGTGAAAGGCAATTATGATGATATCTGATGGACTGACTGAGATGAGAAAAGCTGAAATGAACTCGACCTCTCCTGTTTTTGTAAATATGATTAGTTCATTGTTCCTGATTCAGCATATTATGAATAAACATGTTTGCAATGACAATTAGAGATTATAGTTGCTCGTGCCATGCTTGATTAGCTATGAGTTATAATGGTTTACCTTGTGTGCCAACATGCTATTAAAATGGTTGTGATGTGGTATAGTGGGGTGGTATCCTCCTTTGAATGATTTATGTGACTCGACTTGGCACATGTTCACACATGTAGTTGAAACAAATCAATATAGCCTTTACGATATTTATGTTCATGATGAATTATATCCTCCTCATGCTCGTACTCAATGTCTATTAATTTTAATGCATGTTCATGACTGTTGTCGCTCTCTAGTTGGTCGCTTCCCAGTCTTTTGCTAGCCTTCACTTGTACTAAGTGGGAATACTGCTTGTGCATCCAATCCCTTAAACCCCAAAGTTATTCCATATGAGTCCACTATACCTTCCTATATGCGGTATCTACCTCCCGTTCGAAGTAAATTTGTATGTGCCAAACTCCAAACCTTCAAATGAAATTCTGTTTTGTATGCTCCATTTGCTCATGTATCAACTAGGGTTGTCCGTATCTTCCATGCTAGGCAGGTTATTCTCAAGAGGAGTGGACTCCGCTCCTCACTCAAGAGAAAATGGCTGGTCACGGGGATGCCCACTCCCATGCTTTATGCAAACTAAATCAAAATAATTGCAAACAAAACTCCCCCTGGGACTGTTGCTAGTTGGAGGCACTCGTTGTTTCGAGCAAGCCATGGATTGATGCTTGTTGGTGGAGGGGGAGTATAAACTTTACCATTCTGTTTGGGAACCGCTTATAATGTGTGTAGCATGGAAGATATCGCCATCTTTGGTTGTTATGTTGACAATGAAAGTATGCCGCCCAAAATATTATTTATCTCTGCTTCAAAACCGAGCTTTGGCACCACTACAAATCCCTGCTTCCCTCTGCGAAGGGCCTATCTATTTACTTTCATGTTGAGGCATCGCCTTATTATTAAAAAGCACTAGCTGGAGAGCGCAGCTGTCATTTGCATCTCTTATTATTAATTTATATTGGGTATGACTATGATTGGATCTCTTTTACCATGAATTACAATGTCTAGTCAGACCTTGATCTTTGAAGGTGCTCTGCATTTATGTTTTGAGGTCTCAGAAAGGGCTAGCAAGATACCATCTTATTATATCATATTATGATTGTTTTGAGAAAGTGTTGTCATCCGAGATTTATTATCATTGCTCGCTAGTTGATTATGCCATTAATGTGAGTAAACATGAGACCTAAGAGTTATTGTGAATGTGGTTAGTCATAATCTTTACTGAAAACTTGAATGCTGGCTTTACATATTTACAACAACAAGACCAAATAGAGTTTGTAAAAGTTTTTCTTTATCACTTTTAGTTTGTCAACTAAATTGCTTGAGGACAAGCAAAGGTTTAAGCTTGGGGGGAGTTGATACGTCTCCGTCGTATCTACTTTTCCAAACACTTTTGCCCTTGTTTTGGACTCTAACTTGCATGATTTGAATGGAACTAACCTGGACGAACGTTGTTTTTAGGAGACTTTCCATGGTGTTATTTATGTGCAGAAACAAAAGTTCTCGGAATTACCTGAAACTCCACAGAACATCTTTTTGGAAAATATTAAAAATACTAGAAGAAAAATCCACTTCAGCGGGCCCACACCCTGTCCATGAGGGTGGGGCGCGCCTGCCCCTCCTGGGCGCGCCCCCTACCTCGTGGGCCCCCTGACGCTCCACCGACCTCAACTCCAACTCCATATATTCACTTTCGGGGAGAAAAAAATCAGAGAGAAGGATTCATCGCGTTTTACAATACGGACCCGCTGCCAAGCCCTAAAACCTCTTGGGAGGGCTGATTTTGAGTCCGTTCAGGGCTCGGGAGAGGGGAATATGTCGCCATCGTCATCATCAACCATCCTCCATCACCAATTTCATGATGCTCACCGCCGTGCGTGAGTAATTCCATCATAGGCTTGCTGGATGGTGATGGGTTGGATGAGATCTATCATATAATCGAGTTAGTTTTGTTAGGGTTTGATCCCTAGTATCCACTGTGTTCTGAGATTGATGTTGTTGTGACTTTGCTATGCTTAATGCTTGTCACTAGGGCCCGAGTGCCATGATTTCAGATCTGAACCTATTATGTTTTCATGAATATATGTGAGTTCTTGATCCTATCTTGCAAGTTTATATTCACCTACTATGTTTTATGATCCGGCAACCCCGAAGTGACAATAATCGGGACCACTCCCGGTGATGACCACAGTTTGAGAAGTTTATGTATTCACTATGTGTTAATACTTTGGTCCGTTACTCTATTAAAAGGAGGCCTTTATATCCCTTAGTTTCCATTAGGACCCCGCTACCATGGGAGGGTAGGACAAAATATGTCATGCAAGTTCTTTTCCATAAGCACGTGTGACTATATTCGGAATACATGCCTACATTACATTGATGAATTGGAGCCAGTTCTGTGTCACCCTATGTTATGATTGTTACATGATGAACCGCATCCGGCATAATTCTCCATCACCAATCCAATGCCTACGAGCTTTTCACATATCGTTCTTCGCTTATTTACTTTTCCATTGCTACTGTTACAATCACTACAAAACCCAAAAATATTACTTTTGCTATCGTTACCATTACATCCATATTACTTTGCCACTAAATACTTTGCTGCAGATACTAAGTTATCCAGGTGTGGTTGAATTGACAACTCAACTGCTAATACTTGAGAATATTCTTTGGCTCCCCTTGTGTCGAATCAATAAATTTGGGTTGAATACTCTACCCTCGAAAACTGTTGCAATCCCCTATATTTGTGAGTTATGAGTGTGCGAATAACTTTGAAAGATGGTCGTTAGATGAAGCCAATCCGACGGTGCAGAGATGGCAAATCCGAGCACTACTGGCCATTGGATAGCATCTACATTCCACTAGATTTTGCCACATGTACAATCTAGAAGACTCCATGGTTGAACTTAAGCATAATGCACAAACCTCAAAACACAAGCACTTCTCCTTTGTTCTAGAATCTTCTGTATCATAATTGCCCAAATGTTTTCTACATCAATTGCCATTATTTGTTTTTACTTTATGCTTTACAACGCACAATTCCATGATCTTAAAATAGATTAGCTTTTTTTAAAAAACTAAATGATTTTGAATGAGATGAACTATAAGAATTAAACAAACATCTACATCATGCATATATGACTCAAAGCTTACATGCTATAATGTGGTATTTATTTATAATTTTGTTGCCATACTCATACGTGCAATGCATGTGTACCTTACTAATCTAAATCATGTTTGTGTGTGTTGTGCTTGTTAAAACACATTGTACATAGTATCATACATGGTTTAAATTCTGAACATCTAGCTAGAGCATACATGATTTGAATTCAACATAAAATGGATACATATATTTGAATTTGAGATCGTATGTACATGTAGTTCGTATTTATATAGGAATTTAATACTCCTATATTCATGTCATGTGTTGTGAAGATAATATTTAGATGGTTCTTCACTACTGCACGTAGCTGCTAACGCGACACTACGATCAGAGACCCTTCGACGAAACTATGGCAGATGCAATAATTGCAAAAGGTGGTGTAAAAAACCGTTAAAAAGGTGCAAAATGTTTGCGATGGCAGAACCATCAAACACTGTTCAGATTTTAGTTGTGTGTGCGATGCAGGGCATACGGTTGATCCAGACGAGCTGTTTGCGATTAGACAGAACAACAGAAACAAGAAGCCATATCAATGTGTGTGCGATATACGACATACAGTTTGCTTCGACGAACTGTTTGCTATTAGGGAAAGCCAGAGAAACGGTCAGCCAGATCAAGGTGTGTGTGATATATGGCATACGGTTCAATCGAATGAACATTTTTTTATTAGGGAAGAGAACATAAATAGTTCAACTTAACAACATGTGTGTGATACACGGCAAAAAGGCCCGGAGGTTAATTCGAGAACAAGTACACAGAGGTTAATTTGACATACATGACTTATAAGTTTCACAAAAATCATATCACTTTTTTGTAAAGAATTTAATTGCGTTGAATGTATATAGTGCTCTGTCCTTTTAGTTGAATTAACCTGGAGGTCCATGTTTTGGAAACATGTCGTAAATTAACGGGATAGACCTTCATTCAAACCAACCAACATGTGTTGAAAAAACAAAAATTATCAAAAAGTAACGAGGTAGACCTTCATTCAAGCCAATCAACATGTGTTGAAAAAACAAAAATTATCAAAAAGTAATGAGATAGACCTTCTTCAAGGCAATCAACATGACATACATGACTTATAAGTTTCACAAAAATCATATCACTTTTTTGGAAAGCACTTAATTGTGTTGAATGTATATAGTGCTCCGTCCTATTAGTTGAATTAACCTCGAGGTCCATGTTTTGGAAACATGTCATAAAGTAACGGGATAGACCTTCATTCAAGCCTATCAACATGTGTTAGAAAACAAAAATTATCAAAAAGTAACGAGATAGACCTTCTTCAAGCCAATCAACATGTGTACAAAAACAAAAAATGTCATAAATTACAAAACAAGGACCTCGAGGTTAATTCAACTAATATGATGGAGCACTATATACAGTCAACGCAATTAAATGTTTACAGTGACCTATCACATCAGTTAGTTTAACATCGAGGCCACTTCCCATCTGGTCACCCATCTGATGACTACTCCAGCCTCAGTACACTAAACTTGGGAGTTTTGTTAGATGAGCTATCAGTAGGGAAGCTGGTCCTTGCTGCTATAGGATCCCTCTTTGCATCCTTTATTGGGCACCCGGATGACCGACTGTTACCGCCCAATGATCAATGCCATGTCTCCCACATGGCAGTTTTTGCAGCGGGTAACTGCATCGTCGCACCGCGGCCGGTGCAACCGCATGCACATGAACATGTGTGATCGTGCGCCAGCCCCAAACACTGGCGGCACAACTTATAAATTGACAGATGGAGTACTAGTTACAGTGATGCATATAATTAAGCAAAGGGATCACACATGTCTGTATTGACTGGAATGAAAATGCAATAGCACAATAAGAATTAAGGCCACGATGATGCGATCGCAGTGGTGGTTACACGAGGCAAGAAGAAAGATGCATCCATCAACGTACGACATCCTCCTCCTCAACTCAGTGCGCCGGGCCACCGACCGGCGGCAAAGGAGCGACGTCTTTTTAGGCGAGGTCAAAGTGCTTCTAAGCAAAGGCATCCAAGCCTTCCAGCCGGTTGAAGAAGGCCAACGTCGTAGCCTCCTAACTGGCCTTATAGATACCTATGTACACGATGTGCTTGTACACGTGGATGTGTAGGTCGATGGATTCTTGCAGGGTGAGGCGCCTCGCGGCGAGCGCGACGTCCAGGTGGACATTCTCCGTGGCGTCGGCGGGCACTCGCAGGGCCACCAGTGCTTGGAAGAGGTTCCGACCATGGAGGTCGATTAGGGTGGTAGGCAATGAGGAGCCCGGGCGCGCTAGCTGGAGGAGTTCAGCGATGTCGTCCGCGAGCTTCTTGACGACGGTGAACTTGTTGGTGGTGGCAATGATCATCTGGTCTAACTGAGAGTCGTAGCTGGCGTCGATGATGGCCATCCACCAGCCAGTCGACAACACCGTACGGAGGCGATCCTCGGTGCCATGCCGCAGGTCGGTGTCGTGGACCATCTGGCAGAGCCACTGACCGCTCGCGCGCATCACCGCCATGGGTCTGGAGTGAGCACTTTTGCGCTTATTAGTGTAGGTGCTTAGGCAAATGCTTAGGTGTGTACGATGTTGTAGATGCATTGGAATGGAGGGGCGCCTTTATATGAGTGCAAACTGCGTTGCATTCACATCGTGCAGCCTATTTTCCCGGTCCTCCTCCCATTACTTCCCTCATGCATTCACATGATGCTAATTGAAGGAGGATGCGTCATTGGCCGTTCAACATTTTGGGAACCGCTACCCTCTCCCACGTCTGCATTAAACCCGTATCGGGAACTGCACCGCCCGCTGTCAAATTGAATAGTATTACACCGCCCGCTGCACGCCCGGCTAAACACGCCTCCACACCTCCATCTATGCTTAGTTACTGAATTTTAGTTGCAAAAATTAGATACTGCTAGTGATTTTTAGCTTCATATTTTGACGAATCACAGTGTTACAAGGTTGACAAATGGCAATGTTAATAGATCAACAAATGTCAATATTTCCAGTTTGACAAATGGCAACATACCCAATATGACAGATGCAAATCTTACCAAATTGTTTGTACGTGGTTGCACATGGGTCATCCAAAACAACCGTTTGCGTTGAAGGGATGCACAAATCCTGCGCTGCGGATTTTCCCTCGACTTAAGGGGGGAAGAGCATAGCTCTCACTTTGCATATGAGTGTTCTATCTAAAACATTTGCGATCAAGAGCTGCAGAAATCCTGCTCGGCACATTTTATTTTGGCTTCCTGGGGAAGATGTCGGTTTGCATACGGGTGTTCTAACTAAAATGTTTGCGATCAAGAGCTGCACAAATCCTGCTCGGCACATTTTCCCTTGGCTTCCTAGGGAAGCTGTCGGTTTGCATACGGGTGTTCTAACTAAAACGTTTGCGATGAGTGTTTTATATTTAAAAACCATTGACGTTTTTCTTCAAAAGAAAATCATTTGATAAGTCTGTAAATTAAGAGAGAAAAATGCAAGTTCGTTCAAACTATATCTTTCATTCAGTCACACTGCGAATTTATATTCATATTATCGAGAATTCGAGATACAATATTAAACCCCAAACAACTATTTCCGGCAGCGGCGTGCCGCACCGTCGTTGTCGTCCTCCGGGACGTCATTGATGAAGTCTTCAAGGCAGCACAAAATGTTCTTCACTTGTAAATCAAACATCATGTCATCGTGCGATGGACGGTCGGGCCGCGAGAGGACGACAACTAGCGCCGCTAAGAGATAGCGGTCGACGGCAATGTCCCATGCCGCTGAGGGGGGCGGGCGCACTGGCATGGGCGCGGCGGGTGCAGCCAAATGCACGGGGACCGGCACCGCGGTGGGTGGAGGGGCGCACATGGGCAAGGGCACGGGCGCGGCGGGTGCAGCCAAACGCACGGGGGCCGGTGACATGGTGGGTGGAGGGGCGTGCATGGGCACGGGCGCTGGCGCTGGCATGTACACGAGCTCACGGTGGTCTGTAGAGACCTCACTGACGCCCGCGGCTTCCAGCTCTGCAATAGTGCTTGGCGACCAGCCCGTCAATGCTATGGGGATGGTCGCTGGCCCGGGTGCATGGGATGGGATCTGGGACGGGAGCAGGGGCAGCAACCTCCGTGGCCAGCTCATTTTGGGCCATGTCCATGAGGCCCCATTCATCCTTATTTTCTATCTCCTCCGGCTCGGAGTCGACTTCACCAAACTTGAAGACTAGTGGCAGATGATAATGCCGTGGCATGGCGTTGGTGGAGGTCTGCGGGAGGGAGGGGAATGGGAGGCGAACAGTAAGGCCGCCCATATTAAACAGCGGCTCGAGCGCCATTAATGGAGAGGAAGGCTGGCAGCCATGGAAGTCAAAGAGCTCGCTTCCAAGTGACCCTACACAGCGTACAGCTCGCACGCTTCCTGGTGAGCCTGGGCATTGGATGACAGCTTACACGCCTCTCGGTCTGCCTGCGCACCGGACTCCGCTCGCACGCCTCCCATTCAGTCAAGCTCAAGCAGCTGTCCGCACAACACCTCCTATTGCCATTAAAACTAAGACATGTGGCTTCACGTGAATGGTTAACAGAACGCACACGATTTGAATTATACAAACGCTTGAGATATTAAAATGGCGGCTATTTTTTTCAAAATGCATTTGTTGGCTGTTATTCAAGTGCGCCTTCTCTCAAAATGGACACGAAAAATAACACAGCATGTCGGGTGCCATTCCATGATAGCATGCCAAGTTTGATGAATTTCATACGAGTATTGGATTTACTAGAATTTAAAAACAAAGTATCTCAACGTTTTGCCGGCAATCAACGGTGCCCTGGTGTTTGAAATTCATTCAAAATTCTTGCATGGGACCTAAGCATGCACCCAACGACATAGATTTGATTTTTCAACCAATTTATATGCATTAGAGCATGTGCATGTAGTTCAAATTTGAATTATGCACATAAATGCATTGAAAACTCAATTAATGCATAAAAACATCCAAACGAGCCCAGAAAATCACAAAAATTGACACAACACTCATGTTGTTCTATGTTGACACGAGAAATTTTTTGAAAGCAATAAGAGGCAATGGATATCGTTTCGTCCACAAAGGTGGGACTTTCCCTACCGAAACCATCAGGCTTGTTGTGAGAAGCATATGCCCAAACCTGCCCCAAATGGGATAAAAAATTACCATGGCATGTTGATGTCGTTCCATGATAGCATGCCAAGTTTCATGCATTTTAGACGAGCTTTGGATTTACTAGAATTTAAAAACCAGGTATCTCAATGTTTGCGGCCGAGTGACCATGGCAGGGTGTTTGACATTCATTCCCATTTCCTGCATGGGACCTAAGCATGCAACCAAGGGCACAAATTTGAATTTTCAACCAATTTATATGCATTAGAGCATGTGCATGTAGTTCAAATTTGAATTATGCACATAAATGCATTGAAAACTCAATTAATGCATAAAATGTCCAAACGAACCCCAAAAAATCCCAAAAATTGATGAAACACTCCTGTTGTTCTATGTTGACACGAGAAAAAATTTGAAAGCAATAAGAGGCAATGGATATCATTTTGTCCCCAAAGGTGGGACGTTCCCTACTGAAACCATGAGGCTTGTTGTGAGAAGCTCTAGTTTGTGAGAAGCAAATCCCCAAACCTGCCCCAAATGGGACAAAAAAATTATCACGACATGTTGATGCCGCTCCACGATAGCATGCCAAGTTTCATGAATTTCAGACGAGCTTTGGATTTACAAGAATTTAAAAACCAGGTATCTCAATGTTTGCGGTCGAGTGACCGTGGCAGGGTGTTTGACATTCATTCCCATTTCATGCTTGGGACCTAAGCATGCAACCAAGGATACAGATTTAAATTTTGAACCAATTTATATGCATTAGAGCATGTGCATGTAGTTCAAATTTGAATTATGCACATAAATGCATTGAAAACTCAATTAATGCATAAAATGTCCAAACGAACCCCGAAAAATCCCAAAAATTGACACAACACTGCTGTTGTTCTATGTTGACATGAGAAACTGTTTGTAAGCAATAAGAGGCAATGGATATCGTTTCGTCCCCAAAGGTGGGACGTTCCCAACCGAAACCATCAGGCTTGTTGTGAGAAGCTCTGGTTTGTGAGAAGCATATCCCCAAACCTGCCCCAAATGGGACAAAAATTTACCACGGCATGTTGATGCCGCTCCATGATAGCATGCCAAGTTTCATGAATTTCAGACGAGCTTTGGATTTACTAGAATTTAAAAACCAGGTATCTCAATGTTTGCAGCCGAGTGACCGTGGCAGGGTGTTTGAAATTCATTGCCATTACTTGCATGGGACCTAAGCATGCAACCAAGGGCACATATTTGAATTTTCAACAAATTTATGTGCATTAGAGCATGTGCACGTAGTTCAAATTTGAATTATGCACATAAATGCATTGAAAACTCAATTAATTAATAAAAATGTCCAAACGAACCCCAAAATATCCCAAAAATTGACACAACAATCCTGTTGTTCTATGTTGACACGAGAAAAAATTTGAAAGCAATAAGAGGCAATGGATATTGTTTCGTCCCCAAAGGTGGGACGTTCTCTACTGAAACCATCAGGCTTGTTGTGAGAAGCTCTGGTTTGTGAGAAGCTTATACCCACACCTGCCACAAATGGGGCGGTATTTTTACCACGGCATGTTGCTGTCGTTCCATCATATCATGTCAAGTTTCATGAATTTCAGACGAGTTTTCGATTTGCTAGAATTTTAAAACCATGTATCTCAATGTTAGCGGCCGAGCGACAGTGTCAAGGTGTTTAACATTCATTCTCATTTCTTGCATGTGACCTAATCTTGCAACCAAGGACAAACATTTTATTTTACAACCCATTTTTATGGACAGAGCACGTGCATGTAGTTAAATTTTGAATTATGCACATAAATGCCCTGAAATGGGTTTATGCTTATGTGCATGTGCTTTAATTTTGAATTGTGCACCTGAAATGGGTAGAAAACCAATTTATTGTATAGAATTTCCAAACGAACCCTGAATAATTCCTATTTTTTTGACACACATATAGTTGCATGTTCACTGCAGATAAAAGGTCTAGCAATTCAAACACCATCCATTGCCACTGTGACCCCATTATGTAATACAAATCAAGACAAAAAATCAAGTAGATGCCACACAGTTTATTATCACCAACCGTGTGAGATGCAACACAAAATATCTTGGAGCACCGTCAGATTACAGTACGCATACGGCTTACGCGATAAGGTGCGAAGGCTACAGTACATAGCCCGCTCTGAATGAGGGACCGTGTGTGATGACACTTTACGCGCCAGTTTTTTTTTGCGGAAGTGATTCCAAATTTTCGACTTCCATGGAAATATCTACCTCCCCGCCCCCTTCCCCTTAACCAAAGCCACAGTTCCCCTGTTTCCGCCTTCCTTTCCAAGTTGAAACCTTCACTCCTTCCTTGCAGCGCTGCCTCCTTGCCGGCGACCCTCCTTCACGCTGCTCGGTCTCACCTATCCACGCAGGTAATCCACACCCGACCCCATCCTCCTCCTCCTTCCACATCCCACATGCCCCGACTGCCGGCGCGAGCGCGACACCTTCCACCCAAATCACCGCCCCCTCCACCAAATAAGCACCACCTGAAGCCATGGTGCACGCAGTATAGCCAGGATCTCAAGGAGCATTTGGAAGCGGGGAAGCAAATTGCGGCGGCACGCGCGGATGGGGTCGCGATGGCTGCCATTCGTGTCGACCCCCAGATCTTGGTGGAGCACCTCACCGTTGAGGCCACCGTCGATGCCTCGCACGCCGACGCCGCGATGCGGTTGGCTGCTTTAAACGACAGTTCGTGGAATTTTCTCGAGGCCACCGTCGGTGCCTTCGACGAAGACTACGATGTGTTTTCTCAGCGTGCACGTGCTTACCTCATCTCGAGAGCAAGCAGATTGGTGCATGGAGCAGCTTAGGCAACTCACCACTATGACGAGGGCACCCACGAAGCAGAGGCCTCACCCTCTTCCATGTCCAAGGAGCCAATCATCATCGATATCTCCGACAGTGAGGAGTAGCTTGTCTTATTAGCTCACTATAAGGACCCATGTTTAGTTAGCTAGCTACTGCCCTTCCTTAACAAGTTCTAGTGAATTATGATATCTACTTTTACCATGCAATCTTCTGCTCTAGAGTATATGTTCTACATGTCGTGCAATGTGGTGTTCAGATAACTGTTTGGTTCAATTCTGCAAATGTGATGTTCAATTCTTCAGGATGCAATTTTCCAAGTTGTCAAGCATGCTTTGTTTGGTTAAATGTTCGATCTTCTATTAGGAGTATGTTATATTGTGCAATGTGGTGCTCGGTTAACGTTTGGTTCATTTGTTGTGGTGTTTAGTTAACTGTTTGGTTCAATTCTGCACTGCGATGTTCAATTGTTGTGGGTGCATTCTGTTATTGTATACCATGTGAGAAATAAATCGAATTTGGCTGTACTAAATACATGAGAAACAAATACAATTGCTATATTTCCAAGTTGTTAAGCATGCTTGGTTTGGTTAACTCTCTGATCTTCTATTAGGAGTATGTTATATTGTGCAATGTGGTGCTCAGTTAACGTTTGGTTCATTTGTTGCAGTGTTCAGTTAACTGCACGTGCATGGTCTGTTGTCTAATAGCACATTATTGTGCAATTGCAGGAACCATTCTAATATTTAGGTTCTTAACAATTTGGTCTTGCACATGTAGGTCCTGCTATCACAGGTTTTGACCCACTGTTCGACCCTTTTTGCATATGGGGAAATGAGTTGTCCATGAATATCAATCAAAAGTCAAGACACTCAGAAAGATTGTCAGGATAAAGAAATTAGCGACAAAAAACAACAAGATATTTGTCTGCACAATGAAGAAGACATCAGTTCACTACAATATGGTGCTAACTATTATACCTTGCCTTTTTTTATTCCTTTGCCCCATTTCCAATATAGAGAAGATATTTATGCACATCCTTGTTTTCAGGCCTTTCCAAAGCAGTTCACTGATGATTACCTCTCAAACCACCTCTATGGTCAGGAAGCGAGGAAGGTTTTCATAATACACCCACGGTTCAATATTCAAGTGTTTCTGAAGAGGACGATGGACGGACGGTCAATCATCCACAGGCACTGGCCTAAAGTTGCAAAGACCTTCAACATGAATGAAGGATCAATATCCGCCATCCGCTTCAGCAGTTTTCCAGATGAAATGCATCTGTCTATATACCATCTATGATGCTAATTTCGAAAGGTTCTACATGTTGCATGTGAAACTTTGTGCTGGCGCAATTGTGTAATGGGGTAGCTGAGTGCTGAAGCTATATCATGTTGTACTCTGATATATTTCAGTTATGAAATTCTGCTTCCTTAATATGGAAATGAAATATATTATGTGCTTAATATGAATGTCAATTAGATTAATAAATGGATTATTAATAATAGGAAAATAGCCTGATAATGGTGAATTAGCCTGCTAACTGGGTTTTGCTATTGCAAACGGTTATTGAAAAAATATCATGGGCGATGACCTTAAACAACGCACACAGTTTCTAGGAATAAACCATGTTGGATCAATGAACAATCACACACGACTTTCTCTTGAAAACTGTTTGCGTTAGGCCACCTTGCGCAAATGTTTACCAGATAAAAATTATGTGTGATGGACAGCCTTTGCCACACAATTTCTTCTACGGACCGTGTGCGATGCATTCAATAACGCAAACGATAAAATTGTTAATATCGTGTGCCATGGCAACGCTATCACAAACGATTTAACGGGAAAAATTGTGTGTGATGTGCCTAGGAATGGAAACATTTTCCTTGGAGCGAGTGTGAGGATGTACATACGGACGGAAACGTTTAGCGAGGACTGACTGTGTGGGATGTACTTGCAATCAGAAACAATTTCGCTTGTATAATTGTATTTTTAGCTCTACTGTACGTATTTCCGTATTTTGAGTGACGGTGATAGGGGGGTCATTCCCACACGACCCAGAAACCTTCAGGGATATGCCCAATGGTTCCAAATGCCATCGCGGAAAGGGGCTAAAACCCTTTTGTATAGCACTGACGCGTACTAGTGGTTGTATAACTAACCCGAGTACAATCCCACTCAAACAGGGAAAATGTACTCAAATTTAGCCCATATCCTAGACAACACAAATTGTTTTTTTATTGTCCACAGAAGTGCAAATTTATTTGGTACTGTACTCGTTATGTTTGTTGTCCTGATTTTTTAGTTTTTTTGTTGTTGTTATATTTGAATGCATTTCTAATAATATAGTAAAATAGATCATGGCTCTCTCTAGTGATGAGCTGCGAATTGTCTTTTTTTGTACACGTCAAGCTTGTTCTCCCGAAATTTCAAGCCGCACCTTGTTATGCCGAAATTTCAAGCTAGCATCTCTGTCTATCGTGCTGTGAAACTCCTGCCTCTTCAACCCACGCCTTGTTACCTCGAAATTTTAAGATATATGTTTGTGTTGTTGTGCTCCGAAAACTCCCTCCATCTCGACCCGCGCCTTGCTATCCCAAAATTACAACACGCCCGAAAACTCCCACCTCCTGCGAAATCCCGACATGCGAAATGACCGTGATACCCCTGAACCAAAAGAATCACCTAGCTCAAATCGGTGGGGGTACTTCCATAACTTACCCCCACATTTTGGACAAGTGCGTCCCTAAGCCATGGTTCCCCCCTCCCATCCCATTCGCCCACCCATTCGTACACCGAGGCCGCGAAAACCCGCGAAGCCCCACACACTCCTCCATCCGCCACCCAGCCGAAGCCTCTTCCCCGACGATGTCGTCCACTGCAACACCTCGATGTCCCTCATTCACCGCACTGGATGAGGATTCGTCGTCGATCTCATTGTCCTGCCGGATCAGCCATGTCGTCCTCCACCTCCAAGGAGCTGCCCTGATGTTCCCCTTGTCTTTTGCGCCACCTCCATTCCCACACCGCCATCTTCACCTGCACCACCGGAAGAGCAGCATCATCACCGATTCCTTGGATGAAGTTGAGGCCTAATCGGCGCCACCAAAGAGGATATACACTAATCGCCACTTTTTCTTCTTGATTCGGTCTCATGGTGCTGCCGGCGGTCGGTCCCGAGCTAACATGGCGCGGCTCCATCCACGGCAGCGTTGATGGCCACTTTCTCCACGACGTTGCTCCCTCGGCGGCGACGTCCACATCAATAGGAGTTGTTGCTGCTTTGGCTCTCGCTCACACTGCTACTCTGCTCTTGCTCTTGGTCCCTTGCCTGGTCTGCTCTTGCTCTTGCTCTTTCTTGTGCTGCTGCTCTTGCTCTTGCTCTTGCTTGCGCTACTGCTATACTCTTGCATGCACTGCTGCAGCACGAGCAGCAGATCTTGCTCTCGCTCGAGCCCCTGCAGCTGCTACCCAAGATGCTACTACACGACCAACTGCCCTGGCACTCGCACGCGCTGCTACTTTGGGCGCTGCTGCTGCTGCTACTGCTTTTTTCCGACTAGTGCGTTCAGTTTCGACAGTAAAATTCAGTTTCGACAACAAAATTCAGTTTCAACAGTTAAATTCAGTTTTGACAGTTAAGTTCAGAGATGAGCGGCTGATGTATTTTACATCTAGCACTTTGTGGTTATGTATTTTACGTCATCTATTGGAGATGATATTAGAATTCCACTCAGGTTAACGTTGTCTCTCTTGTCCTGCTTCAGCCTCACCGTCGGACACCTCACCAGAGCTGCTCCAACGACGAAAGCCTCCATCACAGCGGAGCAGTACCCCCGGCTCCATCTCCAGACGCCTAAGATCTTCTTCCCCTCCTCCGACAGCCAAATCAGCTGGAGCATCCTCACCGACCAATCCAATCGCACTAAGATCGACATGGCTTCACCAAAGAGGTTATACACTTTTGCATCGCTTTTTTACTCTACATGTTATATATATTGTCCATTAAGCACTCATGGTAACGTGATATACGATTAGTTTCTCCTACTATATGACAAGCAGTGAGGTACCGGGCAACTTAGCTATCTGTGATGGACTCTCTTGAATGCCATCATTATTTATCTCTGCACGTTTGAGCTCTGCATTTGTAGATGGGCATGGGAGTTGAGCTAGTAGGGCAGTGGCCTGTGTTGTGGATATAAATATTAGTGTAACCCGCCCAGGAGGGGCCAGTTTACGCTATGGCGATTCATCATATGAAGCCCAATATCAAGCTTGAAGATGGCGGTTCAATAAAGGGCCTAAAGCCTGCAGGCGACTTAAGGCCCGTAGTGATAAACCGCCGTAATGGCATGACTTGTGTTATAAGGCAAGATTAATTAGTCACCGAGCCTGACACTGTTTATGAGCCGGCCGGGACTCTGTAGGCCGCGGGGCGTCAACCCGTGTATATAAGGGGACGACCCGCCGGCGGCTGAGGGCAAGTAACATCAATCGAGAACCGGGCATAGCAGACTTGCTCCCTGGTAATTGAACCCTAGCAATTCCACCTCAATTGGATTAGGTTTTACCCTTCACCGCAAGGGGCCGAACCAGTATAAACCCTCATGTCCTTTGTCCCACTTTAAACCCTTTAAGCTTCCTAGTTGCGATGGCTCCACGACTAAGCCCTTTCACGAGGACATCTGCCGTGACAATTCCATGATAGTTGGCGCCCACCGTGGGGCCAGCGCATGGTGGATTTGAGTTCTTGAAGGGCAACTTCGAAGGGCTCAAGGGATACGCTGTGGGCCGGATGACCAAGAGTTGTCGCGGCAAGCTCTACATCGACGACGCCGGCTGGAGCCCCGACGACGGCTCAATTGAGTACGGATAGCGGGTCCCCTTCGGCGGAATCCATGTTTTCATCGGCCGGATTGGCGAGTCGGGCCCTGAGCCGGACATCTACACTGACATCATTGAGTCGGCTCAGCATGCGAGACCCGCCCGGGCTCAGCCCGCCGTGAAACGTGCCTTCATGGGTTGCATCCATGGAGGAGAACTTTGTGAAGGATTCGTGGACGGTGGTGAGACAGCCGTCTATTCCGATGGTGAGTCGTCCACTAGTGAGACGGATTCGTTATACCAATTGCAGGATGGCGGGCTTGGGGGCTGTTCCGATGGCAGCAATATTCCAGACCCTTTTGAGCCGCCGAGCAGAGTAGGGATCTTCATGGCTGGCACTCAACCCGGCCAAAATTCTACGGCTGCGGCAGTGATAACTTCTGGGTCAGGAGCGGCCGGGGCAGGAGGCCCTGTGCACCCGCCGGCTTAGGTGCTGATTGATCTCATGGACAAATTGCCGGCCTGTTAACCGCCACAGTTATTCCGGCAAGTCAAGCTCAGCATGATGCAGAGGTAGCACAGGTACATGAGGAGATCGCCCGGGCCAAAGAAGCCCTAGCAGCTGAGGACACCATATTGGCCGCGGAGCAGGCGGCTTTGGATGCTCGGGCTCAACAAATCCAGTCAGAGGCTTTCCAGCTTACGATGAGCCTGAACGAGCATGAGTTCTTAAAAGCAATCAATGATGATCTTCGTAAGAAAAGTTCTTCTTACATTGCCAAGCGTTTACTCTTATCCACTTACATGCCTCAAGTCAAGTCTAGTAACAAGAACAAGAAAGATTCTTCCTCTAGTAGTAACAATAATCATGCTGAATCCAATATTGTTGCTTCTAATAGTTCTCTTGATTACACTAATGATTCTTTTAGCCAAGTTAATTACACTTGAGCAAGAAAATAGCTTATTGAAGGGAATTATAGAGAAAGGTGTTTACAAGAGCCTTGCCGGAAGTAAGCAATTCGAGGAAATTGTACGCAAGCAAGGATGGCACCGGAAGAATCAAGGTGTTGGTTTTGAACGAAAGTTCAATGCCAATGGAGTTGAGTGGGAAGAAGATCAATACCCCAAGACGAAGTTTGTTCCTCAACAAGAGAAGTATAATCCTACTTCTTTCAAAGGGACACAAGCTCAAGATGATCTTCCACCACAAGACCAGAAGCAAAAAGGCAAGGACAAGCTTCAAGAGGAAATTGATGCATTTGAAG
The DNA here is from genome assembly GCA_032464435.1 of Aegilops umbellulata. NCBI lineage: Eukaryota > Viridiplantae > Streptophyta > Magnoliopsida > Poales > Poaceae > Aegilops > Aegilops umbellulata. Next base: position 291,485,666 of record CP136054.1, on the reverse strand, counting down.
AAGCTCCTATGGCCTTGGTCAAATGGGTTCCCAAGACTACTTCAAGTTCCAGTTCATCAAGTACAGCTACAATTTCGAGGATTCCCATCAAGATGGTGTGGATCCAGAAGAAGAAGAACTAGAGAGTTCTTGAGGGTGACTCCGCCAACATATTTCACTCTTATCATCTTGGCAAGAACAAGTGCAATCAACTTCCACATCTTGCACTAGTTCAAGGAGTCACAAACCCTCTTGTTGGTAAGACAAGGGACAAGGTAACCTAAAAGCTTTCATAGACATCATCTTGTGTGTGCATCACTTTATGTCTATGGATATCCTTGTTTGTTCCTTGTGGGACTAACCCGTGTAGGTATTGAAAGTGCAACTCACTCCAATGATAGGTACAAATGATCTACATCAACATTGAGCATCCACATCTTCAACATCTACATGAAGTCATCATCGACAAAACCCAAGGTTAGTTCATCCCTCATAAGGGGGATCTCACATCTAGGGGGAGCTTTACTCTAAGAATTGAGCTAAAGCAACTCTAATGGTGTGAACACAACAATGCTTTATGTAAAAGTGGTAACCCCACTTGTGCTTAAACGATGAGTATGACCTATGATCAAATGTTCTCATTTGACTCCTAAGTCAATATACTCATATATAGATGACCTAGTCATCACAAATTCTTCGATAGATGCTATAATTGGTTGTGCATGCTTTGCCACATATTTCAATTGCCATTTTATTGTGTGAGCATGTTGATTGCATATTTTACTCATTCGAGGACATCCACTTGTTTTTTTGATTTATTGGTTTTCTTATCTTTTGCCAAGTAGATGGACAAGAATGCCTAAGAACCCTCTCTAGCGATCTATGCTTTTCTCGTCTCAAACTCTATTCATGCTACATCACAAAATTTGCTCAAGTCAGATTCGAACCACTCTGTGTGAGGAGCACTCGGAGTCCCCGATTCGTCATAGACTTAAACTTCCAAAACTTCTTTGTGTGTTTCAGTCTGACCGATTCCTCCATTTCGGTCATACCAAGATCACTAAGTCGATCTAGGTTTTCATCTCGGTGCAACCGATTTGAACTTTTCGGTCACACCGAGTTGCTGTAACTTTCAACAGTTATGCATCTCGGTGCCACCGAGTTGTTCCACTCGGTCACACCGATAGGGTCGAGCTATATATACTCACGGGCAAAATTTTGGAAATTTCTCTGAAACCTCTTTGCCCGCGCATAGCTCGCTCTGCCTCCTGGGTCTCCGGATCGTCCTCCTTGTCGCCAGCCGCCTCCTATCGCTAGTCTCCGCCGCCGTCAACGGATTTCGTCTCCGCCGTTGCCGCCGTAGCGAGTTCATCGCCGAACTAGGGTATGGACTCGATCACAGTGCTATCCCCGTTCGATTCCTAGCACATTGTGTTCATTATGAATCTTGCCACGATTGAAACGCTTATATCCAATCAAAACACTCCGTAGATTAGAATTGAATCGAAAATTTAGGGTTAGGTTTCCGCCGAAACCATCTCGGACCCACCGGGTTGCAGAACTCGGTTCCACCGATTCGGCCAAGGCCATTGCACATGTGGTTCTCGGTCTGACCGAGAATTCCAAATCGGTGTGACAGAGTTCAGGACTTTGTGAAACCCTAGCAGTCTCTGTGCCACCGAACTATGACTCGGTCTGACCGAGTTCACTAGTTTTGGTTCCAACAGCTGCTTCGGTATCACCGAGTTTGCAAATCGGTTGATCCGAAATGCTTTCTGTGGAAAACTAAAACTAAGTCTTTGACTCATTCTTTTGCAAAAATCTCTGCATTTTGTGATGCTCATCCACTCTATCTCATCTACAATCTATTCACAGGGTCTGCAGTCCATGTTTGCAATATGTCTAACCAAACTGATAGCCAGAACAAGTCAGAGGAGCAGGTTCACTTGAGTGAGGGCACTAGTCCCTCTAGCAGATCAGATGAGGGTAGCAGAAGCACCCCAAGCAACTTGCCAAAGGCTGCCACTAGAGCAAGCAAGAAAAGGACTTCAGAGTCTGAAGATGAAGATTATGTGGCAGAGGAAGAGGAAGCCACTTCAAAGAAGAAAGTGCTCAAGAAGGAATATGGCTCAGCTGCAGCCACAAAGCCAGGTATGCAGAAAAAGGTACCTGCAAGGAGAGTTCCCACTTCTAAACCTAGGAAGGTTGCCACTAGAGAAACCCTGAAGTTTACCATGGAGTGAGAAGAGGAAGCTGTTGGCCAAGACAAAAAGAAAAAGAGAGTCAGAACCACTACTGCCAGAGTTCTTGGCAAACCCTCCATGAGGAGAGATTCTTAGGAAGAAGAGGAAGAAGAGGTTGCTGCACCTGCACCTAAGGCACAAAAGCTAATGGGTGATGTTATAAGGTCAGGGGCTGCTACATCATCAAAGCCCAAAGAAGCACCCAAAGCTGCCTCCAATCCCAAGAGTGCGCCTAAGAGGAATACCAGGAACATATCTGCTGCCGAGAAGAACAAGGCTCCAGTGCCTGATGTTGCTGCTGAGGAAGATGACGAAGGACAAGTTCTGAGGAAGCTGAAACCCAAGATTCCAGACCACAATGATGCTCATCCTGTGGCTGAGAACATGAAGCTCAGAAGAGACTCAGGGATGAGGAAATGGAGAGAGACAGATCCATATGCTACAAGGAGAAGGACTGCTGTTGATTATAGGTTCCACACAAAGGAACAACAAGACTTCTATGAGACAGTGCTGCTGGACAAGAAACCCATAGTGTGTGATATGAGGTGGGTCGACTGGACCTACATGAAAGAAAATGAAGAACACTATCCTGGAGTGTATGACAGCTTCAATGCTTGTGGAGTTGCAGACTTTGTTGGGCAGAAGCTCACAAAGTGGAATGAGGAGCTCATAATGCAATTTTACTCCACATCACATTTCTGTCCAGATGGCAGGATAGTATGGATGTCTGAAGGTACAAGGTACCAATCAACTATTGAGGAATGGGCTCAGTTGATCAATGCCCCAGAAGAGCAAGAAGATGCCTTGGATGTTTATGCCAAGAAGAAGATGGATCACAATTCCATGTCAAACATGTATAAGGAGATCCCAGACAAAGCTCTTGAGACTTTCAAGTTTGGATCAGTCCACTTTCTTCTGTCAAGGCTACCTACAATCAACTGGATCCTAAGGCACACTCTCTTGCCCAAGTCAGGTGACCACAACATGATCAGAGGGCACGCAACTAACTTGCTACATATATTTGATGTGCCACAGAAGTTCAAGTTCATGAGCCTCATAGTTGAGACTATCAAGAGGACAGCAGCTAATCAGAAGAGAAGTTGTGGATATGCCCCACATATTCAGGAATTGATTAACTCGAAGATGGGCACAGGCACATACCTGTTGGATAAGAAACACTTGCCCATCCATCCAGATTTTGAGGACAATCAAGTTGTGATGAATGAGAATGAACCATCATCAGTGAAAGCTCAAGCAAAGAAGGAGAAGGCAAAGATGGAGAAGGTTGCCAAGATGCCAACTCAAGAGGAGGCGTCTGAGTACTTTCTGAAGAACAAGCAGGAGCAGCTCGGTTATCTGATAGCATCAACTCTGAGGATTGAGAAAGGACTGGCCACCCTGACTCGAAACCAAGAGAGCTTGGAAAGAATCATGGAATAAAAGTTCTATGACTTAGATGTCAAAGTAACTGAGATTCAGTCTGCTGTGGAGCAACTACAGGATGACATGCAGGAGAGGAAGGGCAAAACAACAACTGATGCATTTTCCAGAGTGCCTAGAGCTCAGAGATCATCTGCAGTGCCAGTAACTGACAGCAGAGCCACTTCATCTGCACCAGCTACAGCGTTAGTGCCACCAGCTCCAGCACCTGCACCAGCTCCAGCTCCATCTACTTCAACTGAAGCCTTCGTCCTCGGCGTTATCTGGACTCCACCACCGGAAGACCAAGCCCGAGAGTCGTTTTAGTGCTATGCGTTTTCTATGAACTTTTTGGTAACTTGTTGCCAAAGGGGGAGAAAAATGTATAGATCATAGGCTTCGAGAGAGAGAGAGCTTGTTTGCTTTTGTTCTCTCTTGTCTTCTTGGTTGAACTTTGTTTGCTTGAGATACTATGCTATTATCTGTGAGACATTGATGATCATGTGGTTGATCATAAGCTACACTTATGCTTGTTGGATGATACTATCATGTTATCCCTATTTGATCATTCACTTTGCTTGGTGATGAGTGCATGTATTTAAATCTTATCATTTTGAGCGCTCCACCAAGATGTACGTGACATGGAAGAGTAACCCATGATCCTAACTCATTGTGCATTTGCAGTCCAAAGCAAATCTTAAGATATGCACAAATTTAGGGGGAGCTCTTGCTTTTCACATACTTCTCAAAGCGACAATATTTTTCACTCTTATTATCATTTGTCGAAGCTTTGATCTATATGTTGTCATCAATTACCAAAAAGGGGGAGATTGAAAGTGCAACTATCCCTGGGTGGTTTTGGTAATTCCTAACAACATATAGCTCATTGAGCTAACATTATTCCAAGATTAATATTTCAGGAAAAGCTCAATGAATGGCATGGAATGGATGAGGAAAGTGGATCCCTCAAAATTCTAAGGACAAAAAGTTTGGCTCAAGCTTAAAGCTCAAGACTCTACATTTTATATTTTAGTGATCCAAAATCACATTGAGTCTATAGGAAAAGCCAATACTATCAAGGAGGGATGAGGTGTTGCTTAATGGCTTGCTTGCTCAAAGTGCTTAGGGATATGCTCCAAAACCCTCAACTACTTTCCCACATCCTCATTTGACCTAAACCAAAAGTCAAACTCGGCCCCACCGGTTCTTTATATCCGGCGCCACCGAGTTTCAAATGTCATAGCCACTGCCACAAACCCTAGACAAATCGGTCTCACCGATAGGGATCTCGGTCTCACCGAGATGGGATTGTAATCTCTCTGTTTCCCTTTGTAACGTTTCGGTCTAACCAAAGTTAGCGATCGGTCCCACCGAGATTAAAATGTAAACTCTTTGTTTCCCTTTCGTAACATTTCGGTCTCACCGAAATGAGCGAACCGGTCCCACCGAGTTTACCTGACCAACTCTTATTACCAAAATCGGTCCCACCGAGTTTGTGTAATCAGTCACACCGAGATTACGTTATGCCCGAATCCTAACCATATCGGTCCTACCTAGTTGCATCTCAGTCCCACCAAAAATCCTAACGGTCACTAGGTTTGCTGTATCGGTCCGACCGAGTTTAACCATTCGGTCCCACCGAGTTTGGCAAATTGTGTGTAACGGTTAGATTTTGTGTGGAGGCTATATATACCCCTCCACCCACTCTTCATTCATGGAGAAAGCCATCAGAACACATCTACACTTCCATACACATTTTCTGAGAGAGAACCACCTACACTTGTGTTGAGCTCAAGATATTCCATTCCAACAATATGATCTTGATCTCTAGCCTTCCCCAAGTTGCTTTCCACTCAAATCTTCTTTCTACCAAATCCAAATCCTATGAGAGAGAGTTGAGTGTTGGGGAGACTATCATTTGAACCACAAGAGCAAGGAGTTCATCATTAACACATCATTTGTTACTTCTTGGAGAGTGGTGTCTCCTAGATTGGCTAGGTGTCACTTGGGAGCCTCCGACAAGATTGTGGAGTTGAACCAAGGAGTTTGTAAGGGCAAGGAGATCGCCTACTTCGTGAAGATCTACCGCTAGTGAGGCAAGTCCTTCGTGGGTGACGGCCGTGATGGAATAGACAAGGTTGATTCTTCGTGGACCCTTCATGGGTGGATCCCTCTGTGGACTCACGCAACCGTTACCCTCCGTGGGTTGGAGTCTCCATCAACGTGGATGTACGATAGCACCACCTATCGGAACCACGACAAAAACATCCGTGTCTCCAATTGCGTTTGAATCCTCCAAACCCTTTCCTTTACATTCTTGCAAGTTGCATGCTTTATTTCCGCTGCTCATATACTCTTTTGCATGCCTGCTTGAATTGTGTGGAGATTGCTTGACTTGTGCTAAGGTAGCTAAAATCTGCCAAGAACTAAAATTGGGAAAAGTCTAGATTTTTATTTGGTCAAGTAGTCTAATCACCCCCCCCCCTCTAGACATACTTCCGATCCTACAAGTGGTATCAGAGCTTTGGTCTCCATTTTCTTTGATTTCCATAGCTTTTGGTGGTCATAGCCTTGGTTTCACAACCTAGGAGAGTATGGCATCTAGCAAGGGAAATTATCACCGTAGAGGTCCTTACTTTGATGGTACTAATTTTGCTAGTTGGAAGCATAAGATGAAAATGCATATTCTTGGACATAACCCCGCCGTTTGGGCTATTGTGTGTATTGGTTTGCAAGGTGAATTCTTTGATGGGAAAGAACCGAATCGTGAAGCTACCGCGGAATAGTTGAAGATGCTGCAATACAACGCTCAAGCTTGTGATATTCTCTTCAACAGATTGTGCCCCGAAGAATTCAACAAAATCAGCCGTCTTGAGAATGCAAAGGAAATTTGGGATACTTTGATTGATATGCACGAAGGTACCGACTCCGTCAAGGAATCCAAATTGGATGTGCTTCAAAGTCAACTTGACAAGTTCAAAATGAAGGATGGTGATGGTGTCGCTGAAATGTACTCTAGGCTTGCTCTTATCACAAATGAGATTGTCGACTTAGCGAGTGAAGAGATGACTGATGGATTCATCATCAAGAAGATCCTAAGAGCCTTGGATGGAAAATATGATACCGTGTGCACATTGATCCAAATGATGCCAAATTACAAAGATCTCAAGCCAACGGAAGTCATCGGAAGAATTGTTGCTCATGAGATGTCACTCAAGGATAAAGAGGAACTTCACAACAAATCAAGTGGTGCTTACAAAGCCTCATGTGAAGCCCCCACGTCATCAAGTGAGAAACAAACCTTCAATGAAGAATTGAGCTTAATGGTGAAGAACTTCAACAAGTTCTACAAGAATAGAAGCAAAGATAGAAGCTCCAAGTCAAGGTCCTACAATGGCAAAAGATCTTCTAGTCGAGAGCGAAACTGCTACAATTGTGGAAGGCCCGGACACTATTCTAATGAGTGTACGGCCCCTACAAGAGAAGAGAAGATTCTCCCAAGAGAAGAAGTAGAAGAGAAGAATCACCATCTAGAGAAAGAAGGAGTAGAGATGATCGTTATGAACGAAGACCCTCACGGAGAAGCAAGGATTCGGAAAGAAAGGACAAGTCATCAAGGAGCTACACAAAACGAAGACATCAAGCTCATGTTGGTGAATGGGTATCCGGCTCCGACTCCGACAACCACTCCGAGAGAAGCTATCACTCCGATTCCGAATATACTCAAGATGAAGGTGTTTCCGGTCTAGCTCTTGTGACAACCAACTCCTACGACATATTTGACTCACCAAATGAACGAGTTGGAACATGCTTCATGGCTAAAGGCCCAAAGGTATCACACCCCGAGTATGTTGATTTCAATAGTGATGAAGATGACTTGTTAGGTGATGATGATTTACTTGTTGACAACTCTAGTGATGAATACTATGATGAAACGTCAATTAATCATGCTAATCAAGATAAAACGAATGACAATGATAAGGAGAAGATTGAGTCTCTAACTAAAGAACTAAACACTCTTAAGCTAGCTCATGAAACTATCTTAGGAGATCATCGAGAACTTTTAAGGACTCATGAGAAATTACGCTTTGAAAAGCTCAACCTTGAGCAAGAGCATGAGTTCTTAAAAGCAATCAATGATGATCTTTGTAAGAAAAGTTCTTATCGCATTGCCAAGCGTTTACTCTTATCCACTTACATGCCTAAAATCAAGTCTAGTAACAAGAACAAGAAAGATTCTTCCTCCAGTAGTAACAATGATCATGCTAAATCCAATATTGTTGCTTCTAGTAGTTCTCTTGATTCCACTAATGATTCTCTTAGCCAAGTTACACTTGAGCAAGAAAATAGCTTATTGAAGGGAATTATAGAGAAAGGTGTTTACAAGAGCCTTGCCGGAAGTAAGCAATTCGAGGAAATTGTACGCAAGCAAGGAAGGCACCGGAAGAATCAAGGTGTTGGTTTTGAACGAAAGTTCAATGCCAATGGAGTTGAGTGGGAAGAAGATCAATACCCCAAGACGAAGTTTGATCCTCAACAAGAGAAGTATGATCCTACTTCTTTCAAAGGGACACAAGCTCAAGATGATCTTCCACCACAAGACCAGAAGAAAAAAGGCAAGGACAAGCTTCAAGAGGAAATTGATGCATTTGAAGAAGCTCCTAAGGCCTTGGTTAAATGGGTTCCCAAGACTACTTCAAGTTCCACTTCATCAAGTACAACTACAACTCCGAGGATTCCCATCAAGATGGTGTGGATCCAGAAGAAGAAGAACTAGAGAGTTCTTGAGGGTGACTCCGCCAACATATTTCACTCTTATCATCTTGGCAAGAACAAGTGCAATCAACTTCCACATCTTGCACTAGTTCAAGGAGTCACAAACCCTCTTGTTGGTAAGACAAGGGACAAGGTAACCTAAAAGCTTTCATAGACATCATCTTGTGTGTGCATCACTTTATGTCTATGGATATCCTTGTTTGTTCCTTGTGGGACTAACCCGTGTAGGTATTGAAAGTGCAACTCACTCCAATGATAGGTCCAAATGATCTACATCAACATTGAGCATCCACATCTTCAACATCTACATGAAGTCATCATCGACAAAACCCAAGGTTAGTTCATCTCTCTTAAGGGGGATCTCACATCTAGGGGGAGCTTTACTCTAAGAATTAAGCTAAAGCAACTCTAATGGTGTGAACACAACAATGCTTTATGTAAAAGTGGTAACCCCACTTGTGCTTAAACGATGAGTATGACCTATGATCAAATGTTCTCATTTGACTCCTAAGTCAATATACTCATATATAGATGACCTAGTCATCGCGAATTCTTTGATAGATGCTAGAATTGGTTGTGCATGCTTTGCCACATATTTCAATTGCCATTTTATTGTGTGAGCATGTTGATTGCATATTTTACTCATTCGAGGACATCCACTTGTTGTTTTGATTGATTGGTTTTCGTATCTTTTGCCAAGTGGATGGACAAGAATGCCTAAGAACCCTCTCTAGCTATCTATGCTTTTCTTGTCTCAAACTCTATTCATGCTACATCACAAAATTTGATCAACTCAGATTCGAACCACTCTGTGTGAGGAGCACTCAGAGTCCCTGATTAGTCATAGACTTAAACTTCCAAAACTTCTTTGTGTGTTTCAGTCTGACCGATTCCTCCACTTCGGTCATACCAAGATCACTAAGTCGATCTAGGTTTTCATCTCGGTGCAACCGATTTGAACTTTTCGGTCACAACGAGTTGCTGTAACTTTCAACAGTTATGCATCTCGGTGCCATTGAGTTGTTCCACTCGGTCACACCGACAGGGTCAGGCTATATATACTCACGGGCAGAATTTTGGAAATTTCTCTGAAACCTCTTCGCCCGTGCATAGCTCGCTCTGCTTCCTGGGTCTCCGGATCGTCCTCCTCGTCGCCAGCCGCCTCCTGTCGCTGGTCTCCGCCGTTGTCAACGGATTTCGTCTCCGCCGTTGCCGCCGTAGCGAGTTCATCGCCGAACTAGGGTATGGACTCGATCACAGTGCTATCCCCATCCGATTCCTAGCACATTGTGTTCATTTTGAATCTTGCCACGATTGAAATGCTTCTATCCAATCAAAACACTCCGTAGATTAGAATTGAATCGAAAATTTAGGGTTAGGTTTCCCCCGAAACCATCTCGGACCCACCGGGTTGCAGAACTCGGTTCCACCGATTCGGCCAAGGCCATTGCACATGTGGTTCTCGGTCTGACAAAGAATTCCAAATCGGTGTGACCGAGTTCAGGACTTTGTGAAACCCTAGCAGTCTCGGTGCCACCGAACTGTGACTCAGTCTGACCGAGTTCACTAGTTTTGGTTCCAACAGCTCCTTCGGTATCACCGAGTTTGCAAATCGGTTGATTCAAAATGCTTTCTGTGGAAAACTAAAACTAAGTCTTTGACTCATTCTTTTGCAAAAATCTCTGCATTTTGTGATGCTCATCCACTCTATCTCATCTACAATCTATTCACAGGGTCTGCAGTCAGTGTTTGCAACATGTCTAACCAAACTAACAGCCAGAACAAGTCAGAGGAGCAGGTTCACTTGATTGAGGGCACTAGTCCCTCTAGCAGCTCAGATGAGGGTAGCAGAAGCACCCCAAGCAACTTGCCAAAGGCTGCCACTAGAGCAAGCAAGAAAAGGACTTCAGAGTCTGAAGATGAAGATTATGTGGCAGAGGAAGAGGAAGCCACTTCAAAGAAGAAAGTGCTCAAGAAGGAATATGGCTCAGCTGCAGCCACAAAGCCAGGTATGCAGAAGAAGGTACCTGCAACGAGAGTTCCCACTTCTAAACCTAGGAAGGTTGCCACTGGAGAAACCCTGAAGTTTACCATGGAGTCAGAAGAGGAAGCTGTTGGCCAAGACAAAAAGAAAAAGAGAGTCAGAACCACTACTGCCAGAGTTCTTGGCAAACCCTCCATGAGGAGAGATTCTGAGGAAGAAGAGGAAGAAGAGGTTGTTGCGACAGCACCTAAGGCACAAAAGCTAATGGGTGATGCTATAAGGTCAGGGGCTGCTACATCATCAAAGCCCAAAGAAGCACCCAAAGCTGCCTCCAAGCCCAAGAGTGCACCTAAGAGGAATACCAGGAACATATCTGCTGCTGAGAAGAACAAGGCCCCAGTGCCTGATGTTGCTTAGTGATATGCTCCAAAACCCTCAAATGCCTTCCCACATCCTCATTTGACCTAAACCAAAAGTCAAACTCGGCCCCACCGATCCTTTATATCCGGCGCCACCGAGTTTCAAATGTCATAGCCACTGCCACAAACCCTAGCCAAATCGGTCTCACCGATAGGGATCTCGGTCTCACCAAGATGGGATTGTAATCTCTCTGTTTCCCTTCGTAACATTTCGGTTTAACTGAATTGAGCGATCGGTCCCACCGAGATTAAAATGTAAACTCTCTGTTTCCCTTTCGTAACATTTCGGTCTCACCGAAATGAGCGAACCGGTCCCACCGAGTTTACGTGACCAACTCTCTGGTTAGCTTATTACCAAAATCGGTCCCACCGAGTTTGTGTAATCGGTCACACCGAGATTACGTTATGCCCAAACCCTAACCATATCGGTCCTACCGAGTTGCATCTCAGTCCCACCGAAAATCCTAACGGTCACTAGGTTTGCTGAATCGGTCCGACCGAGTTTAACCATTCGGTCCCACCGAGTTTGGCAAATTGTGTGTAACGGTTAGATTTTGTGTGGAGGCTATATATACCCCTCCACCCACTCTTCATTCATGCAGAAAGCCATCAAAACACATCTACACTTCCAATACACATTTTCTGAAAGAGAACCACCTACACTTGTGTTGAGCTCAAGATATTCCATTCCAACCATATGAATCTTGATCTCTAGCCTTCCCCAAGTTGTTGTCCACTCAAATCTTCTTTCTACCAAATCCAAATCCTGTGGGAGAGAGTTGAGTGTTGGGGACACTATCATTTGAAGCACAAGAGCAAGGAGTTCATCATCAACACACCATTTGTTACTTCTTGGAGAGTGGTGTCTCCTAGATTGGCTAGGTGTCACTTGGGAGCCTCCGACAAGACTGTGGAGTTGAACCAAGGAGTTTGTAAGGGCAAGGAGATCGCCTACTTCATGAAGTTCTACTGCTAGTGAGGCAAGTCCTTCGTGGGCGACAGCCGTGATGGAATAGACAAGGTTGCTTCTTCGTGGACCCTTCGTGGGTGGAGCCCTCCGTGGACTCGCGCAACCGTTACCCTCCGTGCGTTGAAGTCTCCATCAACGTGGATGTACGATAGCACCACCTATCGGAACCACGACAAAAACATCCGTGTCTCCAATTGCGTTTGAATCCTCCAAACCCTTTCCTTTACATTCTTGCAAGTGGCATGCTTTATTTTCCGCTGCTCATATACTCTTTTGCATGCTTTCTTGAATTGTGTGGAGATTGCTTGACTTGTGCTAAGATAGCTAAAATCTGCCAAGAACTAAAATTTGGAAAAGTCTAGATTTTTATTTGGTCAAGTAGTCTAATCACCCCCTCTCTAGACATACTTCCGATTCTACAAAAGGGTCAGAGAACTTCTTCATATGGCTCTGGCTCAGCAGGAGGCTCATTCCTATAGTCCAGAGAGAATTCATTCGACTCCTCGCCCAAGCCGGAGCCCAAGTTACAGCAGACATATGGATTTGTAGGCCTTGTCAAGCAACGCCCAGCGCCATAACCATCCCGGTGGATATAATCCAGTACAGGACAGGATACATCAGGAGGATGAGCGGGCGGCTCAACAGGCGGCCCAGCGGGCGGCTCACCAAACCTTCCCGGATTATCCAACGACTTCTGTTGAGGCAGTAGTGGCCACCAGAACGGGCGGTGTTCCTTGTTTGGTGTCGGCTTTGCGTAATGAGCGTCTGCCCACGGATTTCAAGGGACCCCGAAAGGTGCCAAATTATACGGCTGATTTACAGCCCGGGGCGTGGATTGAAAGCTATGAGATGGTGTCGGTGTCAAAACCGGCGGATCTCGGGTAGGGGGTCCCGATCTGTGCGTCAAGGTCGGATGGTAACAGGAGACAAGGGACACTTTATTTTACCCAGGTTCGGGCCCTCTCGATGGAGGTAAAACCCTACTCCTGCTAGATTAATATTGATGATATGGGTAGTACAAGAGTAGATCTACCACGAGATCAAGGAGGCTAAACCCTAGAAGCTAGCCTATGGGTATGATTATGGTTATGATGTGTTCGTCCTACGGACTACAACCCTCCGGTTTATATAGGCACCGGATAGGGTTAGGGTTACACAGAGTCGGTTACATTGGTAGGAGATCTTGAATATCCGCACGCCTAGCTTGCCTTCTACGCCAAGGAAAGAACCTTCCGGACACGGGACGAAGTCTTCAAACTTGTATCTTCATAGTCCTGGAGTCCGGCTGAGGATATAGTTCGGCTATCCGAACACCCCCTAATCCAGGACTCCCTCAGTAGCCCCTGAACCAGGCTTCAATGACGACGAGTCTGGCATGCAAATTGTCTTCGGCATTGCAAGGCGGATTCCTCCTCCAAATTCTTCAAGAAGATAATAAACACCAAAAATAGTGTCCGGCTCTGCAAAACAAGTTTCCACGTATTGCCATATAGAGAATAATACAAACACAAATCAAATCTGCTGACGTATTCCGCAGTGCGTCATAACACTGCGACCAAGCCTTCTGTATGGATTGTTTTTTGCTGTTCCACCGCAGCACGTTCAACGAGGCGGTTTCCTTGGCACGTCTTGTCGAAGCAAAGATCGTGTGCCCCTTTTAACGGGATTCTTATTAATACGGACGTGGGTAACCCAACCGTGCCCGTTAAGCACGTCCTGCCTTGATTAAAGGCTAGTCCAAGATGGTTACGGGGAGGGCTCTTGATATTCTGCCTCTTATAAAGAGACCGAGACCTTGCTCCCCTCTTGTGTTCTCAAAACAAGCTCGCCCATAGCCTCGAGTTCCAACACCCCAGGCTTTTAGATTCTAGGCGCACCGGACCATCGACAATGTCCGACTCCGGCCTTCAAGGCCAATCAATGCCCTCCTCCGTTACGGAGGAGGACGTATCAAGGTTGAGGGAGGATAGGTTCCTGACCAGCGAGATCCCGCACAGGTTGCCTGCTCAAGGACAAGCGATCCCAAGCCCTCAGCCTGGTGAGAGCGTAGTATTCACCTCCCACTTCCTTCGGGGATTAGGCTTCCCAACGGATCCTTTCGTAAGGGGGCTGATGTTTTATTATGGGCTGGAATTCCATGACCTAGCTCCGGAGTCCATCCTCCATATCTCCTCCTTCATTGTTGTGTGTGAAGCGTTTCTCCATATCACTCCTCACTTCAGATTATGGCTCAAGACCTTCAAGGTAGAACCGAAGATAATCGAGGGGCGTCACGTAGAGTGCGGAGGTGCTGTTACAAAAAGGAATACCGATGCTCCATGGCCCGAGGGCACTTTTCAAGAGGAGCTCGGCTTATGGCAACAGGAGTGGTTCTACATCACCTCTCCTCGGGGCACCACTTGGGTAGCGCCTCCCGCCTTTCGCTCGGGCCCCCCACCACGTTTAACATCGTGGATCAACACAGGGTTAGATCGGGCCTTGCCCAAAGACGTTCCTCTGTTGCAGGGCCGCATAAAGGATCTCCTAAAAGGAGACCTCAACCTGGTCAAGGTGACACAAGTTATGCTGATTCGCCGGATACTGCCCGGCCAACGTCGCCCCCTCCGCTTATGGGAGTTCAACCCAGAGGGGCCGCGAGTTCTCCGAAATTTCAAGGGCGTGATGCCTACGGAGATGTATAGACTGTTCTTCGGACCACAAGGAGTGAGTCCGGATTTGACCGAGGATGCTGGTTTAAGCCGCAACCGCCCGGATACAGAAGTAGGTGACCTTGCGCCCGGACCTTCTATCCGTACAATTGACTTATTTTTTAACAGTACTTCTCCTTTTTACACAGGAGTGGATAGCGAAGGCGAAGCTGGTCCGGTGTCCGGCTCCCCTTCCCGAGACCAGGCTAGATCCTGTGCTAGTCAGGATGTTGGAGGTGGCGCCTCGGGAGGAAAATGAAGGGGCGGACAAGGAAACCGTGGCCTCTTCGGAAGGGGCCATCCCAAAGGGGGGAATCGACAACTCATCTCCAAAGGGGAAGAAAAGGGCTGCCTCTGATGACCCGGGAGCCGTAGCTCCAAAGCGGGGGAAAGAATCCGCGTCAGAGGACCCGACGCCGGGGAGCCCCTCGGCCGAATTAAATCCTCAAAAGGAGCATCCCTCCAACGAGCCGTAAGTAGAAGGAGAGTCATTCTTTTAAGAGAAATCCTTAATTTATATCCGAGAAGTTTTAACCGAAACCTTACCTTGTAGTTCGGACCTCGACCCTTCTCGGCAGAGCTCGTCATCGGGGGATCTTCTTCCGGAGATGATGGAGAGCGGAACGCCTCCTCCTTCATCGCCTAGCAAGGCGGGCGACGCCAAAGTGTCGTCGCAGAGGATTTCTCCGAATCTGCCAGAGGCAGAAGGTGATCATGCGGCCCCCCGGGGTTCTCCGTGTCCGGCCTCCGAAGAAGGCCATGGGATGAGTCCGGCACCATCTGGTGTTCGGTCGGAGGAGCTGAAGGTTCTGCTGGGCTGAGCCTCTGTTTCAGCGGAGCATCGTGCGTTGATGCACAAGGTGATTGAAAAGATTTCATCCGCGAAAAGCGGACTGAACGAGGCCGTCAAGAGTTTACTGGCGAGCCTTGAGGTACGTTTTGAATAACGAACATTAGTGTTAATTGCGCATAATAACATGCGCCTTGTATAGATAGTAGCCCCTGAGACTCTGTGTGCCGCAAAGATTAGCGGCGCGCAGAGGATCTTAATCCCAGGTCCTTTAAGTGGCACCTTTGCATGTAGGTGGCAGGTTGTCCGGAGTCGATCCGAACTCGAGATTTTGCCGAAATGAAACGGCAACTCGATGAGGCAGAAGCCGACATCGTGCTTGTTAACAAGCGGCTTGATGATGCTCAAGGTATTGAGTTTATTTGGCGATTGTTAGTAAGAGGAGCTTTATGTCAATATCTTACCTTGTGTATGCTTGATGCAGATGGTGCGGCGGCCGTAGAAGGACTTAGGGCCGAGCTCGCCAAAGCAAAGGAACAAGCCAGAAAAAGCGATGCGGCTGCCGGAAGATCCCGTGAAGAGATAAAAGCCGAACAGGCTTCCCATTGCCGAAGCAAGGAGGAGATGGCTGATATAGCCAAAAAGTTGAAAAGTGCTACTGACCGTTGCAAACTTCTTGAAGAGGAAGGTCGAGCCCGGCAGACGGATTTAGAGAAGGCCGTCGCCGACGCCAAGGACGCCCGCTCTGGTATGAGAGCGTCAAGGGAAGAGCTGCGTCAAGCCGGACTAACTGCGGATGGAAAGCCCTTCCAGCTGCGGAGAAAATTGTTTGATCCGAAGTTCGCCCCGTTGGACTGAGCGTGGAGCGTGGAGGACACCTATCTGGATTTGTCGGCTAGCGCCGCTGATGCGACCAAGTACTTTCAAGATAAGAAAGATCATGAAGTGGAAAAGCTCTTCTGGTCGCAGTTCACTAATCCAGAGCGTCCACTATCAGTGGATGATCGCCTGGCCCAATGGGCCGAGCTGAATAGGTTGTCCGGACTCGCCATGAAGTATGCCATGGACCGCCTGTGTCCGGGGAGATCGAAGCCGAGAAGCTATTTCAGTTTGGTGCAGCAATTTCTTGACGTGGTGCCTCGGATTGAAGCTCTAAAGAGGTCCGCTTGCACAGAGGGCGCGCGGCTGGCTCTTGCCCGTGTCAAGACATACTGGGAAGATATGGAGCCCACCGTTGTTGCGTCCCGTGATTCGGATAAAAGCCGAATTCCTTCCGAGCACTATTTTGAGGAAGTCCTCGCGGGCACTCGTATAATAGAGACGCAGTGTCCAAAAGATGCTGTTTTATGACAGCATATGTAATCATAGATCAATATTTTTATAAATTGTAATGGCGTAATTTAGACTTGTGCCTTCAAGTATTAATAACACCTCCTGTGCGGCCGTTTTAATATATAAATTCTGAAAGATTGCAGTCGTTGGCTTCAGCCCCCACGCACATAGTGCGGGGGTGCGCGCGGAAAACGCATTTTCACACTTAACCCAACGTCTTGGTCCTACAAAGGAGGTGATAGCGCCGCGGGCTAGGCAACCGGACTATAATGCTTTAACACTTTCACTTAGCCATAGGAGCTTGACAGTGGGACTCTTTAGGTAGCCCTTTAATGGCGATTGCGTTCACCCGAATTCGGGACGCATATGTGCCTGACCGGGAAGCGGCCCTTCGTCAAAACGGAGGAATTCGATAAATTCCTGTAGGTCATCGAGTGGCGACCAGTCTCGCGCTACATCATGACAGTTGGTTTTCGGCTTTCTCTACTGAGGTGCTAACCCGGCCGAACCGGGGCACAATCGCAGTAGTTCTCCTGGTGCAACCTTAGCAGACAGAACGGAACATAAGGTGGCTGAACTCAGGTGCCGGGCAACCCAACATGTGACCAAAATCATGACTCAGAGCTGATGCATATAGTGCCAAAACTCGCGACGCCGAACACTCCCTAAGGTGTTCGGTCTTTGTGGGTGCGTGTGAAACAACACCCTTGAAAAAGAAAAAAGCCCATTGTGTCCAGGTACGAGCAAGAATTCTGGCGTGGCCACATGCCAAAACGCCAGTCTCCTCCATGGTTATAGTGAGGTAAACCAGGGGATGTATAGCAGCAAGAGACAGTAAAAAAGGTTTACGCAGGGTCTTAATCTAAGAAGAATCCTTTGGGGCGGGTCCCTACTGCACGTCTGCGCCTGTGTCTCCGTTGTGCCGTGTCCTGGACGGGCGCCGTACGACGTTCATCTGTAAAAGGGAAGAACTAAATTGAAAAATGGGTCGTGAGGATCAAAAAGAATAATAAATAAAATGTGAAGTGAGAAATAGATACGGTCGAGTTTTATTGTCTCTGCGTACAGCCCCTGGTGAGGCGTACCAAGCCTATAACGAAAATGGGCTTGTGCCGAACTCATTGAGTCCGGGTCCACGGCCTTTTGTGACTTACATCGAAAAAGTCTTTTGGCTGGCGAGGCCATTTTGTTGGGCGGCCGTTTAAGCGGCCGCACAATCCTCCGTTTGGAGGAGATGTAGTTTAGTATGCTCCCTTTAAAGAGATGATGCCTCGAGGACCGGGCATCTTTAGCATGAGGGATGCATAATGCGGTATTGCGTTAAAGCGAGCGAAAGCTCCGCGTCCCATTAGTGCTTGATAGCGACTTGAAAACGGGACTATGTGGAAGATAAGCTTTTCGTGATGAAATTTATTGGCAGAGCCAAAAATGACCACAAGCCGGAGAAAACCCATATAGTGGGTGTCCGGGCCTGGTGCTACTCCTTGAAAGGAGGTTTTACTGTGACGGATTCGTGCTGGGTTTATGCCCATGCGGTGAATTGTATCCTGATATATCAGATTTAGTCCACTGCCACCGTCCATAAGGACGTTGCTAAACTGGAATTCGTCTATTATTGGATTAAGTATCAGGGCGGTCCGGCCTGCGTGTTTGATATTGTGAGAATAATCTAGCTGATCAAAAATGATTGGCTTTAGTGACCAGTGGCCAGACTCCTGAGGGATAGGCTTGAATGTGCGGACCTTTATGCGTGCCTCATGCCTTGTTATGTGAAGTGAGTTCACTGTTTTGACTTCTTGCGGGAAGTTCTTTTGCTTCCTGGTGTTCTGCTTTTGGGGTTCGTCCTCTTCCTCACTTGGTGTGTCAAGCCCATTGTGTTCGGCGTTAAGCCTTCCGGATTGTTTGAAAACCCAACAGTCTCTGTGGGTATGATTAGCAGGCTTTCCAGGAGTACTGTGTATCTGACATATCCTGTCCATGATTCTCTTTAGACTGGACGGATCTTCCCTATTATCCTGAGGGGGTGATTTTATCTGATTTTGCCGTGAGCCTTTGAGTCCGGCATTGACTGTCGTGCTCTTCGGACTTTTTCTCTTGATTCGGCGAAGGTCCTTGTATCACCGTGGTTTCCCGTTTCCATACCTGATTTCTGATGTACTTGGGTCGCTAGGGCTGCATCGTGCCAACCAGCTGTCCTCTCCTGCGCAAAAGCGGGTCATGAGGCTTGTGAGTGCGGCCATTGTTCTTGGCTTTTCCTGGCCGAGGTGTCTGGCGAGCCATTTGTCTCGGACATTGTGCCTGAAAGCCGCTAGGGCTTCGGCGTCCGGACAATCCACTATTTGATTCTTTTTAGTGAGGAATCTGTTCCAGAACTGCCGAGCTGATTCTCCGGATTGCTGAGTTATGTGACTGAGGTTGTCTGCGTCCGGGGGACGGACGTAGGTCCCTTGAAAATTTGCTCGGAAAGCGTCCTCGAGCTCTTCCCAACTTCCAATTGTGTTTTCGGGAAGGCTTTTAAGCCAGTGCCGGGCTGGCCCTTTAAGCTTAAGGGGTAAATATTTTATGGCGTGGAGATCATCTCCTCTAGCCATATGTATGTGGAGGATATAATCCTCGATCCAGACTCCCGGGTCTGTTGTTCCATCGTATGCCTCTATGTTAACGGGTTTAAATCCCTCTGGGAATTCATATTCCAGGACCTCGTCGGTGAAACATAGAGGGTGTGCGGCACCCCTATATTTGGGTGTGCCGGATTCTGATGGTGGATTTTTTGCATTGCTTACGAGAGCTTGTTTTCTTGGCCCGTAAATGGACCTGGCTGGGCCATGATGCGCGTCTTTGATTGTGTCGCATGCCGCATTGAGTGCGGCGCCGTTTGCCGTATTGTAGTGGCCGAGAGGTCGTTTGTTCAACCGTGTAGCCTTTTTGTTTTTCGAGCTTGGGGGCTCTAGGGCCTCCTGGTCGAATTCGGGCAGTAGCTTTCTCTTCGGATAGCTTTTGGTGCGGCGGCTGTCGCCGTATTTGTCTGCGGTCTTGATTACTTTGCTCCATCTTGTTTTGAGTGCATCTTCCACCGTCTTTAGCTTTTGCTTCTGCTTCTTCAGGCTTCATGTTGTGGCGACGAGCCTTTCTTGGAGATTCTTCTGCTCCATGATTTTATCCGGCGTGGTATCGTTCGGAGTTCTGTTATGACCGGGGGAGGACTGTTCGTCCTCTCTGCCCGTGTTACCCTGTTCGAACGGCTGTTCTGGGATGCATTCGTCATCTACCGGCTCGTCCTGCTCTATGGCTGGGTCTTGATCGAGGCGGGGCTTCGCTCGGCATTTACGTCGCCGCTTTGAGTGCTTTTCGGAGGGTTTACCCTTCTTTTCGCCCCCTTCTTCCTCATTGTGAGTTTTTTCAGGTGTATCCACCATGAATACGTCATTAAGTGGGGTGGAGGTCCAGTGCCCTATGGGCGCTGGTTCCGGTTCGTCTCCGTCTTCATCGTCCATACCGTCGAAGTCTTCGGAGCCGAAGTCGAGCATGTCGGTTAAATCGTCGACAGTGGCTATTAAGTGGGTGGTGGGTGGGCTTTGAATTTCTTCGTCGTCCGAATCCCAACCTCGCAGGCCACAGTTCGGCCTGGGCTCTCCTGAAAAAGAGAGAGACTTGAGAGATTTCAGAATATCACTGAAAGGCGAATACTGAAAGATGTCCGCGGCGGTGAACTCCATTACCGGCGCCCAATCTGATTCGATTGGCAGGGGCGCGGGAGGTTCGGAGTTCGGAGAAGAGTCCGACTCCTTGGAGTCATGTGCCATGCGGAGTGCGGGGCTTGCGTTTGGCTCAATGGCTTTTAAGATCGCAGCCCCCGAGGTGACGTCCAACCGTTCATCCTCAAAGAACGCAGCGGGCTCCGGATCGAGGATCGGGGCCGGAGCGTATGCGGCCTCCAGGACACTGTTCGGAGGCAGAGCTATATCATGCCCCTCGAGATAGTGCGGCGCGCTTGGCTGTGGCTCGAATCCGTCGAAGATTAAGTCTCCGCGGATACCTGCCGTGTAGTTTAGGCTTCCAAACCTGACTTGATGGCCAGGGGCGTAGCTCTCGATCTACTCCAGATGACCAAGCGAGTTGGCTCGCAGAGCGAAGCCGCCGAAGACGAAGATCTGTCCGGGGAGAAAAGTCTCACCCTGGACCTCATCGTTGTTGATGATCAAAGGAGCCATCGGGCCTAAAGGCGACGACACAGAGGAACTCTCAATGAAAGCACCAATGTCGGTGTCAAAACCGGCGGATCTCGGGTAGGGGGTCCCGATCTGTGCGTCAAGGTCGGATGGTAACAGGAGACAAGGGACACTTTATTTTACCCAGGTTCGGGCCCTCTCGGGTAAAACCCTACTCCTGCTAGATTAATATTGATGATATGGGTAGTACAAGAGTAGATCTACCACGAGATCAAGGAGGCTAAACCCTAGAAGCTAGCCTATGGGTATGATGATGGTTATGATGTGTTCGTCCTACGGACTACAACCCTCCGGTTTATATAGGCACCGGATAGGGTTAGGGTTACACAGAGTCGGTTACATTGGTAGGAGATCTTGAATATCCGCACGCCAAGGAAAGAACCTTCCGGACACGGGACGAAGTCTTCAATCTTGTATCTTCATAGTCCTGGAGTCCGGCTAAGGATATAGTTCGGCTATCCGAACACCCCCTAATCCAGGACTCCCTGAGATGGCCATGGAGTTGTCGGAGGTCAGTGATGCATCGATGGCCAAGTACTTCACCATGATGTTGGGTGGAATGGCCCGCACTTGGTTAAAGGGGCTGCCGCCTAATTCCATTGGTTCATGGGCCGAGTTAAAAGCCCGGCTTATCTAGAACTTCAAAGACACCTGCAAGCAGCCCATGTCAATTGTGGACTTGACTAATTGCAAGCAAGAAGAAGATGAGTCTACCACTCATTGGGTGCGCCGGGTCAACGAGATAATACATTCATCTGACAAGATGGATGCCGGCTCTGCAGTCTTAATGTTGGAGAAAAAATGCTGATTTGAACCTCTGAAACAGAAGCTGGGGCGCCTCGAGAGTGATTGTAACGACATGGGCCAGCTGATGGCGGCTCTAGTCAAATACGCCAATTCTGATAGTACCAAGGATCCCGCGTCTGACGAAGAGAAGACAGGGAAGGGAAAGAAGAATGGCAACGGAAAGGGTCAGCAGCACAACCCGGCGAATCAAGGAGGCAGTAAGCATAAAGCCGACGGTAACCCAGAGTTTGTGGCTAACACCAATTCACAACGTAACAATCAATGACGCAAGGGGAGGCCGCCCCCTCGGTCCGGCGGGTCCAGTCCTAGTCTTGAGCAACTGCTCAACGAACCCTGTCCAAGACACGACACTCGGGAAAGGCCAGCCACTCACCTGTGGAAGGATTGCGCGATCATGAAGGCTTTCAAGAATTCCAACATGTTCGGTGGCAACCATGGGTCTGGTGGCGGCTCAGGCGGAGGCGATTTTCATGGCCCGGGCGGCGGCTCAAATTCCGGCTTTCAGGGAAATCAAGGTGGTTATAATCAGCAATCTGGTCAGGAAGGTCAGCAGCAGCAGCAATCCGGTTATCAGAGCAATCCAAAGCAGCTGAATAGTGGATAGTATCACGTGTTCACCACTAGCTTGTGCAAACGAGACCAAAAGCTTCATAAAAGGGCTGTGAACGCTGTTGAGCCGGCAGTTCCCCGTTATTTAAGGTGGTCAGAGCAACCTATTGTGTGGAGCAGGGAAGATCACCCTCCCCGGGTTGACAATCCAGGTCAGTTAGCCTTAGTGGTAGCACCTCAGCTTGGTGGATATAAATTCACTAAAGTACTCATGGATGGAGGTAGCAGCATCAACATCCTCTATTATGAGACCTTTTGACGTATGGGGTTGACTGACAAAAATTTAAAGACATCCAACATTGTTTTCCATGGAGTGGTGCCTGGTAAGTCGGCATACCCAGTTGGTAAGATTGAGATGGAGGTAGCCTTTGGGGATGAGCATGATTCTAGGGATGAGAAATTAACCTTTGAAGTGGTCAAGATCAAGAGCCCATATCACACTCTGTTTGGACGGCCGGCTTACGCCAAGTTCATGGAGCGGCCGTGTTATGTTTACTTGCAGCTCAAGATGCCGGGTCACAAGGGCACCATTACTGTGCATGGAAGTCGGAATATAACCCTGGAATGTGAGGAGGGTGATGCTTCTTATGCCGAATATGTTTGTGCAGCAGAGGAGCTGAAGTTTTATAAGGATAAGGTTGACCCGGCGGACATGACATCTATGAAGAAGCCAACCACAGAGCATGACCCAGTGATGAAATTTAAGTCGGCTGATGACACCAAGCTTGTTGATTTTACTCCAGGCGACTCATCTAAGCAATTCAGTATCAGTGCCAATCTGGATCCTAAATAGGAAAGCACGCTCATCAGGTTCATCCGTGAGAATCGGGACATCTTTGCATGGAAACCTTCTGACATGCTAGGTGTACCGAGAGAACTCGCTGAGCACACTCTTAATATTGATCCAAAGTTTAAGCCGGTCAGGCAGTTTCTTCGGCGGTTTAATGAAGAGAGACGGAAAGCTATCGGTGAGGAGGTGGCCCGGCTCTTAGCGGCCGGGTTTATTGTTGAAGTTTTTCACCCAGAGTGGTTGGCTAACCCGGTGCTTGTACTTAAAAAGAACGGCACCTGGCGGATGTGTGTGGATTATACGGACTTAAATAAGGCTTGTCTGGCTAATCCTTTTGCTCTTCCCTGTATTGATCAAATTATTGATGCTACGGCAGGTTGTGAGCGTTTGAGCTTCTTGGATGCTTACTCTGGTTATCATCAGATCAAAATGGCAGTTAAGGACCAGGAGAAGACATCTTTCATCACTCCGTTTGGAGCCTTCTGTTATGTATCTATGCCATTTGGGCTCAAGAGTGCCCAGGCGACTTATCAGCGATGTGTACAGAACTGTCTCCACAATCAGATTGGGCGCAATGTTCACGCTTATGTGGATGATATTGTGGTGAAATTCAGAGAGAAGGAAACATTGATAGATGATCTTAAGGAAACCTTTGATAATCTCCAGGTCTACAAAATGATGCTTAACCCGGCCAAATGTGTGTTTGGCGTGCCAGCAGGCAAGCTTTTCGGTTTTCTGGTCTCTAACAGAGGCATCGAGGCTAATCCGGAAAAGATCAAGGCAATCACCTCTTTGGCTAAGCCGGCGTGCATCAATGATGTTCAGCGACTGGCAGGTCGTATCGCTGCTTTAAGCCGGTTCATAAACCGGTTAGGTGAGAACGCCATACCGCCGTATCAGATGATGAAGAAAACAGACAATTTTGTGTGGAGCGATGCTGCTAATGTTGCCTTTGAAGATTTAAAGAGACAGTTATCTGAGCCGCCGTTCCTTGCGGTTCCCATTGATAAAGAGCCACTATTGTTATACATGGCCACTAACTCGCGTGCTATTAGTGTTGCAATTGTGGTGGAGCGCAAGGACGCTGGCAAGGAGCATCCGGTTCAACGGCCGGCTTACTACATCAGTGAAGTGCTTATTGAGTCTAAGCAAAGATATCCACACTGGCAAAAACTTGTTTATGGGGTGTTCATGGCGAGACGGAAGCTTAAGCAATACTTCCAGGGTCACCCCATCACTGTGGTAAGCTATGCTCCTTTGGGAGATATCAACCAGAATAGAGAGGCTACAGGACGAGTCGCCAAGTGGGCCATTGAGCTTGGGCCTCATGGTTTGAAGTATGTGCCACGCACTACTATTAAGTCTCAAGCACTGGTGGACTTCATCAACGATTGGACAGAACTACAGACGCCTGAGGAAAAGCCGATAACACATATTGGACTATTCTCTTTGATGGATCCAGGCAGTTGGAGGGCTCGGGGGCTGGAGTTGTTTTAGCTTCCCCTCGAGGTGACAAATTTTGTTATGTGCTCCGTTTGATGCTTCCTTGTACTAACAATGCAGCTGAGTATGAGGCCTTGCTCCATGGTCTTCGGATGGCTAAGGAGATGAACTTAAGCCGGGTAAGGTGCTTTGGCGACTCAGATTTGGTGGCTCAACAGGTGTCGGGCAAGTGGGACTCTAAGGATCCTCTCATGGTGGCTTATCGCCGTGAAGTTGATGCTGTAGCTGGGCATTTCAAGGGTTATCAAGTGGAGCACATCGATCAAAGGAAGAATGAGGCGGCTGATGCTTTAAGCCGGCTGGGATCTCAGCGTAAGCCGGTGCCACCTAACACCTTTTTGGATGTTTTGCATAACCCTTCTATCAAGTTGCCCACAGAGGAAGACTGAGCTATTCCAGATCCAGAAGCGCAGTTGGTGGCGGCTCTTCACGTCATCCCAGATTGGACAGTGCCATACTTGGCTTACATGACCCGGTGTAAGTTGCCTGAGGATGAGACCTTGGCTAGACAAATCATCCGGCGGTCTAAGTCCATGACAATTGTTCATGGTGAGTTGCATCATCGCAGTATTACTGGGGCGTTTCAGCTTTGTGTGTCGCCTGCGGAAGGTCAGGAAATACTTTGCGAGATCCATGAAGGGGACTGTGGTCATCACGCCGGTTCAAAAACTCTTGTGGCCAAAGCTTTCCATCATGGGTTTTATTGGCTGACGGCTCATGCTGATGCGGAGGATCTGGTCAGTAAATGTGATGGTTGTCAAAAATTCTCACGACGAGCTCATGTGTCGGCTCAAGAATTAAGGATGATTCCAATTACTTGGTCGTTTGCAGTCTGGGGCTTGATATGGTTGGGCTTTTTAAAAGGTCCAAGGATAAAAAGACACACCTCCTGGTGGCGGTTGATAAATTTACAAAGTGGGTTGAGGCAGAGCCGGTCAGTAAGTTTGATGCAGCCACGGCGGTTCAGTTCATGAAAAAGGTGGTCTTTTGTTTTGGTTTTCCACACAGCATCATAACTGACAATGGTACTAATCTGTCCAAAGGCGCTATGGAAGAGTTCTGTCAACGAGAACATATCCAGCTCGATGTTTCATCAGTAGCTCATCCTCAATCCAATGGTCAAGCTAAAAGAGCCAATCAAGAGATCTTGAAAGGTATAAAGCCCCGGCTCATGGTCCCTTTACAACGGACACTGGGTTGCTGCGTGGAGGAGTTGCCTTCTGTGATTTGGAGCATCAATACTACACCTAACAGATCTACGGGTTATACGCCTTTCTTCATGGTTTACGGAGCAGAGGCGGTCCTACCAAGTGACATCCGTCATGACTCGCCCCGAGTGGCGGCTTACGTTGAAGCTGATAATGAACAAGCTCGTCGGGATGCACTTGATTTGTTGGATGAGAAGCATGATTTAGCAATAGCCCGCTCGGTGATTTACCAGCAGGACCTGCGCCGTTATCACAGCCGCCGGGTTAGGTCTAGAACCTTTCAAGAAGGTGACTTAGTGCTCCAGCTCATCCAGGATCAGTCTGATATGCACAAGCTATCCCCGCCTTGGGAAGGACCCTTTGTGGTCAGCAAGAACCTGAATAACAGGTCATATTACCTCATCGATGTTCGAGAGCACAAAGACTCACGTAAGTCGGAAGAGCACACCCGCCGGCCGTGGAATATCGCTCATCTTCGGCCTTACTACACTTGAGCCACCGGCTCTCATGATGTACATATTTTGACGATGTATATATTATGAAAAGTAATAAAGCAAGACCTCTGTCCTTTTCATCCTCAAAGGTTTATATGTCTTCATTATTATATTGTTAAAATAACCAACAGGGAGCGGATCATATTTGAATCCGGCTTTCCCTTTGGTACGGCTTATGATCATATTTGAATCTCGCCGTTAAAAATCATGATCACCAGGGGGCTTCCTGTTCAAACATAGGTCATATTCGAACCAAAGAGAGCATAGCTGTCGATACCCTCTTGATCGGCATACTGCCAAACCCACTAGGGGGCTTCTTGATCGTATCTGAATCATAGCCCAATCCCTTTTGGGTCTAGCGTGGATCGTATTCGAATCAGCGTCATTAAACAACTTTCAAGGTCATTTGGGGGCTTCCTGTTCAAACATAGGTCGTGTTCGAACCAAAGAGAACATAGTTGTCGATACCCTCTTGATCGGCAACGCAAAAGCCATTGGGGGCTATATGATCGTATTCGAATCTTAGCTTAACCCCTTTGGAATGGTTTACTGATCGTATTCGAATCAGAAGCCTCAAATTTTTGACTGTTTCTTGTAAAAGTTTTACGATCACAATTATTTGACTATTTGGAGACCCTTTTTTATCATATTTGAAAGTGTTTATGGGGTGGTTTCTATTCCACCGGCTTAACTTTGATCAATAAAGTTGCTAGCACATAACAAACATCATATGTGCCGGTTTTTTAGAATTGGGTTCTCACCCTCATTGTTCGGGTCACATAAACCGGCAGCGTAATCACAGGATCACAGGTATGCTGTTATGGTTATATCTCAAAGATACAATTGAGAACCGGCTTATTTATGGTTTATTGTTTATATTCCGGGTTGTATGTAAAATATATGACCCGCCATGCGGTAAGCCGCCAAGGGCCTTGTGATTTGTTCTCTATGCAGGACAATTAAAGCAGCTCTTTAAACATAAGGAAAGCAGAGGATCAGCATAATACGGAGGAATATAAGATGGCGTCTTAAACAGTGTTGAGCGCCAGACACGTGCGCGATGGCACGACAAAATTAAGTGTTTTTCTACCCTATGACATGACTCCCCGAGTCCAAATAATGAAGCATTGTTTTTCAGCAAAGCATAAATATGGGCCGCCTGATGGATCAAGTGTGTGGTTGGCTTGAAGCTTCCGGTTCATCCCTTTCCGCTCCTCCGTCTGTTTCCCTATCCTGGAAGGTTGATGATGACCAGTCAATGCCACTCAAAGCTTGAAATTCAGCTTCATCATCAATTAACCCGGCCGGATCAACTTCAGGGGCGAAGGTATGCTTACGAATTGGAGGGATCAGGCCGATTGCTTCATAATGTGGTGTAGGGATTCTCTAATTCTCGGCGTCATAACCTAGTTGGTATTTGGTAAGATCCGTGTAGTTACCGATCAGAGTGGCCACAGGGCATATTTCCTTCACGCAAGCGGAAAACTTCTTCTGGTCAAATGGGGTGCCGCCCTCCTTCAGGCTTGGATACCCAAGGGCAATGTCAGCTGGGTCTAGCTCTGGTAGCCACGCCTTGGCCCGTCTTAATGCGGCTATGGCTCCGTCTCTTGCAGAAGCTCATCTTAATTCCTGGAACCGTTGAGGTAGCACGGCAAGCCATTTTAGTACATCCGCCAGAAGAGTGGGAACTTCATTCGAAAAAGCCACGACGGCTAGAGCACGTTGTGACCCGGTGTAGAGTTGTTCCACCAATGTATAAACGGCCTTCAACTTTATCAGCATGCTTTGGTTAAGATTGGAACTCCTGGGGCCTGCATTACAAAGTCACGTGAGTTGATGACAATTGAGATACTTGTTGAAAAAGATTTAAAATATCTACCACTTGCAGAGTAACTTACCAAAGATTGCTGAGACCATCTGAGATACATGACATTTTAAACCGGATAACTCGGCAGTTGTTTCTGCAAGAGTCGCCTCTGCTTGTTCATCCCGGTTGATCAAAGCGATCTTTTCATCAGCCCAGGCCTTCTTCTCTGCTTCAAAGTTCTTTTTCAGTTTCTCTTGTTTAGATACACTGAATTCAAACTTAGAGTTGGATTTTTGGGTCTCACTCTCCTGAGCTTCCAGGCGATTCTTCAAGTCAGAGATCTCCGATTCAAATTGGTTAATAGTGGCCTGTATAAATGCCGGGTTATAGTCAGGATCATCATAATGCAACATTAAGTCCCAAGCACTTTGCAAGCAAAGATACTTGGCACTTGGGGGCTAATGTATGCTGAAGAACTCTATTTACAGTGGCGGTTCATGGAAATAAGTCCCAAGCACTTTGCAGGCAATGGTACTTGGCACTTGGGGGCTAATGCATATTGTTGTTCAAATACTTGATTAAAACATGGTAAGGACCGGTTCAAACATGCTGTCTAAGCCGGCCCTTGTGCGCTACAGGATAAGTCGGGTTTCTTGCATATATTAAGTCTACAGCATATTTCATCATAAGCAATAGACTTGGGGGCTAGTATAGTAAGGATAAATAAAGTATAGCAACAAGAGTTATACCTCAGATTTTTGGTGTATCTGTTTCACCATGTCAATTTCCAGGTCACGATTGTTGTGCACTTGATTTATATAACCAGAGACGATTTCTCCAATACTCAGATGAGTATAATCAGTGACATCCGGCTTGGCTTTACGGTGTTCCAGAAGTTCTTCCTTGGCGGAGCACTTGGCCAGCACGGTGGGTCTCCCCAGTTCAACAAAGTCAGTCTTGATGATTTCGATGTTCGGGTCATCCGCCTTGGCCGGGCAAGGGATCTCTGGGTTCTCAGAACCTTCAATGGCTTGCTCGACAGGCAGATCAGTGGTAGGCGTTGGAATATCGTGGGCTGGTTCAGGTGGCGGCTCATGAGCAGAGGTATCAGGAGCAGCCGTTCTGAGCTCCAGTTCAGCCAAGATCGGCTCTTCGTCCGGCTTATTCTTCTTCGCCCTCTTGCTGGGCTTTACTTGTACACTGTGAAAATCAAAGGGTTAGTACAAAAAACATTAGTAAGATAAGCACAAGATACACAGATTATCATTACCCTGGAGCGGTTTTGAAAGCCGACATATTAGACTGCATCGATTCACCGGAGGAAGGTGAAGTTCCCTGATAGTTTGAGTCAGAAGAATTGAGTGGTTGACGAGTGAAACCCGCCAAAGGATACAAAGAATGTAAATTGGAGATAACCTCAGTCTGGCGTTTTCTTGTTACATCGGGCAAGCCGGAGGAGAGTTCCGCATCTTTACTAGTCCGGGTCTGCCTCCGGCTCTCATGAATCTGTCGCTTCAAAAGAAATTGAGGATCTTGGTAAGCTAAAGGATGTTAAATTCTTACTTTCCGGGTTACTCTTCAGACTTTCTGTCTCGGCAAAGGCTCGGAGTCAGAGGAAATTATAGTTACCTCTTCAATCGCTACATGACTTGCTCCTGTATCCTCCTGATGATAATCAATGTCAATAAGATGGTTAAAAAGGAGCCTAAGGAGTCAAGAGCTACCTCTGACTCGGAGGACTCTTCCAAACGAAGCATATCCGAGGCGCTAGGTTTGCTCCCCTTCTTCCGAGCAGCGGCTTTCCTGGCTTTTCTAGCTTTCTTTGCAGCTTCATGGTCATACTTGACTTTCCAAAATTCGTCATCAACCTGTGAATTACAACAAAGGTTTTGAGTAAAGATGAAATTGTTAAAGTTGAAGGTAAAAATGCTCAAGCCAATAGCTTACCACTGGAGCCGGGTTAGCTTTGCAGAAAGGACTTAAACCCACTTTCCAGCAGTCTAATAGGCTCTCATTAAGAAGGGACTTGGTCATATCATCAACGACGTCTTTAGGTAAGTTGTCGGGGCTGTGTCGTAGAGGATCATTCTTTTGGCCTGTGTAATCGCACATCAAGCCGGGGCGGCGGCTCAAAGGAATAACCAGCCAGGCAAGCCAAACCCGGACCAGATCAATACCGTTTAGGCCGTTCCCCAGAAGAGCTTTGACCTTGCTTATGGTGGGGGCAAGTGTTTGACGTTCAGCCGGAGACAGTTTATCTGGCAAGGGGTGAGTTGACTCCAGGCGCAGGGCGCGAAAGCCAGGCAGAGGGTTCTCGTTAGCTGGAGAAGTGTCTTGACAATAGAACCGTGTCTGGTTCCAATCTTTAGGGTGACTTGGCGGTTCGGCATACGCGAAGAGACAGTCCCTCCGTCGCTGGATTGAGATTCCTCCAAGCTCCAAGCTGGGCCCATTGGCACGTTCATTTTGACGGTTTAGATAAAATAACTCTCTAAAGAGTAGCAAGCTGGGTTCTTCTCCAAGGTACACCTCACAGAACACTTGAAATTTGCAGATATTTGACACGGAATTGGGTCCGATGTCTTGAGGTCGCAGGTCAAAAAAGTGCAAGGCATCTCTGAAAAATTTTGAGCCGGGTGAAGCAAAGCCCCGGTTCATGTGATCAGTAAAAACGACAACTTCCCCGTCCTTAGGTTGAGGTTTTTCTTCTGTCGGATCAGGAGCACGATAGGACATGACCTCCTTCTTCGGCAGATAACCGGTCTTCACAAACTCATTCAAGGTGTTATCAGTGATGATGGATCTAACCCAGTTGCATGTGACGGGTGCTTTGGGTGCTTTGTGCGGCATTATGAAGATGGAAGCCTATGACAAAGTAAAAATTTCCGGCTCAAATTTAAGCCGGAGAAAATATTTCAATTCATATTCCAGATGGCAGCTTACGAAGGGGCCTAATGGCATATGGCTAATTGTGTCAGATTATTCAAGCCGACATGGATATCATAAGCAGTTAAGTTATTTAAAACTACTGTGAGTGGTCAGGATTATTGATTGAGCATTGCCTTTTTAAGCCGGTGATAAGAGTCGCCATGGCTAACGGATATAGTTTTTTGCCTAAGTATCGCACAAACAAGTTTCGCAGGTTGCAGCTGTTATTTTGGATCAAACAGTCGTTCAGAAAAGAAAATGTTCTAGAACTAAAAAGCTGGTACAGATGAGTTTGAGAGTTCTAATGAGGCCTCTAAACTAGAGAAAGGAATCTACTAGCATCTGAAATGGATGCGAAACGGTTATCGCACAAGTTATATGTTCTTTTTGGATCAGAAGAAGCTGCGGTGGAGGAACCGCAAAGAAACAATGAAGAACCATGAAGAACACGGAAGAACTTGAAAACCCTAAATGCAGATCTGAAGTGCGGGAAGGTGAATACTTACAGCTATAGATCTACTGCGGAGGATCGCCGCCGTTCTCTGGTCGATTCAGGCTGATGCAGCGGCCAAGATCGACGAGGATGGGGTGCTCTGCGGCGGCGGCGGCGGAGCTCAAGCGGCAGTGGAGTCGCGAGAGGAAGAAGACAACAGAAAGGGGGAGAATGAAGAAAGACCTAAAGGTCGTGCCTATTTATAAGGAAAAGACTAACAGAGCGGGCGCGGGTAACAAGGAGACCAAAACATGGTTATCCAGGTACTTCGACGCCTCGATTTTCGGGATGGTCATTAAGATAAAGATCCGTTGGGATATGACAGAATAAAATATGAATTTAATGGAAGATGACGTCATGGCGGGTTATCGTGAATCCAGAAGATGACGTCATGGCGGGTTATAACTTTTGCACAGACAGAAGACAGAAGGCTTTTTCTTAAGGTATTCAAGATTGAGATGAACCGGTTCAAATCAATCTGGGGCCTAATGTTGGGGATATAACTATTAGTGTAACCCGCCCAGGAGGGGCCAGGTTACGCTATGGTGATTCATCTTATGAAGCCCAATATCAAGCTTGAAGTTAGCGGTTCAATAAAGGGCCTAAAGCCTGCAGGCGACTTAAGGCCCGTAGTGATAAACCACCGTAATGGCATGACTTGTGTTATAAGGCAAGATTAACTAGTCACCGAGACGGACACGCCGGCCGAGATTCTGTAGGCCTCGGGGCATCAACCCGTGTATATAAGGGGCCGACCCGCCGGCGGCTTAGGGCAAGTAACATCAAATGAGAACCGGGATAGCAGACTTGCTCCCTGGTAATCGAACCCTAGCAATTCCACCTCAACTGGATTAGGTTTTACCCTTCACAGCAAGGGGCCGAACTAGTATAAACCCTCGTGTCCTTTGTCCCACTTTAACCACTTGAAGCTTCCTAGTTGCGATGGCTCCACGAATAAGTCCTTTCACGAGGACATCTGCCGTGACAATTCCATGACAGCCTGGGTCCAAAGTAGTAGAAGCAGCACAAAAACATTTTTTGAGTGTAAGCATTTCCCTGCTCAAGCCTGCCTACTAGAATCGCCAGTCCTTGAAAGGAAAAGTGAAGGAAAAACATAGGAATTGGAAAGTTTCCTATGGTACTACTATTCATGCATTTGGTTCAAGGAATGGAGCAAAGGAAAACTATAGGCTTTGTTCCTTTAGTGTCTCCTAGAAAGAAAAACCATAGGAATTTTAATATCCACTTGTCCTCCTTTTCAAATTCCTATTCATGAAGCACAAGACTAAGAGATAGTAGCATAATAGCATTATAACCGTACATTTTATTGTGGTTTGACTTCATCTCACCATTCTTCTTTGTATAATGTGATCTTCCAATTCTTGTGAACCAAACACCCAGATTGGCAGAAATCCTGTGTTTTTAAATTCACTATTTTGCAAGTGCATTCCTATCCTATTCCTGTGTATTTCCTATTCCTGCATTGTTAGAATCTTCGTATTCAAACAAGCCCTTACACAATTAGTTCTGTTACAGATATGTGTCAAAGGAAACCTTGTGTGGTTTGTTCCGCTCCTGCTGCGCTGTATTCCACCCCAGCTCAGCTGCTCCAACGATGGACCGGTTCACCACAGTAGGGATCCACCCTCCAAACTGTCTTTCACGGCCTCAGATCTTTTTCCCCGCTGTCGGCATCCACGACAACTGCATTACCATCATCAACTGAGTAGATGACCCTGACGACTACACGGGTCCGCAAGAGAGGTCGCACTCTTTCGTGTCTGTTTATATTATGCATCACTTAATATGATGACATGCTACTTTATTGTCCTGTTCACCGATTAGACTCCGAGTCAGGTCCAAACTAATGCTCAAACTTAAGTTTTTAAATTGGTGTGGGGTACATATTGGGGCAACAATCAATATTATATGTCTACTATCTAGTTAATCTCGGGTGTCTACTATGAGTTTCATGTTGGATGGAAACAAACATTAAAGGAGCCATTATCTGTATTTTTTAACTAAAGCTATTATCTGCCTGCTATCATTGGTTTTGGGTCTATCCACAGTTTGCTACCATCACTCTGGATTTGTGCATGCACTCCTTACATAATCTCACTATGTTTTATTCCTATGCATATCAGTTATTGTACACAATGGTATTGAACATGTAGAGAAAAAGAGGCGAGCCTTGCGTGGCAATAAAATTTCATGCAGACGTCACTCCATGGTCGGCGCAAAAGCAACCCCCTCCCCCCATTCCAGACTGTAATCAAGAGGAAGATAACAGTTCAGAGCGGGATTCAGAGGGAGCATACCACTCCTATTTACCCCCTGAGGTTTTTTTCTCTAACTTGGCATGCTGATGTTGGTCATATCATGCATATGGTGCCTTGCATTGCTTACTTTATACATCAAATATTTCATCTGCTTAGTTTAGACATGCATTGTGTGAATGCCATCTGTTTAGTTTCTATATCATATATGTGAATCATGCAATGGCATCTTATTTAGCCAGGCATCATATATGAATTTTGCAATGCTACCCTGGTTAGCCAGTCATCTTATATGTGAATTATATCATGCCATCATTTTTTATTACGTATTAAATTTTTCAACAATTTTAGTACATTCAATTACTCTTCCTGTGCATCAGCCATTCGACACGGTCATGGAAAAATCTGGAGTGGAAACAAGGTCTTCAGAGCAGACAATGCTATCTGACGAAGCACATGTCTTGCTGGTTATGGATAGCTCCTTAGAGGAGGATTCAGAGACAGATGACCAGTCCTACCCCCCCCCCCCGAGGTGTATGCTCTAACTTGCAGGGTTATATTGCTCATATCGTGCATATGGTGTCTTGCATTGGCATGTCATTTGCTTAGTTTACACGTGCTTTGTGTGAATGCCACCTATTTAGTGTCTAATTACCATGTATGTGAATTTTGCAATGCCATCTTTTTGCAAGACATTATATATGTGAATTATGCAATGCTATCTTGTTGCAAGGCATTATGTATGTGAATTATGCAATGCCATGTTGTTTAGACAAGCGTCATATATGTGAATTATATCATGTTGTCCTTTTTTTGTATTACTCATTGCATTTTTCGACAATGTTTGTATATTCAACTGCTCTTCCTATGCATCAGCCATTTGAATTGGTGATGAAGAAATCTGGAGTGAAAACAAGGTCTTTAGAGCAAACAATGCTACCTGCTGACGCAAATATCTTTCTGGTTATAGATAGCTCCTCAAAGAGGATTCAGAGGCAGATGACCAGTCCTATTATCCCCCTAAGGTGTATACTCAAACTTGGCAGGGTTATATTACTCATATGATGCATATGTTGTCTTGCAATGCTTAGTTTTTACATCATATACACAATATTGAATGCCATATCCTTAGTTGACACATCATATATGCGGTTGCCCTCTACTCACTTGCTTAGTATATAAATCATATATTTGAATTATATCATGCCGTGATGTTTACATAGACAGCATGTATCTGAATTATGGCATGCCAACCCATTTTCTAAAGACATAATATACTTATATCATCTCATCCTGTTTATATAGTCATCATATTTTGAATTATGTCATTCTATCCGTGAATTATATCATGCCATCATGTTTCCATCGACGGCATGTTTGTGAATTATGGCATGCGAACCACTTTAATAGACACATCGTATAGTTATAACATGTCATTCTATCCTATTTAGTTCGCCATCATACATGTGAAATTGTGTCATGCTATCATGTTTAATTATCCATCATATATGTGAAATTATGGCATGCTATTCTGTTTGGTTAGACAACATAAATGTGAATTATTTCATGCTCTGTTTTCTTCCCTACTATCCATTGCACTTGTCTATCTTACAATGTCTTTGCATTCAATTAATTTTCTTGTTTATTAGCCATTTGAATTGGAGGGGGTGATGGCGGTATCTACAGGAGTAAAAACACGGTCTTCAGAAAAGATCGTGCTCCCTGTCGATGCAGATAGAACCATGGTTCTACTTTCCCAAGAACCAACCCCACCACACATAACCCAGACTCACACAGATTGTACCCCTACCTAGTTGGACGGAGAACCAGCTACACCCCTACTAACCCCAACCCCAGTAGATAGTAACCCAGTTCCAGTTGACACAGCACCGTCTCCACCACAGAGCACCCAAACACGAGCAGTAGGTAAGGCAACTGCAGTGCCCAAAGCACGAGGACCACCACTCCGAACCCCAAGTCAACGCTTAAAGCAGAGGAAGAATTGTTCTCAGGTCAGGTTCCGTAGCTATGGTTCATACTCCTTTGCTTTTGCATCACTGTGTTTACTTATACCAACTAATTTCAAATTTGAAGGATGCAATTGAAACTCCAATGGTGCAATGGGTATGTTTTAAACTTGTTTCTTCAATGTGTTTGCTGTTGTAACTTGCTCTATGTTGATTTCAGTTTCAATTGAATAAACAGTTATGTTCTCATGCCATGCACATTACAAGTGTTGTTATTGTTGTGTAGTTTCCCACACTTATATTCTGTCTATGCTGCTTTGTCTTAAATAGATATTATTTGAATTGTCTCTATCTTGATTTGGCAACATAAACTAGAATGATATAGACCATACAGTGACCATACTACATAGATATATGTTTGTTTCATGTTGTTATCCTGTCCACCTTATGACTGAATTGGTTTACAAAAATGAGTTTCATATACAACATGGTAAATCTATGGTGTGTCTATTTGTTTCTCTTTTATAATGCGGATAAAATATTGGAGAAGAGTACCCCATTATGCAAAGGTAAAGTAAGTAATGCAGATAAGGTTCCAGATAGTGAGACATCCCTATTGGTCTCCAAGAAAGCTAATAAAAGCTATATTGAAGACACTGAGGCAACCCCAAAGTCCTGTCTTGGTGTACTGTTCGAGTTACTGGCCACAAATGTGGGCACCATCTCTTCAAACTCGCTGCCTGAATCATTTCGGCTTCTTGAGTCTCAACTTCAAGTTGAAAGACATCGATTAGATGTTCTGCGATAGGAAGCCGAAGGAGTGACGAAGTCCCTGTAGAACTCGGATGCATACTTTCTGGTGCAACATCAAGCGCTAAAGGATTTAAGCGCCAAACAAGAGAAAGTGAATAAGCTTGCTAAGCATCTTGCCAGCATTATGGGTACCCAGGATATTGTTTCTTGAGCTCTTCTGAAGTGGTTTCAGTTCTGGACTGTTTTCCTGCGGAGTTTATTTGCACTGGTCACCAACTTTGACAAGCAGTGTATGTGATGTGCTGCTTTGTTCCCTATATATGCACTGGTGGTGAACTTTGGTGCCTACTAGATGTAATATGTGTAATAGCCGTGATAGCCTATCGTAAGTTGCTTGCTTATTTATTTCCTTGTTGTCTTGTTTATTTGTTTGCTTGTAGTCAATGCAGTTCTTTTTCTGCAGTTTGCTAGTGGCTGCAATAACCTATTTTTTAAAACTAGGCCACAATAACCACGGGCTACATATTTACTATAGTGACCATGGGCCTCCTACGGGCCGTAAAAACAATGGGCCTTCTACCAGCCGTAGAAACAATGGGCCTTCTACGGGCCATAGCATCAATGGGCCTTCTACGGGTCGTATGATCGATTGGCCAAACATGGGACAATAACAGACCGCATTATGGGCCGTAAACGGGATAGAGTTGGAATCATCCGTTCATGGGCCGACCATAACGGGCCGTCATTAATCGGCCATATTTGATGACACTATGAAAACGGCCCAATGGAGTAACGGGCCACAAACGGGCCAATTGTAACCTCGGGCTCAATTTGGCCCACAAGCAGAAAAGGCTAGTAAAGGGCCATAAGTAACCAAATGCTGGAAATTAGCCCAAGAATAAATGGGCCCTGAGAAGGCTGAAAGATAACACGCACTGGAAACGGCCCAATGGAATAATGGGCCATTAATGGCTATAAAGCAATACACTATTCATTACGGGCCAGTTTCACCACGGGCTATTAATGGGCCAAGAGTTACAAAGGGCCTCATATGGGCCGAAAGGCATCATGGGCCATACATGGGCCAGAAGTTACGATGGGATGGAATCATATTGGACGGCGCAGATGATGCTACTAGGCCTAATTCGGAGAGGCCGTAACGGGCCGTGATTTAGTGGGTTGTAAATGGGCTATATGCGAACAGGCCGTTAATAGGCTTTCCGTGGGCCGGCCCGCTACCTTTTGACCAAGTCAAACGGGCCGGCCTTTTCACCGGAATGGGCTTCTATTGGGCCATGCCATGTGTCGATGTATCATAGGCGCCTCCGGTCAAATGAGTGGATGACATCTATCCCAACGGTGAGCCGACACGTAGTTCCTCTGGCCATTGAGAATTTTACACGTGGAAAACACCCATTGGTCCGGGCTGTTAACGGGTTATCGAATCCAAAACCGGACCCGATAGCTTAACCGTGGACCGTTACGGTGGATGCCACGTGTCGGTTACCCTTGATGAAAGCACTTCTATGACGCGCGATTTATCGTCATGGAAGTGGACACTTTCGTGATGATAATTTTGGTAATGTCATGGAACACTTCTATGACAGCACAGGTATGACTATCTTGATTCTGTCATAAAATCATCATGGATGTACATGCATGACAGAAAACGTGACCTACTCTGACAAACACGTATCATCACGGAAGTGTATTTTTTTGTAGTGAAGGATGGTGAAGCGTCATGTAGTCGACGTTCACATGACACCACTAAAGGAAGCAACAACATACATATCATCAAAGTATCGAACAAATACCAAACTCACATGATTACTTATAACAAGACTTCTCCCATGTCCTCAAGAACAAAAGTAACTACTCACAAATCATATTCATGTTCAAGATCAGAGGGTTATTGAATATCATTAAGGATCTAAACATATAATCTTCCAGCAAATAAACCAACTAGCATAAACTACAAGATGTAATCAACACTACTAGCAACCCACAAGTACCAATCTGAGGTTTTGAGACAAAGATTGAATACAAGAGATGAACTAGGGTTTAAGAGGAGATGGTGCTTTATTCATAAGAGCCATTATCTTTGAAAAATTTCTTTGATAGACATTAGCCCCCAAGTGTCAAGTGTTGTTGCTGGCAAAAAACTTGGGACTTGTATTCTTGTAACCATGATACAATTGTTGACAATTATATACTTTATACAGGCTGCCACTGTTGAACTGGAGTCCCAATTGAATGATGCCAAGACCCAGCTGGCGACTCTGGAAACTGAGACCCGGAAGGCTGAGTCCAAATTCTAGTTTAGCGTGGCTGAGTCAGAAAAACTGAAGACAAGCTTTGAGGCAGG
Organism: Aegilops umbellulata; assembly: GCA_032464435.1. Taxonomy (NCBI): domain Eukaryota; kingdom Viridiplantae; phylum Streptophyta; class Magnoliopsida; order Poales; family Poaceae; genus Aegilops; species Aegilops umbellulata. The sequence continues at coordinate 291,446,838 of CP136054.1, read as the reverse complement.
GAAGAAGACTTGGACGGATGAAAAGACGGTTTTAACGCAACGTGTTGAGAAGGTAGAGGCAGCGCTTCAAGAGGTGACCAATGAGCTCACTGGTTTAAAACCTCGTGTAACTCAGATGGTTTCAGCTATCTTTGGTGAGCCACCTTGCCAATCATCAAAAATGAATCATTATTTTGATCATATAACCCACCATTTAATCATTCTGTGATATATCCAGGTCCCAGGAGCAGCAATCTCAACCAAGACATGCTTGTGAAGCTTAAAGATGTCTATACACTTGTCGAGCAGCTGTACACCGGGACTCAACATGCATTAGTCGCCATTTCTCCAACAGGTCAAGCACCAACTATGCTGATAGATGTTTTGAAGAAACTCTCTGTGCTGCCTGTAAGATTTGAAGAGATAAAGTGATCATCTGCAAGAGCCGGCGCCGTGACGGCTTTGAACCGGGCCAAGTCATGGGTACCAGAGTTTGACCCGTCTGAGGTGGCCACTGGTTACCCAAGCCTGAAAGAAGATGGTACGCCTTTTGATCAGAAAGACTTCTCAGCTTGCGTAAAGGAAATTCACCCAATGGCCACTTTGATTGCCAATGACTCGGACCTTTCGAAGTACCACCCGGCTTATAACCAGGAGAATCAAAAGATGCCGACCCCGTCTTACAAAGTGATGGACTTAATCCCGCCAATCCGTAAGCACACCTTTGCTCCTGAATCCTGAAGTCGATCCGTCTGAGCTTATAGATGATGAGGCTGAATTTGAAGCTTTATCTGGCATCCATTGGTCATCACCAACTTTTCAGACAGCAGAGGAAGACGAAGAGCCAGGAAAGGATGATGCAGAAGACCCCGAGCAACAAGGCCAAGAAGATTGAACCGCCGGGCGGCTCTAAGCACTTGATCTTTTGAAGAAACACTTTGATCTCATTCGGCCCATGGAGGCATGTAATAGGGTAGTAAAACTTTTGAGTCTGTCATGCCATCGTGCACGTTCTGCTTTGCATGAGACTGTAATCTGCCAATTAAATATCAGCCATGGATGCTTATAATATCATCTTGTTGAGTCCGTTCCTGTATGCAAAACAGATAACAAGTGTCCCACGGTTTACCGCGGGACGGGTCATAATGCCAAATACATAATCACTGGAAACTAAAATAGCTTATAACCAGGACTCGCTCAATTGAAACAAAATATGTCATACCTGTGATATTTGATCACACCATGGTTTACCAAACCAGCAGAGTAAAGGTGATAACCCAAAACTTGAGTACTGGTAATTATCATATATTGATAGCTTATGAATAAAACCAGGCCGGGTTAATAAACACCGGATATTATTTTATCTCATACCGGCGACTTATAGTCAAAATCCATGCCGGGTCAATAAAACCGGATATTGACGTATTATGCACTGACGACTTATAGTCGAAAGCTAAGCCAGATTAATAAACACCGATGAATTGTGATAATAAAACTTTATAAGCCTTATCAAATAAACTTCAAAAGATCTGTCGAATAAAAAAACACGAAAGTGAGGCTTTTCATGGGCTGCCAGGCCGAAAATCGAGTGCTTTCACGGGCTCCACAGGACACTGAGTTAAACCGTTTTACAAACCTTATAAGATCGACCTCACATAACCAATCATCGTTTTAACTTTGACAAGTTCAGGGTTTGCATAAGATTGACTTGCCAAACGTTCGGCGGGTCATTCCAGGAATACCTGGGTGGAGTGGCTTACTTAAAAAGGCAGGATAACCCGGGGTTTTAGGTGAATACACCTGGCTTCCAAGCCTGGCTTTTAAGCCTATCACAAGGGTTATAGCAACTCTTGTTCTTTAGAACAAAAGAGCCCCCAAGCAATATTTATGAGCTATGCTCAATGGGGACCTATGTTTGAGTTGTGCTTTGGCAACAGACTCTCTTTGGTCCCTTTAACCTGGGTAACAAGCCCCCAGTTTTTTTATGTGGCCTATAAACCGGATCAAAGGGTAATCATAACTTTGCTCTATAAAGCAGAAGCCCCCAAGTGACCAAAAACTCGTTTTTTAAAGATAAAACGACAGAGGCCCTGCTTTAACAGGGATGCCGACTTTATTATATTGATCATAATATATACATTGTCAAAATATGTACATCAGAAGAGTCGGTGGCTCAGGTGCAGTAAGGCCGCAGATGAGCAATATTCCAGGGCCGGTGGGTCTCCTCCTCCGACTTACGTGAGTCTTTGTGCTCTCGACCATTGATAAGGTAGTACGACCCGTTGTTATGATTCTTGCTAACCACAAAGGGTCCTTCCCAAGGTGGGGATAACTTGTGCATATCAGTCTGATCCTCGATGAGCCGGAGCACTAGATCGCCTTCTTGGAAAGTTCTGTTTTTAACTCAACGGTTGTGGTAACGACGCAGATCTTGCTGGTAAATCGCCAAACGAGCCGCTGCGATGTCACGCTCCTCATCTAATAGGTCAAGTGCTTCCCGACGTGCTTTTTCATTGTTAGCTTCAACATATGCCGCCACACGAGGTGAGTCGTGACGGATGTCACTAGGGAGAACCGCCTCTGCTCCGTAGACCATGAAGAAAGGTGTATAACCCGTAGACCTGTTGGGGTGGTATTAATGCTCCATAACACGGAAGGTAGCTCTTCCACCCAACAACCCAGCGTTCGCTGTAAAGGAACCATAAGCCGGGGCTTGATGCCTCTCAAGATCTCTTGATTGGCTCTCTCCGCTTGGCCATTAGATTGGGGGTGAGCCACTGATGACACGTCAAGCCGGATATGCTCACGTTGACAAAATTCTTTCATAGCACCCTTGGAGAGATTAGTGCCATTATCTGTTATAATGTTGTGTGGAAAGCCAAAACGGAATATCACCTTCTTCATGAATTGAACCGCCGTGGCTGCATCACACTTGTTGACCGGCTCTGCCTCTACCCACTTAGTGAACTTATCAACCGCCACCAAAAGGTGGGTCTTCTTATCCTTGGACCTCTTAAAAGGTCCAACCATATCAAGCCCCCAAGTTGCAAACGGCCAAGTGATTGGGATCATCCTCAGCTCCTGAGCCGGAACATGAGCTCGACGTGAAAACTTCTGACAACCGTCACATTTTCTGACCAGGTCCTCAGCATCAGCATGAGACGTCAGCCAGTAGAAACCGTGACGAAAAGCCATGGCTACCAAAGATTTAGAGCTGGCATGATGACCACAATCTCCTTCATGGATCTCACGCAGAATCTCACAGCCTTCTTCAGGAAAAACGCAACGCTGAAACACCCCTGTAACACTGTAGTGGTGCAGCTCCCCATTGACAATTGTCATTGACTTAGACCGTCGGGTAATCTACCTGGCCAAGGTCTCATCATCAGGTAACTCACCTCGGGTCATGTAAGCCAAAAAGGGAACTGTCCAATCAGGAATAGCATGAAGAGTCGCCACCAATTGTGCTTCCGGGTCAGGAATAGCAAGGTCCTCCTCCATAGGCAACTTGAACGAAGGGTTGAGCATAACATCTAGGAACGTATTCGGTGGCACCGGCTTACGCTGAGAGCCTAGCCGGCTTAAGTTATCAGCCGTCTCATTTTTCCTTCAATCAATGTGCTCAACTTGGTAACCCTTGAAATGACCTGCAATGGCGTCGACCTCTCGACGATAGGCCGCCATAAGAGGATCCTTGAAATCCCAAGTACCAGAAACTTGTTGGGCCACAAAATCTGAATCACCAAAGCTACTCACCCGGCTTAAATTCATCTCCTTAGCCATCCGAAGACCATGGAGCAGGGCCTCATATTCAGCTGCATTGTTAGTACAAGGGAACATTAACCGGAGGACATAAGAAAATTTATCACCTCATGGGGAAGTAAAAACAACTCCAGCCCATGAGCCCTCCAGCTGTCTAGATCCATCAAAGTGAATAGTCCAATATGTGTTATCCGGCTTTTCCTCCGGAGCTTGCAACTCTGTCCAATCATTGATGAAATCCACAAGTGCTTGGGACTTGATAGCCGTACGAGGCACATATTTTAAGCTGTGAGGTCCAAGCTCAATGGCCCACTTAGCAACCCGGCCAGTTGCATCCCTGTTTTGGATGATATCTCCCAAAGGAGCAGAGCTAACCACAGTGATGGGATGACCCTGAAAGTATTGCTTAAGCTTCCGGCTTGCCATGAAAACCCCATACACAAGCTTCTGCCAATGTGGGTATCTCTGCTTGGACTCAGTAAGTACCTCACTGATATAATAAACCGGTCATTCAACCGGATATTCTTTGTCTGCCTCCTTCCTTTCCACCATGATGGGCACACCGACTTCCCGACTATTAGCTACCACATATAAGAACGGAGGCTCTTTATCAACTAGGGCAGCAAGCACGGGCGGCTCAGCCAATTGTTTCTTCAGATCCTCAAATGCTTGGTTAGCAGCATCACTCCAAAGAAAATGATCTGTCTTCTTCATCATTTGATAGAGGGGGATAGCCTTCTCACCCAGCCGGCTTATGAACCGGCTCAGAGCTGCAATGCGACCCGCCAGGCGCTGAACATCATTAACACACGCGGCTTAGCCAATGAGGTAATGGCTTTAATTTTCTCCGGGTTAGCTTCAATGCCTCTGTTAGAAACCAAGAAACCCAAGAGTTTGCCTGCGGGCACACCAAAGACATATTTAGCCGGATTAAGCATCATCTTATAGACCCGGAGATTGTCAAATGTTTCCTTAAGATCATCAATCAAGGTCTCCTTATTTCTTGTATTCACCATAATGTCATCGACATAAGCATGAACATTGCGCCCAATCTGATTGTGAAGGCAATTTTGCACACACCGCTGATAAGTCGCCTGGGCAATCTTGAGCCCAAAAGGCATGGACACATAGCAGAAGGCTCCAAACGGAGTTATGAAAGTTTTCTTCTCCTGGTCCTTAACTGCCATCTTGATCTGATGATAACCAGAATAAGCATCCAAAAAACTCAGACGCTCACAACCCGCCGTAGCATCAACGATTTGATCAATACGGGGGAGAGCAAACGGATCAGCCGGACAAGCCTTGTTCAAGTTTGTGTAATCCACACACATCCGCCAAGTGCCATTCTTCTTGAGTACCAGCACCGGGTTAGCTAGCCACTCAGGATGGAAAACTTCGACGATAAACCCAGCTGCAAAGAGCCGGGCCACTTCCTCTCCAATGGCCTTCCGCCTCTCCTCGTTGAATCAGCGAAGAAACTGCTTGACCGGCTTAAACTTTGGATCAGTATTAAGAGTGTGCTCAGCGAGTTCTCTCGGTACACCCGGCATGTCGGAAGGCTTCCATGCAAAGATGTCCCAGTTCTCGCGGATGAACTCGATGAGCGCGCTTTCCTATTTCGGATCCAGATTGGCACTGATACTGAACTGCTTCGATGAATAGCCAGGAACGAAATCAACCATCTTAGTGTCATCCGCCGACTTAAATTTGAGTGAAGGATCCCGCTCTGTGGTTGGCTTCTTTAAAGACGTCATGTCCGCCGGGTCAACATTATCCTTATAAGATTTCAGCTCCTCAGTTGCACAAAAGACTCAGCATACGCAGCATCACCTTCCTCACATTCCAAGGCTATCTTCCGGCTTCCATGCACCATGATGGTTCCCTTGTAACCCAGCATCTTGAGCTGCAGATACACATGACAAGGCCACGCCATGAACTTGGCGTACGCCGGCCGTCCAAACAGAGCGTGATACGGGTTATGGATTTTGACCACTTCAAAGGTTAATGTCTCCGATCTAGAGTCATGATCATCTCCAAAAAGCAACCTCCAGAGCTATCTTACCGACCGGGTAAGCCGACTTACCAAGCACCACGCCATGGAAAATAGTGTTTGACGGCTTAAGGTTTTTATCAGTCAACCCCATGCGGCGGAAAGTTTCATAATAAAGGATATTGATGCTGCTCCCTCCGTCCATGAGTACCTTGGTGAACTTATATCCTCCGACCTGGGGTGCGACTACCAAAGCCAAGTGACCCGGATTATCAACCCGGGGCGGGTGATCTTCCCGGCTCCACACAATGGGTTGTTCAGACCAGCGCAAGTGACAGGGAACCGCCGGCTCAACAACATTGACTGCCCTCTTATGAAGCTTTTGGTCGTGCTTACATAAGCTAGTGGTGAAGACATGATACTGTCCACTATTCAACTGCTTCGAGTTGCTCTGATAACCAAACTGTTGCTGCTGTTGATTCCCCTGATTATTCTGTTGATTGTAACCACCCTGGTTGCCATGACTGCCTTGGTTTCCTTGGAACTCGGAGTTAGAGCCGCCACCGCCGTAACCCAGTCCATGGAAGCCAGATCCTGAGCCGCTGTGATAGCCTGGCTTATTAGGGATGATAGACTACTCATATCAATAAGGAATTCCTTCTTTTCCGGGAGACCATTCGGACAGAACTCCAAAGTTAAGCGTGCTCAGCTTGGAGTAGTGTCAGGATGGGTGACCGACCGGGAAGTTGCTCCCGGGTGCGCACGAGTGAGGACAAAGTGCGCAGAAAAGACTAGTATTGATCTGTGGGGCCAGTCTAGATCCCGCCATGAGTAACGACCACCGGCGGGTGTGTCCGGGGCGTTACAAGTTGGTATCAGAGCCGACCCTCGCGGTTACACGGATGGTTGCGGACAGGTGCATGGTCATGTTGTTCATGACGTTTGTGACCCGTCGTGGCACCCGGCATGGCACATGTACCGGACTGGAAGCACAGACGTTTGTGCCAAGAGGGAACGTTCCTGTGGCCCGACGAGGACGTCGGTTCCTCTGAGTGGGGGTGTATGTGATAGCCTGGCTTATTAGGGATGATAGACTACTCATATCAATAAGGAATTCCTTCTTTTCCGAGAGACCATTCGGACAGAACTCCAAAGTTAAGCGTGCTCAGCTTGGAGTAGTGTCAGGATGGGTGACCGACCGGGAAGTTGCTCCCGGGTGCGCACGAGTGAGGACAAAGTGCGCAGAAAAGACTAGTATTGATCTGTGGGGCCAGTCTAGATCCCGCCATGAGTAACGACCACCGGCGGGTGTGTCCGGGGCGTTACAGCCGCCCCCCGGCCTATGACTGTCTTGGAAAAAATTCGAATTTTTGAACTCCTTCATAATGAAGCAATCCTTCCAGAGGTGCCCACATGGTCTTTCTCGCGTCCCGTGTCTTGGGCAGGGCTGATTTAGCAGCTGCTCAAGATTGATGCCTGACCCTTCGGTCCATGGGGGCGGTTTACCCTTATGACGCTGACTAGTATTCTGCGCATTGGTGTTAGCCACAAAGCCGAAACTATTATCAGCTTTGCACTTATCGTTGCCTCCCTGGTTCGCTGGGTTATGCTGCTGCCCCTTGGCGTTGCTGCTCTTCTTTCCCTTTCCCGACTTTTCATCATCAGACTCAGGGTCCTTGGTACCATCAGAGTCAGCATACTTAACCAGAGCCGCCATGAGCGTCCCCATGTCATTGTAGTGGCGTTTGAGCCGTCCCAATTTCTGCTTCAGGGGCGTGAAACGACAATTTCTTTCCAACATTAAGACTGCTGAATCAGCAGTGATGCGATCCGACGAGTGCATGATTGTTGAGACCCGGCGCACCCAATGAGTCGTCGATTCACCTTCTTCTTGGACACAGGCGGCTAAATCCACAATTGACATGGGTTGGTTGCATGTTTCGTCCACTGCTTGACACAGCCGGCTCATCGATGCCTGCTGTAACTCCGGCTTGGGCGAGGGGCGGAATCAATCCTGTCACGACTGTAAGAATAAGCCTACTGCTGAACCAAAGCCATCTGAAGGAGCTCTCTAGCCCTTCGTGTCTCAACCGCCACCAGAGACTCGCCTTCAACTAGGAGAGCTGCCAACCGTGATGCCGCAGCGATCATGTTATCCAAAGGGTTAGAGTAATGACCCAGTGGTGTTGGCACGTGCTGCGGCGGGTTATTGTTCTGACGAGGAGGGTCCGTCATGCGTGGCTGAACTGGCGTACCCGTCCCAGGTGCTTCAATCCGATTTACCACTGGCAGGTTACTGGTTCCTGCTCCTGGCGTGTTAAAGAGATTTCTTGCCTCATAAACCAGGGGCAGACGAGTCTGATACCTCCTCCTCATGACGTCGTTTGAAGCGTTCTGATCTAGCATAAGCCGATAAGACTCGGACTGAATCCACTATGCCTTAGCATCCAAAGCCACCCGCTCCTCGGCCATCCTTGTGTTTTCTGCATTCAGCTCCTCCTTTGCATGTGCTATCTCATCATGCAATTTTGCGACCGCCGCATTATGCTGATCCTGATCCGCCGGGTTAACCACTGTTGTTAACAACGCTGTCAGCTTATCCAGCAAGTCAGTTAAGACCCGAGCCGGCGGGCCCACAGGGCCTCCTGCCCCGGCAGTAGTTGCCGCTGCTGACCTGGAAATCAGCTCTGTTGCAGTCGATGAGTGATGCACGGGCTGTGTACAGGCCATGAAGAACGCGACCCGGTTCGGTGGCTCATAGGGGTCCGGAATACTGTCACCATCAGAGCAACCCCCAAACCGGCCGTCTTGCAGTAGATACAATGACTCAGTCTCACCGGTGGACGGCTTATCATCAGAGTAAACGACCATCTCACCACCACATGCCGATTTATCCTCAAATTCCGCTTCATGGATGAATCCCGAGAAGGCACGATTCATGGCGGGCCGAACCCGAGCGGGTCTCGCACGCTGAGCCGTCTCGCTGATGTCGTTGCGGATGTGCGGCTCAGGGCCTGGTTCGCCGATCTTGCCGATGAAAACGTGAATTCTGCAGAAGGGAACCCGGTACCCCTACTCAATTGAGCCGACCTCAGGGCCCCAGTCTGCGTCGTCGATGTAGAGCTTGCCGCTATGACTCTTGGTCATCCGGCCCATGGCGTATCCCTTGATCCCTTCGAAGTTTCCCTCTAAGAACTTGAAACCATCGTGCGATAGCCCCACGGTGGGCGCCAACTGTCGTGGAATTGTCACAGCAGATGTCCTAGTGTGAGGACTTAGACAGGGAGCCATCACAACGAGATTAGCTTAAAGGGGTTAAAACGGGACAAAGGACACAGAGTGTTTATACTGGTTCGGCCCCTTGCCGTGAAGGTAAAAGCCTAATCCAGTTTGAGGTGGTATTGCTAGGGTTTCGATGACCAGGGAGCGAATACGCTTGGCCTGGCTCTCGATCTGTTGTTTCTTGTCCTAAGCCGCCACCGGGTCGTCCCCTTATATACACGGGTTGACGCCCCGCGGCCTACAGAATCTCGGCCGGCTCATACAACGTGTCCGGCTAGGTGACCTTTCTTACATACCTTACAATACAAGTCTACATATACATGGCGGTTTATATTCATGGGCCTTGAGCCGCCTTCGGGTCTGGGCCCTCTACTAAGCTTATCCATGAACCACCATTGTTATTACACTCTTGGGCTTCATTGAGATGAACCGCCACGGGGATGACCCGGCCCCTCCTGGGCGGGTCATACCTGATAGTCATATCCCCAACAGTGCTGGTGAAGATGTTGATGAAGATTGGTCCTCCCAAGATGAGAGGATCATTGGTGATGTCCATGGCTTCGATTTTCCCCTCCCAGAGGGAAGTTTCCCTGGAGGAATCGTTCCACTGGAGAGCAAAAGTGCTCTTGCCCAGGTTCCACCTCGAGACGGCGACGCTTCGTCCTGAAAGTCTTCTCCTCATTTTTTTCTAGGGAAAATAGCCTCATATAGCAAAAGATAGGCACCGAAGGCCTGCTGTGGGGCCCATGAGCTCACAGGGCGCCCTGAGCTCGTCGCTCCCTGGTGGCCCCCTCCTGGTATTTCTCCTGTCGGTATATTTTTTATATATTCCAAAACAATTCTCCGTAAATTTTCAAGTCATTTGGAGTTGTGCTGAATAGCTATCTCTGTCGTATCCTTTTCCGGTCCAGAATTATTCCAGCTGCTGGCAATCTCCCTCGTCATGTGAAACTTGCAAAATAAGAGAGAGAAGGCATAAGAATGGCATCATAAAGTGAAATAGTGACCCAATATATAATAAATAATATTTGGAAAACATGATGCAAAATGGACGTATCACCATGCAATTTGGAATGGAGTCCATGTACAAAAATCAAGTTTGGAACTTGGTTGATCCTCCAGAGCGTGTAAAACCTACATAATGTAAATGGATCTTCAAGAGAAAAACAGATGCAAATGGAAATCCTACTATCTATATATAAAGCAAGGCTAGTTGCGAAAGGGTTTTCGCAATTCGAGGGAGTTGATTATGATGAAACTTTCTCTCCATTAGCAATGCTAAAAGTCTGTGCGGGTTATGATGGCTATAGCTGCATATTTCGATTATGAGATATGGCAGATGGATGTCAAAACTGCTTTCCTAAATGGAAATCTGAAAAAGGATGTATACATGATACAACTAGAAGGTTTTGTTGACCCAAAGGATGCTGGAAAGGTTTGCAAGCTTCAAAGGTCAATCTATGATTTGAAGGAAGCCTCAAGGAGACTGAATCAACATTTTGATGAAGTGGTAAAAGAGTTTAGCTTCATTAAAAATGATGAAGAAGCATGTGTATAGAAGAAGTTTAGTGGGAGTTCTGTAGCATTTCTGATATTATATGTAGATGATATATTATTGATTGGGAATGATACAAAGTATCTTGGCACAATAAAAGACTATCTGAAGAGTGTGATTTCAATGAAAGACTTACGCAAAGATGCATATATATTGGGCATAAAGATCTATAGAGATAGATCAAGACGTCTTATAGCACTAACACTACTGCAGGATGCTGCTAACGCGACACTACGATCAGAGACCCTTTGACAAAACTATGTGCGATGCATTAATCGCAAATGGTGATGTAAAAAATCGTCAAAATAGATGCAAAATGTTTGCGATGAATGATACATCAAACATGGTTCACATGTTAGTTGCGTGTGCGATGCGGGGCATACAGTTGATCCATACGAACTGTTTGCGATGAGATAGAACAACAGAAACGGGCAGCCAGATCAAGGTGTGTGCGATATACGGCATACAGTTCGCTCAGCTGAACCATTTGCAATGGTCGAGGTGAACACAACCGATTCGGTGTAACAAGATATGTATGATACCCGACAAACAGGTCGGTAATCAGAATTGTGTGCGATCATTATAGACAACCCATAGTGTGCTCGTCAGGGCACATAGTTCAACAAACCAACCTGTGGGCGATAATGTAGAAGATCTCTATCGAATACGTATTACTAACCGTCTGCGATGAGATTGACAAGATAAACAGAGACAACAAATTAATATGAGCGAACGGAAATAGAGATATATATAGTCTGCTTAATTTAGTCCTTCTTCTTCTTGTTATTGTTGTTGGATGGCCCAGCGACATCGTCTTGGCGAGGACGCTTCTTGCCGCTGACCGTTGGCTTTTCATCACCGTCGTTGTCGTCGTCATCATTGTTGTTGTCGTCGTCCTCCTCCTCGTTTGACCATTCCTCCTCATCATCATCATTGTCCTCTTCTTCGTCCTCCGACAGCTCCTCGTCCGTCTGGTTGTCGTCTGACGACTCTGAAGGCAGCGTCCCTTCCATGATCCGGATGTAATCGAGGTCTGGACTCGACGCCAGACTCATGGAAGACGAGTGTGATGATTCCGATGTTGACGTATCATCGGGGCGCCAGACTGCTGGCCGGACTGTCATCCTCGTTGTCGCTCTACATGGCCGCGGCCGTATAAAAACCGCGAGAAAGCACGATTGCAGTGTGTCCAAGTGTGTAGCACGGCCTGTCGGGGATGATGAAGATGGTGGACACTTAAGCAGGGTATGCAGAGAAGAGGAAATGCCAATTGAAGCGGAGGTTGCCGTATTATCTAACCGCTGATATAATCAACCGCAATTATTTGTACCCCAGTCGCTCCAAGTTCCCGGGGGTGCGAAGGACTCCTATTGGCTGATTTCTTTTTTCACGACAAATACAAGGAACGAGTTTTGGGATTATGCAGCGGTACCGGTACGAATGGCGTAGGACAGTTGGCAAGCAATACATTTAGCTTTTCTTATTGATGAAGCCAGTAATAATCAAACTACAAAGGAAAATATCTGCACGAATCTTCGTGTAACATCAATGGCATAGGACCTAGATGTGCATTACTTAGAGCATATCTAGATGTGCTTTAGCAATACTGTCAAACAAAACCCCTAATCATCATTGCAAACAGCACATAGAACATGGCTAATGCGACAACCACAACTACACATGCTAGTTCCTTCTTGTCTCTTGCTTTCATCTGTTGCCTGTGTTTGATTTCTTTCTTGCTTCATCGTACTGATTGTACATTCCAGATCAGCCAGTTTCTTCTTCAGCTTTACGTTATCTTCTGCGAGCTTGGTGATAACACTCCGAGCCCTGCCATGCCATTCTTCACCTAGCCAGTTAACAAAGGCACAAGCCTCATATCCCTGCCAATAGTTAAATAGTATTCAGGATGAGCGGTGGCATTAACTCAAGTAAAATGATGAATCCGCCTGCCAATGTTGAATCCCTCCGTGAATAGACGTCGAGTGGGAGTGTGCCCGTGCACACAACTCAGCTTTTGGTACTTCTCGGTGGTGCAAAACTCGGAGTCGAACTCGTGCTGCGGGAGTCTGGAGTCATGCTACGGATCTGGCGGCAGATCGCTTTCCTAGTGGGGGTGTCATTCAGGACGAATTCCGCAAGTAGCTACTTTGGACATGCTAAAAAAGATCGGGATAGATTGGAACCTGACAGGACGATTCGGATCCATAGTACACCTGCCTTCTGATGACTTTAGGGAAGTGCTCGGCGGCGACCACCGTCATGGCGGCGATACGAACAGGAGCAGACGCACCAAAACCATCAGCACCACTCTTCTGAATTCCCCCAATGTCAGCACCGCGCGAGGGAATTTGGAGGCTATCTAGGGATTTGGGGGAAATGGGGAAAGTGTGGGGATAAGCTAACGGTCGGGAACTACTTATGGCACTATATGTTGTATACGGCACACTGTTTATACATGTCGTTTGTGTTAGGTATTACAACTTCACACACAATTTCCGCACCAAACCGTGTGACAAGACAACGTAGGTGAGACACGGTTGCCGTTACATAACCGTATGTTATGTACTACCCTGTACATATAATTGAGTTACAGTGATACCGTGTAAACAGCCGCTCTGCGGATATCCGTCAAAAAATAAAACAACCGCTCTGGATATAGAGATGGCGGCGGCAGCCTAGGCAGCGACTACCGGAGAAGAGGTAAGTCATGGGTCGGTGGGTGGTGGCGGCGTCATAGGATGTCAATCCTCGATCTGCGGCAGGAGATAGGAGGAGCTCAACCATCGAGGTCGGCAGCGGCGTGATTCGAGCACATCCATCGCGGTCGATGGCGGGATAGTGGAGGTCGAACTTCAGGCGGCAGCCGCACTAAGCTTTGCTCCTCAACCCTGCTGTCTCGGCGTGCCACCGCATCGCGCTTCTCTATCTGCTGGGTGGAGGTCACCGCGCGGCTAATTAATTAAGGTATTCTTTTCATGAGTGGCTTAATTAAGGTATTCAATTCTAAGGGTAGTGTTGTACTAGTACTATGTGTGTAAGTTGACTAGCCATTAATATTCATCATTGCACGTCTGGATAACAATATGGAGCGCCCTCACTAATTATGAAAATAAAACCTTGAGGTTTATGCACGCATCTTTGGGCGGCAGTTAATTTGTGTATTAATGTTCTTGTTTTATTTTTAATTACCATTCGCGTGGTGCGGACGGAACGATCTCGATGGATAAAGAATCGGAGAACCACAGATTTTATCAGTGGCGTGACCGAGTTCATGAATTTGGTGAAAGTACAAAGAGGAGAATTGGTGATGTGGATTACATCCTGTGTCCATGTACTGATTGTGCCAATACAGAGACACGTGAAGTTCCAGATGTCTAGTGGCACTTAGTCTCTCGGGGATTCATGGATGGATATGCACGTTGGACCGGATACGGTGAAGAGGAGATCATGGATGAATATACCCAGGGCTGCGAGATGCCAAACCCCGATCAGTGTCACATGGATGTTGAATCTAATATCGGGGCAGAGGCGTCAAGCTACCAATAGAATCCTACTAGTATTAGTGGCCCCTGACTTTTAGTTTTGCCGCTAGCCCCAAATCTCAAGATCGGCCGTACAACTCTCCTACGCTTCCTAGGTGATACTACATATATCATGAAACCCCAGATGATAAGTATATAAGATATATACATGGTCAAAAAAAGATTTATACATGGACTATTTGGTTCATGGGCAAAAATTCAATAGCTTAAAACAAGAGGGGAAAACAAACCTTTTTTGCGGGGACAAAATATTATGGGAAACTCTATAGATCATCCGGCGGATCACAGCCCCGCATCCGTCACCTTTGTCTGCACGCCACGTGCCCATGGCCACCACCACCACCGCTAGTTTGTGCAACTGGCCCGTTGTTGCAATCTCTCTCATCGCAACAACGGCTCTATTGCAGGATCTGGATCTTGAGAAGAAGTCGCCACTCGTGCTCCTCCCGAGCTCCCGTCGAGTCGCCGCCTCCCCATACTGCTCCGACTGCCCCGAGCTCTCGTCGAGTCGCCGCCTCCCAGTGCTGCTCCGACTGCTCGAGATCCCGTTGAGTCGCGCGCCTCCCTGTGACGTGACCTGGTCGGAGATTCAATGCTCACCGACGGCAGTGCCATGGCGGGGATGGGCGGCGCCGCTCCTCCGTAACCTCCGTCCAACGGGCTCGCGGCGAACGATGGCGGTGTTTTGTTTTGCAACATCCAATCTGTTGCAAGAAATTTTTCTGCAACATCAGTCATGTTGCAAAACTTTCTTCCGTAACACCATACCATATAGAGATGAAGACAAAGAGAGAGAATTCTGCAACATCACCTCAGTTGCAAAAAAGTTCTGCAACAATACCTCCAATGCAAAAAAAATCAAGAGAAAAAAATTTCTGCAACAACCTATGTTGCAAAAAAAATCCTGCAACACAACCCATGCCGCAAAAAAAATCCACAACAGAATCTCTATTACAAGTTGTTCCCGCAACAGGAGCTTTGTTGCAAAAAGAGGAATTAGTTTAGCCGCCTGATTTTGTCACATCCGACAGCTCACGAGGCGGCGGATTTTTTAAAAAGATCCGCCACCCAACGCGTAGCAGCCCCCAAATATTATATGATACTAGTTTGAAATAACACAAATAATGCTGAACTAGAAAACCTGACGTGAATTTCAAACAAAGACGGTAAGCGCGTGTATGGTATATGGTCGGTTAAAAAAAAGAGAGATAGAACAAACTCTGGTTTGTGGAATGGTACAACTCCGGCCGTGGTGCTAGTGTATCTTGAGACATGCGCCTGAGCGCGAACGACAATCGTCCGTACATGCTGGACATGAGGGTCGTTACTTTTCCCGCCTGCTGACGTAGTGGCCCGATCTCTCCATCATGTACCTAACCATCACACTAACAGAAATGGGCAAGCAGACAGATAATGCACTGCAGAGTGACATGAAGTGTTGCATGCATATACATGAGGAGGCATGTGATGATGCTTGCTGCACCAGGTAACTGCTACTAATCCATTAACCGCGCGACTGCACTTGTTACACTCCTCCTGGTGCAGCATAACTTATCTTTATCTGGCAAATGCTTGTAGCTTTTGAATTACTCCCTCTGTTTCTTTTTAGTATGTATATTAAATTTAGTCAGAGTCAAATTTTATAAAGCTTGACTAACTTTATAGAAAAAAATATCAACATCTACAATACTAAATCTATACGATATGAAAATTACTTTCATGTCTAACAATATTGATTCATATTGTGAATCTTGATATATTTTTCTATAAACTTAGTCAAAGTTAAAAATATTTGACTTTGATCAAATCTTATATAGACTAAAAAGAAAGGAGGGGGTATATATACTATCGGAGGTAAACAATGGTTGTAGAATAAACAATTTCTTCTCATTGTTGATGTGTCTTCTACCGTACTAGGAGTATATATAAACACGCCATGGCATCTACTCCCTCCGTTTCTAAATATTTGTCTTTCTAGAGATTTGAAATGAACTACCATATACGAATGTATATAGACATATTTTAGAGTGTAGATTCACTCATTTTGCTCCGTATGTAATCATTTGTTGAAATCTCTAGAAAGACAAATACTCCCTCTGTTCCTAAATATTTGTCTTTTTAAAGACTTCAAATGGACCACCACATACGGATGTATATAGACATATTTTAGAGTGTAGATTCATCCATTTTGCTCCGTATTTAGTCACTTGTTGAAATCTCTAAAAAGACAAATATTCAGGAACGGAGGGAGTAATTATCATCCTTTCTTTAAAAAAATTATGGGTTGAAATGAAGTCCCAAAACTTGTTTACATTCATTTTAGGAAGAAAAAAAGGTGAAACAAAATATCCTGTGTAGCACCGGGTGTTGACCTAGCGAAGTTTCTTGGGGGTTTTCAGTACTGTCCCACCCTCAGGTAACAGCGTCTCGTGAAGCGCGGAGTCACCGCACATGCTGCCGAGCATGAGAATTCATGCACTGTGCCTTTCCTCCATCTTTCTCTTTTTTTACCCTTTTACCCTGTACATTACGCATCGTTTACCTGGACAACATTTTGTAAAAACCTACTCTACTCTCACACACCAAAAGAATCTTCTGCAGCCGGCCGCTCTGCATCTACAGCTGCATGCGAGGGATTATTTTTTCTGCGACGAGCTTGCCTTTGTCATACAGTACACAACTGCTTAGTCTGTGTGTGCACCCCTCCAAAAAAAACTTCTCAGTGTGTGCGTAGCGGCGTGCTGCAGATAATTACTGTACCAAAGCAGGTAAGAAATTGTGTTTTTACTGGACTTTGAATGCCTCCGTGCAGTGCCTTTAACGTTGGATCGGCTAGCTTTTTCTTACCGCTGTAAAACCATGTGCATTGATGCATGTGTGTTACTACTACTCAAACTGTTTGTAGAAAAGGTAAACCTCATGAACAAACAACATTTGTTGGCATGCAATTTAATTGGTCCTCTCTAGCTGCTCACTGATGCATGAGTTTCCTCTTTTTATTTTTTTTTGACGCAGCATAGCTTAGACAAGGTAAAAGATGCCAGTAAATGCCAGTGGTGAAAAGAAGAAAAGGGCGCAAAACAAAAGGGTACAAGATTGCAGCGTGGGCTCCTCTGTGCAGGCCAGAGCCCTAATTTCGCACCCTTTTTTTTTCCCGACCTTCCCATGTGCATCATTCAGCCTGCAGTGCAGCTAGAACAAAGTAGAGCCGGCCCTCCCTTCTCATGCCAATTGCCCAAGCCAAGGAAACAGAGATGTTTTCCAAACCGAGTCCAATTCGTTTCTTCCCAGTAGTCAAAACATACAAGAATTCTCACGTTGTTTAAGAAAAATTAACCAAGTAGTAGGAGTAGTAGATAATTTTAAAAGGCAGTAGCAGTAGAAAAGGGATGCATGTGCGGTGCGCCCGTGGTGAGCGAGCGCCCGCAGCTGCAACCTCCACCTTCTCCCAACAATTAAACAGGAGGCATCAATCCCACAGCGCCCCTATCTTTCTAACTTTTTATGGCAGGGCACGCCACCCCACGCGCTTCAACCGTTTCTATACGGATCCCCAGCTGCTGCCGCCGCTGCCAGCCCTGACCCCAAACCAATTTTGTATGCTTGCCAAATGGATCAGTATTCTATCGACATCCTGGCGCTAACTCCGAGGCAGCCAAAAATAGGGCATCTCCACCACGCCCAAGTACTACCATTTTGAAGCGCCACCGGGAGTGTATTAAGTGTGTCATTTGGTGAGGATTCTCCTCTAGAATGTGTTTCCTCCGCAATGTTAGAATTGGTCAAAAACATCCCTCGTCCGAATTTGAAATCATTTTTAAGAAAAAATATATTTCAATTAGGCGGCATTTTTGCTGAGTTCATAACTCCACCCCACCAATTAAAGATACTACTCATGGGTGTAATAAAAAATTTATATCACTCCATTGGTGTCAATTCATTTGCCCTAACGAAAAACTCTTCAAACAAAGACATGCACCCTCGTAGCCTTCAAATATCTAAGTTACGTCTGTAGTCATGTATTGCTGTTATCGACCGTTTGTGCATTGTCTTCTTTGTGAATTCTAATTTTTTTTATGAAAGATGGTTGGTACATAATAAATTTGGTTGTGTGTGCGTCGCAATGATGCAAAGGTAGGAGGTCACCTCCTTTTCCACACAAAAAACCCATCCTCACCTCCAATCCTTCGTCTTTCTCCTCAAAATTCATACATGCTTCTTGGAGTGGGCAAGCCGAACCAACCATCAAGGTTGTGTGAATCTTGATTCTATTGTGTGATTCTACAATATCCAAATTGATTTGACTAGTGTTGTGATTTTGTATATCTTAGTTCTACGATTCTAGCAAGTAGAATTTATCATTTTACAATCCTAACAATTTTATTCCTATGATTTGTGATATTGTCAAAGAGTTCGGCTTCAAAACCTTGGATTTCAACAACTTTGGCAGCGATGCTAAGTCCAACAGGATGGAGAATTGAGTTTACAGCGGTGGACAATGGCATAAAAAGGGATGGACTTGTCAGTGCAGCAAAGAATTCCATTCCGGTTCCTAGAAGACCATACACATACTTGTGAAAAACCCACTGTTAGAAATCCGAGGAATGGCCGGTTATCTTAGGACAGGCAATCACAACACGACACCGATATTCGTTAATGAGGGTTGGCAATCACACATACTCCCCAGGGGATGAAATGGACGCTCCTCCGCATGTAGTACTAAATCGACATCGTACAATCGCTTGATGATTTGTGTCTAACCTACTGCAACACATGACTCCAGTTGCAATGGTTGTCAAGAAAATAGCAGTGGAGATCATGATTAATATTTCAAGTTCGAGGTACACACGAAGGTTCATGGATGGCGCTTTCAAGATGTCGAGGATATATTTGCAAAGTTGTTATATGGATCGAATATATGTGTGTACGTGTTAAGCAACAACCGGACTTGTAATTAGTTGAGGGTTAGGTGTTTGATTCAAATACTTGTAGCTCGAGACTGTTATATACAAGTGACTAGACATAAGCTGATGGGCTAGACACATACAGACACATATTCCATACATATTTCAACACCTACCAATGATCGAGTTAGAATGCTACCACTGATGGCATGGGTAGCTTCTCCTAGGGGTGGCAGTGGTGATGGTCTTTTGTGTTGGTGGCCGCAGTAGACTCAACGCCTTTTTGCCACCTATTGTTCTTTTATATATCTTGCTAGTGAATAACTTCTTTGTGTCTTGTAGCATAATCTGTATTTCAATACTTGTTGGCATTGGACTATGAAGTTAATTCTCTTCTTCCCTCTAACCCCTAAACTTGTGCGTTGCAATGTATTGAATTAGTTCGAGCAAATAATTGAATCCTTCTTTTTCACACCATTGATGGTTTAAGTAGAATTACTAATTTCATATTCTAATACCGGAATCCCTAAATGTGATAGGAGCGCAAGGCCACTCATGTATTCCATAGATTGTAGAATAACAACGGAGTTATACTTAGGTGTTGAATAACAATGCAAGACCGCTCATGTATGTTGTTATCTTAGGTGATTGTAATATCACAATCGTTTGTAGCTTGCTTACAGTACATATTTGTAGTTGTAGAAAAACTATTTGTGTGCCTCATCTTGCTATTATATTTCATATAGTATGGTAATAATGTAGGTTGGCATGCATGTGAGGATTACTATACCCCAAGGGTTCGTACTAACCATGGCATTGTAGTAATAATATTTGGAATAGAGATCCTTATGGGATCTAAAACCAGAATAAGCTTACAATAATTTGGCATCAGATCTAGAGTATAATCAGAGGTGAACATGTAACTTTATCCTGCGTCTGCCTCTAGCCATTAAAATACAGGAAACACAGTAGGCATGCAGTGATGGAGTTCATATATACTCAGAAGAATGCTGGTGCAAGCACAGCAAGAATATAGGATATAGTATGTCACAAGTATACACTGTAATAGTTCAGTAAAAACAGTTGGTAAGAAGAAGAAAAACTCGGTAATACATAATGGACAATTTCGGTAACTTCGAAGAAAAAAAATAGAGAAAATCAAAAAGGAAAAAGAATCCGCATATGCTCCAGTACCTTCTTCCTCATGGCCTGCAGGCCAGTACCGTCGATCCTTTTCATTTTTCACCGTTCCATTGCAGCACGTACAGTACCACACTGTAGGGCAGTAGCCGTATGCACCAAATTGACTCAAGTAACAAACACACGCTCTTCTCTTCACTTTTACCGCGCGCGAGCTGGATCGATCTTATTGCCGGGGTCTTTTTACCACCCCGATGTAGTAGTAATTAACCTCTCAGTGAAGCCCTCCGGCAAGAAGGGTTCTTATTAATCACCACGACAAATCAATAAATAACCAGACCACCATTTTTTTACTGTAACACTGTAATTAACACAGCAACGAATCAAGAAACGGATGCAGCGGCCAGTAGCTTGTATCTTGAACGGGACATGGAGAGGGAAGGTGTATATCGGAGTAGCAACGTCGACGACTACGACGATGCGCATGCATATGCATGCATGCAGGCGAATGATTCTGACATGGACATGTCGTCGTTGCTACGTGCATGTGCATATGAGGGGTGCTGGAGCTTGGTGGAGGAGGAGAGAGCTCTTGAGCTTTAGGTTTGGAGGTGCCGAGATATATGGGCGGGGATGGAAGATGCGACAGGTAGGTAGATACAAATGTTACAAGAAAGAGAGAAAGAGAAGGTAGAAAGCCACCGATGGAATTGATTGGGGGGTATGGGGAGAGAGAGCTAGTCACCGGGGTGATGGGTGGATCTACTGGACCATGCCCAGGAACGATCCGGCTGTCGTCGTTGCAGCCGCCGGCGCGCTGGGAGCGGCAGCGCCAGCCGGGTTGCCGCCGCCGGACGAGGTGGCGTTCGGCCTGACAACGTTGTGGTGGTGCTGCTGATGCTGATTCTGATGTTGTTGCTGCCCCTGGAACTGGATCTTGTACTGCGTTTTGTTGCCGTCGAGGTCGTCCTCCTCGTCCTCATCCTCGGAGTCGTCCTCGTCCTCGTCGTCCTCGTCCATGTTGTCGCTCTCGGCGCCGCCGCCGCCCGTACGGTTGTAGCTGTTGATCGCAGCCTGCTGCGCCGCCTGCGGCTGCGGCTGTGGCTGCCTCTGCTCCATCGTCGTCTCCTTCATGATGCCTTCTGGCTTTAAATGCGCAGTGTTATGCAATCAGCATTGGATCACGGAAGAAACGAACAGCAGGGTACCACATGTACGTGCCAAATGGCTACGGCCACATCGAGAATGCACATATTTTTCTAGCTTAATTACCTTTTTCGCCGCCGCGTCGCCGCCTGCTTCGCTGAAGACGAACCTGCCGCCGCCGTTGCTCGCCGCAAGCCTTTGCGCTCCCCCGGAGACTCCTGCCGGCGCGCCGCCGCCATTACTGTTGCCGTTCCCGGTGTTGCTGGCGTCGTTCTTGGCCACAGATGGCTGCTGCGGAGCCGTCTGCGAGATCGGCGCCGCGACGGTGAACGCCTCGATGCGCTCCTGGGGAGCTGCATTGGCGTGCACTGCGGGCGGCGGCAAAGCCAGTGCGCCGCCTGTGCCGGAGGGGGAGCCGAGCGCCGCCTTGTTGCGGTAGAGCGCCTCGAGCTGGTGGAAGTAGGGGCATGTCTTGGAGTCCTCGGGCCGCTTCTTGTTGCTCTCCTTCACCTTCTTGAAGTACTTGTTGATGTTCTCCCACTTCTCCTTGCACCGCTTGGAGCTCCGGTTGTAGCCCATCCGCCGCATGCCGGCGGAGATCTCTTCCCAGAGCGGTCCCTTGGGCCCGGCCTCTTGGTACCTCATGTCCAGGTTGCTCCGCAGTTGGATCAGCGCGTGCACCTCCGCCTTGGGCCACCGCGATGATGCCGGTCCGCTGCCGCCACCGGACCCGTCATACCCCGACGAGTCGTGCGGCGCTTCGGAGGAGGGCGCCACGACGATGTCCATGCAGCTTGAGTTTACGGCCGGCGCTTGCTGCTGTAGCTGTGGCGTCGCTGGAGCCGGCGACTTGTGCGGCTGCGGCGTCACGGGCGGCATTGTTGGCGGCTTCTGCTGCCGTGGCGAGGGTTGAGGTTGAGGCGGCGAGTGCGTGGCAGGTGGCTGCGAAGACGGCGGTCGTGGATGAACTGGCGCGGCGGAGTATGCTATGGGCGTGGCGTGAGGCTGCGAAGCCGGCGGCGGTGGCATGAATGTAATGGCCTGCGCGGCGATGGACGGCATGGGGACGGTCTGCCCGGTGATCTTCTGTATGAAGGAGAGCACAGCGGCGTCGCGGGTAGCAGCCATGGCGCGCTCCTGCCCGAGGATCTCCTGCTCGCGCGCCAGGCGCGCCATCTCCTGCCTCCGCCACGCCTCCTCGCGGATCATGCGGTCCTGCTCCCGCTTCTCGATGGCCTCCAGGAACCGCTGCTGCATCGCCTCTTGGCGCTCCATCACCTGCTTCATCAGCCCCTCGAAGAACCTCATCATCTTGCCGCTCCCGGCCTCGCCGCCAGAACCAGCCGCGGCGCCACCTTCCGACGTCCTCTTCCTCTTCCCTCGCTCGTCCGCGCCGCCGGCCATGTCGTCGGTGCCCTCGTCGTCGGAGTCGTCCTCGTCCGAGTACTCCTCCGTGTTGGACGTTGAGAAGCTCAGGTTGCCCACTACCACCGGCGTCGGCAGGCCAGCCGTGGCGGCGGCCGCGGCCCCAACAGGCGGCGGCTCGGCGAGGGGCCGTACGGCTGTAGGACCCACCACCCCGGGCACTCCAACGGCTGTCGCTGGCGGCGGGGCTGATGCCAACGGAGCCGCCGTCGCACCGGACGTGCTTTGCATCGCCTCGAGCTGCCGGAAGAAGCGGTACGTCTTGCCGTCGTTGCGGCCGGCGCGGCTGTCCTTGGTGCGCTTGTAGTACTTGTGAACGTTCTCGAACTTCTCCTTGCACTTCTTGGCGTTCCGCCTGTACCCCTCCTCGGCCAGCTTCCTGCCAACCACCACCAACACCAATCATCATGAGCATCAACAGCACAAAGGAAAAGAACCTCGTCAATGGAGCTCTACGCTGCAACCACAATCGCACACATACGAACTCACACATCATGCAAGCAAACCGTAACCCTCACACAAAAGCTGCATGCATGTACCGGTAGAATTTTACTCGATTTGGGCACCCAAATGCAAAAGATAAAGAAAGGCATATGCATACATGCAGCACTACTAGCAAGAATGGCAAATCCCAAGAAGAATGCAAAATAGATTAAATCGGGAATCGAAAATCCAACTTTTGCTTGCAGAAATTCAGAGGGCCGGAGTAAGAGACAGCTTCTCAGGGATTGATGCCCACGGATCTGAAGCTTACGGGAGGAGTACTGGTAGCACCTCTCATGTCGAAGAGATGGTTGGACAAAAAAAATCAGGGAAAGGTGGGGAAGGAGAGCGATATGATTTTAAAATGGAAAAAAAGTCACTGTGCTCGTGAAGCATAGTTAAGGCAAAAGTGTAAAAAGAAGTGTTTTTTAGCCGGTAATTAAACAGCCACGGCTGACGGAAATCACACCACGCCGCCGCCGAGATTTCATGCGGCATTACGGCGACGACAATTTCCGGCCTCCAGGGACGGCGATGCCGGCGACGGCGTGCGCAATTGCCTGGCGGAGGTCAATTCGAGTGGGTTGTAATTTACCTGGAGACCTCTTCCCAGAGTGGGCCCTTGAGGGTGGCGTCCCGGAAGGCGGCGTCCATGTCCGACCGGATCTTGAGCAGCGCCAGGGTCTCCTGCCGCGGCCACCGGTTTCCTCCAGCGCCGCCGCCCAAACCTTCCTCGCCGGCCGCGAGCGCCTCTTCGTCGAAGCCCACGGCGCCGGCACCTGCTAGCTCGTTGTTGAGCTGCTGCGGCCCAGGCGCCGGCGGGCGGCTGCTGATGGGCGAGGGCGCCTCGGCCATCGAGATCCGCTGCTGGCCGGTGCTCCTGGACGGCGAGAATGGCGGCATCTCTGGGGGATGCAGGCCGAACTGCTGGCCCGGGCCTCCACCCTGATGCTGCGGTTGCTGCTGCTGCTGCATGCTAGTACACACTGGGTGCACGTCGCCGGCAAAGCGTTACCAGAGGGGCATAGGGAATGGAGGTGATGGAATGATCAGTACATGAGAGGGAGGTGAAAAAGATGGGAGGCCAGGACAACCAGACAGAGCACAGAGAGAGAAGGAGAGGGGGGAAAGGGAAAGAAACAGAGATGAGGTGGTGGTAGGCAGGTCAGAGATGAAGAAGATGAAGAAGAAGAGGAATAGAGGAGCTCTAGTACAGGAAGGAAGCCTGGCACAAGAAAAATACCCTCTGCAAGGGAGAGGAGAGGGGTGGGGAGGGGAGGAGGGAGAAGGGAGAGGAAAAAAGAATTAAGATACCTTCAGTAAGCCTGCAATAAATAATAGGGTGGATTGGAGGAGAGAGAGGGGACGAGAATATGATAGCTGTGAAGGAGAGAGAGAGAGAGGGAGGGAGAGAAGTGAAATGTTGAGTACAGCGAGAGGAGAGAGGCTGTTTGTTGTGTGCAGACGATGATGAGGGGGATGATGTGGGAGATAAAACAAAGGAGATGCTGCGCTGTCAGGGTGGCTTTACCTCCCTGCCTGCCTAATGCCCCTGCTAGTTAAAAACCCAAAGGACGGAGGAGAGGGAGAGGAGTGCCTGCCTGCCTGCCGGGCAATGGTATGGTAGAGAGAGAAACATGTGAGCAGCATGGCGAGGGAGGAGAGAGAAAGAGATGGGATGGGGGGAGGCTTGTAATGAAAGGGAGGGGAGCACAAATACCCCTCTACAAAACTCCCCTACCTCAATCCCCATGGAGGAATATGTTGGATTCTGTGGTGATCTTACTCATTTCCCTTCCCCATACAATATATCTTAAGGCTAGTCATAGTGGGAGTAACTTAGCAAGTAACATAGCGCACTTCGAGAAATTTTTGCTTATGTGGCATGTAGTTAATGAGAAGTGGTAACATATTATGTTACTGTAACATAGCGCTTTTCAAGACAAGATGAGTCTACAAGCTAATTAATGAAGTCCTCTATGACACTACTACTATGTTACTTTACACTATGAAGGTAGTAACTTAGACTAGTGTCATATGCATGACACTAGTATAAGTTACTCCCCACTATGACCAGCCTAATAGGTCATATGTTATCTACCGGATTAACCATTTTTTACCAGTAACTCAACCTTGTATCATTTCCTCTAAGTACTACTATAGCTTCTGGCATCCTTTTCCAACACTCCAGCAGTACTGATCACCATCAAAACAATCGATGAACAGCAAGATTTATTTTTCTCTTTCAGCAGTAACCTTCAAAGCCAACAAAAAAAAGAGACATAAGCATGAGAGAACAAAATTAGTTAGGAGAAACGGCAGAAAGAGAGAGATAAAAAGGAAGGACGAGGAGAGAGAGAAGGAGCAGACAAGACCACATTATAACAGCTGTGCCGTGGGCCCGCGCGGAGAGCGAAAGAGGTGCAGAACGTGCCCGGCGATTAACGCGGACCCCCCATCACCACTCGCCCAGGAAAAACCGACGCGGTGCACCGCACGCAGACGCCACTGAGCCGTGGGCCCGTGACCTTGCTTGGCCCGTGTGTCATGCGTTTCGGTTAGAGAAGCGCCTGTGCGTGGAGAAGGCGGAGGAGTATAAAATTGGCCATACATTGGCATGTTGTGGGTTAATCCCTCCCTTTCCAGGTAATAAATGGCCATGTGGCCCTTTTTAATGATTAGGCAAAAAAATCTGGGTGATTAATTAAGTTAACCACCTGCATTATTCTTCCCCTGCTTAAGTTAATGTACGGGCAGGATGGCATTTCTTTTCACATGGAAATGCATCTTAGAAATATATGGGGGCAGGGAGTTCAAGTGGAGAATTGATACGGTCACAGACTGTTTGTACTACCGGAACAAAGAAAATCATGGCAAGCATATACATAGGTTTACTTTTTACATGAGATTTCACAGCAGGGGTTGGAGTCGTGCACAAAAAATACCATCCATGCATATATTTCACTGTATCTTTGAATTTAGCACATCAAAACCAACAAATGATAGTACCTGCTAACATTATTGAACCAAAAACATGATAAGTATGTGCCACTGATTTCAGTATACTAGCAATAAAAGATGTGCAATGCACTAAAAAAAATGATCATATCTCAAAGACAAACACAGTGTATGTTCTATTGTGGCAAATGACACGTGTCATTTTATGCAACACAACTATTGACTCGGTTAATGCAATATTTGCAGGTGCCAATTTTCTAGTTAAATTTTTTGCTGGTTGTGAATGTCGTTTATCTGCGAACCGTTGAACAAATAATTCGAGTTCGAGTCAATTGGTTCTAATGAAGTTGTACATGCATCAATGCAAACATAGCGTGTCACTCTATATCTATCCAACCGCCTCCATAAATGTATATATGGTTGAAACTTTAGCGGTGTATATAAAGATATACAATGCATGATGTAGTAATTACTAGTTTGCCGCTCTCGCATTATACATATATACAAACACCGAGCAATATCCTTGGGCTATAAATCCAAGTTAGCATGACATGTAGAAGATGATGCTAATGTAAAGTCAAAAGCGTGAGCGACCTGCATATATAGTTGGATTCATCGTCCATCGTCTCTTTGTTCGTGACGGCATGCATGCTTGCCACCTAACTCTATAAATTCGTGGGATCTTGTGTGTGCGGTACTGACTATGTACGTGTTGTGTCACTTCTTTCGTCACCGCTTTTTGTGTAACACCGCATGTAAGGTGGCATATGCATGCATTTCACCATATTTTTGTTCTACAAATAGCTGACACAAGCTAATACTTTGTATCAAGAAACACGTTTCACCCCTTTTTCTTCCGCTTCATGCTTGATCATGCTCCGATGCCAATCTCTCTTGTCCATTATAGGCCCTTCATTCCTAAGCAATTCAAACACATCTAATTCGGAAGAACGTCATATTCTAACGAGCATTGGATGTAGTCTCTAGAAACAGAAGTATCAGGTAATCTAATTGGCGTGCGAGAGCTCTAGTGGCTGGTCCTTTTTTTCTGGTACTTGTACATGTGTAGCGGCAAAGACCATGGGTGTAACAATGGTAGGAATGTCCTCATCAGTAATGGTAAAAGCACATGTATATAAAAAAAGGAATGTCCTCATCATTAATGGTAGACGCTCATGTATATGTTTAATTCCGTATACTGTATGACTCTTGATTTAAAACGGCATCACTATTTGTGCGTAATTAACCATATATGATATTTGATTTAAAAATCATATCATTATTCTTATGTACTCCATTTGATCTAAAAACAAGGCGCTTATTTTTTTTTTCAAAAGCAAGGCTCGTGGTTATTTGGAAGAATTACAAGTTGAGTCGGGTGGGTGCACACTTACATGATTGGTGCGCTTGAAACGACCTTGGTATGCAATAAAAAACATGCAAACCTTTTTTAAAAATCAAAGGAAGTATCATACTGCAAGATGAACATTCTTCTCCAACAATACAAAAACTAGACGATGGAGCATGTGTTGTTCGTAAGTAAATGATTTCCTTGAAGACATGTAATACAGTTCTTTTGAGTTGGACCTTGAGTTTGTCTAGTGAAAATTGTGACATGCTGACATTAGATTTCCTGTTTACTACTCCCTCCATTCCATAAGTGTTGCTGATTTAGTACAAGGAGGGAGTAGTACTTCTGGTGACAACATAATTATATGGGAAAAACTGCAAAAGAAAAAAAATGTACTACTAGCACAGTGTGGACTATACATGTATGCGTGGTAATGTATTGTTGTGCGTGTAGCATTACTCTTGGTTGGAAATATGCTGAAATCAAGGACGTGAGAAAGACGAATCTTTTCCCTCCAGGTGGCACACGATCCCACCTGCATCACCCATGATCTGCTGGGGAGGATAATGATTGACGATGGTGTAAAAGCAACCGTCCCAAATCACCTAATTAATTAAGGAAAAGCTTACCTTCAGCCGAACTATCGGCCTGCGCGTCCGCCAGTTCCGTGACCGTTGGATCGTATGTTGATCAGACTGTCGAAAGCATCTCTACATGCGCATCCGTTTCCTAGGCATCTGTGTCTGTTTCCTACGACTCGGCTTTTATTTCAGAGTAGGCGTTTTGCAACTGCCTTTCTTACGAACCGAAGAGGGATTAGATCCTACAGTGGCGGTGGCTCATGTGGTTGGGAGGAGTGACAGTGGTTGGATTTGGGAGGGTGGCGTCGGAGCAAGGCTTTGGGCAACCAGGGCATACCCACTGCGGTGGCGACGACGACGGGTGCGGGATCGGCGGTGGCCGACGACGACTGAAGTAGGTACAGATCAGAGATCCTTTCCCCCATTTTCTAGCAGATGTGGTAGGGGGTGGTGGTGGTGCTCCCCTGCAAGTTTACGTGTATGCCTTCCGGCAGTAAGTTTGTGCTCCTGTCACGACCCATCTTTTCAGGCATACGGTCTCCTTGTGTTTCTATACCAACCCCTGGATCGAATCGTCGGCATACACGGTATCAATGTTGTATCTGTTGGGAAACGTGGCATGATAAACAAAAAAAAATCTACGCACACGCAATGATCTATCCATGGGCATAGCAACGAGGGGGAGAGTGTGTCTAGTACCCTCATAGACCGTAAGCGGAAGCGTTTCAAAACACAGTTGATATAGTCAAACTTCTTCACGCTTCAACCGATCAAGTACCGAACGCACGGCACCTCCATGTTCTGCACACGTTCAGCTCGGTGACGTCCCTCGCCTTCTTGATCCAGCAAGATGTCGAGGTAGTAGATGAGTTCCGTCAGCACAACGGCGTGGTGACGGTGATGTTGAAGTGATCTCTACGGGGCTTCACCTAAGCACTACGAAAATATGACCGGGGTTGTAAACGGTGGGGGGGGGGGGGGCGTCGCACACAGATACCAATTGATCTGGCGTGTGCTAGGCGCCCCCCTCCCACATATATATAGGTGGGAGGGAGGGAGGAGCAGCCATAGGAGGCACCCAAGTAGGAGGAATCCTACTTGGGGTCCCTCCCAAGCCGCCTCCTGCCATATATGACCGTGGGGGAAGGAAAGCGGGGGGGGGGGGGGGAGGGAAGGAAGGGGGAATCCTATTCCACTCTTTCCTTTCCCTTCTCCTCTCTCCTTCTCCTCCTAGGCTTGCCCATATGGGGGGCGCATCAGCCCCTTGTGGCTGGTGTGTTTCCTCTCTTGGCCCATAAGGCCCATATCTTTTGCCGGGGGTGC
This sequence comes from Aegilops umbellulata, assembly GCA_032464435.1. Lineage (NCBI taxonomy): Eukaryota > Viridiplantae > Streptophyta > Magnoliopsida > Poales > Poaceae > Aegilops > Aegilops umbellulata. Next base: position 291,417,414 of record CP136054.1, on the reverse strand, counting down.
CTGACCGGAACCCCTTCCGGTGACCCGATAACTACCCAGTACCCCCCACCCCCGAAACACTTCCGGTGTCCGAATACCATCGTCATATATATCAATCTTTACCTCTCGGCCATCTCGAGATTCCTCTTCATGCCCGTGATCTCATCCGGGACTTTGAACAACATTTAGTCACCAGATCACATAACTCATATAATACTATATCGTCACCGAACGTTAAGCGTGCGGACCCTACGGGTTCGAGAACTATGTAGACATGACCGAGACAAATCTTTGGTCAATAACCAATAGCAGAACCTGGATGCCCATATTGGATCCTACATATTCTACGAACATCTTTATTTGTCGAACCGTTATGATAACATACTTAATTCCCTTTGTCCATTGGTATGTTACTTGCCAGAGATTCGATCGTTTGTATCTTCATACCTAGTTCAATCTTGTTACCGGCAAGTCTCTTTAGTTGTTCCGTAATACATCACCTCGTGACTAACTCCTTAGTCGTTTGCTTGCAAGCTTATGATGTGCATTACTAAGAGGGCCCAGAGATACCTCTCCGATACTCAGAGTGACAAATCCTAATCTCGATCTATGCCAACTCAAAAAACACCTTCAGAGATACCTGTAGAGCATATCTATGATCACCCAGTTACGTTGTGACGTTTGATGGCACACAAGGCATTCCTACAGTATCCGACAGTTGCATAACCTCATAGTCGGAGAAATATGTATTTGACATGAATAAAGCAATAGCAATAAACTGAACGATCATTATGCTAAGCTAACGGGTGGGTCTTGTCCATCACATCATTCTCCTAATGATGTGATCCCGTTATCAAATGACAACACATGTCTATGGTTAGGAAACCTTAACCATCTTTGATCAACGAGCTAGTCTAGTAGAGGATTACTAGGGACACGATATTTGTTTATATATTCACACATGTATTTAATTTCTGATCAATACAATTCTAGCATGAACAATAAACCTTTATCCTGAATAAGGAAATATAAAATGACAACTTTATTATTGCCTCTAGGGCATATTTGCTTCAGTCTCCCACTTGCACTAGAGTCAATAATCTAGTACACATCGCCATGTGATTAACACCCATAGTTCACATCGCCATGTGACTAACACCCAAAGAGTTTACTAGAGTCAATAATCTAGTTCACATCGCCATGTGATTAATACCCATGGTTCACATCGCCATGTCACTAACACCCCAAGAGTCTACTAGAGTCAATAATCTAGTTCACATCGCCATGTGATTAACACTCAAAGAGTACTAAGGTGTGATCATGTTTTTCTTGTGAGAGAGGTTTAGTCAACGGGTATGTCAAATTCAGATCCATATGTATTTTGGAAATTTCTATGATTACAATGCTCTGCATGGAGCTACTCTAGCTAATTGCTCCCACTTTCAATATGTATCCAGATCGAGACTCAGAGTCATCCGGATTGGTGTCAAAGCTTGCATCGACGGAACTCTTTACGATGAACTCTTTATCACCTCCATAACTGAGAAACATTTGCTTAGTCCTCTTTAGGTACCTAAGGATAATTTTGACCACTATCTAGTGATCTACTCCTGGATCACTATTATACCCCCTTGCCAAACTCATGGCAAGGCACACAATAGGTCTGGTACACAACATGGCATACTTTATAGAACCTATGACTGAGGCATAGGGAATGACTTTCATTCTCTCTCTCTCTATATTCTGCCATGGTCGGGTTTTGAGTCTTACTCAACTTCACACCTTGTAACACAAGCAAGAACCCTTTCTTTGACTGATCCATTTTGAACTTCTTTAAAACTTTATCAAGGTATGTGTTTTGTGAAAGTCCTATCAAGCGTCTTGATTTATCTCTATAGATCTTGATGCCCAATATATAAGAAGCTTTACCGAGGTCTTTCATTGAAAAATTCTTATTCAAGTATCCTTTTATGCTATCTAGAAATTCTATATCATTTCCGATCAATAATATGTCATCCACATATAATATTAGAAATGCTACAGAGCTCCCACTCACTTTCTTGTAAATACAGGCTTGACCATAAGTCTGTATAAAACCATATGCTTTGATCACCTCATCAAAGCGTATATTCCAACTCCGAGATGCTTGCACCAGTCCATAGATGGATCGCTGGTGCTTGCACACTTTGTTAGCACCTTTGGATCGACAAAACCCTCTGGTTGTATCATATATAACTCTTCTTTAAGAAATCCATTGAGGAATGCAGTTTTGACGTCCATTTGCCAGATTTCGTAATCATAAAATGTGGCAATTGTTAACATGATTCAAACGGACTTAAGCATCGCTACGGGTCAGAAGGTGCCATCGTAGCCAACCCCTTGAGCTTGTCGAAAACCTTTTGCGACAAGTCAAGCTTTGTAGACAGTAACATTACCATCAGCGTCAGTCTTCTTCTTGAAGATCCATTTATTCTCTATGGCTTGCCGATCATCGGGCAAGTCCACCAAAGTCCATACTTTGTTCTCATACATGGATCCTATATGTCAGATTTCATGGCCTCAAGCCATTTGTCGGAATCTGGGCTCATCATAGCTTCTTCATAATTCGTAGGTTTGCCATGATCTAGTAACATGACTTCCAGGACAGGATTACCGTAGCACACTGGTGCGGAACGTGCTCTGTTCGACCTATGAGGTCCAGTAGTAACTTGATCTGAAGTTTCATGATCATCATCACTAACTTCTTCTCTAGTTGGTGTAGGCATCACAGGAACGGTTTTCTCTGATGTGCTACTTTCCAAATTGAGAGAAGGTACAATTACCTCGTCAAGTTCTACTTTCCTCCCACTCACTTCTTTCGAGAGAAACCCCTTCTCTAGAAAGGTTCCATTCTTGGCAATAAAGATCTTTCCTTCGGATGTGCGGTAGAAGATGTACCCAATTGTTTCCTTAGGGTATCCTATGAAGACACACTTCTCCAATTTGGGTTTGGGCTTATCAGGCTGAATACTTTTGAGATAAGTGTCGCAACCCCAAACATTAAGAAACGACAGCTTAGGTTTCTTGCCAAACCATAGTTCATACGGTGTCGTCTAACCGAATTTAGACGGTGCCCTACTTAACGTGAATGCAACTGTCTCTAGTGCATAACCCCAAAATGTTAGTGATAAATCGGTAAGAGACATCATAGATCGTACCATATCTAATAAAGTACGGTTACGACTTTCGGACACACCATTACGCTGTGGTGTTCCAGGTGGCATGAGTTGTGAAACAATTCCACATTGTTTTAAATGAAGGCCAAACTCATAACTCAAATATTCGCCTCCGCGATCAGATCGTAGAAACTTTATTTTCTTGATACGATGATTCTTCACTTCACTATGAAATTCTTTGAACTTTTCAAATGTTTCAGACTTGTGTTTCATTAAGTAGATATACCCATATCTTCTCAAATCATCTGTGAAGGTCAGAAAATAACGATACCCACCGCGTGCCTCAACACTCATCGGACTGCATACATCGGTATGTATTATTTCCAATAAGTCATTAGCTCGCTCCATTGTTCCGGAGAACGGAGTTTTAGTCATCTTGCCCATGAGGCATGGTTCGCAAGTATCAAATGATTCATAATCAAGTGATTCCAGAAGTTCATGTGTATGGAGTTTCTTCATGCGTTTTACACCAATATGACATAAACGGCAGCGCCACAAGTATGTTGCACTATCATTATTAACTTTGCATCTTTTGGCATCAATATTATGAATATGTGTATCACTACGATCGAGATTCAATAAACCATCCACAATGGGTGTATGACCATAGAAGGTTTTATTCATTTAAACAGAAAAACAATTATTCTCTAACTTAAATGAATAACCGTATTGCAATAAACATGATCTAATCATATTCATTCTCAACGCAAACACCAAATAACATTTATTTAGGTTAGTACAGGGAGTGTGCGATGGTGATCGTATCAACCTTGGAATCACTTCCAACACACATCGTCACCTCGCCCTTAACTAGTCCCTGTTTATTCTGCAACTCCTGTTTCGGGTTACTAATCTTAGCAACTGAACCGGTATCATATACCCAGGGGTTACTACGAACACTAGTAAAGTACACATCAATAACATGTATATCAAATATATCTTTGTTCACTTTGCCATCCTTCTTATCCGCCAAGTATTTGGGGGCAGTTCCACTTCCAGTGACCATTTCCTTTGCAGTAAAAGCACTTAGTTTCAGGCTTGGGTCCAGTTTTGATTGCACAAAAAGATAAACATCACATGCAATCAAAATATGTGACATGATATGGCCATCATCATCTCATGCTTTTCATCTCCATCTCCAAAGCATCATCGTGATCTCCATCGTCACCAGCTCGACACCTTGATCTCCATCGTTGCGTTGTGGTCGTCTCGCCAACTATTGCTTCTACAACTATCGCTAATGCATAGTGATAAAGTAAAGCAATTACATGGCGTTTGCATTTCATACAATAAAGAGACAACCATAAGGCTCCTGCCGGTTGCCGATAACTTACAAAACATGATCATCTCATACAATAATCTTTATCACATCATGTCTTGACCATATCACATGACAACCGTAGTCAAATTTGATTCAACTAAAGTAGGAGAAACAGACACCCACCAGCCACCTTTATACAAAACTAGCTGCATCTCACTCGGTGGAACCGGTCTCTTGTGCGTGGACATGTAAGGTTGGTCCGGGCCACTTCATCCCACAATACCGCTGAATCAAAATAAGATGTTGGTGGTAAGCAGTATGACTATCACCGCCCACAACTCTTTGTGTTCTACTCGTGCATATCATCTTCTCCCATTGCAAGAAAGATCAATCTAGTAGGCCAAACCAAACTGATAATTCAAATAGACTTGCAAAGATAACCAATCATACATAAAATAATTCAGAGGAGATTCAAATATTGTTCATAGATAATCTTGATCATAAACCCACAATTCATCGGATCTCGACAAACACACCGCAAAAAGAGTTACATCGAATAGATCTCCAAGAAGATCGAGGAGAACTTTGTATTGAGATCCAAAGAGAGAGAAGAAGTCATCTAGCTAATAACTATGGACCCGAAGGTTTGAAGTAAACTACTCACACATCATCGGAGAGGCTATGGTGTTGATGTAGAAGCCCTCCGTGATCGATTCGCCCTCCGGCGGAGCGCTGGAAAAGGCCCCAAGATGGGATCTCACGGGTACAGAAGGTTGCGATGGTGGAAGTAGGGTTTCGTGGTGCTCCTGGATGTATTCGGGGTATATGGGTATATATAGGAGGAAGAAGTAGGTCGGTGGAGCTGCAAGACGCCCACGAGGGTGGGGGGCGCGCCTCCCTGCCTCGTGGCCTCCTTGCTTATTTTTTGACGTCCACTCCAAGTCCTCTGGATCATGTTTGTTCCGAAAATCACTCTCCCGAAGGTTTCATTCTGTTTGGATTCCGTTTGATATTCCTTTTCTGCGAAATACTGAAATAGGCAAAAAAAAACAGCAACTTGCACTGTGCCTTGGGTTAGTAGGTTAGTCTCAAAAATAATATAAAAGTGTATAATAAATCCCATTAAACATCCAAAACAGATAATATAATAGCATGGAACAATCAAAAATTATAGATACGTTGGAGACGTATCAAGCATCCCAAAGCTTAATTATTGCTCGTCCTCGAGTAGGTAAATGATAAAAACAAAAATTTTGATGTGGAATGCTACCTAGCATATTCTTCAATGTAATTTTCTTTATTGTGGCATGAATATTCAGATCCAAAGGATTCAAGATAAAATTTCAATATTGACATAAAAAATTACTTCAAGCATACTAACTAAGCAATTATGTCTTCTCAAAATAACATGGTCAAATAAATTTCATCCCTACAAAATCATATAGTTTGGTCATGCTCCATTTTCGTCATACAAGAATGCTCTCGTCATGCACAACCCCGATGACAAGCCAAGCAATTGTTTGATACTTTAGAAATCTCAAACTTTTTTCAACTTTCATGCAATACATGAGCGTGAGCCATGGATATAGCACTATGGGTGGAATAGAATATAATGATGGGGGTTTTGTGGAGAAGACAAAAAGGAGAAAGTCTCACATTGACGCAGCTAATCCATGGGCTAGGGAGATGCCCATCAATTGATGTCAATGCAAGGAGTAGGGATTGCCATGCAACGGATGCACTAGAGCTATAAATGTATGAAAGCACAACTAAAGAAACTAAGTGGGTGTGCATCCAACTTGCTTGCTCACAAAGACCTAGGGCATTTGAGGAAGCCCATTCTTGGAATATACAAGCCAAGTTCTATAATGAAAAATTCCCACTAGTATATGAAAATGACAAAACAAGAGACTCTCTATCATAAAGATCATGGTGCTACTTTGAAGCACAAGTGTGGAAAAAGGATAGTAGCATTTCCCCTTTTTTCTTTTTCTTTTTTTGGGCCTTACTTTTTTTATTTGGCCTTTCTCTTTTTTTGGGACAATGCTCTATTAATAATGATCATCACACTTCTATTTGTTTACAACTCAATGATTACAACTCGATACTAGAACAAAATATGACTCTATATGAATGCCTCCGGTGGTGTACCGGGATGGGCAATGAATCAAGAGTGACATGTATGATAAATTATGCATGGTGGCTTTGCCACAAATACGATGTCAACTACATGATCATGCAAGGCAATATGACAACGATGAAGCGCGTCATAATAAACAGAACGGTGGAAAGTTGCATGGCAATATATCTCGGAATGGCTATGGAAATGCCATAATAGGTAGGTATGGTGGCTGTTTTGAGGAAGATATAAGGAGGTTTATGTGTGATAGAGCGTATCGTATCACGGGGTTTGGATGCACCGACGAAGTTTGCACCAACTCTCAACGTGAGAAAGGGCAATGCACGGTACCTAAGAGGCTAGCAATGATGGAAAAGTGAGAGTGCGTATAATCCATGGACTCAATATTAGTCATAAAGAACTCACATACTTATTGCAAAAATATACAAGTCATCAAAAACCAAGCACTACGCGCATGCTCCTAGGGGGATAGATTGGTAGGAAAAGACCATCGCTCGTCCCCGACTGCCACTCATAAGGAAGACAATCAAAGAACACCTCATGTTTCAAATTTGTTACACAACGTTCACCATACGTGCATGCTACGGGACTTGCCAACTTCAACACAAGTATTTCTCAAATTCACAACTACTCAACTAGCACAACTTTAATCTCCATATCTCAAAACAATCATCAAGTATCAAACTTCTCTTAGTATTCAATACACTTATATGAAAGTTTTTATTATATCCATCTTGGATGCCTATCATATTAGGACTAATTTATAGCCAAATCAAATTACCATGCTTTTCTAAAGGACTCTCAAAATAATATAAGTGAAGCATGAGAGATCAATAATTTCTATAAAATAAAACCACCACCGTGCTCTAAAAGATATAAGTGGAGCACTAGAGCAAAATTATTTAGCTCAAAAGATATAAGTGAAGCACATAGAGTATTCTAATAAATTCCGATTCGTGTGTGTCTCTCCCAAAAGGTGTGTACAGCAAGGATGATTGTGGTGACTAAAAAAGTAAAGAATCAAATCATACAAGACGCTCCAAGCAAAACACATATCATGTGGTGAATAAAAATATAGCATCAAGTAAAGTTACCGATGGATGAAGACAAAAGAGGGGATGCCTTCGGGGGCATCCCCAAGCTTAGGCTTTTGGTTGTCCTTGGATTTTACCTTGGGGTGCCTTGGGCATCCCCAATCTTAGGCTCTTGCCACTCCTTGTTCCATAATCCATCAAACCTTTACCCAAAAACTTGAAAACTTCACAACACAAAACTCAACAGAAAATCTCATGAGCTCCGTTAGCGTAATAAAACAAATCACCACCTTAAGGTACTGTAATGAACTCATTCTTTATTTATATTGGTGTTAACCCTACTGTATTCCAACTTCTCTGTGGTTCATAACCTACGATACTAGCCATAGATTCATCAAAATAAGCAAACAACACACGAAAAACAGAATCTGTCAAAAACAGAACAGTGTGTAGAAATCAGATTTGTTCGCATATTTATGGAACTCCAAAACTCCTGAGAAACTAGTAAAACCTGGAAAATTTGTGTACTGATCTACTTCAGAAAGAATTGGTAATTTATCACGTTCTTGTGAATTTTAACAATTATATTTGTGAGTGCAAAGTTTCTGTCTTTTTTAGCAAGATCAAACAACTATCACCCAAGAAGATCCTATTGGTTCTACTTGGCACAAACACTAATTAAAACACGGACAAACATCTAACCAGAGGCTAGATCAAAGATTTATTGCTAAACAGAACCAAAAAGTAAGAAACGAAAATAAAATTGGGTTGCCTCCCAACAAGCGCTGTCGTTTAACGCCCCTAGCTAGGCATAAAGGCAATGATAGATCTAGGTATTGCCATCTTTGGTAGGCAATTCTTCAATGGAAAATTTATAACCCTTAGGAGTTTCCTTCTTTTTATTAATGATCAAACTCCTAGGCAAGAAATTGAGAGAATCGTGTGTAGCAAAAGGTTCCCTAATAATAGCAAAGAAGTTGGGGTGAACACTTATTGATTTGAGATTCGCTTTTTCCTTACTAGAGGATTCACCCTTATTTTTAGGAACATACATTAATTTGGCAACTTTGGTAATAGTAGGGTTTTGAGTATTTTTCACAGATGAAAAGGCAGACCCTAAGTTGGTAATAATATCCTCAATTTTATCAATTCTTGTGGAATCTTGATCTACCTTTTCGTTAACTATGGGTTCCTTTTCTTTAAAAAATTTAAGAGCAACTCCCACCTTAGATCCGTATTGGGTAATTTGGTTGTGGATCTTTTTATCCAAATTTTCAATCAATTCTATGGTGGCAACTTTATTTTCAATAATTTCAAGCCTTTTGCATCACATGTTCCAAAGTTAAAATAGTTCTATTAACCAAAAGAGGTGGTGGGCCAAACAAATCTAACATAGCATTATAATAATCAAAAGTATGGCTACCCAAGAAATTCCCTCAGGTAATGGTATCAAGAATATATCTATTCCAAGGGGTGATGACTACATAAAAATTGCGAAGAAGAACGGAAGTAGATTGCTTCCTAGTAGATCTATTCTGAGCATTGCAAATTCTATGCCAAGCATCTTTTAGATTTTATCCCTCCCTTTGTTTAAAATTAAGAACTTCATGATCGGGAGTACTAACGATAATATAAGGACTAGCCATGACAGCAAAGCAAACGATCTAACACACGGACACACAAGAAGCAAGCGAAAAAGAGGCGAACAGAAAGAGAGGGCGAATAAAACGACAAGGGTGAAGTGGGGGAGAGGAAAACAAGAGGCAAATGGAAAATAATGTAGTGCGAGGGATAAGAGTTTGTGATGGGTACTTGGTATGTCTTGACTTGTGCGCAGACTACCCGGCAACAGCGCCAGAAATCCTTCTTGCTACCTCTTAAGCATGCGTTGGTTTTCCCTTGAAGAGGAAAGGGTGATGCAGCAAAGTAGCATAAGTATTTCCCTCAGTTTTTGAGAACCAAGGTATCAATCCAGTAGGAGGCCACACGCAAGTCCCTCGTACCTACACAAACAAATAAGAACCTTGCAACCAACGCGATAAAGGGGTTGTCAATCCCTTTACGGCCACTTGCAAAAGTGAGATCTGATAGAGATGATAAGATAATATTTTTGGTATTTTTATGATAAAGATTGAAAGTAAAGATTGCAAAATAAACGGCGACCGAAATAGCTAGTTGACGACAGATTAATATGATGGAAAATAGACCCGGGGGCCATAGGTTTCACTAGTGGCTTCTCTCAAGATAGCATAAGTATTACGGTGGGTGAACAAATTACTGTCGAGCAAGTGATAGAAAAGTGCATAGTTATGAGAATATCTAGGCATGATCATGTATATAGGCATCACGTCCGCAACAAGTAGACCGAAACTATTCTGCATCTACTACTATTACTCCACACATCGACTGCTATCCAGCATGCATCTAGAGTATTAAGTTCATAAGAACAGAGTAATGCATTACACAAGATGACATGATGTAGAGGGATAAACTCAAGCAATATGATATAGACCCCATCTTTTTATCCTCGATGGAAACAATACAATACGTGTCGCTTCCCTTTCTGTCACTGGGATCGAGCAACGCAAGATTCAACCCAAAGCTAAGCACTTCTCCCATTGCAAGAAAGATCAATCTAGTAGGCCAAACCAAACTGATAATTCAAATAGACTTGCAAAGATAACCAATCATACATAAAAGAATTTAGAGGAGATTCAAATATTGTTCATAGATAATCTTGATCATAAACCCACAATTCATCGGATCTCGACAAACACAACGCAAAAAGAGTTACATCGAATAGATCTCCAAGAAGATCGAGGAGAACTTTGTATTGAGATCCAAAGAGAGAGAAGAAGCCATCTAGCTAATAACTATGGACCCGAAGGTCTGAGGTAAACTACTCACACATCATAGGAGAGGCTATGGTGTTAATGTAGAAGCCCTCCGTGATCGATTCCCCCTCCGGCGGAGCGCCGAAAAAGGCCCCACTACTAGGAAAAGGGCTATAGATGATATGGCCACTAATGGCGCACTAGACATGTGGTGCGCCATTAGTATATACTAATGGCGCACCATGTGTTGGTGCGCCATTAGTGTCCAAATACTAATGGCACACCACATCCACGGTGCGCCATTAGTACCATTTTTTTCATTTTTTTTTCAAAACTAGTAATGGCGCATCAGTGGATAGTGCGCCATTACTAGTTAAACTAGTAATGGCGCACAACATCCACGGTGCGCCACTAGTAAAAAAAATCAATTTTTTTTCAAATTTATTTATTTATTTTTTCAAAACTAGTAATGGCGCACCAGTGGACAATGCGCCATTACTAGTTAAAAACTAGTAATGGCGCACTGTCCACTGGTGCGCCATTACTAAGTGTTTTTCAATTTTTTTTCAGAATTTGTTTTTTTTCAAAACTAGTAATGGCGCACCATGGGTGTGGTGCGCCATTACTATTTTAACTAGTAATGGCGCACCACCCCCACGGTGCACCATTACTAACTTTGACAAAAAATTCCACCGAATGCACCCCCTGTGGACCGCCTTTGCAGTTTAAAAAAATAAAAGAAAATGATGGAAATGTCAAGAAAATAAAAGAAAATAAGTTTCCCATGTGATATGTGGTCTACTTGTTTGGAAAATTTACAAATTTAAACTTCGACTTTATTTGCAAAATCTCTCTGGAATTTGTAAAATGGGCATAACTTTTGCATACGAACTCGGATTAAAAAGTTTTATATATGAAAAATCATCTACTCAAAAAGTTACATACGAATTTAATAGAACCCCATTAAACATTTTCAAAATCCCCAAAAACCTAACAGAAAAAAGTTATGGGGCTTTTAAGATCTAGAGGAAAAAAATGGAAAAAATTTCAAACTTACTAGTGGCGCACCGTTTGCTAGGTGCGCCACTAGTAACAGAAAAAAATTGGTTTCGAATTTCTTTTAATTATTTTCAAAATATAATACGTAATATGACCGGGAAGTTTGAAATATTTTTGCAAAATTTTATCATACTCATGAACATGAACAAAGTCCTAGACATCAGCAAGGTTTAATAGGATTGATATGATAGATATATCAACAAGTGTGTGTGAAGTGAGGTGGTGCTGGCGTTGGATAGAACTACGAAGTTAAGCGTAATCGGGCTGGACTAGTGTGAGGATGGGTGACCTTCCAGGAAGTTTGACCATATAGTGCGATTTCACCTAAGATTAAGCATATTGACCCGAGATTAAGCCATAGTGACCCGAGATTAAGAAAAAAAATAAAAAAATTGAATTTTTTTAAAAAAATTTATTAAAAGAATTTGTAAAAATTTTGAAAATTTTTTATTACTTCTATGTGGTGCGCCATTACTAAGTCAGATAGTAATGGCGCACCTCTAGGCATACTAATGGCGCACCACTAGTGCGCCATTAGTATACCAGATACTAATGGCGCACCAGTGGTACGCCATTAGTAAAAAATACTAGTGGCGTGATACTAATGGCGCAACAGTAGTGCGCTATTAGTAGGCAAAACTGGTGCGCCATTAGTAGGCCTTTTCCTAGTAGTGCCCCAAGATGGGATGTCACGGGTACAGAAGGTTGCAGAGGTGGAAATAGGGTTTCGTGGTGCTCCTGGATGTTTTCGGGGTATATAGGTATATATAGGAGGAAGAAGTAGGTCGGTGGAGCTGCGAGGGGCCCACGAGGGTGGGGGCGCGCCTCCCTGCCTCGTGGCCTCCTCGCTTCTTTCTTGACGTTCACTCCAAGTCATCTGGATCACTTTTGTTCCAAAAATCACTCTCCCGAAGGTTTCATTCCGTTTGGATTCCGTTTGATATTCCTTCTCTGCGAAACACTGAAATAGGCAAAAAAAACAATTTGCACTGGGCCTTGGGTTAGTAGGTTAGTCCCAAAAATAATATTAAAGTGTATAATAAAGCCCATTAAACATCCAAATAGATAATATAATAGCATGGAACAATAAAAAATTATAGATACGTTGGAGACGTATCAGCTGTAATCCCCCGCTGTTAGTCAAAGTTTGAAGCCCGCCAATTGGAAGCCCAATCGTGCATGCGTTGGTGTCCCCTGAATTCGTCATGGAGGTTTGTTTAGTTTGGGTTGGTTTCTGGCATGCAAATTTCACTCACTACACGTTCACTCGCAGCAATAACTATCTTGTTTCAGATGCAGCGCCAGGCTGTTATAACAACTTGTTTAGTAAGTTTATCAAAGCAGATAGCTTTGTGGATCCTTCTCAGCATTGCCACTCACCTGGATATATTGTCACTAATTTACTAATAAATCAAGATCCTCCTCAGTGACAGGTCACTCCCCACTTCTCTGCTCCGCGGCGGATTCTCCTCTGACTGGCTTCCCCCAGCACTACTGCAATACCTCTTAACTACCCCCTGCGTCACCGGCAGCCGCAGTGGTCTGCTCCTCCCGGATTGCACTCATCAGCAGGTCAAACTAATACGTCTCCGTCATATCTACTTTTCCAAACACTTTTGCCCTTTTTTTGGACTCTAATTTGCATGATTTGAAGGGAACTAACCCGGACTAACGCTATTTTCAGCAGAATTGCCATGGTGTTACTTATGTGCAGAAACAAAAGTTCTCGGAATGACCTGAACTTCACGGACCATCTTTTTGGAAATAATAAAAAATCCTTGCCAAATATGAAGACCATGGGGGCCCACACCCTGTCCACGAGGGTGGGGGGCGCGCCCCCTACCTCGTGGGCCCCCTGAGGCTCCTCTGACGCCAACTCCAACTCTATATTCGCTTTCAGGGAGAAAAAATCAAGGAGAAGAAATCATCGCGTTTTACGATACGGAGCCGCCGCCAAGCCCTAAAACCTCTCGGGAGGGCTGATCTAGAGTCCGGTCGGGGCTCCGGAGAGGGGGATTCGTCGCCGTCGTCATCATCAACCATCCTCCATCACTAATTTCATGATGCTCACCGCCGTGGGTGAGTAATTCCATCGTAGGCCTGCTGGACGGTGATGGGTTGGATGAGATCTATCATGTAATCGAGTTAGTTTTCTTAGGGTTTGGTCCCTAGTATCCACTATGTTCTGAGATTGATGTTGCTATGACTTTGCTATGCTTAATGCTTGTCACTAGGGCCCCAGTGCCATGATTTCAGATATGAACCTATTATGTTTTCATGAATATATGTGTGTTCTTGATCCTATCTTGCAAGTCTATAGTCACCTACTATGTGTTATGATCCGGCAACCCCGAAGTGACAATAGTCGGGACCACTCCCGGTGATGACCATAGTTTGAGGAGTTCATGTATTCACTATGTGCTAATGCTTTGTTCCGGTTCTCTATTAAAAGGAGGCCTTAATATCCCTTATTTTCCATTAGGACCCCGCTACCACGGGAGGGTAGGACAAAAGATGTCATGCAAGTTCTTTTCCATAAGCACGTATGACTATATTCGGAATACATGCCTACATTACATTGATGAATTGGAGGTAGTTCTGTGTTACCCTATGTTATGATTGTTACATGATGAACCGCATCCGGCATAATTCTCCATCACCGATCCAATGCCTACGAGATTTTCCTATATTGGTTCTCGCTTATTTACTTTTCCATTGCTACTGTTACAACCACTACAAAACCCCAAAATTATTACTTTTGCTTTCTTTACTTTTTTTACCGTTACCACTACTATCATATTAGTTTGCCACTAAATACTTTGCTGCAGATATTAAGTTATCCAGGTGTGGGTGAATTGACAACTTAGTTGCTAATACTTGAGAATATTCTTTGGCTCCCCTTGTGTCGAATCAACAAATTTGGGTTGAATACGCTACCCTCGAAAACTTTTGTGATCCCCTATACTTGTGGGTTATCACAAACATAAATCTCGTGGCAGGTCGACTAAATAAGTTGGAGCAAAAAAGGAGGCACAAAAAAGTCATTACAGGCTTACAGCATCATCCTTTGAAGAAAGAACAGAGAACGTCGAGGTGGTTGGTTTCTGGCCACTAAGAACAGTTTTGGCAATTGTTTTGTTTTCTTAAAACTGTTAGCAATTGAAACCAATGTCTTGGGTTTGAAAAAAAGATATCTGTTTGCCCATTGCTAAAACCCTTGGATGGCTCTGAGCATGTTAAAACTTGCTTATGAGAATTGACCCCAATTTTTGTATTGTTTTTGCAGACCTTGGATTCAAGAAAAAAATGTGTATAAAAAAGGGGTAATTTAGAAAGTTCAGGTGTAATGAACATAGAAGTTCAAACCAAAAAAATGTAAACGAAAAAAATCATGGAATTCAAAGAATAAAAACTATGGAGTTTCATAAAAAAATAGCACGTGAAGTTCATGTTTCAGAAATCCCTAAGTTCACGTGTAGTACACATAGAAGAAAAAACATCAAATGAAAAAAAAGAGGTCGTCGAGGCTATTTCACTGAAAAGCAAACATGCATAACAATTCCATGACAAAATTCTATAAGAAGTTCAAATTTAAAAATCGAAGCAGGTCGACATTAAAAAATGAAGTTTTTAATATCTAAAAGTCAAATTTGGAAGGTCAAAAATTTGAGCAAGAAGTTCAAATAAAAAAGTACTTCAAAAATCTTTATAACAAAATTTTCCCGTTTATAAAAAAACAGAGCAGTCCAAAGTTAAATAAGAGGAGCATTTCAAAAGATTTTATAAAGAACAGATTTCCCCCATTCTATAAAAACTAGAAGTTCAAATTAAAATAACGGCACAGTTTCATTGTTTATATAAAAAAAGGATTTTCCCCGTTACTAACCGATAAAACTAAGAAGTTCAAGTTTAAAAAATGGTGAACTTCGATGTCTTTAAAAAATAAAGATTTTTCACATTATTAAAAATAAAACAAAGAAGTTCATTTTTTTAAAACAAGGAAGTTCAAAAAACTCGATTTTCCTCGTTACTAAAGAATAAGCCTAAGAAGTTCAAATTAAAATAATAGAGAAGTTCAAAATTTGTAAAAACCTCACATTCTTGTTACTAAAGAATAAAACTAATAAGTTTGAATTAAAATAAGGGAACAACTAAAAAAAGTTTAAAAAGATTTTCCTAGTTTTTTAGAAACCTAGGATTTTCCCCGATACTAAAGATTAAACCATGAAGTGCAAAAATAGAAAGAAAGACAAATTCGATTTTTTTATTGAAATCAAACAAAATTGTTTACTTAAAAAATAAAATATGTGAATTTCAAATTGAAATAACTAAGAAGTTCAAAGTACATTAAACCCTAGGATTTGTAAGCTCAAAAAACAAAAGCAGAAAACAATGCCATTTTGGGCATTTTCCCCAATAGTAAAGATTAAAATCAAGAAGTTCAATTCCAAAAAACGGAGTAGTTAAATGTATGTAAAAAACTCAGGTTTTCTAGTTACTAGAGAATAAAACCAAGAAGTTCAATTGGAAAAAAACGGAAAAGTTTGATATTTATTTGAAAAATCGGATTTTTCTAGTTACTAAAGAATAAATCCAATAAGTTCAATTCCAAACGAAGAAGTTCGATGTTTCTAAAAAACCCTCCAATTTTCACATTTTGAAAAATACACAATGAAGTTCAAATAAAAAAGGTAGAGCGGTTCGATGTCTATAAAAAATCAGATATTTTCATGTAATCGAGAGCAGTTCGGATTGATAACTGTGAGAATTTCAAGTACTACACTATGTGCATTTTGTATGAAAAAAAAGAATGAAAAACAAAGGATAAAACTTTTGTTGCTAGAAGTTCAAGTGCTCGGCCCGAGAATGTTCAAAAATTATTGTGAGAGATGTTGAACAAAAATAGGTGACAGAAGTTCAAGGGGAAAACAACGGGAAGTTCAACTACTAAAGTGAATGCGTTTCAGGTGAGAATAAAAGAATATAAAACTAAAAGATGATATGTCTCTGTCGTATCTATAATTTTTTATTGTTCCATGCCAATGTCATACAACTTCCATATACTTTTGGCAACTTTTTATACTATTTTTGGGACTAACATATTGATCAAGTGCCCAGTGCCAGTTCATGTTTGTTGCATGTTTTATGTTTCGCAGAAACCCCATATCAAAAGGAATCACAAAGGGATAAAAATGGACGGAGAATATTTTTGGAATATTTGGAGAATATGGGAAGAAGAATCAACGCAAGACGGTGCCCGAGGGGGCACGTGGCAGGGGGGCGCCTGCCCCCTGGGCGCACCTGCCCCCCACATGGGCCCCCGTAAGGCGGTTGCTGCTCTACTTTGGCCACAAGAAAGCTAATTTTCAGGAAAAAAATCTCGGCGAAGGTTTCAATCCAATCGGAGTTACGGATCTCCATATATATACGAAACGGTGAAAGGGCAGAATACCAGAACGCAGAAACAGAGAGAGAATGAGAGACAGATCCAATCTCGGAGGGGCTCTCACCCCTCCCATGCCATGGAGGCCAAGGACCAGTGGGGAAACCCTTCTCCCATGTAGGGAGGAGGTCAAGGAAGAAGAAGAAGAAGGGCCCCCCTGTCCCCCTCTCTTCCGTTGGCGCCAGAACGCTGCTGTGGCCACCATAATCATCACCGCGATCTTCACCAACACCTCCGCCATCTTCACCAACATCTCCATCACCTTCCCCTCTATCTACAACGGTCCACTCTCCCACAACCCACTGTACCCTCTACTTGAACATGGTGCTTTATGCTTCATATTATTATCCAATGATGTGTTGCCATCCTATGACGTCTGAGTACATTTTCATTATCCTATTGGTGGTTGATGAATTTCTATGATTGATTTAATTTGCTTGTGGTTATGTTGCTGTCCTTTGGTGCCCATCATATGAGCGCGCGCGTGGATCACACCATAGGGTTAGTTGTATGTTGATAGGACTATGTATTGGAGGGCAAGAGTGACAGAAGCTTCTAACTAGCATAGAAATTGATGCATACGGGATTGAAGGGGGACCAATATAACTTAATACTATGGTTAGGTTTTACCATAATGAACGTTAGTAGTTGTGGATGCTTGCTAATAGTTCCAATTGTAAGTGCATATAATTCCAAGTCAGGGATGACATGCTAGCAGTGGCCTCTCCCACATAAAACTTGCTATCGGTCTAGTAAAGTAGTAAATTGCTTAGGGACAATTTCGCAACTCCTACCACCACTTTTCCACACTCGCTATATTTACTTTATTTCTTCTTTATCTAAACAGCCCCTAGTTTGTATTTACACGCTCTTTATTATCTTGTAAACCTATCCAAAAACACCTACAAAGTACTTCTAATTTCATACTTATTCTAGGTACAACGAACGCCAAGCATGCGTAGAGTTGTATCGGTGGTCGATAGAACTTGAGGGAATATTTGTTCTACATTTAGCTCCTTGTTGGGGTTGACACTCTTACTTATCGAAAGAGGCTACAAACGACAACGAATTTGTAACGTCTGTCTACATGAAAAACTTGCTGCTATTCATAAGCTTTCCAACCGTATATTATATGCTACATTCTGATGAGCGGTCTAAAACTTTAATGTATACCGTTTAAAACATGCCATCGCGAGTATGAAAAACGGATCAACACAGGAAAGTTGCGAGTTTTCAACAGCTTTCCATCGGTATATCATTTGCTCAATTCTGGTAAGTGGTTTGGGAGTTACGGGCAAAAAACAACACGTCAAAAACAGTGTGAAGTTCAAATAGACATGCCCCAGAAGTTCAACTACTTCACGCAGTGCATTTCCATTCGCTATGAACGCAGAAATCATGATCTTGCCAATTTCTAATTTACTTCAAAGCGATAGGAATATCATTTCTGTAAGTTCTAGTCCTCGGTCGGAGAAAGTTAAAAAAATTATTGTGAGAGAGGTTTCTATAAAAGGAATACATTTGTGTAACACTGACGAATGGATGAGAAAATTACAAATGAAAATACGTCACAGAAGTTCAACGTGAAAACAGCAGGAAGTTCAACTACTACGCTGAATGGATTTCAGATGAAAAACTTTTAAAATCATCAAGAGTATGAAAAAGTGATCAACACGGGAAAGTTGTGTGTTTACAACAGCTTTCCATCGGTATATCACTTGCTCAATTCCGGTGAGTGGATGGAGAGGTACGTGAGTGGATGGAGAACTACGAGCAAAAAAAGCACGTGGAAACCAGAGTGAAGTTCAAGTAGACATGCCGAGAAGTGCAGGTTCTTCACGCGATGAATTTTGGAAATATCTGTTTGGCGATAAAGGCAGAACAAATGATCTCGTCGTTTTTTATATTACTTAAAAACGACTAGGAATCAGAGAAAACCATCAACATAAAAATGTTTCACATTTTCCTTAGCTTTTCAACGGTATATTATTTGCCCCATTCTGAAAAAGTTTGTGAATAATTACGACGAAAATACATTTTTAAACATTTTCAAAATTGACTTAAAACCGTAAGGAATTGGGAGAAAAAAATATATACCAAAAAGTTTCATATTTGTTTAAGCTTTCCGTCGCTGCATCATTTGCTGCATTCGGACTTACAGTTAAAAAATTAACTCAAAAATAAGAACTCGTTGGAACTTGTACCGTTTTCTAAATTGATTTTAAACCGTTGAAAACTAGAAAAAACTTTTAACATGAAAAAGTAGCGCATTTTCATAAGCTTTCCAATGCCATATTATTTGCCTCAATTGGATTAGCCATTTAGAAATGACATGAAAATACGAACTCAGCTGTTCGGTTTGTGACATTTTGCGACTTTCCAAATTACTCTTTAACCATAGGGAATTATAGAAAACTATCAACGTGTGGAAGGAGCGGTTTTGCAGCAGATTTTCAACGCCATATTATTTGCCTCATTCCGATAAACGGTTTAGAAAGGCGATCGAAAATAAGATTCACGTTTTTTGTATGAAGAAAAAACGATTTTCAAAACTGCTCTTAAACCACTTACATTTTGCCAAAAATTTAACGTGGGTCATGATACTCGTGTCCATAACTTTCCAATGGTATATCACAAGCCTCATTTGGGCAATGTTGGCGGAAGTTCAGCCTAGCACTGGGGGAAGTTCAGGTCGACCAACTCAGGCAGTAAAAATGCAAAAAACGCAAGGTCATCTCGATCCAAGAGCAAAATCCGCCAACGAGTGAGATTCCTATTTAAAACGGGCATTTAGTTGCTAAAAACCGTTTTTAGAGTACACTTACATCACATAGAACACGACTAACCAGAATAATTCACGTGGGGAGACATGGTTGCGAAGATAGCCCGAAGGTCGGGTTCCTACAGAGAGAAGTTCACGTGTGTAACTCAGGAAGTTCATGTTGTGATCAGAATAATATCTGATCCCGGGATCAGAATATTATTCTGATCACAACATGACCTGCCCAGACATTAGTACGTTGAACTTCCCCCATTGCTAGGTTGAACTTCCGCAAACATTGCCCAAATGGGGTTTGCGATATACCGTTGGAAAGTTATGGACACGAGTATCATGACCCAAGTTAAATTTTTGGCAAAATGTAAGCGGTTTAAGAGCAGTTTTGAAAACATTTTTCTTCATACAAAAAACGTGAATCAAATTTTCGATCGCATTTCTAAATTGTTCATCAGAATGAGGCAAATAATATGGCGTTGGAAAGCTGCTACAAAACCGCTTCTTCCACATGTTGAAAGTTTTCTCTAATTCCCTATGGATAAAGAGTAATTTGGAAAATTATAGAATTTCGCAAACCGAACAGCCGAGTTCATATTTTCAATGTCATTTCCAAATGGCTAATCCAATTGAGGCAAATGATATGGCATTGGAAAGCTTATGAAAATGCACTACTTTTTCATGTTAAAAGTTCCTTCTAGTTTTGAACGGTACAAAACTAATTTAGAAAATGATACAAGTTTCATCGAGTTCGTATTATCGAGCTAATGTTTTAACCGTACGACCGAATGCAGCAAATGATATAGCGTTAGAAAGCTTGAAGAAATTCTAATCTTTATGGTATATATTGTTTCTCCCAATTCCTTATGGTTTTAAGTCAATTTTGAAAATGGCTAAAAACGTATTTTCGCCGTAATTTCTACAAATTTTATCAGAATGAGGCAAATAATATACCGCTGAAAAGCTACAGAAAATGCGAAACCTTTTCATGTTGATAGTTTTCTCTGATTCCTATTCGTTTTGAATTAATTTTGAAAACCGCGAGATCATTCGTTTTGCCTTTATCGCGAAACAGATTGTCCAAAAATGCACCGCGTGAAGAACTTGAACTTCTCGGCATGTCTACTTGAACTTCACTCTGTTTTTTCACGTGCATTTTTTGCTCGTAGCTCTCCATTCACTCACCGGAATTGAGAAGTGATATACGGATGGAAAGCCGCTGTAAACACACAACTTTCCCGTGTTGATCATTTTTTCATCCTCGCAACGATTTTAAAAGTTTTTCACTTGAAATTCATTCAGTATAGTTGGTGAACTTCCTGCTATTTTCACGTTGAACTTCTGTGACATATTTTTGTTTGTAATTTTCTCATCCATTTCGTCGTTGTTACACAAATTATATTTCTGCCGTTTTGAAGTAAATTAGAAAATGACGAGATCATGATTTCTGCCTTCACCGCGAACGGAAATGCACTGCGTGAAGTAGTTGAACTTCTTGGGCATGTCTGTTTGAACTTCACTCTATTTTTCATGTGCTGTTTTTTGATGTGCTATTTTTTGCACTACGTGAAGTAGTTGAACTTCTGGGGCATGTGTGTTTGAACTTCACTCTGTTTCAATTTATTGTATTTTTCTTGTATAAAATACACACCATGTAGTACGTGAACTTCCAGTTGTTATCACTTTGAACTTCTCTGTGGTTTGAGAGAACTATTTTAAAACACAAAAAACAACATATTCTTATGTACTTTGGACATCTAAATACACGGTGAACCTCTCTCACAAGAAATTTTTGAACTTTTCCTCGCCGAGCACTTGAACTTCTAGCAACCATTTTTTCATTTATGAGTACAAAAAATGGCGTTGTGTTCTTATTTTTTGAACAGGTAAATCCTATGTTTTAATAAACTCCCAACTTCTTTGTTATTTCAATTTGAACTTCACCTTTTTTTTATATTTTTATTAAATAAAATTATTCAATTTTTATACGGAAAAAATCAAACATGGAAATACAAGGTGAACCTCTCTCGCAAGAATTTTTGAACTTCTCCGGACAGAGCACTTGAACTTTTTTCAATAAACCTTTTGAGATTTTAATTTTCTATACTTTTATTCTCACCTGAACTGCATTCCTTGCAGTACTTGAACTTCTCGTTGTATTCACTATGAACTTCTGTCACATTTTTGCGTGTACGTTGAATTACACGCAAGTGAAGGTCGGTCGTCATTTTTTACCATTTTAAAACATGTAATTGGAGGTCGGACATCCCGCGAAATAAATTTGAACCATGCATGGAGGTGCACTTTAACTTCTTGCATCAAATCTGATTTTTTTATATAATTTGAACTTCTTTGTTATTTTACTTTCAACTTCTTAGTCATATTCTTAGAAAGGAAATATGTATTTAAATAAGCATCAAACTTTTTTTTTTGTAAATTGAACTTCATAGTTTTATTTTTCTTAGAAATGGTTATAATTTGAGTTTCCTGTATACATCAAACTAATCCTATTTTTTAATTTGAACTTCGTTACTTTTATTCTGTAGTAACAAGAAAAATCAGAGTTTTTATAAATATTGAACTTCTCTATTTCTGTAATTTGGACTTTTTGGTTTATTTCTTTCAGTGACGGCAAAATCCTAGTTTTGTAATAAATATTGAACAGGTCCGTTATTTAAATTTGAACTTCTATTTTTTTTTAGAAATGGTGATAATACTGTTTTTACGATATTTTGAACTGCTTTATGTTTAAAATTTGAACTTTTTATTTTTTATTAGAAACAGTGAAATATTCGGCTCTCTTATTTTTGTACTAATGTGTTATTTTTGTCTGAACTTCTTATGTTCTTCCCATCAACAGATTCAGATTTTCCATTTTTTATACATCGAATTATTGCATTACTCTATTTTAAACCTGTTGTTTCCATTCTTAAATAATGAGGAAAATCATAGTTTCTATAATCATCGAACTTCTCCATCTTTTTAACTTGGACTTCTAGGCTTTATTTCTTAGTAACAATAAAAATCCTACTTTGTAATGAACATCAAACCACTCCATTATTTTAATTCTTAAATTTTGTGTGTTTTAAACAGGGAAAACAACTTTTTTAGTTTTTAAACTTTTTTCTATTATATTAATTTGAGCCTCTTGGATTTTTTGTAAACGAATAAAATTCTTTTCAATTTTTTTTGAATTGCTCTCTTTAAATTTTGGTCTTCTTCTTTTTTCTTTTCTAAGAAGGTAAAAAATTCATTTTCGGAAGAAACTTTGAACGATATATTATTTTAATTTCAACACATTGGTTTTTATTTTTAGTAACAGGTTTTTTATTTGACTTTTCATTCCTTTTTTAACTTCATTCTTTTATTCCTGGACTCCCATGTTATCACCGATTGAACTGCATCACGTTTTTAATTTATAGATTTTTACATCAAAGACATATTGAATGTCGTATTATTTTTTCCATGAACCCTCGTGGTTTATACGAATTAAATGAAATTAAAAATTTTAAAAATAAATGGGCCCGGTTCCCTATAGGCATAAGAACAGAAAAAAGAACCAAAATTTGTGTTTATATTTTTCTAGCTTTGTACAAAAGTAATATTCTTGTGTTGGGGCGTAAACACGAACACTTATGGTGCACACGAGCTGGCTAAAAACTATGAAACTCTCTTCATTTTTTGTGTGCACAACACGCATGTGCACTGGTTTATGCATGCACCCGCACGCACACACCAGTACACCACTAGTACAATGCAAGCACTCACCACTAGCACACAGAAATAAAAGATCTATAGGCAACCACACATTTTTAAATGAAAAAATAGTACGTACAAATTTTTTATTGCGTGGAGAAATACACACATGCACATCTCTGTATCCTCATAGGAGCATTTGAACAAACATGTAGTGGTCATTAGCACATCACAAATCTCAAAGATCCAAAAGTGCCTGTGGACGGCAAAGGCAAAAATAGCTGGAACTGACCCGGGCACAAGCCAACAACACTAGCAATAGGGCATTGCTGGCAGGAATGGTACACACACAGGACGCGCCAGCCACAGGACGCTCCACCATCTCGCCGACCAGATCGTCCACTACATGTTTCGCCATGGCAAGAAATCTTGCATGAGCTTACAACATACATGTGAAATTTTGACATAGTGCCCATGTAAAAGGGTCCATTAGTCTGTTTTAGTCTGTATTCAAGTCATTTTCCCCGTCTGAAACTGGCAATGTTTAAGTCATTATGTCCAAAATCTGCGCGCTTGAATTGGTACAGATTTTAGAAAACATAGCATGTTAGTTATTGTTGGGGATATTACTACCTGGCGTAAACCGGCTCAGACAGGCCGAGTTAACTTCATCAATAGTTGAGTATGTTAAAGCCCATGTAGGCAGATGAGGATGGTATGTAAGGGTTCAAGCCCACAATCGGTTTAAGGCCCATAGCCGTAAACCGGCGTCTGTATGTAACTTGTATTGTAAGTTAGAAATAGTGGAGACCGAACCGGACACGTGTATGAGCCGGTCTCGGGACTCTGTAAACCGACGGGCGTCACCCGTGTATATAAGGGGACGACCCGGCGACGGTTCAAGGACAAGAGACAACAACTCAAGACTTAGGCGAAGCTTGTTTGCTCCCTAGTCATCGAAACCCCATCAATTCCATCACAATTAGACGTACGCTTTTACCTTCATCGAAGGGGCCGAACTAGTATAAAATCTCTTGCGTCCCTGTGTCCGCTTTAACCCCTTCAAGCTAACCCGTAGCGATGGCTCCACGACTAAGTCCTTTCATGAGGACATCTGCCGTGACAAAACCACGACAGTTGGCGCCCACCGTGGGGCTATCGCACGATGGTTTCAAGTTCTTGGAGGGCAACTTCGAAGGACTCAAGGGTTACGCCATGGGCCGGATGACCAAGAGTCGTCGTGGCAAGCTCTACATCGGCGATGCAGGATGGGGCCCCGAGGCCGGCTCAATCGAGTATGGGTACCGGGTCCCCTTTGGTGGCATACACGTCTTCATTGGCAAGATCGGTGAACCGGGCCCTGAGCCGGACATCTGCACCGACCTCATCGAAACGGCTTAGCGTGCACGGTCCGCCCAGGTTAAACCGGCCGTGAAGCGCGCCTTCGTGGGAGTCATCCATGGAGGAGAATACAAGGATGGATCGGAATCTGGTGGTGAGACCGTCGTTTATTCCGGCGATGAGTCCTCGACCGGAGAAACCGAATCGTTATATCAGTTACAAGATGGCCAGATTGGGGGCTGTTCCGATGGCGACAGTATTCCGGACCCCTCTGATCTGCCAAACTGCATTGGAATATTCATGGCTGGTACACAAGCGGCGATCCAGTCTTCGACCGCAGCAACAATGATCTCCGGGTCAGTGACGGCGACGGCAGCCGGGGCAGGAGGCCCTGTGCGCCCGCCGGCTCAAGTTTTATCTGATCTATTTGATGCGTTGGCTACGCTCATGGCAGAGGCTAACCCGGTGGATCAGGACGCCCACAACGCGGAAATCACAAAAGTGAAGGATCAGATTACTTAGGCCAAGGCTGATTTAGCGGCTGAGAACGCGAGGATGACCGCAGAACGGGCCGCTTTGGACGCACATGCTTATCGGCTTATGATGGATCAGAACGCATCACATGAGGTTCTGAAGAGGAAGCACCGGTCTCGCTTACCTCCGGTTTACGATGCCAGAGACCTCTTTAACACCCCAGGAGCAGGGACCAGTAACCCACCGATGGTAAACCGGGCGGAAGCACCAGGGACGGGCGCGCCGGTTTAGCCTCGCTTGGTGGATCCACCTCGTCAGAACAATATCGTGCCTCAGCCTGTCCCGACACCTCCGGGTCATTATTCCAATCCGATGGACAACCTTGTTGCTGCCACTTCACGACTGCAGGCCATCCCAATTGAAGGTGATTCTCCGGCGGCGGTGGAGACGCGCCGGGTTAAGGAACTTCTTCGGACAGCCTTGATTCAACAGGAAGCATATTCATACAGCCGTGATCGGATTCATTCTACCCCTCGCCCGAGCCGGAGCTACAACAGGCGCATGGACGAACCAGCCGTGTCAAGCAACGCAGGAAACCGTGGAGCGCCTCGTGGCAACAACCTGGCAGGCGGTGTTGGTGATGCTCAGGAAGTGGTAGACCGGGTCCGAGCGCGCAGGGAGGCCAAGTTAGTAGTGCAGTATGAGGCTCGTCAGCTTACGCCAGTTCGTCCAACCCCCTCGGTCGAGCCAGGAGTTACCTCTATTTCTTCGGGGGTGCCATGCCTTGTCCCTGCTTTACGCAATGTGCGCCTGCTCAAGGATTTCAAGGGCCCGCGCAAGGTACCAAATTACACTGCCAATTTATCTCTAGAGACATGGGTGGAGAGCTATGAGGTGGCCATGGAGATGCTTGATGTGGATGATGCGGCGTGTGCGAAGTATTTCACCATGAAGCCAGAAGGAACGACCCGTACTTGGTTAAAAAGTTTACCGGCCAACTCTATTAGTTCGTGGGCCGAGTTGAGATCCCGGTTTATCCAGAATTTCAAGGATACATGTAAGCAGCCTATGTCGATAGTGGACTTAGCGGCATGTGTCCAGGAAGAAGGAGAGTCGACGACCTGTTGGGTGCGCCGGGTCTCGAAGATCTTGCACTCGTCAGACCGCATCAATGCCGATACAGCAGTTATAACCTTGGAAGGCAACTGCCGGTTTGAACCTCTGAAGTGGAAATTGGGACGGGTGAAGCGCCATTGCAATGATATGGGGACCCTCATGGCTGCGTTAGTGAAGTATGCTGACTCCGATAGTACCAAGGATCCCGAGTCTGACGATGACAAGACAGGGAAGGGAAAGAAGAACAACAACTCCAATGGGCAGCACCACAACACGGCGGGTCATGGAAACGACGACAAGCGTAAAGCGGATAGCAGCATGGACTTTGTGGCTAATACCAACGCGTAGGACAAATGCCAGCGACGAAAGGGTAAACCGCCGAATTGCAGCGGAGCGCCCAATCCCAACCTAGACCGCTTGTCTTACCTGTTAAACCAGGCCTGTCCAAAACATGGGACGAAGGAGATGTCGGCCAACCATCTTTTGAAGGATTGCTATATCATGCAAGAGTTCAAATATTCTAATGCTTTCCGGTATGATCACGGATCAGGTGGCGGTTCAGGATCCGGATCTCACGGGCCGGGTTATGGCGGAGGAAATTCCCGTTCAGGCTTCAATGGCAATCAAAGCGGGCAAAACAATCAAGGTAACCAGAGCATCTAGGGTGGTTACAATCAGCAGCAGCAGTCGGGTTATCAGAGTCACCCGAAGCAGTTGAATAGTGGGCAATATCATGTTTTCACCACTAGTTTAGACAAGCGTGACCGAAAGGTTCATAAGCGGGCAGTAAATTCTATTGAACCGGCGGTGCCCGTTACTTATGCTGGTCCGAGCAGCCAATCGTATGGAGCAGAGAGGATCACCCTCCCCGGGTTGACAATCCGGGTCAGCTAACGTTGGTGGTGGCACCTCAGGTGGGAGGTTATAAGTTCACCAAGGTGCTCATGGATGGAGGGAGCAGTATTAACATCCTCTACTATCAGACCTTCCTCCGTATGGGGTTAACAGATAAAAATCTTAAACCGTCCAATACGGTGTTCCACGGCATGGTACCTGGTAAATCGGCATATCCCGTCGGCAAAATAGCCATGGAGGTGGCCTTTGGAGATGATTATGACTCCAGATCAGAAATATTGACCTTTGAGGTGGTGAAAATTCAGAGTCCATATCACGCCCTGTTTGGACGGCCGACTTATGCTAAATTCATGGCACGACCCTGCTATGTCTATTTACAGCTCAAAATGCCGGGTCACAAAGGAACAATAACTGTCCATGGAAGCCGCAAGATTGCTTTGGAGTGTGAAGAAGGTGATGCGGCCTATGCTGAATCGGTTTGTGCCATGGAGGAGTGGAAATTTTATAAGGATAATGTTGATCCGGCAGACATGACTCCGTTGAAAAAGCCAACTATGGAGCATGATCCGGCCCTGAAGTTTAAATTAGCCGCTGAGACTAAGCTTGTTGACTTCGTACCTGGCGATTCGTCCAAGCAATTCAGTATCAGTGCGAACTTGGATCCAAAATAGGAAAGCACGCTCATCGAGTTCATCCGTGAGAACCGGGACATCTTTGCGTGGAAGCCTTCTAACATGCCAGGTGTACCAAGAGAACTCGCTGAGCACACCCTTAATATTGATCCCAAGTACAAACCGGTGAAACAGTTTCTCCGCTGGTTCAACGAAGAACGACGTAAGGCTATTGGAGAGGAAGTGGCTAGGCTTTTAGCGGTTGGATTTATCGTCGAAGTTTTCCATCCTGAATGGTTGGCTAATCCGGTGCTGGTCCTTAAGAAGAATGGTACATGGTGTATGTGTGTGGATTACACGGATCTCAACAAGGCTTCTCCAGCAGATCCTTTTGCCCTCCCCCGTATTGATCAAATCATTGATGCTACGGCGGGTTGTGAGCGTTTGAGTTTTTTGGATGCATATTCTGGTTATCATCAGATCAAAATGGCAGTTAAGGACCAGGAGAAAACAACCTTCATAACTCCCTTTGGAGCCTTCTGTTATGTGTCTATGCCTTTTGGGCTCAAGGGTGCCCAGGCGACTTATCAACGGTGTGTACAGAATTGTCTGCATAAGCAAATCGGCCGTAATGTTCATGCCTATGTGGATGATATTGTGGTCAAGTCAAGGAAGAAGGAGACTCTGGTTGATGATTTGAAGGAAACCTTTGATAACCTGCGAACATACAAGATGATGCTCAATCCGGCCAAGTGCGTTTTTGGTGTACCGGCAGACAAGTTATTGGGTTTTCTGGTGTCCAACAGGGGAATTGAGGTTAATTCGGAAAAGATTACATCTATCACCTCCTTGGACAAACCAAAGTGTATCAAAGATGTTCAACGCTTGGCAGGCCGGATCGCCGTGTTGAGCCGGTTTATCATCCGCCTTGGTGAGAAGGTGTTTCCTTTGTATCAGATGCTGAAGAAAACGGATAACTTCGTCTGGAGTTCTGCCGCTGATGAAGCATTTGAGAACTTAAAGCAGCAGCTCGCCAATCCGCCTGTTCTTGCTACTCCGGTTGACAAGGAACCATTGCTATTATATGTGGCAGCTAATGCTCGCGCAGTCAGCGTAGCTATTGTGGTGGAGCATAAAGAGGCAGGCAAGGAATATCCGGTTCAACGTCCGGTTTACTATATCAGTGAGGTACTTATTGAATCCAAGCAAAGGTACCCGCATTGGCAGAAATTGGTATACGGAGTTTTCATGGCAAGCCCGAAGCTTAAACAGTACTTCCAAGGTCATCCCATCACAGTGGTCAGCTCTGCCCCTTTGGGAGACATAATCCAGAACAGGGAGGCAACTGGCCGGATTGCCAAGTGGGCTATAGAGCTTGGGCCTCACGGGTTAAAATACATACCTCGAACGGCGGTCAAATCTCAGGCACTTGTGGATTTCATTAATGATTGGACGGAGCTGCAAGCACCTGAAGAAAAGCCGGATCACACCTATTGGACTATTCATTTTGATGGGTCCAGGCAATTGGAAGGTTCGGGGGCTGGAGTCGTGTTAACTTCCCCACGAGGTGATAAGTTCTGTTACATTCTCCGGTTAATGTTCCCTTGTACTAACAATGCAGCTGAGTACGAAGCTTTACTCCATGGTCTCCGGATGGCTAAGGAGATGAATCTGAGCCAAGTTAAGTGCTTCGGTGACTCGGACCTGGTGGCTCAACAAGTATCTGACACTTGGGATTCCAAGGATCCACTCATGGCAGCATATCGTCATGAGGTGGATATTGTCGCAGGTCACTTCAAAGGTTATCAGGTGGATCACGTGGATCGACGGAAGAACGAAGCGGCGGACGCTTTGAGCCGGTTGGGTTCTCAACGTAAACCGGTTTCGCCTAATGTCTTCTTGGACGTTCTGCATAATCCATCTGTCAAGCTCCCTGGTGAAGAGGATTTGGCTATTCCTGATTCGGAGGCTCAATTGGTGGCGGCTCTTCATGTCATCCCGGACTGGACGGTTCCTTATCTCGCGTACATGAACCGGGGCGAGTTACCAGAGGATGAGATCCTGGCCAGGCAGATAATCCGGCGATCCAAGTCCATGACTATTATCAATGGAGAGTTGCATTGTTGCAGTGTGACAGGGGTGTTTAACGCTGTGTGTCTCCTGAGGAAGGCTGTGAAATTTTACGAGAAATCCATGAAGGAGATTGTGGTCACCACGCTAGTTCAAAATCTTTAGTGGCTAAAGCGTTTCTTCACGGTTTCTATTGGTTGACTGCTCATGCTGATGCGGAGGACCTGGTCAGACGATGTGATGGCTGTCAGAAGTTCTCAAGACGTGCTCATGTGCCGGCTCAAGAATTGAGGATGATTCTAATTACTTGGCCGTTTGCAACTTGGGGGCTGGATATGGTTGGGCCTTTCAAAAGGTCCAAGGACAAAAAACCTACCTCTTGGTGGCGGTTGACAAGTTCACAAAGTGGGTGGAGGCAGAGCCCGTTAGCAAGTGTGATGCAGCCACGGCGGTTTAATTAATCAAAAAGGTGATTTTCCGGTTTGGCTTTCCACACAACATCATCACTGACAATGATACCAACCTGTCCAAGGGTGCTATGAAGGAGTTCTGTCAACGTGAGCACATCCGGCTTGACGTCTCATCAGTGGCTCACCCACAGTCCAATGGCCAAGCAGAGAGGGCTAATCAAGAGATCTTGCGAGGCATCAAACCCCGGCTTATGGTTCCTTTCTAGCGGATGCCGGGTTGTTGGGTTGAAGAGTTACCATCTGTATTATGGAGCATCAACACCACACCCAACAGATCGATAGGATACACACTGTTCTTCATGGTTTATGGAGTGGAGGCGGTTCTCCCCAGTGACATCCGTTATGACTCATGTCGTGTAGCGGCATATGTTGAAGCAGACAACGAGGCAACACGACAAGATGCTCTGGACCTGTTGGACGAGGAACGTGACATAGCGGCTGCCAGTTCGTCGATTTATTAGCAAGATCTCCGTCTCTATCACAATCGTCGAGTTAGAACCAGAACCTTTCAAGAAGGAGATTTGGTACTTCGGCTCATCCAAGATCAGACTGATATGCACAAGTTATCCCCACCTTGGGAGGGACCTTTTGTGGTCAGCAAGAATCTGCACAACGGGTCATACTACCTGATCGATATTCGAGAGCACAAAGACTCACGTACATCAGAGGAGGAGACCAACCGGCCATGGAACATACCTCATCTTTGGCCTTACTATACTTGAGCCATAGGCTCTGCTTATGTACATATTATGACAATGTATATATTATGATCAATATAATAAACCGGAGCCTCAGCTAAAGCGGGGTATCTGTTATCTTTACATCATGTGTGGTTACACGGAGTTTCTGTCTTAAAGCGGCCTCTGGTTTACCCCTTGAGTTAGCTTTTCAAAAGCTCTATATTATATCACTTGGGGGCTTGGTCGTGTCCGAACCATAGCAATGCCATTTGGTAGGCGAAAAGCCACAGCATCACTTGGGGACTTTGTCAAGTCTGAACCATAGTCACGCCTCTTGATCAGCCTAGTGCCACAGCATCACTTGGGCGCTTTGGTCGAACCCGAACCATCGCTACACCTCTTGATCGGCGTAATGCTAACGCATCATTTGGGGACCTGGCTGACTCGAACCATAGCTACGCCTGTTGGGGGCTTAGTCGTGTCCGACCTTGGTAATGCCTCTTGATCGGCTCAAAGCCTTCATTTGCAAATGGTTTTATCTCTGCCTTTGCTTGAATTCTGTTCTTTTTTGCTAAAGACCTTTTTTCTTTTGGTTGCATTTTTAAACCGACATTGTTAAACCGGTTCAACTGTCAATTACAAATTGACGAAACACGGTCAAATCTTAATCCGAAGACTAACTGCCCGGTTTGATTTTTTATTACCATCCTATTATGGAGTAAAATCGGTGTTTATCATAACCCGAAATGGTTTACATTGTAAACCGACCTTATATTACAGGAGCTATTTTCTCCTCCAACAGTGTGGGTTTTTAACCCCGCTTCAAGATTGGCCAGCCAGCTTCATGCCTAACGATGGCAGGTATTATGTATCTCAATATTTGGTCAAATGTTTAAACCTAAGCTACTATCTTTGGTTTCACATATATAGATATTATGACCCGCCTGGCGATAAACCGCGAAGGCGTTTTAAGTTTTTTGGCTGCAGAAAACAGTTTGGAGATAGATAATTCAAAAGAAGCATCAGTTGCAATAAATATGCACGAAGGCATATCAAGACCAAGTGTATCAGCTATCCTAACAAGGCAATACAGTTCCCAAATAAGATCATTGTTTTCTGCAGATCACAGCGTGCAGTGTTTTAGATCGGCTTCCGGTTCACGCTTGGTCACCAGCTTGACTTGATGGTTGCGGGTCATCTCGCGCCGGTTCAGCCTCTTCCTCCCTACCCAGCGGATGGAAATCAACAGTTGCCCAGTCGATTCTAGTTAATGCTTGAAACACAGCTTCGTCACTGATCAGCAACGACGGTTCAATGTCAGGAGCGTAAGTATGCTTACGGATTGGAGGGACAAGATTCTCCGCTTCAGGGATCGGTGCCGCAACCCGCTTGTTCTGATCATCGTAATTGGCTTGATAGTGGGACAGATCCGCTTCTTCTGCCAGCTGACAAGCCAAAGGGCGCACTTCCCGGTTTTTGGCTCGGAGATTGTCGGGACCCCGATCCTAAGCCACATCGATCCAGCATGTAACACATCATATCACCTTGCGGCCTCACGCACGGTACTCCCACGGGTGCCACCTTACCTGGCCGGGACCGTTTGCGTCTTTTGGCTCACGTATATGATAGTGTCGCTAGCATCCATATGACAGAGAACCCGGGCCGACATGGCTAGTCGTGAATCCAAAGCGGCACTAACCCATGAGGACAGGCATACATGAATCACATCGAGCATGTCGGTCATCAACGTGTGAATCCGGGCTGTAGCACTGGGCTAACAGGACTCCGGTAACCCGGGCTGTAGCAGGCTAGGCAGGACTCCGGATGTCACCGCGTGACATTTCCCCGAAGGGACAGACATAGGAACGAAGTGAAACACATGCCGGCCAGTCAAGTGTTCCGAGCAGTAGTGCTGGGCTAGCAGGACTCCGGTGAACCGGGCTGTAGCGGACTACTATCGCTCAGAAGCACTAGACTTACATTTCCCCATATGAAAGGCTGCCAAGGATAAACAACTAGATAGTTGGATCCCACACATAGCAATACACGTTACACGTACGCATAACATGCAAGTATGTGCTGTACAGCATGGCATCACAACATAACGCAAACTCATATAGATAAAGGCCCAGAAGAGCCACATGGCATTAAATACAAACAGGGGTCACATGACCCATCAATCAGAGCATACAAGCAACAAGCGGAAGCATTACATGTCTGAGTACAGACAACTACAAAAGAAAAAGGCTGAAACGCCTGACTATCTACAAGACCCTCCCAAGGCTACAAGATCGTAGCTGAGGTAGCAAGCTACTCGTCGAAGTCCTAGCGGAAATACTAGAAAGACTGAAATCTCCGCTGCAAAACATAAATAAAGCAAACATGAGTACAAAGGTACTCATCAAGACTTACATCAGATCCTATCATACATGCATTAGTATCAAGGAGGTAATGTGGGGTTTAGTTGCAGCAAGCCAGCTTTGACTCTGTGGCTATCCTGTTCTACGACTGTTGGTAACTCTTTTGAAAAGGCGCACACGAGTCCACTAATCACCACATCAATACACTACTATGGATTCATCCCCGTCTCACTACGAGAAGGCCATCCATAGCACTCACACTTATCTTGAGCATTTTATGGTATCCACTTCAAGTTGTCTATGTACCACGTAAGCATCCAAGAAGTCCATAACCGAGGACGCGGCTATTCGAATAGATCATGATAACCCTGCAGGGGTGTACTTCTTCACACACTCTCTCGCCACTTACCGCCCTGTACACGTCATGTACCTCGGCAACCTTCAAGCGGAAGCCGGGCGAGGGAGTCGGCCACGACCTGACTAACCACACAAGACTCTAGTCCAGGTTTATCGCCTATTCGGGTTCCATCCGCAAGGAGATCCGGCCGGGGTGTCGCTCACGGCCCCAAACGATGTGAGCAGGGTTCCCAAGCCCACCAACCGGGTGCCACTTGGTACACCGTGCCACCTGTGCCTAGTCTGTCCCGAGCCCACCCTGCCGGGTGCCACTCGGTAGAAAAATAGCACTACCTACAAACACCAGAAACTAGTTGCAACTCCTGGACAGAGATCAAGGTGATTAATAAGTCGAGAGGGGCACTTAAGCATTCCAATGCGTGGTAGTAGCTAGTCATTGGACGACATACACAGAACTCGGTGCTTAAGGACGGCTCCAATGAGACAACCCACCATGTACTCCTACATGGCCTCTCACCGCTACCTTTACCAAATCGTGTTCACACGCTTAACTCTCAGCATCAGAACATATCATATCACTCCAATCCATTCCCAATGAATCAGACCCGACACAACTCTAAGCAATAGCAGGCATAGCATGGTAGGAACACAACATGGCTCAATCAACTCCTACACATGCTAGTGGGTTTCATCTATTTACTGTGGCAATGACAGGTCATGCAGAGGAATGGGTTCAACTACCGCAGCATAAAGTAGCAGTTGAATCGTTGTTGTCCTAATGCAATAAAAGAGAGCAGGAGCGAGAGAGTGGGATCATATCGAAATGAACAAGGGGGTTTGCTTGCCTGATAGATCAACAGGGGGGGGCACTGCTCCTCTGACAGGTACTCTGGAACGGTCTCCGGAGCAGAACCTATCGAGAAGGAACGGTGTCGACAATCAATACACAATCATATGCAACAATATGATGCATGAGTATGGCATGAAGATGTGATGCTGTTTGAGTTAATCCAACTAGCATTCATTTGCATGAAGTCCATTTGAACCAAAGATTCAAATGCATCTCCAAAGTATGCTCTTTATATAAGCCATTTAGTGTTTCACCTATACAGCAAGTATAACTTCATTTTTCATGCATGAAAGTGGTACAGATGGATAGGTTGCATTTTTCTGATGATTTTTCATATATAAATCATTTCAATCTGAGCTACGGTTGAAAAGATATGAATTTTTAAAGTTTAGAATATTTTCTGGAATTTCCTGTTTAAAATTAAATCCAGAAAAATAATTAATTGCGTCAGCACTGCGTCATGCTTGCGTCAGCAAGTCAACCGCGCTGATTGGGTCAAACCCGACGTGTGGGGTCCACACGTCAGTGACAGGGGGTTAAACAGGGGTTTAATTAATCTTAATTAAAAGGTTAGTGGCGCTAGGGCCCACTTGTCATTGACCTTGGCGGGGTCAAACGCCAGGTCAACAGGGGTTAGACCGGTCAACCCCACCGGCGTTTAGCCGCCGGCGAGGCCGAGCGCGGCGGAGAGGCTCGGGATCGCCGTTCCGGCGACCATTCGGACGGCGGAGACCACGGGAGCGAAGCCCGCGCTCGTCCGCACCGATTGGAGCAGATGGGAGAGGCGGGGGCGGCCGGAGCTCGCCGGAGCGGAGCTCAGGGCGGCGGCCGGAGTCGGGCGCGAGCGGGATTAGCGCTGCGGTGCATGGCAGGGGAAGCGGAGGGCCTCTACGGCCTCCTGGCGTCACCAGGAACACGGTGACGCGCGTGGAAGTGGCTGGCTCGGGCTCTGGCCACCGTGGCGCCATGGCCGGCGGCGTGGAGCTCGCGGCGCGGTGGTTGAGCTAGCTGGACGGGGCAAACGAGCACGGGGAGGAGGGGGAAATGGAGGAGAGCTCACGGCGGTTCCAGCGAAGGCGTCAACGAGCTCGGGGAAGCACTGGTGCGGCCGGAGCGTCGTCGGCGATCTCGGGCAGTCGGTGACGAAGACGATGATGGTGGCGGCGATGCAGCGCGTCCCTGGTCGCTTGGCTCGTCGAGGACGATGCGGGCGACGAGGCGGAGCACCCGGACTCGGAGAGAGGGCGAGGGGACGGCGGGGAGCGCGTCGGCGGTGAGCTGCGGCGACGGCAGCGCTACGGCGCGGGGAGAGGGAGAATCCAGGGGAGGAGGGAGAGTGAGAGAGAGTGCGAGGGGGTCGGGGCGGCGCGTGGCGTCGTCCGAAGGCCAGAGCGTCGAGGGGGAGGGCAGGCAGGCAGCTGCCGTGGCGCGCATGCGCGCGGCGTGCGGCGACCACGCGCCCGGCGTCCTCCTGGCGCGGTGGAGACGACGACTGGCGCTGGCCAGTCGGCTGGGCCGGCCTGTTGGCCACTGGGCCAGGCCAGGGAGGTAAGTACAGGTAAGGTTTTACCCATTTACTTCTCTTTTCTATTTTCTGTCATTTGTTTTGATTTAGTAATAATACTAAATCATTTTATTTGCTTATGCCAATTTTTGCAGGGGCTAATGGTATTATTCCAGAGCTCCTCAATTACTGGCACAATTTTTGGATATATAAAACATATATATCATTTATATATCCAATGCAAATAATTTTTGCATTAATTCCAAATGCCCAAAATA
This sequence comes from Aegilops umbellulata, assembly GCA_032464435.1. Taxonomy (NCBI): domain Eukaryota; kingdom Viridiplantae; phylum Streptophyta; class Magnoliopsida; order Poales; family Poaceae; genus Aegilops; species Aegilops umbellulata. The sequence goes on along the minus strand of CP136054.1, from coordinate 291,381,014 downwards.
AATATTTAAGAGCTTCTAAAAATATTGGTTTGATTTTTTACCTCTGTCCAATATTTTTAGAGAGTAACATGAACATTTTCTTGGACCTTTTGGAGCACTTTTTATCTGGGTCATTTCCAGAAATGATTTCTGAGGGTTTCACAAATCCTCATTTCAAATTTAATTGAAATTTAAACATGATGCACACATGACTAGCTAGCCTTGAGCATACCAGAACTAGGGATGTGACAACTCGCCCCCACTCAAAAGAATCTCGTCCCGAGATTCAGGGGTCGACGGAAAGAAGGTGGGGTACTCCAGTCGAAGACGATCTTCTCGCTCCCAAGTAGCTTCTCTCTCGGAATGATGAGACCACTGAATTTTGAGAAACTTGATGTTCTGACGTCGAGTAACACGCTCTGCTTGATCAAGAATGCGAACAGGGTACTCTCGATATGTGAGGTTATCTTGGAGATCAAGCGTTTCGTGGTCCACTCCGCGAATGGGATCCGAGAAGCAACGCCTGAGTTGAGAGACGTGGAAGACATCATGAACTCGAGAAAGATGTGAGGGTAGTTCCAACTGGTAGGCAACCTCTCCTCGTTTAGCGAGAATGCGAAAAGGACCAATGTAACGAGGAGCCAACTTGCCCTTGATACCGAAACGATGGGTACCCTTCAAAGGAGTAACCCGAAGGTAAGCCTTATCGCCAACTTCATAAGCCACTTCCTTATGATGACGGTCATACTGGCTCTTTTGACGAGACTGGGCTGTTTTCAAATTCTCACGAATGACGCGAACTTGCTCTTCTGCCTCCTGGATCATATCCGGTCCAAAGAATTGTCTTTCACCGGTTTCTGACCAGTTCAAAGGTGTTCGACATCTTCGTCCATACAGAATCTCAAAAGGAGCTTTCTTGAGACTGGATTGGTAGCTATTGTTATAAGCAAACTCGGCGAAAGGAAGGCACTTCTCCCAATCCATACCGAATGAGATAACGCAGGCTCTAAGCATGTCTTCGAGAATTTGGTTGACCCTTTCCACCTGACCACTTGATTGAGGGTGGAAAGCGGTACTGAAGGAAAGATGGGTGCCCATGGCAGTTTGGAAACTCTCCCAGAAATGAGAAGTGAAAAGACTACCACGGTCTGAATTGATCTCTAGTGGAACACCATGAAGTGAAACTATTCGAGAAATATATAAGTCAGCGAGCTGACTAGCGGTGATATTCTCTCGAACAGGTAGAAAGTGAGCCACTTTGGAAAGACGATCAATGACTACGAAGATAGCATTATTCCCTTTCTTGGTCCTGGGAAAGCCGGTGATGAAGTCCATACCAACCTTATCCCATTTCCATTCAGGAATAACTAAAGGCTGAAGGGTGCCAGCAGGCCTTTGATGCTCTGCCTTAACGCGACGACAAACGTCACAGTTAGCAATGAACTCAGCGATTTCTCTCTTCATCCTAGTCCACCAGAACCTCTGGCGTAGGTCCTGATACATCTTAGTACTACCGGGATGAATCGTGAGAGGAGATTCATGCGCCTCCTTAAGAATCAATTTTCGCAGATGTTGATTCTTGGGAACCACCAAGCGATTCTCAAAGAAAACAACACCTCGATCATCCATGGAGAAACATCCACCAACTCCCTTCTTAATGTTTCTCTTAATGCGGATAACACCCCTATCAAACTTCTGGTCAGAGATGATCTGATCCTCAAGGGTAGGTTTCGCCACCAAGGTAGAAAGGAATCCGTGAGGAGCAATGTGAAGGTTAAGCTTACAGAATTCCTCATGGAGAAGTGGTTGGCCCTGCTGCAACATGAGATTGTTGCAATAGGACTTACGACTTAGCGCATCAGCCATGACATTGCCCTTGCCTGGGGTGTAGGTAATCCCTAAGTCGTAATCTGAGATCAACTCCAACCAACGTCTTTGCCTAAGGTTCAAATCTGGTTGGGTGAAGATATACTTGAGACTTTGGTGATCGGTGTATATCTCACAACGTTTACCAAGAAGGTAATGTCGCCATGTCTTAAGTGCATAGACTATGGCTGCAAGCTCTAGATCATGTGTAGGATACTTCTCCTCATGTGGATGCAACTGTCGAGATGCATAGGCAATCACATGACGATCTTGCATAAGAATGCAACCTAGTCCTTGTCGTGAGGCGTCGCAGTAGATAACAAAATCCTTAGTGAAATCCGGTGGCACAAGTATGGGAGCAGAAGTCAGGCGTCTTTTCAGTTCCTGAAAACTGTACTCACACTGTGGGGTCCACTCAAACTTTTTATCTTTCTTGAGGAGTTCCGTAAGGGGTTTGGCCACCTTGGAGAAGTTTTCAACGAAGCGGCGACAATAACTGGCTAGACCAAGGAAACTCCTAACTTGTTTAACTGTTTCAGGTGGAGTCCAATCAAGAACGGCCTGAACTCTTTCGGGATTGACAGCAATGCCCTTACCAGAGATCACGTGGCCTAGGTAGGTCACTTCTGGCAACCAAAATTCGCACTTGGAGAACTTGGCATAAAGGCGGTGCTCTCTGAGTTTCTCTAACACAAGTCTAAGATGTTCGGCATGCTCTTCCTCGTTCTTCGAGTAAATAAGAATATCATCGAGGTAAACCATGACGAACTTATCTAAGTACTCCATGAAGATCGAGTTCATCAAGCGAGAGAAGGTAGCTGGAGCATTAGTTAGACCAAAGGACATGACGGTGTACTCGTACTGGCCATAACGAGTGACAAAAGCCGTCTTAGGAATGTCCCCGTTTCTGATCTTGATTTGATGGTAGCCTAACCTCAAATCCATCTTGGAAAAGACTGAGGATCCAGCGAGCTGATCATACAGGTCGTTGATCCTGGGAAGCGGATACTTGTTCTTTATCGTGACCAAATTAACGGGACGATAATCTACAACCATCCGGTCCGTACCATCCTTCTTCTTGACGAAGAGGACAGGGCAAGCCCAGGGAGAAGAACTAGGACGGATGAAACCCTTTTGCAAGGACTCATCAAGTTGTTTCTTAAGCTCGGCTAGTTCTAAGGGTGCCATCTTGTAAGGTCTCCTAGAAATTGGGGCGGTTCCTGGGATAAGATCTATGACAAATTCTACATCTCTGTCAGGTGGAACACCTGGCAGTTCTTCTGGAAAGACATCCGGAAAGTCATGGACTACCGGGATATCTTCAAGGTCTGGAAGAGGGCTGGCATTAAGAGAATAAAGCTGACGCTTTGCAATTCTAGTGGAGACAGTGACTATCTTGCCAGATGGGTGTGTAAGCTGAACAGACCTAGTGAAACAATCAATCTTGGCATAATGAGCTTTCATCCAGTCCATACCCAAGATGATGTTAATATCTGCAGACTTGAGGGCTACAAGTGATGCAAGAAAAACAAGTCTGTCAACAAGGATTTCATTACCATGGCTTATACTAGAAGTTTGCCATTTGGATCCAGGAGTTTGAATGACTAAAGGAGAGGGCATATCACAAAACGATATGTTGTGCAAGCTGGCATAGCTTTCAGAAATGAAGGAGTGAGATGCTCCGGTATCGAAAAGAACCGAAGCTGGATGACAGTTGACAAGGAGTGTACCAAGAACGACATCTGGATCATCATAAGCGTCTTCAGCCGAGACGTGATGCACACGTCCACGTTCAGTAGGAGCTGTCTTGACATTGATCATCTTGCGTGATGGCTTATCACAGCCAACAGACTTCTCGGGCGGGGGTGGAGCATAACTGGCTTGAGAGCAGTCACGTGCATAGTGTCCTGGCTCTCCGCATGTGAAGCAAGTCCCTGAAGTTGGACGTGGACCCGCATTGACAAGTGGTCTGCCAATAGGTCTGGGTGGAGCATGTAACTGAACTGGGTGAGGCGCCACACAAGATGGCCTCGGTGTATAACCGGGTGGAAGAGCGGAGTTCGGAATCCAAATCCGGCGCTTCTGCGAACTAGAATCGGAGGAAGAAACCAAATCACGGGTGTGCTTACGAGACTCCTCGTAAGTGAGCTGAGCTGTCTCTGCATTAATGGCCTTGTTCACAAGAGCCTGGAATGTATTGCAATGGTGCAAATGGAGATCACGACGCAACTTGGGGTTGAGACCCTTCCGGAACCTAGCCTGCTTCTTGGCGTCTGTGGACACTTCTTCTGTAGCATAGCGGGCGAGATTCTCAAACTCTCTACTGTAAGCATCAACAGCCATCTTACCCTGGGTGAAACTACAGAACTCTTCTCTCTTGCGATCGATGAGGGCTTCAGGAATGTGATGCTCGCGAAAAGCTTCAGTGAAATCTCTCCAGGTAGGTATCTGACCAACTGGAAGCATAGCCTCGTAGTTCTGCCACCAAAGGCTAGCAGGACCTTCCAGGTGGTATGCAGCATAGATGACCTTGTCTCCTTTAGCCACGTTCGCGGAACGGAGCTTGTGAGTGATACTACGGAGCCAGTCATCTACATCGAGTGGCTCAATAAAATGATGAAAAGTGGGTGGGTGCAAGCGAATGAAGTCATGAATGGTTGCAGACCCTTTGAACTGAGGTGTGGTGTTCTCCTCGATACGTGCCAACAAGCGGTTAGACTCACGCTTGTTCATCTCAACCCCTAACATGAACTTTGCCAACGAAGACTGACCGGGAGGATCCTCATCCCTACCATCTCCGTGGTTCCGGCTACGAGCAATAGAACTTCGTTTATCCGGCAACATCCTGAAGAGCGTAACCAAGGAAAACTAGGATGGATTCAGCATCGACTATAGGATGCAGAAGGTAGCACAAGAATTTAGTATCTCCTAAATTCCTAGGACAATTCCGGCAGCATAACGGCAGTAAAATGCTCAATATGAGACATTCTGCAAAAGACGGGGTAGCACCATAATCAGCATCATCACACAAGGTTCTGAAATATTACTAAACAGACTACACCGGAGGTACTTGAACTGGGATATGACTCTCATCAACCAATCCTAAGAGACTACGGAGTAGTAACACGTGATCCTGATAGATAGAAGAGGAAGCCTAGTTCCTTAACCCCGTTGGAAAGATAGGATGACTCAGATCAGAAGGGCATGAGATATAAGGAGTAAAAAGAGCCTTACGTTCCCTTCCACAATCAATTCCCTTATATAACTAAAGAATTTCTAGACTCAACTTCGACCAGGATGGCTTGGAAATCCTATAGGCAGTCAGGCTCTGATACCAACGCTGTCGGGACCCCGATCCTAAGCCACATCGATCCAGCATGTAACACATCATATCACCTTGCGGCCTCACGCACGGTACTCCCACGGGTGCCACCTTACCTGGCCGGGACCGTTTGCGTCTTTTGGCTCACGTATATGATAGTGTCGCTAGCATCCATATGACAGAGAACCCGGGCCGACATGGCTAGTCGTGAATCCAAAGCGGCACTAACCCATGAGGACAGGCTTACATGAATCACATCGAGCATGTCGGTCATCAACGTGTGAATCCGGGCTGTAGCACTGGGCTAACAGGACTCCGATAACCCGGGCTGTAGCAGGCTAGGCAGGACTCCGGATGTCACCGCGTGACATTTCCCCGAAGGGACAGACATAGGAACGAAGTGAAACACATGCCGGCCAGTCAAGTGTTCCGAGCAGTAGTGCTGGGCTAGCAGGACTCCGGTGAACCGGGCTGTAGCGGACTACTATCGCTCAGAAGCACTAGACTTACATTTCCCCATATGAAAGGCTGCCAAGGATAAACAACTAGATAGTTGGATCCCACACATAGCAATACACGTTACACGTACGCATAACATGCAAGTATGTGCTGTACAGCATGGCATCACAACATAACGCAAACTCATATAGATAAAGGCCCAGAAGAGCCACATGGCATTAAATACAAACAGGGGTCACATGACCCATCAATCAGAGCATACAAGCAACAAGCGGAAGCATTACATGTCTGAGTACAGACAACTACAAAAGAAAAAGGCTGAAACGCCTGACTATCTACAAGACCCTCCCAAGGGTACAAGATCGTAGCTGAGGTAGCAAGCTACTCGTCGAAGTCCAAGCGGAAATACTAGAAAGACTGAAATCTCCGCTGCAAAACATAAATAAAGCAAACATGAGTACAAAGGTACTCAGCAAGACTTACATCAGATCCTATCATACATGCATTAGTATCAAGGAGGTAATGTGGGGTTTAGTTGCAGCAAGCCAGCTTTGACTCTGTGGCTATCCTGTTCTACGACTGTTGGTAACTCTTTTGAAAAGGCGCACACGAGTCCACTAATCACCACATCAATACACTACTATGGATTCATCCCCGTCTCACTACGAGAAGGCCATCCATAGCACTCACACTTATCTTGAGCATTTTATGGTATCCACTTCAAGTTGTCTACGTACCACGTAAGCATCCAAGAAGTCCATAACCGAGGACGCGGCTATTCGAATAGATCATGATAACCCTGCAGGGGTGTACTTCTTCACACACGCTCTCGCCACTTACCGCCCTGTACACGTCATGTACCTCGGCAACCTTCAAGCGGAAGCCGGGCGAGGGAGTCGGCCACGACCTGACTAACCACACAAGACTCTAGTCCAGGTTTATCGCCTATTCGGGTTCCATCCGCAAGGAGATCCGGCCGGGGTGTCGCTCACGGCCCCAAACGATGTGAGCAGGGTTCCCAAGCCCACCAACCGGGTGCCACTTGGTACACCGTGCCACCTGTGCCTAGTCTGTCCCGAGCCCACCCTGCCGGGTGCCACTCGGTAGAAAAATAGCACTACCTACAAACACCAGAAACTAGTTGCAACTCCTGGACAGAGATCAAGGTGATTAATAAGTCGAGAGGGGCACTTAAGCATTCCAATGCGTGGTAGTAGCTAGTCATTGGACGACATACACAGAACTCGGTGCTTAAGGACGGCTCCAATGAGACAACCCACCATGTACTCCTACATGGCCTCTCACCGCTACCTTTACCAAATCGTGTTCACACGCTTAACTCTCAGCATCAGAACATATCATATCACTCCAATCCATTCCCAATGAATCAGACCCGACACAACTCTAAGCAATAGCAGGCATAGCATGGTAGGAACACAACATGGCTCAATCAACTCCTACACATGCTAGTGGGTTTCATCTATTTACTGTGGCAATGACAGGTCATGCAGAGGAATGGGTTCAACTACCGCAGCATAAAGTAGCAGTTGAATCGTTGTTGTCCTAATGCAATAAAAGAGAGCAGGAGCGAGAGAGTGGGATCATATCGAAATGAACAAGGGGGTTTGCTTGCCTGATAGATCAACAGGGGGGGCACTGCTCCTCTGACAGGTACTCTGGAACGGTCTCCGGAGCAGAACCTATCGAGAAGGAACGGTGTCGACAATCAATACACAATCATATGCAACAATATGATGCATGAGTATGGCATGAAGATGTGATGCTGTTTGAGTTAATCCAACTAGCATTCATTTGCATGAAGTCCATTTGAACCAAAGATTCAAATGCATCTCCAAAGTATGCTCTTTATATAAGCCATTTAGTGTTTCACCTATACAGCAAGTATAACTTCATTTTTCATGCATGAAAGTGGTACAGATGGATAGGTTGCATTTTTCTGATGATTTTTCATATATAAATCATTTCAATCTGAGCTACGGTTGAAAAGATATGAATTTTTAAAGTTTAGAATATTTTCTGGAATTTCCTGTTTAAAATTAAATCCAGAAAAATAATTAATTGCGTCAGCACTGCGTCATGCTTGCGTCAGCAAGTCAACCGCGCTGACTGGGTCAAACCCGACGTGTGGGGTCCACACGTCAGTGACAGGGGGTTAAACAGGGGTTTAATTAATCTTAATTAAAAGGTTAGTGGCGCTAGGGCCCACTTGTCATTGACCTTGGCGGGGTCAAACGCCAGGTCAACAGGGGTTAGACCGGTCAACCCCACCGGCGTTTAGCCGCCGGCGAGGCCGAGCGCGGAGGAGAGGCTCGGGATCGCCGTTCCGGCGACCATTCGGACGGCGGAGACCACGGGAGCGAAGCCCGCGCTCGTCCGCACCGATTGGAGCAGATGGGAGAGGCGGGGGCGGCCGGAGCTCGCCGGAGCGGAGCTCAGGGCGGCGGCCGGAGTCGGGCGCGAGCGGGATTAGCGCTGCGGTGCATGGCAGGGGAAGCGGAGGGCCTCTACGGCCTCCTGGCGTCACCAGGAACACGGTGACGCGCGTGGAAGTGGCTGGCTCGGGCTCTGGCCACCGTGGCGCCATGGCCGGCGGCGTGGAGCTCGCGGCGCGGTGGTTGAGCTAGCTGGACGGGGCAAACGAGCACGGGGAGGAGGGGGAAATGGAGGAGAGCTCACGGCGGTTCCAGCGAAGGCGTCAACGAGCTCGGGGAAGCACTGGTGCGGCCGGAGCGTCGTCGGCGATCTCGGGCAGTCGGTGACGAAGACGATGATGGTGGCGGCGATGCAGCGCGTCCCTGGTCGCTTGGCTCGTCGAGGACGATGCGGGCGACGAGGCGGAGCACCCGGACTCGGAGAGAGGGCGAGGGGACGGCGGGGAGCGCGTCGGCGGTGAGCTGCGGCGACGGCAGCGCTACGGCGCGGGGAGAGGGAGAATCCAGGGGAGGAGGGAGAGTGAGAGAGAGTGCGAGGGGGTCGGGGCGGCGCGTGGCGTCGTCCGAAGGCCAGAGCGTCGAGGGGGAGGGCAGGCAGGCAGCTGCCGTGGCGCGCATGCGCGCGGCGTGCGGCGACCACGCGCCCGGCGTCCTCCTGGCGCGGTGGAGACGACGACTGGCGCTGGCCAGTCGGCTGGGCCGGCCTGTTGGCCACTGGGCCAGGCCAGGGAGGTAAGTACAGGTAAGGTTTTACCCATTTACTTCTCTTTTCTATTTTCTGTCATTTGTTTTGATTTAGTAATAATACTAAATCATTTTATTTGCTTATGCCAATTTTTGCAGGGGCTAATGGTATTATTCCAGAGCTCCTCAATTACTGGCACAATTTTTGGATATATAAAACATATATATCATTTATATATCCAATGCAAATAATTTTTGCATTAATTCCAAATGCCCAAAATAAATATTTAAGAGCTTCTAAAAATATTGGTTTGATTTTTTACCTCTGTCCAATATTTTTAGAGAGTAACATGAACATTTTCTTGGACCTTTTGGAGCACTTTTTATCTGGGTCATTTCCAGAAATGATTTCTGAGGGTTTCACAAATCCTCATTTCAAATTTAATTGAAATTTAAACATGATGCACACATGACTAGCTAGCCTTGAGCATACCAGAACTAGGGATGTGACAACTCGCCCCCACTCAAAAGAATCTCGTCCCGAGATTCAGGGGTCGACGGAAAGAAGGTGGGGTACTCCAGTCGAAGACGATCTTCTCGCTCCCAAGTAGCTTCTCTCTCGGAATGATGAGACCACTGAATTTTGAGAAACTTGATGTTCTGACGTCGAGTAACACGCTCTGCTTGATCAAGAATGCGAACAGGGTACTCTCGATATGTGAGGTTATCTTGGAGATCAAGCGTTTCGTGGTCCACTCCGCGAATGGGATCCGAGAAGCAACGCCTGAGTTGAGAGACGTGGAAGACATCATGAACTCGAGAAAGATGTGAGGGTAGTTCCAACTGGTAGGCAACCTCTCCTCGTTTAGCGAGAATGCGAAAAGGACCAATGTAACGAGGAGCCAACTTGCCCTTGATACCGAAACGATGGGTACCCTTCAAAGGAGTAACCCGAAGGTAAGCCTTATCGCCAACTTCATAAGCCACTTCCTTATGATGACGGTCATACTGGCTCTTTTGACGAGACTGGGCTGTTTTCAAATTCTCACGAATGACGCGAACTTGCTCTTCTGCCTCCTGGATCATATCCGGTCCAAAGAATTGTCTTTCACCGGTTTCTGACCAGTTCAAAGGTGTTCGACATCTTCGTCCATACAGAATCTCAAAAGGAGCTTTCTTGAGACTGGATTGGTAGCTATTGTTATAAGCAAACTCGGCGAAAGGAAGGCACTTCTCCCAATCCATACCGAATGAGATAATGCAGGCTCTAAGCATGTCTTCGAGAATTTGGTTGACCCTTTCCACCTGACCACTTGATTGAGGGTGGAAAGCGGTACTGAAGGAAAGATGGGTGCCCATGGCAGTTTGGAAACTCTCCCAGAAATGAGAAGTGAAAAGACTACCACGGTCTGAATTGATCTCTAGTGGAACACCATGAAGTGAAACTATTCGAGAAATATATAAGTCAGCGAGCTGACTAGCGGTGATATTCTCTCGAACAGGTAGAAAGTGAGCCACTTTGGAAAGACGATCAATGACTACGAAGATAGCATTATTCCCTTTCTTGGTCCTGGGAAAGCCGGTGATGAAGTCCATACCAACCTTATCCCATTTCCATTCAGGAATAACTAAAGGCTGAAGGGTGCCAGCAGGCCTTTGATGCTCTGCCTTAACGCGACGACAAACGTCACAGTTAGCAATGAACTCAGCGATTTCTCTCTTCATCCTAGTCCACCAGAACCTCTGGCGTAGGTCCTGATACATCTTAGTACTACCGGGATGAATCGTGAGAGGAGATTCATGCGCCTCCTTAAGAATCAATTTTCGCAGATGTTGATTCTTGGGAACCACCAAGCGATTCTCAAAGAAAACAACACCTCGATCATCCATGGAGAAACATCCACCAACTCCCTTCTTAATGTTTCTCTTAATGCGGATAACACCCCTATCAAACTTCTGGTCAGAGATGATCTGATCCTCAAGGGTAGGTTTCGCCACCAAGGTAGAAAGGAATCCGTGAGGAGCAATGTGAAGGTTAAGCTTACAGAATTCCTCATGGAGAAGTGGTTGGCCCTGCTGCAACATGAGATTGTTGCAATAGGACTTACGACTTAGCGCATCAGCCATGACATTGCCCTTGCCTGGGGTGTAGGTAATCCCTAAGTCGTAATCTGAGATCAACTCCAACCAACGTCTTTGCCTAAGGTTCAAATCTGGTTGGGTGAAGATATACTTGAGACTTTGGTGATCGGTGTATATCTCACAACGTTTACCAAGAAGGTAATGTCGCCATGTCTTAAGTGCATAGACTATGGCTGCAAGCTCTAGATCATGTGTAGGATACTTCTCCTCATGTGGATGCAACTGTCGAGATGCATAGGCAATCACATGACGATCTTGCATAAGAATGCAACCTAGTCCTTGTCGTGAGGCGTCGCAGTAGATAACAAAATCCTTAGTGAAATCCGGTGGCACAAGTATGGGAGCAGAAGTCAGGCGTCTTTTCAGTTCCTGAAAACTGTACTCACACTGTGGGGTCCACTCAAACTTTTTATCTTTCTTGAGGAGTTCCGTAAGGGGTTTGGCCACCTTGGAGAAGTTTTCAACGAAGCGGCGACAATAACTGGCTAGACCAAGGAAACTCCTAACTTGTTTAACTGTTTCAGGTGGAGTCCAATCAAGAACGGCCTGAACTCTTTCGGGATTGACAGCAATGCCCTTACCAGAGATCACGTGGCCTAGGTAGGTCACTTCTGGCAACCAAAATTCGCACTTGGAGAACTTGGCATAAAGGCGGTGCTCTCTGAGTTTCTCTAACACAAGTCTAAGATGTTCGGCATGCTCTTCCTCGTTCTTCGAGTAAATAAGAATATCATCGAGGTAAACCATGACGAACTTATCTAAGTACTCCATGAAGATCGAGTTCATCAAGCGAGAGAAGGTAGCTGGAGCATTAGTTAGACCAAAGGACATGACGGTGTACTCGTACTGGCCATAACGAGTGACAAAAGCCGTCTTAGGAATGTCCCCGTTTCTGATCTTGATTTGATGGTAGCCTAACCTCAAATCCATCTTGGAAAAGACTGAGGATCCAGCGAGCTGATCATACAGGTCGTTGATCCTGGGAAGCGGATACTTGTTCTTTATCGTGACCAAATTAACGGGACGATAATCTACAACCATCCGGTCCGTACCATCCTTCTTCTTGACGAAGAGGACAGGGCAAGCCCAGGGAGAAGAACTAGGACGGATGAAACCCTTTTGCAAGGACTCATCAAGTTGTTTCTTAAGCTCGGCTAGTTCTAAGGGTGCCATCTTGTAAGGTCTCCTAGAAATTGGGGCGGTTCCTGGGATAAGATCTATGACAAATTCTACATCTCTGTCAGGTGGAACACCTGGCAGTTCTTCTGGAAAGACATCCGGAAAGTCATGGACTACCGGGATATCTTCAAGGTCTGGAAGAGGGCTGGCATTAAGAGAATAAAGCTGACGCTTTGCAATTCTAGTGGAGACAGTGACTATCTTGCCAGATGGGTGTGTAAGCTGAACAGACCTAGTGAAACAATCAATCTTGGCATAATGAGCTTTCATCCAGTCCATACCCAAGATGATGTTAATATCTGCAGACTTGAGGGCTACAAGTGATGCAAGAAAAACAAGTCTGTCAACAAGGATTTCATTACCATGGCTTATACTAGAAGTTTGCCATTTGGATCCAGGAGTTTGAATGACTAAAGGAGAGGGCATATCACAAAACGATATGTTGTGCAAGCTGGCATAGCTTTCAGAAATGAAGGAGTGAGATGCTCCGGTATCGAAAAGAACCGAAGCTGGATGACAGTTGACAAGGAGTGTACCAAGAACGACATCTGGATCATCATAAGCGTCTTCAGCCGAGACGTGATGCACACGTCCACGTTCAGTAGGAGCTGTCTTGACATTGATCATCTTGCGTGATGGCTTATCACAGCCAACAGACTTCTCGGGCGGGGGTGGAGCATAACTGGCTTGAGAGCAGTCACGTGCATAGTGTCCTGGCTCTCCGCATGTGAAGCAAGTCCCTGAAGTTGGACGTGGACCCGCATTGACAAGTGGTCTGCCAATAGGTCTGGGTGGAGCATGTAACTGAACTGGGTGAGGCGCCACACAAGATGGCCTCGGTGTATAACCGGGTGGAAGAGCGGAGTTCGGAATCCAAATCCGGCGCTTCTGCGAACTAGAATCGGAGGAAGAAACCAAATCACGGGTGTGCTTACGAGACTCCTCGTAAGTGAGCTGAGCTGTCTCTGCATTAATGGCCTTGTTCACAAGAGCCTGGAATGTATTGCAATGGTGCAAATGGAGATCACGACGCAACTTGGGGTTGAGACCCTTCCGGAACCTAGCCTGCTTCTTGGCGTCTGTGGACACTTCTTCTGTAGCATAGCGGGCGAGATTCTCAAACTCTCTACTGTAAGCATCAACAGCCATCTTACCCTGGGTGAAACTACAGAACTCTTCTCTCTTGCGATCGATGAGGGCTTCAGGAATGTGATGCTCGCGAAAAGCTTCAGTGAAATCTCTCCAGGTAGGTATCTGACCAACTGGAAGCATAGCCTCGTAGTTCTGCCACCAAAGGCTAGCAGGACCTTCCAGGTGGTATGCAGCATAGATGACCTTGTCTCCTTTAGCCACGTTCGCGGAACGGAGCTTGTGAGTGATACTACGGAGCCAGTCATCTACATCGAGTGGCTCAATAAAATGATGAAAAGTGGGTGGGTGCAAGCGAATGAAGTCATGAATGGTTGCAGACCCTTTGAACTGAGGTGTGGTGTTCTCCTCGATACGTGCCAACAAGCGGTTAGACTCACGCTTGTTCATCTCAACCCCTAACATGAACTTTGCCAACGAAGACTGACCGGGAGGATCCTCATCCCTACCATCTCCGTGGTTCCGGCTACGAGCAATAGAACTTCGTTTATCCGGCAACATCCTGAAGAGCGTAACCAAGGAAAACTAGGATGGATTCAGCATCGACTATAGGATGCAGAAGGTAGCACAAGAATTTAGTATCTCCTAAATTCCTAGGACAATTCCGGCAGCATAACGGCAGTAAAATGCTCAATATGAGACATTCTGCAAAAGACGGGGTAGCACCATAATCAGCATCATCACACAAGGTTCTGAAATATTACTAAACAGACTACACCGGAGGTACTTGAACTGGGATATGACTCTCATCAACCAATCCTAAGAGACTACGGAGTAGTAACACGTGATCCTGATAGATAGAAGAGGAAGCCTAGTTCCTTAACCCCGTTGGAAAGATAGGATGACTCAGATCAGAAGGGCATGAGATATAAGGAGTAAAAAGAGCCTTACGTTCCCTTCCACAATCAATTCCCTTATATAACTAAAGAATTTCTAGACTCAACTTCGACCAGGATGGCTTGGAAATCCTATAGGCAGTCAGGCTCTGATACCAACGCTGTCGGGACCCCGATCCTAAGCCACATCGATCCAGCATGTAACACATCATATCACCTTGCGGCCTCACGCACGGTACTCCCACGGGTGCCACCTTACCTGGCCGGGACCGTTTGCGTCTTTTGGCTCACGTATATGATAGTGTCGCTAGCATCCATATGACAGAGAACCCGGGCCGACATGGCTAGTCGTGAATCCAAAGCGGCACTAACCCATGAGGACAGGCTTACATGAATCACATCGAGCATGTCGGTCATCAACGTGTGAATCCGGGCTGTAGCACTGGGCTAACAGGACTCCGATAACCCGGGCTGTAGCAGGCTAGGCAGGACTCCGGATGTCACCGCGTGACATTTCCCCGAAGGGACAGACATAGGAACGAAGTGAAACACATGCCGGCCAGTCAAGTGTTCCGAGCAGTAGTGCTGGGCTAGCAGGACTCCGGTGAACCGGGCTGTAGCGGACTACTATCGCTCAGAAGCACTAGACTTACATTTCCCCATATGAAAGGCTGCCAAGGATAAACAACTAGATAGTTGGATCCCACACATAGCAATACACGTTACACGTACGCATAACATGCAAGTATGTGCTGTACAGCATGGCATCACAACATAACGCAAACTCATATAGATAAAGGCCCAGAAGAGCCACATGGCATTAAATACAAACAGGGGTCACATGACCCATCAATCAGAGCATACAAGCAACAAGCGGAAGCATTACATGTCTGAGTACAGACAACTACAAAAGAAAAAGGCTGAAACGCCTGACTATCTACAAGACCCTCCCAAGGGTACAAGATCGTAGCTGAGGTAGCAAGCTACTCGTCGAAGTCCAAGCGGAAATACTAGAAAGACTGAAATCTCCGCTGCAAAACATAAATAAAGCAAACATGAGTACAAAGGTACTCAGCAAGACTTACATCAGATCCTATCATACATGCATTAGTATCAAGGAGGTAATGTGGGGTTTAGTTGCAGCAAGCCAGCTTTGACTCTGTGGCTATCCTGTTCTACGACTGTTGGTAACTCTTTTGAAAAGGCGCACACGAGTCCACTAATCACCACATCAATACACTACTATGGATTCATCCCCGTCTCACTACGAGAAGGCCATCCATAGCACTCACACTTATCTTGAGCATTTTATGGTATCCACTTCAAGTTGTCTATGTACCACGTAAGCATCCAAGAAGTCCATAACCGAGGACGCGGCTATTCGAATAGATCATGATAACCCTGCAGGGGTGTACTTCTTCACACACGCTCTCGCCACTTACCGCCCTGTACACGTCATGTACCTCGGCAACCTTCAAGCGGAAGCCGGGCGAGGGAGTCGGCCACGACCTGACTAACCACACAAGACTCTAGTCCAGGTTTATCGCCTATTCGGGTTCCATCCGCAAGGAGATCCGGCCGGGGTGTCGCTCACGGCCCCAAACGATGTGAGCAGGGTTCCCAAGCCCACCAACCGGGTGCCACTTGGTACACCGTGCCACCTGTGCCTAGTCTGTCCCGAGCCCACCCTGCCGGGTGCCACTCGGTAGAAAAATAGCACTACCTACAAACACCAGAAACTAGTTGCAACTCCTGGACAGAGATCAAGGTGATTAATAAGTCGAGAGGGGCACTTAAGCATTCCAATGCGTGGTAGTAGCTAGTCATTGGACGACATACACAGAACTCGGTGCTTAAGGACGGCTCCAATGAGACAACCCACCATGTACTCCTACATGGCCTCTCACCGCTACCTTTACCAAATCGTGTTCACACGCTTAACTCTCAGCATCAGAACATATCATATCACTCCAATCCATTCCCAATGAATCAGACCCGACACAACTCTAAGCAATAGCAGGCATAGCATGGTAGGAACACAACATGGCTCAATCAACTCCTACACATGCTAGTGGGTTTCATCTATTTACTGTGGCAATGACAGGTCATGCAGAGGAATGGGTTCAACTACCGCAGCATAAAGTAGCAGTTGAATCGTTGTTGTCCTAATGCAATAAAAGAGAGCAGGAGCGAGAGAGTGGGATCATATCGAAATGAACAAGGGGGTTTGCTTGCCTGATAGATCAACAGGGGGGGCACTGCTCCTCTGACAGGTACTCTGGAACGGTCTCCGGAGCAGAACCTATCGAGAAGGAACGGTGTCGACAATCAATACACAATCATATGCAACAATATGATGCATGAGTATGGCATGAAGATGTGATGCTGTTTGAGTTAATCCAACTAGCATTCATTTGCATGAAGTCCATTTGAACCAAAGATTCAAATGCATCTCCAAAGTATGCTCTTTATATAAGCCATTTAGTGTTTCACCTATACAGCAAGTATAACTTCATTTTTCATGCATGAAAGTGGTACAGATGGATAGGTTGCATTTTTCTGATGATTTTTCATATATAAATCATTTCAATCTGAGCTACGGTTGAAAAGATATGAATTTTTAAAGTTTAGAATATTTTCTGGAATTTCCTGTTTAAAATTAAATCCAGAAAAATAATTAATTGCGTCAGCACTGCGTCATGCTTGCGTCAGCAAGTCAACCGCGCTGACTGGGTCAAACCCGACGTGTGGGGTCCACACGTCAGTGACAGGGGGTTAAACAGGGGTTTAATTAATCTTAATTAAAAGGTTAGTGGCGCTAGGGCCCACTTGTCATTGACCTTGGCGGGGTCAAACGCCAGGTCAACAGGGGTTAGACCGGTCAACCCCACCGGCGTTTAGCCGCCGGCGAGGCCGAGCGCGGAGGAGAGGCTCGGGATCGCCGTTCCGGCGACCATTCGGACGGCGGAGACCACGGGAGCGAAGCCCGCGCTCGTCCGCACCGATTGGAGCAGATGGGAGAGGCGGGGGCGGCCGGAGCTCGCCGGAGCGGAGCTCAGGGCGGCGGCCGGAGTCGGGCGCGAGCGGGATTAGCGCTGCGGTGCATGGCAGGGGAAGCGGAGGGCCTCTACGGCCTCCTGGCGTCACCAGGAACACGGTGACGCGCGTGGAAGTGGCTGGCTCGGGCTCTGGCCACCGTGGCGCCATGGCCGGCGGCGTGGAGCTCGCGGCGCGGTGGTTGAGCTAGCTGGACGGGGCAAACGAGCACGGGGAGGAGGGGGAAATGGAGGAGAGCTCACGGCGGTTCCAGCGAAGGCGTCAACGAGCTCGGGGAAGCACTGGTGCGGCCGGAGCGTCGTCGGCGATCTCGGGCAGTCGGTGACGAAGACGATGATGGTGGCGGCGATGCAGCGCGTCCCTGGTCGCTTGGCTCGTCGAGGACGATGCGGGCGACGAGGCGGAGCACCCGGACTCGGAGAGAGGGCGAGGGGACGGCGGGGAGCGCGTCGGCGGTGAGCTGCGGCGACGGCAGCGCTACGGCGCGGGGAGAGGGAGAATCCAGGGGAGGAGGGAGAGTGAGAGAGAGTGCGAGGGGGTCGGGGCGGCGCGTGGCGTCGTCCGAAGGCCAGAGCGTCGAGGGGGAGGGCAGGCAGGCAGCTGCCGTGGCGCGCATGCGCGCGGCGTGCGGCGACCACGCGCCCGGCGTCCTCCTGGCGCGGTGGAGACGACGACTGGCGCTGGCCAGTCGGCTGGGCCGGCCTGTTGGCCACTGGGCCAGGCCAGGGAGGTAAGTACAGGTAAGGTTTTACCCATTTACTTCTCTTTTCTATTTTTTGTCATTTGTTTTGATTTAGTAATAATACTAAATCATTTTATTTGCTTATGCCAATTTTTGCAGGGGCTAATGGTATTATTCCAGAGCTCCTCAATTACTGGCACAATTTTTGGATATATAAAACATATATATCATTTATATATCCAATGCAAATAATTTTTGCATTAATTCCAAATGCCCAAAATAAATATTTAAGAGCTTCTAAAAATATTGGTTTGATTTTTTACCTCTGTCCAATATTTTTAGAGAGTAACATGAACATTTTCTTGGACCTTTTGGAGCACTTTTTATCTGGGTCATTTCCAGAAATGATTTCTGAGGGTTTCACAAATCCTCATTTCAAATTTAATTGAAATTTAAACATGATGCACACATGACTAGCTAGCCTTGAGCATACCAGAACTAGGGATGTGACAGAGATCATCTTCATTGAACTCCGTCCCATCTTCTTTCAAACTGGGATAGCCTTGGGCCGCTTCAACAGGATCAAAGTCAGGCACCCATGCCTTGGCCCAGATTAAGGCGGTTATAGCACCTGTTCTAGCAGCGGATCTCTTCAGCTCTTCAACCCGGGCAGGAAGCATGGATAGACTTTCAAGGGTGTCTTTGATCAAAGTGGGCGGCGGATTGTTATGAGACGCGGTATAGATGATCCGTTGGGCACCCGCGTATAGTTGCTCTATCAACATATAAGCAGCTTTCAGCTTCTTCCGCACATCCGATCCCAAGTGGCCAATGCGAGTTCCTACATCATCGTAAGGGTTATTAAACCGGCAGATGCATATAAAGGTCTGCTCGAATCAGAAGAACAAGGATACTTACCAAATATAGCTGCAATCATGGCATGAATCTGTTGCTTCACACTGGTTAAGTCATCAACCACCGGTTTGAGAGTGGCTTCGGCTTTTTCAGCCCTTTGTGTTAAAGCGGCTTTCTCAGTGGCCCAATCCGCCCACTATTTGTTGAAGCCCTCCTTAAGTTTCTCCATTGCGCTTAAAGCGCCGGTTAATTGCTCTTTTGCCTTAGAGGTTTAGGCTTGTTGCGGCTTCAAGTTTTCTTGCAGGTCGGCGGTTTGGCTTTTCTTTTTGCTCAGCTCAGCCTACATACAGCCAATTATATAATGAAAAGGACGGTATGGATTTGAAGTACCAACCACATAACAAGTTATGCCCTTGGTACTTGGGGGCTAATGCATATTTGCTCTTCATCGTGCAATTTTTACAAAGTCCCAAGCTCAATACAAGTATTCAACTTGGCACTTGGGGGCTAATGGCTATTTGCTCAATGACTACTGATACCGGAATTTTTATTATCTAAAGTCCCGGTTTAACTACATGAAGTTGAACCGGCCCTTGGGGGCTACATCAGCAAAGTACAAATAAGTTGAAGTTCACATTGGAAAGTCCCGGTTTAAGTTGATATCTTAAACCGTCACTTGGGGACTATTGGGAGTTGACACATTATAAACATACAAAGCAGAGAAGCATATAAGAAATTACCTCATATTTGTCCTTCATCATATTGACCAGACCAGCTTCATAATCGCGACTGGTATACAAGCGGTTCAGATAGCCGGAATGAAGATCTTGGGCGTTCAGAGCGGCATAGGTTGCTAAATCGGCATTCCACTTGCCTTTACCAATTGCAGTGAATTCATCTTTGGCAGTGTGCCTGGATAAAGCGACAGGATTACTTGGCTCGGTACGACCAATGCCAGTGATAAGGACCTCATCATCTTTCTCTTCACCAGTTTGAACCGGGGTCACAGATTTGTCACTATTCTTCATTGGACTAGCTGTTTTTGTCAGTCCGGATAGGGCTTGTTGGTTGATCAATAGGGCCTGTAGTATGAACATTTTCCTCTTCAGTGACAAAATCATGGTCTTGCAGTGGTGGGTCATTCAGCACGTCGTCACGCTTGGCTTCCTCATGATCTGGTATTTTATCCGGTTCAACAGCGGCATTTTCCTCTACCGTATTGTTCAGGCGAGCCTTCTTGCTTGGTCTGGGCTTGGCCCTGAGAAAGGAAATTAACAAGGATCAGTACAATTTTTGTTAAAGGTAATATATCAAAAATACAAGATGGAATATAACTTACCCAAGCACCGTTTTAATCGGGGGAAGCTTGGTGGCTGATGACTCGTCGGAGGATGAATGAGAAGTGCCCTGATAATTGGAATCAGACGGATTAAGAGGTTGACAAAAACAACCCGCTTTAGGGCATGCAGTAACAAGTGAATCAGAGACCTCTGAACGACATTTCTGAACCGGCTGTTTGGTAAACCGGCGGAGGTAACTACCTGGCCGCTGTGCCGGGTTGTGTGGTGAGCTTTGTGCTGTTGTGTCTTCACAAGAAAGTTTGGATCCAAATAAGCAAGAGGATGAGAAAATTTAACTTTCCGGTTTTCCCAATGGAGTTTTAGTGAAGGCAAAGGGTTTGAATCGGAAGAAAGAACGATTACCTCTACAGCATCAGCATGACTGACTTGAGCGTCGTCCTGGCAATGATCATCATCAATAAGGCATATGAAAAATAAACCAAGTGAGTCAAGATCTACCTCAAGATCCGGGTTACCCACATCATCATCAGCTGGTGGATCGGAGGATGTAGTGGTTCTTTTCCTATTACCAGGCTTCTTCACAACTCCGGTTTTTGGCCGGGTTGGCTTCTCCGGTTTATCTTGCGGAGGTTTCTTGCTCCAAAACGGATCATCGCCCTGTTAAAAATAACGATAGCATTTTCAGAGTGTATTGGGACAAAGGCAATTTCAGGTGAATGTAAGGGATGAATCTTACAGTTGGCGGTTTGTTAATGGCGCAGAAAGAAGGCAAGCTGGTTTGAGCACAGACGGCTTCCGGTTCATTTAATATCTTTTTCACAGCTCCAGTAACTTCGTCATCTATAAGCTAGATGTCAATGTGCCCTTGAACATATTTTACGTCTCCGGTATATTTGCACATCAAACCGGAGCGCTGGCTTAAGGGCAGCATGCTCCAAGATATCCAGCAGCGAGCAAGGTCAACCCCTGTCAACCCGTTTGCCATGAAAGCCCTAAGCTTGGATAGTTTAGGAGCGTATTTGCTTCTCTCCTTAGCAGTCAGCGTCTGTGGAAAGGGATGTGTGTTGCTCAGACGCTCTGGACGGTAACCTAGCAGGGGATTTTCTTCAGAAGGAGAGTTGTCTTTGCAGTAAAACCATGTTTGGTTCCACTCTTTGGGGTGGCTATGAAGTTTAGCGTGAGGGAAGGTGACTTCCTTCCTCTTCTGAATTGCCATACCGCCCAGCTCCGTATTGGGTCCGTCTGTGAATTCAGTACGGCGGTTCAGGTGAAAGAAGTCCCGGAATAACTCTACTCTAGGTTCCTCTTGAAGGTACACCTCATAGAACACTCGAAAGTGACAGATGTTGGTTACGGAGTTGGGACCAGTACCTTGTGGACGCAGTTGGAAGTTGGCTAGGACGTCCCGATAAAACTTTGAACCGGGAGGGTTGAAGCCCCGGGCTAAATGATCAGCAAAAACCACAACTTCTCCGTCTTGAGGTTTCGGAGGACATTCTGGGCTAGGGACCCTCCAGTGAATGGCGTCTTGCTTACTTAAAGTGCCAGTGTTGACCAAGTTGTTCAGTTGATTTTCGGTCACTCGAGAAGGGACCCAGTTGCACTCATACACTTGTTTGGCCATGGTGAGATCTACAAATACAGTAATTACCGGTTTAAGAATATGTTGACAGTTATGTGATGATATATGTTTGCTAAACCAGAAAAAGCTATCTACAAACCAGAGTTCAGCAAACACAATAGTATCACTGGAAAATGGTTTTGGCGGTTCAACAAGGGGACTAATGGTATACACCGGTTTGTCAGTTCTCCACAGAGTTAAACCGCCTGGTCTAAACATTGAAGATTCAAGATTACAGATGAGTAAGTAAACGAAAACAGATTTCACAAGGATTTGTTACAGTTTTGGATCTGGAGCATGTTCGGAAAAGAGAAAGATATTCAAAGCCTAAAAGGAAGCAGTACCGAACTAATGAGCAAGGGTGCGAATAAGATCTATGGTTTTGAGATATGTAAGTGAAAACGAAGGCCAAAGGCTACTAATACGCAGAGCAGAGATTCAAGAATTCATCTGAGATCTATCATATGAACAAGAAGCAAACGATGAACACTGAATAACTTGGAAGCCCTAGAACAGATCTATGGTGGAAAGGATAGGAGACTTACCGGAGCTGAGGAAGAAGCGGAAGGCCGCCGCGATGTTCTGGTACGCTCAGGGTGATGCAGCGGCCAAGGTCGGAGCAGAAGTTCACGGCAGTGGCGGAGCTCCGAAGCTGAGCGACGCAAGGAAGATGAAGCAGAAGGGCACGAAGGGGAAAAGAAAATGACCCCTCGGTCCTATTTATAAAGAAAGGGACATGTGTCAGGCGCGAAAATCAAGGGGCCGCAAGTTGGAAACGGAGCTGTCGCAGCGATTGTCGCAGATCTATTAATAAGGAGGTATCAGGTATAGTTTCTTTATAACAGATGACGTCACGCCAGTTTACAACGATCTGAGAAGATGACGTCACGACGGTTTACCAAATTACAAGAAGATGTTGAAAATGAAGTTTTTTGCTAAGGATTGACATGAACCTGTTCAAATCAATCTAGGGCCTAATGTTGGGGATATTACTACCTGGCGTAAACCGGCTCAGACAGGTCGGGTTAACTTCATCAATAGTTGAGTATGTTAAAGCCCATGTAGGCAGATGAGGATGGTATGTAAGGGTTCAATCCCACAATCGGTATAAGTCCCATAGCCGTAAACCAGCGTCGGTATGTAATTTGTATTGTAAGTTAGAAATAGTGGAGACCGAACCGGACACGTGTATGAGCCGGTCTCGGGACTCTGTAAACTGACGGGCGTCACCCGTGTATATAAGGGGACGACCCGGCGGCGGTTCAAGGACAAGAGACAACAACTCGAGACTTAGGCGAAGCTTGTTTGCTCCCTAGTCATCGAAACCCCATCAATTCCATCACAACTAGACGTAGGCTTTTACCTTCATCGAAGGGGCCGAACTAGTATAAAATCTCTTGCGTCCCTGTGTCCGCTTTAACCCCTTCAAGCTAACCCGTAGCGATGGCTCCACGACTAAGTCCTTTCATGAGGACATCCGCCGGGACAAAACCACGACAGTTATGACAGGGGGTGGGATACTATACATCTGGATACTATACAACTACGTGGAACAACATTGACCAATTCCACCTAGAATGTTATATAATCCCGTACTCTAATTTCAAGCATTAAAAACTCAGAAGATGCCTACAATTCTGTTGGGGAACGTAGTATTTCAAAAAAATTACCAATGATCACGCAAGATCTATCTATGTCATGCATAGCAACGAGCGGGAGAGTGTGTCCACGTACCCTTGTAGACCGAAAGCGGAAGCGTTAAGTAATGCGGTTGGTGCAGTCAAACGTCTTTGCGATCCAACCGATCAAGTACCAAACGCACGACACCTCCGCGATCTGCACACGTTCAACTCGGTGACGTCCCTCGAACTCTTGTTCCAGCTGAGGCCGAGGGAGAGTTTCGTCAGCATGACGACGTGATGACGGTGATGATGAAATTGCCGACGCAGGGCTTTGCCTAAGCGCTACAACAATATGACCGAGGTGGAAATATGTGGAAGGGAGCACCGCACACGGCTAAGAATCAACTTGTGTGTCTATGGGGTGGCCCCTCCCCTATATATAAAGGAGGGGAGGAGGAGAGGGCCGGCCCTCATAGGGCGCGCCCAAGGGGGGGAGTCCTACTCCGAGTAGGAGTAGGTTTCCCCCCTTCCTAGTTGGAGTAGGAGAAGAAGGAAGAGGGATAGGGAGAGAAGGAAGGGGGCGGCCCCCACCCCAATTCGGATTGGGCTTGGGGGGGCCTCCACCTGGCCGCCTCCTCCTCTCTTCCACTAAGGCCCAATAAGGCCCATTGACTCCCCAGGGGGTTTCGATAACCTCCCGGTACTCCGAAAAATGCCTGAACTCATCCAGAACCATTCCAGTGTCCAAACATAGCCTTCCAATATATCGATCTTTATGTCTCGACCATTTCGAGACTCCTCGTCATGTTCGTGATCACATCCGGGACTCCGAACAACCTTCAGTACATCAAAACACATAAACTCATAATACCGGTCGTCATCGAACGTTAAGCGTGCGGACCCTACGGGTTCGAGAACTATGTAGACATCACCGAGACTCATCTCCGGTCAATAACCAATAGCGGAACCTGGATGTTCATATTGGCTCCCACATATTCTACGAAGATCTTTATCGGTCCAACCGCATAACAACATATGTTGGTCCCTTTGCCATCGGTATGTTACTTGCCCGAGATCCGATCGTCGGTATCTCAATACCTAGTTCAATCTCATTATCGGCAAGTATCTTTACTCGTTCTGTAATGCATCATCCCGTAACTAACTCATTAGTCACATTGCTTGCAAGGCTTATAGTGATGTGCATTACCAAGAGGGCCCAGAGATACCTCTCCGAAAATCGGAGTGCCAAATCCTAATCTCGATCTATGCCAACTCAACAAACACCATCAGAGACACCTGTAGAGCATCCTTATAATCACCCAGTTATGTTGTGACGTTTGATAGCACACTAAGTGTTCCTCCAGTATTCGGGAGTTGATTAATCTCAGTCATAGGAACATGTAT
Organism: Aegilops umbellulata; assembly: GCA_032464435.1. NCBI lineage: Eukaryota > Viridiplantae > Streptophyta > Magnoliopsida > Poales > Poaceae > Aegilops > Aegilops umbellulata. Next base: position 291,356,403 of record CP136054.1, on the reverse strand, counting down.
AAGTCATTAAGAAAGCAATAGCAACGAACTAAACGATCGTCGTGCTAAGCTAACAGATGGGTCTTTTCAATCACATCATTCTCTAATGATGTGATCCCGTTCATCAAATGATAACTCATGTCTATGGCTAGGGAACTTAACCATCTTTGATTAACGAGCTAGTCAAGTAGAGGCATACTAGTGACACTTTGTTTGTCTATGTATTCACACATGTACTAAGTTTCCGGTTAATACAATTCTAGCATGAATAATAAACATTTATCATGATATAAGGAAATATAAATAACAACTTTATTATTGCCTCTAGGGCATATTTCCTTCAGTATCCCACTTGCACTAGAGTCGATAATCTAGATTATACAGTAATGATTCTAACACCCATCGATTCTTGGTGCTGATCATGTTTTGCTCGTGAGAGAGGCTTAGTCAACGGGTCTGCAACATTCAGATCCGTATGTATCTTGCAAATCTCTGTGTCTCCCTCCTTGACTTGATTGCGGATGGAATTGAAGCGTCTCTTGATGTGTTTGGTTCTCTTCTGAAATTTGGATTCCTTCGCCAAGGCAATTGCTCCAGTATTGTCACAAAAGATTTTCATTCGTCCCAATGCACTAGGTATGACACCTAGATCGGATATGAACTCCTTCATCCAGACTCCTTCATTTGCTGCTTTCGAAGCAGCTATGTACTCCGCTTCACACATAGATCCCGCCATGACGCTTTGCTTGGAACTGCACCAACTAACAACTCCACCGTGCAATATAAATACGTATCCAGTTTGTGACTTCGAGTCATCCGGATCAGTGTCAAAGCTTGCATCGACGTAACCATTTACGACGAGCTCATTGTCACCTCCATAAACGAGAAACATATCCTTAGTCCTTTTCAAGTATTTCAGGATGTTCTTGACCGCTGTCCAGTGATCCACTCCTGGATCACTTTGGTACCTCCCTGCTAAACTAATAGCAAGACACACATCAGGTCTGGTACTCAGCACTGCATACAGGATAGAACCTATGGCTGAAGCATAGGGAATGACTTTCATTTTCTCTCTATCTTCTGCAGTGGTCGGGCATTGAGTCTGACTCAAATTCACACCTTGTGACACAGGCAAGAACCCTTTCTTTGGTTGCTCCATTTTGAATTTTTTCAAAACTTTATCAAGGTATGTGTTGGAGAACGTAGCAGAAATTCAAAAATTTTCCTACGTGTCACCAAGATCTATCTATGGAGAAACCAGCAACGAGGGGAAGGAGAGTGCATCTACATACCCTTGTAGATCGCTAAGCGGAAGCGTTCAAGTGAACGGGGTTGATGGAGTCGTACTCGTCGTGATTCAAATCACCGATGACCAAGTGCCGAACGGACGGCACCTCCGCGTTCAACACACGTACAGCCCGATGACGTCTCCCACGCCTTGATCCAGCAAGGAGAGAGGGAGAGGTTGAGGAAGACTCCATCCAGCAGCAGCACAACAGCGTGGTGGTGGTGGAGGAGCGTGGCAATCCTGCAGGGCTTCGCCAAGCACCACAGAAGAGGAGGAAGAAGAGACGCAGGGTTGCACCAACGAAGGATCGAATCACGTGTGTTATGGGCAGCCCCAGGCCTCACTATATATAGGGGAGAGGGAGGAGGGTGCGCCCCCACCTAGGGTTTCCACCCTAGGGGCGGCGGCAGCCCCAATCCCCATCTGGGGTGGCGGCCAAGTGGGGGGAGAGGGAGGCGCACCAGGCATGGGCCTTTAGGGCCCATCTGCCCTAGGGTTTGCCCCCTCTTCTCTCCAGGCGCATGGGCCTTGGTGGGGAGGTGCCCCAGCCCACCTAGGGGCTGGTCCCTTCTCACACTTGGGCCATGTATGCCTTCGAGACCCGTGGCCCCTTCCGGTGGACCCCCGGACCCCTCCGGTGGTCCCGGTACACTACCGGTGATGCCCAGAACACTTCCGGTGGCCAAAACCATACTTCCTATATATAAATCTTTACCTCCGGACCATTTCGGAACTCCTCGTGACGTCCGGGATCTCATCCGGGGCTCCGAACAACATTCGGTAACCACATACAAAACTTCCTTTATAACCCTAGCGTCATCGAACCTTAAGTGTGTAGACCCTACGGGTTCGGGAGACATGCAGACATGACCGAGACATTCTCCGGTCAATAACCAACAACGGGATCTGGATACCCATGTTGGCTCCCACATGTTCCACGATGATCTCATCGGATGAACCACGATGTCAAGGACTTAATCAATCCCGTATACAATTCCCTTTGTCTATCGGTACGATACTTGCCCGAGATTCGATCGTCGGTATCCCGATACCTTGTTCAATCTCGTTATCGGCAAGTCTCTTTTACTCGTTCCGTAGCACATCATCCCGTGATCAACTCCTTGATCACATTGTGCACATTATGATGATGTCCTACCGAGTGGGCCCAGAGATACCTCTCCGTTTACACGGAGTGACAAATCCCAGTCTCGATTCGTGTCAACCCAACAGACACTTTCGGAGATACCTGTAGTGCACCTTTATAGCCACCCAGTTACGTTGTGACGTTTGGTACACCCAAAGCATTCCTACGGTATCCGGGAGTTGCACAATCTCATGGTCTAAGGAAATGATACTTGACATTAGAAAAGCTTCAGCATACGAACTACATGATCTTTTGCTAGGCTTAGGATTGGGTCTTGTCCATCACATCATTCTCCTAATGATGTGATCCCGTTATCAATGACATCCTATGTCCATGGTCAGGAAACCGTAACCATCTATTGATCAACGAGCTAGTCAACTAGAGGCTTACTAGGGACATGGTGTTGTCTATGTATCCACACATGTATCTGAGTTTCCTATCAATACAATTCTAGCATGGATAATAAACGATTATCATGAACAAGGAAATATAATAATAACCTATTTATTATTGCCTCTAGAGCTATTCCAAACAACTGTTCTACTATACGAATCCAATTTACTACTAAGAATAATCTGGATTAGTGTCAAAGTTTGCATCGGCGTAACCCTTTACGACGAACTCTTTTACCACCTCCATAATCGAGAAAATTCCTTAGTCCACTAGTTACTAAGGATAACTCTGACCGCTGTCCTGTGATCCATTCTTGGATCACTCTTGTACCCCTTGACTGACTCATGGCTTGGCACACTTCAGGTGCGGTACATAACATAGCATACTTTAGAGCCTATGTCTGAAGCATAGGGGACGACCTTCGTCCTTTCTCTCTATTCTGCCGTGGTCAGGTCTTGAGTCTTACTCAATACTCACGCGTGTAATACAGCCAAGAACTCCTTTGCTGATCTATTTTGAATTCCTTCAAAATCTTGTCACGGTATGTATTCATTTGAAAGTACTATTAAGCGATTTTTGATCTATCCATATAGATCTTGATGCTCAATGTTCAAGTAGCTTAATCCAGGTTTTCCATTGAAAAACACTTTTCAAACAACCCTATATGCTTTCCAGAAATTCTACATCATCTCCGATAAACAATATGTCAACAACATATACTCATCAGAAATTCTATAGTGCTCCCACTCACTTCTTTGGAAATACAAGTTTCTCATAAACCTTGTATAAACCCAAATCTTTGATCATCTCATCAAAGCGTACATTCCAACTCCGAGATGCTTACTCCAGTCCTTAGAAGGATTGCTGGAGCTTTGCATACTTGTTAGCATCTTTCAGGATTGACAAAAATCTTCTGGTTGTATCACATACAACCTTTCCTCAAGAAAATCGTCGAGGAAACAATGTTTTGACATCCTATCTGCACAATTTCATAAATAATGCAGTAATCGCTAACATAATTCCAACAGACTCTTAGCATCGCTACGAGTGAGAAAGTCTCATCGTAGTCAACTCCTTGAACTTGTCGGAAAACATTTTAATGACAAGTCGAGCTTTCTTAATGGTGACATTTACCATCATTGTCTGTCTTCCTTTTAAAATCCATATGTACCTAACAGTCTTACGACCATCAAGTAGTTCTTCCAAAGTCTACACTCTGTTTTCATATATGGATCCTCTCTCGGATTATATGGCCTCGAGCCATTCATCGGAATCCGGGCCCACCATCGCTTCTCCATAGCTCGTAGGTTCATTGTTGTCTAGCAACATGACTTCCAAGACAGGATTACGTACCACTCTGAAGTAGTACGCATCCTTGTCATCCTACGAGGTTTGGAGTGACTTGATTCGAAGTCTCATGATCACTATCATAAGCTTCCACTTCAATTGGTGTAGGTGCCATAGGAACAATTCCTGTGCCTTGCTACACACTAGTTGAAGTGACGGTTCAACAACCTCATCAAGTCTCCACCATCCTCCCACTCAATTCTTTCGAGAGAAACTTTTCCTCGAGAAAGGACCCGATTTGAGAAACAATCCCTATTGCTTTCGGATCTGAGACAGGAGGTATACCCAACTGTTTTGGGTGTCCTATGAAGATGCAGTTATCCGCTTTGGGTTTGAGCTTATCAGCCTGAAACTTTTTCATATAAGCGTCGCAGCCCCAAACTTTTAAGAAACAACAGCTTAGGTTTCTCTAAACCATAGTTCATACGGTGTTGTCTCGACGGATTTGCGTGGTGCCCTATTTGAAGTGAGTGCGGTTGTCTCTAATGCTTAACCCATGAACGATAGTGGTAATTCTATAAGAGACATCATGGTACGCACCATATCCAATAGGGTGCAACTATGATGTTCGGACACACCATCACACTATGGTGTTCCAGGCGGTATTAGTTGTGAAACAATTTCCACAGTGCCAAACTCGTAACTCAGATATTTATTTCTGTGATCATATCATAGACATTTTATCCTCTTATCACGAAGATCTTCAACTTCATTCTGAAATTACTTGAACCATTCAATAATTCAGACTTGTGTTTCATCAAGTAAATATGCTCAGTATCTACTCAAATCATCTGTGAAGTAAGAGCATAACGATATCCACCGCGTGCCTCAGCACTCATTGGACTGCACACATCAAAATGTGTTACTTCCAACAAGTTGCTTTCTTGTTCCATTTTACTGAAACCGAAGCTTTCAGTCATCTTGCCCATGTGGTATGATTTGCATGTCTCAAGCGATTCAAAATCAAGTGAGTCCAAACGGTCCATCTGCATGGAGTTTCTTCATGCGTATATACCAATAGACATGGTTCACATGTCTCAATCCTTTAAAAAAGAGTGAGTCCAAAGATCTATCAACATGGAGCTTCTTCATGCGTTTTATACCAATATGACTTACATGGCAGTGCCACAAGTAGGTGGTACTATCATTACTATCTTATATCTTTTGGCATGAACATGTGTATCACTATGATCGAGATTCAATAAACCATTCATTTTAGGTGCAAGACCATTGAAGGTATTATTCAAATAAATAGAGTAACCATTATTCTCCTTAAATGAATAACCGTATTGCGATAGACATAATCCAATCATGTCTATGCTCAACGCAAACACCAAATAACAATTATTTAGGTTTAACACCAATCTCGATGGTAGAGGGAGCGTGCAATGCTTGATCACACCAACCTTGGAAACCCTTCCAACACATCTCGTCAGCTCACCTTTAGCTAGTCTCCGTTTATTCCGTAGCTTTTATTTTGAGTTACTAACACTTAGCAACCGAACCGGTATCTAATAGCCTGATGCTACTAGGAGTACTAGTAAAGTACACATTCACATAATGTATATCCAATATACTTCTATCGACAGCCTTCTCATCTACCAAGTATCTAAGGTAATTCTGCTCTAGTGGCTGTTCCCCTTATTACAGAAGCACTCAGTCTCGGGTTTGGGTTCAACCTTGGGTTTCTCCACTAGAGCAGCAGCTGATTTGCCGTTTCATGAAGTATCCCTTCTTGCCCTTGCCCTTCTTGAAACTAGTGGTTTCACTAACCATCAACAATTGATGCTCCTTCTTGATTTCTACTTTCGCGGTGTCAAACATCGCGAATATTTCAAGGATCATCATATCTATCCCTGATATGTTATAGTTCACTACGAAGCTCTAGCAGCTTGGTGGCAATGACTTTGGAGAAACATCACTATCTTATCTGGAAGATCAACTCCCACTCGATTCAAGTGATTGTTGTACTCAGACAATCTGAGCACAAGCTCAACGATTGAGCTTTTCTCCCTTAGTTTGCAGGCCAAGAAAATCGTCGGAGGTCTTATACCTCTTGACGTGGGCACGAGCCTAAAATCCCAATTTCAGCCCTCGAAACATCTCATATGTTCCGCGACATTTCAAAATGTCTTCGGTGCCTCAATTCTAAACCATTTATCATTACCGAACTATCATGTAGTCATCAAAACGTGTATGTCAGATGTTCGCAACAATCACAGACCACGTTCGAGGTCCAGCACACCGAGCGGTGCATTAAGGACACAAGCCTTCTACTGTCCGCATAATTGCTACTATCAACTTTCAACTATATTTTCTCTAGGAACATACCTAAAACAGTAGAACTAAAGCGCGAGCTTACGACATAATTTGCAAAGATCTTTTGACTATGTGCAGGATAATTAAGTTCATCTTATGAACTCCCACTCAGATAGACATCCCTCTAGTCATCTAAGTGATTACATGATCCGAGTCAACTAGGCCGTGTCCGATCATCACGTGAGACGGACTAGTCAACGTCGGTGAACATCTTCATGTTGATCGTATCTACCATACGACTCATGCTCGACCTTTCGGTCTTCTGTGTTCCGAGGCCATGTCTTTACATGCTAGGCTCGTCAAGTCAACCTAAGTGTTTCGCGTGTGTAAATCTGGCTTACACCCGTTGTATGTGAACGTAAGAATCTATCACACCCGATCATCATGTGGTGCTTCGAAACGACGAACTTTTGCAACGGTGCACAGTTAGGGGGAACACTTTCTTGAAATTTTAATGAGGGATCATCTTATTTACTACCATCGTTCTAAGCAAATAAGATGCAAAAACTTGATAAACATCACATGCAATCAAATAGTTTCATGATATGGCCATCATCACTTTGCTCCTTTTGATCTCCATCTTCGGGGCTCCATGATCATCTCGTCACCGGCATGACACCATGATCTTCATCATCATGATCTCCATCATCTTGTCTTCATGAAGTTGTCACGTCAACTATTACTTCTACTACTATGGCTAACGGTTAGCAATAAAGTAAAGTAATTACATGACGTTTATGTTGACACGCAGGTCATAAATAAATAAATTAAAGACAACTCCTATGGCTCCTGCCGGTTGTCATACTCATCGACATGCAAGTCGTGATTCCTATTACAAGAACATGATCATCTCATACATCACATATATCATACATCACATCCTTTGGCCATATCACATCACAAGGCATACCCTGCAAAAACAAGTTAGACGTCCTCTAATTGTTGTTTGCATGTTTTACGTGGCTGCTATGGGTTTCTAGCAAGAACGTTTCTTACCTACGCAAAACCACAACGTGATATGTCAATTGCTATTTACCCTTTATAAGGACCCTTTTCATCGAACCCGATCCGACTAAAGTGGGAGAGACTGGCACCCGCTAGCCACCTTATGCAACTAGTGCATGTCAGTCGGTGGAACCTGTCTCACGTAAGAGTACGTGTAAGGTCGGTCCGGGCTGCTTCATCCCACAATGCCGCCAAATCAAGATTGACTAGTAACGGTAAGCATATTGAACAAAATCAACGTCCGCAACTACTTTGTGTTCTACTCGTGCAAAGAATCTACGCAATAGACCTAGCTCATGATGCCACTGTTGGAGAACGTAGCAGAAATTCAAAATTTTTCCTACGTGTCACCAAGATCTATCTATGGAGAAACCAGCAACGAGGGGAAGGAGAGTGCATCTACATACCCTTATAGATCGCTAAGCGGAAGCGTTCAAGTGAACGGGGTTGATGGAGTCGTACTCGTCGTGATTCAAATCACCGATGACCAAGTGCCGAACGGACGGCACCTCCGCGTTCAACACACGTACAGCCCGATGACGTCTCCCACGCCTTGATCCAGCAAGGAGAGAGGGAGAGGTTGAGGAAGACTCCATCCAGAAGCAGCACAACGGCGTGGTGGTGGTGGAGGAGCGTGGCAATCCTGCAGGGCTTCGCCAAGCACCACAGAAGAGGAGGAAGAAGAGACGCAGGGCTGCACCAACGAGGGATCGAATCACGTGTGTTATGGGCAACCCCAGGCCTCACTATATATAGGGGAGAGGGAGGAGGGTGCGCCCCCACCTAGGGTTTCCACCCTAGGGGCGGCGGCAGCCCCAATCCCCATCTGGGGTGGCGGCCAAGTGGGGGGGAGAGGGAGGCGCACCAGGCATGGGCCTTTAGGGCCCATCTGCCCTAGGGTTTGCCCCCTCTTCTCTCCAGGCGCATGGGCCTTGGTGGGGAGGCGCCCCAGCCCACCTAGGGGCTGGTCCCTTCTCACACTTGGCCCATGTATGCCTCCGAGACCCGTGGCCCCTCCCGGTGGACCCCCGGACCCCTCCGGTGGTCCCGGTACACTACCGGTGATGCCCAGAACACTTCCGGTGGCCAAAACCATACTTCCTATATATAAATCTTTACCTCCGGACCATTCCGGAACTCCTCGTGATGTCCTGGATCTCATCCGGGACTCCGAACAACATTCGATAACCACATACAAAACTTCCTTTATAACCCTAGCGTCATCGAACCTTAAGTGTGTAGACCCTACGGGTTCGGGAGACATGCAGACATGACCGAGACGTTCTCCGGTCAATAACCAACAGCGGGATCTGGATACCCATGTTGGCTCCCACATGTTCCACGATGATCTCATCGGATGAACCATGATGTCAAGGACTTAATCAATCCCGTATACAATTCCCTTTGTCTATCGGTACGATACTTGCCCGAGATTCGATCATCGGTATCCCGATACCTTGTTCAATCTCGTTATCGGCAAGTCTCTTGTACTCGTTCCGCAGCATATCATCCCATGATCAACTCCTTGATCACATTGTGCACATTATGATGATGTCCTACCGAGTGGGCCCAGAGATACCTCTCCGTTTACACGGAGTGACAAATCCCAGTCTCGATTCGTGTCAACCCAACAGACACTTTCGGAGATACCTGTAGTGCACCTTTATAGCCACCCAGTTACGTTGTGACGTTTGGTACACCCAAAGCATTCCTACGGTATCCGGGAGTTGCACAATCTCATGGTCTAAGGAAATGATACTTGACATTAGAAAAGCTTCAGCATACGAACTACATGATCTTGTGCTAGGCTTAGGATTGGGTCTTGTCCATCACATCATTCTCCTAATGATGTGATCCCGTTATCAATGACATCCTATGTCCATGGTCAGGAAACCGTAACCATCTATTGATCAACGAGCTAGTCAACTAGAGGCTTACTAGGGACATGGTGTTGTCTATGTATCCACACATGTATCTGAGTTTCCTATCAATACAATTCTAGCATGGATAATAAACGATTATCATGAACAAGGAATTATAATAATAACCTATTTATTATTGCCTCTAGGGCATATTTCCAACAGTATGTGCTTTGTCAAAGTCCAATTAAGCGTCTTGATCTATCTCTACAGATCTTGATGCCCAATATATATGCAGCTTCAACGAGGTCTTTCATTGAAAAACTCTTGTTCAAGTATCCTTTTATGCTATCCAGAAATTCTATATCATTTCCAATCAACAACATGTCGTCCACATATAATATTAGAAATTCTGTAGAGCTCCCACTCACTTTCTTGTAAATACAGGCTTCTCCAAAAGTCTGTATAAAACCATATGCTTTGATCACACTATCAAAATGTTTAGTCCAACTCCAAGATGCTTGCACCAGTCCATAGATGGATCGCTGGAGCATGCACACTTTGTTAGCATTCTTTGGATCGTTAAAACCTTATGGTTGCATCATATACAACTCTTCTTCCACAAATCCATTCAGGAATGCATTTTTTACATCCATTTGCCAAATTTCATAATCATAAAATGCAGCAATTGCTAACATGATTCGGACGGACTTAAGCATCGCTACGGGTGAGAAGGTCTCATTGTAGTCAACTCCTTGAACCTGTCAAAAACCTTTCGCAACAAGTCGGGCTTTGTAGACAGTAACATTACCGTCAACATCAGTTTTCTTCTTGAAGATCCATTTATTATCTATGGCTTGCCGATCAACGGGCAAGTCAACCAAAGTCCACACTTTGTTCTCATACTGTCGCCGTTCTGGGAACAGGGGTCCCCAGACTTGCCTGCCTGCGGCCTGCAGCGTGGCTCAAAGGGGGCCCCAGCATGGGCCAAGCCTCACGGGGCGGACGACACGGAGCTTCCTCAGGCACGGCCTCATCAGGCTGGCTCACGACGAGGCGGAGAGATCAAGGCGGCGTACCTCACGAGGTGCCCGTGATGCAAGCCATGACGACCAAGGGCGCCAGGCGGGCGCTAGCCCGTGTAGTGTCCTTCTTTCCTCTTTGGTGCAAAGAGAGCAAGCGCAGGCGGGAGCATCAAGCAAAGGCACCCGTTTCGGTGCAACGAGACTAAGACCAGCCCAATGTCAGGGAAGAAGTCATTGTGGAGTCCAAGCCAGGGTCACCACCAGAGCCTTTGTCAGGCGAGGACCAACTTTAGTCAAGATAAGTGTACCATATGTTCCCCTTCAAAATGGCCAATTGTTGGCGCCCTTCCCGCTCAATATTTGGGAAGAGGCCCAGGGCCTTTGCCTATAAATAGGACTAGCCACCCCAAGGTAGAGGCAACGAAACTGGATTGGAATCAGAGGAAGGATCAGAGAGAGATAGAGAGAAGGGTGACTGAACTCCTCCTTGCAGTTCATCCCCCAGCCAAGAACAGACCCTCGCGAGGCTGTTCTTCCTTGTATTACTCATCATCATCAGCCCAAGAGGCAATCCACCACACCACAACTGGAGTAGGGTATTACACCACATTGGTGGCCCGAACCAGTATAAACTCTGTGTCTCTTGTGTTGTTCTTTCCTTTGCTTAGATCTTGGCGAGGCGGAGGGGTACAGGTAGGTAGAAGGAGAAATCTCCATGCGCACCCCAATGTTCGAACCTCAAGGGTCTGCCGAAACCCGAAATCCGACATTTGGCGCGCCAGGTAGGGGTGCGCCGGAAATCCAAAATCCGACATCAACCCGACCTTTTGCCGCCTCGTGTCCCATCGCGTCGTCATCACCATGTCTGGCGACCAGGAGGGCAACCCAGATCCTTGGGCGGCGTGGCCCGCCCGCGCTGAGCCGCTCGCCTCGGCGACACCGTGCCCCAGGAAGCTCACGGTCCGCAGGGCGCTGCGGGCCGCGGGCGACGCGGACAGGCTTCGACCGCTCTCACACCGCGATAGGCGCGGTCGGTAGCAAGGGCCTCCAATCACGCCACGACCACGACACTGTACACCCGCCGGGAGCAGGCGAACTCGAGGGCCGCGCTCACGGTGGCCCGAGAGATGCTGCAGTGCAGGCTGCTGGAGGGTGGCCGTGACGTGCCGCTGGAGCGGGTGGCAGAGCTCTTGGGATTCACCGCCTCGGGGGCTCACCCCTTATGCACCCAGCTCCCATCTCAAGCCGAGGGCGGCCCGCGCGCGCCCGCGGGCTCCAAGGCTACTCCAACGCCAGCGTGGCCGTCGGCACCGGACCAGCGGCGGCGCTGCCCCCGCTCCCGGTCCGCGAAGAAGAAGGACTCGACGCAACCCACGGCCCCAGTGGACAACCTCGCTACCACCCCACGGTGGGCGCGCCAAGCGGAGTTGCATGGCACACGGAGCACTACGGCGCGGCTTTCGGGATGACGGCGCCAGAAGAATACGTGCCCCGCATGATGGACCAAGGGCACCCTCACGAGGGCGAGCAAGGCTCGCTCCTCAGCCCAAGCTGGGGGGATGAGGCGCCAGAAGCTGAGCTCTTCCAAGAGCCCCGGGACGGTCCCACGAGCCACGCTGGAGGCAACGATTATCGGGTACCGCTAATTCCTCAGGAGCAACCATACGCTAATCATGGATCGCAGGAGGTGCAGGTCGCCGCAGCGAGCAGCTGCCCCGCTCCCACAGTCTCCTACCCCTCGGGAGGAGGTCGCAGGGGGCTGCAGGAGAGGGGCCAAGATCCGTCATCGCCACCGCGGAGTTCGGAGCAAGGTGTTCTCAGGAGGTAGGCCCTCTGCTGGGGAGGTGCCTCAGGGCCTGCCCCTGGCAGAGGACCCGTGGTCATCGGGGGAACCGCTGGCGACCGCTCTACCCCATTGGCGGCGTCCTGGTTTCTGGTCGTCGTTGATAGCACTAGAGTGTGGCGCAAGGCGGTGCCCTCGTCTGGCGATATGAAGCAAGGCCGGTACCTGTGAAGAAGGCCCAGTGCCTGTGAAGCTCGCTGCCCCGTGACACTCTCACGTAATAATGAGTGGGGTTGTACACGCCCCGGAGTCTCAGGGGTGCCGGCCTCAGGCCCTGGGGCTCCCTCCCACGCCCAGTGGCATCACTTAGCTCCGCGCTGGTGAGAAGACGTCCAAGACTAGATTAGGTGCCGGACGCGGCCTTTTATCTGCTTTCATTGCTTTCCCCTCTGGTTGTCACTTTCCCCCGCTGGATTTTAGTTGGATTCGAATTTGAGATTTGCGTGTGTTCGGGGAAGGGGTGCTTAGTCTCGTTCGAGCAATTTCTCGCGTTTCGGTTACACTTCGCCTTAGATGCCTCCCCTCGTGAGGCCCTCGCGAGCCGGGTCAGGCCTAGCTTGCGCGCAGCCCAGACTGCCGCCGCCACGTCCTCTCAGGAGGGTCTTTTATTGCAGATCCCACGGATTCGGTCAAGGAATGCTCGGGACGCTACAGCCTCCCACAGGCTGCCTCAGGGCCCGCACGGAATGGAGGTAAACTAGCCAACCAGCACGTCGCTCGGCCCGCCACTAGGCGCAGGCGCATGGGCAATGTGACATCTACTAATACGCTGAACACAAGTTTTACATGAGGGGCTCCCCCTCCCAAAATGCTCTCACAACCATCAGGCCAAAACCTGAGTTCTATTCGTGCAGGGTAAGAAAACAGGAATGATGCATAATCAGTCGGATAAATCCCCCAATGCGTCCTCAGGAGCACCTCCCGAACCGTTGCTGGCGCCGCTGGGCTCGCCATCGCTGTCCGCGTTGCCGCCAGCGGCGTCGGGGCCGTTCACCACGCCGCCCTCGTCGGCGGCCACGATCACGCCGTCGTTGTCTGAAGCAAAGGCCCTGACGAGGGCATCCACATTGTCTTCCACCCAGTGCGCCAGGTCGTCTCGGACGGCCTGGGGGACTGGGGCGATGGCAGCGTCGAAGTGGAAGTGGGGATCCATGTTCTTGAGATGGCTGAAGACGTGAGAAAAGGCGCGCCCGAGTAGGGCGCGGCTCCTCTCCTCCACCAACCTGTCAGCCCTGACCGACCGTGCCTCCAGCTGCGTCACCACGTCAGTAAAGAACTGGAGGTTGCCGGCGTAGTTGACTGCGTGCGGCTCGCCAACAGCCGCCTTGCAGATGTTGCCCAAGGCCGTGTTGGCTCTCTCCCGGAGCGTGGCGAGCATGGGACCGTGCTCATGCTCCAGGAGCCGCCGCTGACGTATCTCGTCCATGTTCTGGCGCGTGACGGCCTCAGCCTCCTCCACCTGATGGCGAAGAAGGAGCACCTCGGCCTGGGAGGTGGTTGACTCCCCTTGCGCTGCCTCAAGGGCGGCCCAAAAGCCTCAGCCCGCCGCGTCGCTTCCTCCAGCTTGGCCCTCAAGGCACCAGTCCTACCTTCAGCCTCGACCCGTATCAACCCCAACCTCTCCTCGAACTCGCGCTCGAGCTTCAAGCGCGTCGTCACTACCCGACGTCCGACCTCCTCCAGGACACGAGCTTCCCGTGCAGCGACATCATCCTCCGCCCGCGTCACCAAGCGCTCCCTCTTCTCCAGACGCTCGTACTCACACGCACGTTCGGCGGCTTCCAGCATCAGCGCCTCCTCACGCTTCTGGAGCTCTGCTGGGTCGCCAGAGGCCACCTTCATCGACGCAAGGGCTGCCTCGCGCAGCTCCACTTTCTCCTCCAGTGAGTGGCACCGGGCCAGGAGCTCCCGAGCCCGCTCCTCCACAGCCTCTTGCCGCCGGTCAACCTCCCGGGCCTCCTCAGCGGCCCGAGATCGGGCCTCATGAGAGGCCACCAGCGACGCCTTGGCCTCTTCGTCGTCAAGATCGCGCTGATGGCGCGCATGGGCGAGGGCGCCCTCCATCTCGCGCCTCTCTGCAGCCAGGCGCAGGCCTTCGGCCTCAAGGCGCGCGTCTTCATCAGCAAGCTCCTCACCAAGCTGGTTCACCGCGTCAGCCGCCCTTCGGAGGAATCCTTGGCGAAGAGCGCGACGCTCTCGGGCGCGCTCGAGCACGTCTTCCATACCATCATCTGCCCCAAGCAAGCGCCGGGGGCTATGGATCAGCGCTCCCCCTCCAGGCAGGGGGCTGTGGGCTGGCACCCTCGCGACGGCTGGGCACGTCACGCCAGAAGCCCGGCGTGGGGCCAACCCGTCCCCAAACGAAGAGCGCAGGGAGCTCCTCAACCAATCACAGTCCACGACCAGGCGAGAAGCCCACGGCAGGCTGGCTATGCCGCGAGAGGGCCCATGAAGGAGGCTCGCGAGGTGCGCAGGGTCTTGGCGCGCCTTGGGGAGGCTCGCCTCTCCACTCGCCCCCACCACAAGGGCCCTGCTGCTCGGAGCGTCAGAGGACGGTGGAGGGGGCGAAGCCAAGGGGGATGGCACCTCAGCCATCTCCGCGAGCTCGGCTGGAAGGGGCCTGCGAAGCAAGGATTAGTAAAAGCAACAGAAGGATCAGGAGCTGGAAAGGGAGAAGGCTTACTCATCAGTGGCGAAGTACTTCCTGCGCTTCAGCAGGCGAAAAGGGTAATCATCGCCCCGGGCCTCCCTCTTCTTCCGGAGGGACTCAAAGTCCACGCGGAAGCAGCCCAAGAGTTGAGCGCAGGGATCAACCTGCGGCGAGGACGAAACATCCAGAGAGGGGGATTCGTCGCCGTCGTCATCATCAACCATCCTCCATAACCAATTTCATGATGCTCACCACCGTGTGTGAGTAATTCCATCGTAGGCTTGCTGGACGGTGATGGGTTGGATGAGATTTATCATGTAATTGAGTTAGTTTTGTTAGGGTTTGGTCCCTAGTATCCATTATGTTCTGAGATTGATGTTGCTATGACTTTGCTATGCTTAATGCTTGTCACTAGGGCCTGAGTGCCATGATTTCAGATCTGAACCTATTATGTTTTCATGAATATATGTGAGTTCTTGATCCTATCTTGCAAGTCTATATTCACCTACTATGTGTTATGATCCGGCAACCCCGAAGTGACAATAATCGGGACCACTCCCGGTGATGACCATAGTTTGAGGAGTTCATGTATTCACTATGTGCTAATGCTTTGTTCCGGTTCTCTATTAAAAGGAAGCCTTAATATCCCTTAGTTTCCAATAGGACCCCGCTGCCACGGGAGGGTAGGACAAAAGATGTCATGCTAGTTCTTTTCCATAAGCATGTATGACTATATACGTAATACATGCCTACATTACATTGATGAATTGGAGCTAGTTTTGTGTCACCCTATGTTATGACTGTTACATGATGAACCGCATCCGGCATAATTATCCATCACTGTTCCGATGCCTACGAGCTTTCCATATACAAGTTATCGCTTATTTACTTTCTCGTTGCTACTGTTACAATCACTACAAAATACCAAAAACGTTACTTTTGCTGTCTTTACTTTTGTTGCCGTTACCACCACTATCATATTACTTTGCTACTAAACACTTTGGTGCATATACTAAGTTTCCAGGTGTGGTTGAATTGACAACTCAGCTTCTAATACTTGAGAATATTCTTTGGCTCCCCTTGTGTCAAATCAATAAATTTGGGTTGAATACTCTACCCTCGAAAGCTGTTGCGATCCCCTATACTTGTGGGTTACCAAGAACTTTTTCTGGCGCCGTTGCCGGGGAGCATAGCTCTATTCTGTGAGTCACTTGGGATTTATATCTGCTGGACACTATGAAGAACTTGAAAGACGCTAAGAAAACAATTTAGCCCTCAACTACTAGGGGAGGTAAGGAACTGCCATCTAGCCTTGCACTTGATTCACCTTCTGTTATGAGTAAGCTTGCGACACCTAAACCTGCTCCTGCTATTCGTTCTGATATGTCACATGTTATTGATGATGCCACTTCTGCTATGCATGATACTTATGATGAAACTGCCTCTATGCCTGATACTACTGTGCCCCTTAGTGAATTTCTTGATGAACAAATCGCTAGGGCTAGAGAAAAAGAAATTATTGAATCTGAATATAATGATGGAAGTGATGATGAAAATATGCCTGTTATTCCTGAGGGTTATGTTTTTGATATGGAATCTTTTGCCGCTATTTTAGCTTGCAAAGATAGATACGAGCTCAAGAGGTTATTAGCTAAATGGAACAAAGAATCACTTAGAGATAAAATGAAACCTGGCCCTGCTTTTGCTACTTCACCCATCTATGTTCCTGATAAGGATTATGAATTCTCTGTTGATCCTGATATAATTACTTTGGTTGAAGCTGATCCTTTTTATGGCTATGAATCTGAAACTGTTGTGGCACATCTTACTAAGCTAAATGATATAGCCGCCTGTTGACTAATGATGAGAGATTGCGTTACTTTTATATACTGAAAATATTTCTGTCCTCATTAAAGGGTGATGCTAAGATATGGTTTAATTCTCTTGATCCTGGGTGTGTGCGTAGTCCCCAGGATATGATTTATTACTTCTCTGCTAAATATTTCCCTGCTCATAAGAAACAAGCTGCTTTAAAGGAAATATAGAACTTTGTGCAAATTAAAGAAGAGAGTCTCCCACAATCTTGGGGGAGGCTTCTCAAGTTACTTAATGCTTTGCCTGATCATCCTCTTAAGAAACCTGAAATACTTGATATCTTTTATAATGGACTAACCGATGCTTCCAGAGATTACCTGGATAGTTGTGCTGGTTCTCTTTTCTGGGAAAGAACACCGGATGAAGCTGAAATTCTATTGAATAATATGTTGACAAATGAAAATAATTGGGCACCTCTTGAGCCAGCTCCTGCTCCAATTAATGATCCTATTGCTAAACCAACTTCGAAGAAGAGAGGTGTTCTATTTCTCAGTTCCGAAGATATGCAAGAAGCAAAGAAATCTATGAAAGAAAAAGGTATTGAAGCTGAAGATGTTAAGAATTTACCTCCTATTGAGGAAATACATGGTCTTAATTTACCGCCTGTCGAAGAAACATATGATCTCAATCCTTTATTTATTGAAGAACCTCCTGATCCCGATATCCTGACACAGGTAGTAAAGGTAAATTCTCTCTATAGATATGATAAAGCTGAAGTCCCTCCTACTAAAATTGCTAGTCAGTGCTTGGATGAGTTTGATAACTTTATGTTTACGCAAGACGACTTTAATGCTTATTTTGGTAGACAATTAAAAAAAATGCTTATATGATTAGATGCTTGGGGGATTATATGGCTAATATTAGAGGTGAACTTAAACATGTTAGCAAACATGCTTCTTTGGTTACCACTCAAGTAGAACAAGTACTTAAAGCTCAAAAAGAAGTGCTTGATGAAATGAATAGTAAGAAAAATGATTATGCTGTTAAAGTGGATACTAGAACTGGTAGAATGACTAAGGAACCTTTGTATCCTGAAGGCCACCCTAAGAGAATCGAGCAAGATTATCAGAGAAATAATATGGATGCACCTAGTTCTTCCAAGAAGAAGAAAAAGAAAAATGATAGAACTGTGCAAACTTCTTGTGAACCTATTGCTGAACCACCTGATAATCCAAATGATATCTCTATGTCTGATGCTGAAACACAATCTGGTAATGAACATGAACCTAGAGAGAATGTTAATGATGATGTTCATGATGATGCTCAACCTAGTAATGATAATGATGTAGAAACTGAACCTGTTGTTGATCTTGATAACCCACAATCAAAGAATCAACGTTATGATAAAAGAGACTTTGATGCTAGGAAACATGGTAAAGAAAGAGAACCTTGGGTTCAGAAACCCATGCCTTTTCCTCCCAAACCATCCAAGAAGAATGATGATGAGGATTTTGAGCACTTTGCTGAAATGATTAGACCTATGTTTTTGCGTATGCGATTGACTGATGTGCTCAAAACGAATCCTTATGCTAAATATATGAAAGATATCATTACTAATAAAAGAAAGATACCGGAAGCTGAAATTTCCACCATGCTTGCTAATTATACTTTTAAAGGTGGAATACCAAAGAAACTTGGAGACCCTGGAGTACCTACTATACCTTGCTCCATTAAAAGAAATTATATTAAAACTGCTTTATGTGATCTTGGAGCCGGTGTTAGTGTTATGCCTCTCTATTTATATCGTAGACTTGACTTGAATAAATTGACACCTACTGAAATATCTTTGCAAATGGCTGATAAATCAACTGCTGTACATGTCGGTATTTGTGAGGATGTATCTGTTGTGGTTGCAAACGATACTATTTTAACGAACTTTGTTATTCTTGATATTCCCGAGGATGATAGTATGTCTATTATTCTTGGAAGACCTTTTCTTAATACTGCAGGGGCTGTTATTGATTGCAACAAAGGCAATGCCACTTTTCATGTTAATGGTAATGAGCATACGGTACACTTTCCGAGGAAACAACCTCAAGTCCATAGTATCAACTCTATTGGAAAAATTCCATCGATTATATTTGGAGGTTTTGAATTTCCTCTTCCTACCGTCAAAAAGAAATATGATATACTTATTATTGGGGTTGTGCATATCCCCGTTGAGGTAACCTAGTGTAATTCGAAATTTCTCCAGTTTCATGATTGTCAGAATGAGTTTGTTAACAAGACTTGATCAACCTTGTTAGTGGATTCTTTTTGATGAGCATGGGATGGATGAAACTAGAAGCACAACCTTCTGTACCCTCTCTATACTTTCTGTAATTTGGAAGAAATAAAGTAAAATAGTATTTTTCTGTCTGTTTTCTGTCTTATCCGTGCAATATAAAAATTTCCTGAAAATAAAAGTCCTCAGAATGACATGCCAATTTAATATGATTTTTCAGGAATATTTGAGGATTTACTGTGCAAAAATTACCGCGGGGGGAGCTGCCACCTGGCCACGATGACGGAGGGCGCGCCCTACACCCCAGGGCACGCACGCTACCTCGTGGGCCCACGGTGGCTCTCCTCCACTTATCCCAGCACCCATGTTCTTCCTCTGCCTCACACAAACCCGAAAAACAAACTCAAGCACGAGTTCCAACCACTTTTGCTGTGATTTTCGATCTCTTTGCTCAAAGCAGCTCTCGCAAAACTGCTTGGGAAGATTGTTCCTTGGTATGTGACTCCTCCATTGGTCCAATTAGTTTTTGTTCTAGTGCTATATTCTTTGCAATTTTGTGCTGCATAGGTGACCATGTTCTTGAGCTTGCATGTCAAATTTATAAGGTTCCAAGTAGTTCTAAAGCTTGATATAGGCTCTAAGCACTTGTAGGAGTAGTTGCTATCAGTTTTATTGAAGTTGGTTCACTTTTGTTTGAAGTTACTAAAAATTCTAGATTATTTCGAAAAATAATGAAGAGACTTTTGTGGGGCTCATCGAGCCGAAGCTCAAAGGAGAAACAAAATGAAGAAGCTCATAGGCCCAAATATAATCTGCCTCGTACCACGGAGATACGGCCGTGTGAATGGCCTTCTGATAATTTCTTGACACAGGTTGGGATTTATGAGGATTTCCATTCATTGATTGAAAATGCTGGCCTCACCGCCTTCGTCCGCGACCAACGTCCACAGTATCTCTTACTCACAAATACTTTTGTCCAAAACTTCTACTTTTACCCTAAGGAATCACCTCCTTCAGTAGAGTTTCATTTATATGACGTTGTGAAGGAAATGCCATTGTCTGAATTTTGCGCAGTATGCAACATACCCCCTAAGGGTATCTTAGAGGAACCACCCCGTAAAGAGGTGGAACCATTTGTTAAACTTATATCTGTGGGAGAAACTAGGAAGGTTTCTGATGCAAGAAGTACTAGCATACATTTTCCTGTATTATGCTATTTTGCCTTATTTGCTAGTCGTTTCTTGATTGGTCGCGGGATCTGTGGGAACCTTAGTGTTGCTGATATTATTATTTTGTTCCATGGTTTGTACCGCGACAACACTGTCAGTATGGGCGGAATTGTTGCTAGACGGTTGAGTCTGAACCGTACTAAGGGCCCCATCTTTGGAGGCATTTATGCTTCTCGCCTTGCTGCACATTTTAACATCGCTATTAGGCATTATGAGAAAGAAGAAAAATTGCTACCTAATGCTTATCTAGATTATAAGAGAATGATAGCACATGATTTTCTTGTTAAGGACAGGAATGGAGAGCTCAAATATAAGTTATACTTTGATAAACATCATCCTGAAACTATTACGCTGTCTGCTCCTTCTTTGTTTAATTTTGTAGGACCCTATCTCGTGACGTGGGCTGCCATTCAAGCTGACAAAAATCCTGCACCAGCCCCGGAACCGGAACCACAAGATGAGCCTCCACGACAATCTGTTTATTCTTGGGATCCAGAGATGACTGTCAATCAATGGCAGTCAGAGTCTTCCTCATCACATTATGATCCAAACTATTCTTCGTCGCAGTACGACCCCAGCTACACCTATAGGTATCCGCCAGGCTATTCCTGGCCATAAACCAACTTAGGCCAAAAAGCCTAAGCTTTGGGGAGTACGTAATTCTCACCGACATTACATTTATGTTCACACACACTCATTACTAGATGCCGGTGCTCATACTCTTTCACTATAATATCCATGCTAGTTTATTTTCTTTTTCCTACTTTCTTCTTGTGTGTTTGTTAAACCTTAATCAAAAACCAAAAAAATATAGTAGTAGTTTACTTTCTTGCTGTAGTAGTAATTAAAAAGAAAACCCAAAAATATTTCCCGTTCTTCTTTTGCTTGTTAGGAGCTTTCCCGTGTAAATAGTTTTTATTTCTTTTCTTTTCTTTGGGGTCAGTAGGAGAAGACCATGATTAAATTGTTGAAGTGGCTCTTATATGCTTTATTGTTTATTAACCAAGAGCCCGTATTGCCTTGTCTTCTCCTGTTTATTGAATGCTTGCAGATTCTAGCTTAGTCCAATGCACGTACACTCTTATTATTATACACACCGTTCGGTCGTGCAAGTGAAAGGCAATTATGATGATATATGATGGACTGACTGAGATGGGAAAAGCTGGTATGAACTCGATCTCTTTTGTTTTTGTAAATATGATGAGTTCATCGTTCTTGATTCAGCTTATTATGAATAAACATGTTTGCAATGACAATTAGAGATCATAGTTGCTTGTGCCATGCTTGATTAGCTATGAGTTATAATGATTTACCTCGTGTGCCAACATGCTATTGAGATGGTTACGATGTGGTATGATGGGGTGGTATCCTCCTTTGAATGATTTAAGTGACTCGACTTGGCACATGTTCACGCATGTAGTTGAAACAAAATCAACATAGCTTTCACGATATTTATGTTCATGGTGGATTATATCCTACTCATGCTTGCATCCAATGTTTATTAATTTTAATGCATGTACATGGCTGTTGTCGCTCTCAAGTTGGTCGCTTCCCAGTCTTTTGCTAGCCTTCACTTGTACTAAGCGGGAATACTGCTTGTGCATCCAATCCCTTAAACCCCAAAGTTATTGCAGATGAGTCCACTATACCTTCCTATATGCGGTATCTACCTGCCATTCCAAGTAGATTTGTATGTGCCAAACTCTAAACCTTCAAATAAACATTCTGTTTTGTATGCTCGAATAGTTCGTGTATCAACCAAGGTTGCCCTTATCTTCCATGTTAGGCGGGTTATTCTCAAGAGGAGTGGACTCCACTCCTCACTCATGAGAAAATGGCTGGTCACCGGGATGCCCAGTACCATGATTTATGCAAACTAAATCAAAACTATTTGCAAACAAAACTCCCCCTGGGACCTGATGTATGTTGGAGGCACTCGTTGTTTCGAGCAAGCCATGGATTGATGCTTGTTGGTGGAAGGGGAGTTTAAACTTTACCATTCTATTTGGGAACCGCCTATAATGTGTGTGACATGGAAGATATTTCGCCATCTCTTAGTTGCTATGTTGACAATGAAAGTATACTGCTCAAAATATTATTCATTCTCTATTTCAAAACCGAGCTCTGGCACCTCTACAAATCCCTGCTTCCCTCTGCGAAGGGCCTATCCATTTACTTTTATGTTGAGTCATCACCCTCTTATTAAAAAGCACTAGCTGGAGAGCATAGCTGTCATTTGCATTCATCACTATTAATCTATGTTGAGTCTGACTATGATTGGATCTCTTTTACCATGAATTACAATGTCTAGTCAGTCCTTGATCTTTAAAGGTGCTCTGCATTTATGTTTTGCGGTCTCAGAAAGGGCTAGCGAGATACCATCTTGTTATATCATATTATGATTGTTTTGAAAAAGTGTTGTCATCCGAGGTTTATTATTATGGCTCGCTAGTTGATTATGCTATTGATATGAGTAATTGTGAGACTTGAGAATTATTGCAAATGTGGTTAGTTATGATCTTTGCTGAAAACTTGAATGCTGGCTTGACATAGTTACAACAACAAGAGCAAACAGAGTTTGTAAATTTTTTTCTTTTTCTCTTTCAGTTTGTCAACTGAATTGCTTGAGGACAAGCAACGGTTTAAGCTTGGGGTAGTTGATACGTCTCCGTCGTATCTACTTTTCCAAACACTTTTTCCCTTGTTTTGGGCTCTGACTTGTATGATTTCAATGGAACTAACCCGGACTGACGCTGTTTTCAGCAGAATTGCCATGATGTTGTTTTATGTGCAGAAAACAAAAGTTCTCGGAATGACCTGAAACTCCACGGGATGGCTTAAAAAAAATAATAAAAAATCCTCGCCAAAGATGAAGACCAGGGGGCCCACACCCTGTCCACGAGGGTGGGGGGCGTGCGCCCCCTCCTAGGGTGCGCCCCTACCTCGTGGGCCTCCTAGAAACCCTCCGACGCCAACTCCAACTCTATATATTGGCTTTCGGGGAGAAAAAAATCAGAGAGAATAAATCATCGCGTTTTACGATACGGAGCCGCCGCCAAGCCCTAAAACCTCTCGGGAGGGCTGATCTGGAGTCCATTCGGGGCTCCGGAGAGGGGGATTCGTCGCGGTCATCACCATCAACCATCATCCATCACCAATTTCATGATGCTCACCGCCGTGCGTGAGTAATTCCATCATAGGCTTGCTAGAGGGTGATGGGTTGGATGACATTTATCATGTAATCGAGTTAGTTTTGTTAGGATTTGATCCCTAGTATCCATTATGTTCTGAGATTGATGTTGCTATGAATTTGTTATGCTTAATGCTTGTCACTAGGGCTCGAGTGCCATGATTTCAGATCTGAACCTATTATGTTTTCATGAATATATATGAGTTCTTGATCCTATCTTGCAAGTCTATAGTCACCTACTATGTGTTATGATCCGGCAACCCCGAAGTGACAATAATCGGGACCACT
The DNA here is from genome assembly GCA_032464435.1 of Aegilops umbellulata. Lineage (NCBI taxonomy): Eukaryota > Viridiplantae > Streptophyta > Magnoliopsida > Poales > Poaceae > Aegilops > Aegilops umbellulata. Next base: position 291,332,745 of record CP136054.1, on the reverse strand, counting down.
CCCGGTGATGACCATAGTTTGAGGAGTTCATGTATTCACTATGTGCTAATGCTTTGTTCTGGTTCTCTATTAGAAGGAGGCCTTAATATCCCTTAGTTTCCAATAGGACCCCGCTGCCACGGGAGGATAGGACAAAAGATGTCATGCATGTTCTTTTCCATAAGCACGTATGACTATATACAGAATACATGCCTAAATTACATTGATGAATTGGAGCTAGTTCTATGTCACTCTATGTTATGACTGTTACATGATGAACCGCATCCGGCATAATTATCCATCACTGATCTGATGCCTACGAGCTTTCCATATACTGGTTCTCACTTATTTACTTTCCCGTTACTACTGTTACAATCACTAGAAAATACCAAAAACGTTACTTTTGCTGTCTTTACTTTTGTTGCCGTTACCACCACTATCATATTACTTTGCTACTAAACACTTTGCTGCAGATACTAAGTTTCCAGGTGTGGTTGAATTGACAACTCAACTGCTAATACTTGAGAATATTCTTTGGCTCCCCTTGTGTCGAATCAATAAAT